>OY728156.1:153889328-155139328 GCA_963277665.1 Viscum album | reverse complement strand
TATGTATTATATTAAATCAAAATTATGTATATAATTCTGGAATTATAACATATATATTTCTCTCTAATTTTGTTTTAATTCCATTAATATGACAAAAAATGAAAGTAGTGTTCATGCGTACGTACGGCCTACCATCTCCATGAACGGTGCTTTTTGTTTTTTATATCCAAAAGATATGGAATAGTATGAAATGAATATTTACTGGATATATATGATATTTTAATCATTATTACTATTCTGGAAATTATTTACTTATAACTACATGGGCAATCTTTTTTCAAACAAGTTCATTTTTGACTCATGTACCAAACATCGGCAAAAACGTCTAATATGAACTAACATTATTAAACAATTATTATAACATTATTATATGTGATAGGAACTGAATAATAATCTCTAAAGGAGGTACTTAGGCAATTATTTACTGACCAATGTTTATTATTCAGGAATATAAAGAAACGAACAAGTCAAGTTGGACTTCAGGTAAGGGATCCTACTCCTCTCATTCTTTTTAAGTACACTCTTTTATGTCATTCCTTCTAAGCTCATATTTCTTGTGATTGGTATGTTATTTTATATTAATCTTACATTAATTTTTATGTTCATATTATGAGAGACCCTATTCTCTCTCATCAATCCATTTTGGATGTTTTGAGTGGCGCCGTTAGGCTGCCGAATTTTCGTAAGAGATCTAACCTCTCTCTTTCTCTTTAAGTACTCTCCTTTATGTCACTTCTTTTAAGCTCCTCTTTTTTTATGATGGGGATGTTATTTTATATTCCTCTTTCTTTACATTTTATTGTAATGTGATGAGATACCCTATTTGAACTCATCAATCCATTTTTGGAAGTTTTAAGTGGCGTCGTTAGGCTACCGAGTTTTCGTAAGGGATATTTCATCTCACTTTTTTCCTGTGAGATTTATGCTACATTTTCCAAAATTTCCTTTGAGTGGTGTATTTACTGACCATTATTTTACTCATTGTGTAATATTCTTTCATTTATGAGTATTTACATCAATGTTTTATTGTCTTTCTTTCACGGGGCGTATGTTTCGAAAGATACCCATGTCGGTAAGGGAACCTGTCACCCTCCTCTTTGTAAAAGACTTCTTTTATTGGGTCTTTTAATTTACATATTTTTATGTTGGGATATGTTATCATATATCCTTATTGATGTAAATTTTATGTCCAAGTGATGACATACCCTTTTTTTATCTCTCATCAACTCATTTTGATGTGACGCCGTCAGGCTGTCAAGGGAACTTCTTAACCCAATTTCTATTTATTTGGGTTCAAGATGTAGTTATTTAATATGTCATCCATTGTATATGTGTGAATGGCCTTTGATTATTTTACACTTAATATCCACTTATATTTGGTGTATTCGTTTGTCACACATAATTATGTAATTGATTTATCCTTAAACCAAGGATACAGTCTTTGTAAGGGACTTCATCTCAATCTCCTTTCATTGAGGCATATTCTATTTTATACACAACCTTCTTTTATACGGTGAATAAACCACTTTGACTTTTATGTTTATTCAAAAGGAATATTTTTTATACTAATTGTTTATTAAATGACAAAAGGGAATTTTATTTGTCGTATGTATGCGGCAACAACGACTTCTCCGCCGTCGTGACCATTATTTGAGTTTCAGCTTCTTCTAAAACCATACCATCTTTTTAAGAGAAAAATAAATACCATGTTTTACTTTTATTGTATTTTGGTATTGAAAATGGTTTTCATAATGTATTTATATCAATGGGTTGTATTGATATGTTGTTATTGGAAGGTAGAAATGTTATGTTTCCTTTATGCATGTTTTATGTGATAAGATTATGTTATGGTTCTTGGGCATTTTTATGAAGACGGGTGGTTCCGTGATAAACTAAGGGCGGGTGAGCCCGATATAGCTCTCTAATGGATTGGGTAACGCGAAGGAGTGAAACGTTAAGGTGTCTCCGAAAAGATTTTAGGGAATATACTGTGATGGGTATTCCAAACGTAACCAAGAGGGTTACTCCCTACGTAAGAATGTTATGAATGCCTCAAGTTACCTTTATGTCTTATGTTTTCTATGATTTATTCATGGTTTGATGAGGTATGTTAAAGTGCCTATGTTTTATGGGTAAAGTATGATTTCATTCTTATGTATATATGAACTCATGTTTCCTTTCCATATTTTTATAACCCTTACTGAGATTTTTATGCTCATCCCATGTTTTTGAAATGTTTTTCACAGGTCAAGGGAAAGGTACATGATGTGATGATAGTGTCAAGGATGTGTCAAGAAAGAATACATGTTTTATTTTCAATATGTTTCCGTTGATGGGAAGAATGAATACTGTCTTTTATGTAACCACTTTGTTTAAATGTGGAATGTAATGCAAGTTTCATGATCTAATTCTCTAAAACTCTAAACCTGAAAAGATCCTCAATGTGTAATCTTATAATAACTCAAGATTAAGTAAGGTTTAAGGCTGGGGCCTTATAGATGGTATCAAAGGTCGGTTTAGATAACTTTAGAGGTTAGGGTATTCTTTAAGCATAAGTGAAATTACCATAATGGTTAGGATTTCAGAAAGAGTCCTAGTTTTAGATAAAGTGAAAGAGTAAGGGTATCTTAGTGTTTACCTTCCTCATTATTACATGATGGTTTTGTTGATATACTCACACTGTCATTTCTGTTTTTAGTGAATGGATGGATCTAGTAGGAACCAAAGAGACAACAGGATTGAAGGAAACTGTGGTGGTTCTATGATTAAGATACTAGATAAAATGGGGGATTCAATGAGGAAACTCGTGGTTGTTCTAAACCAACTATCATGGAGTCAAGACCAACCACTTGAACCTCGGTATGATCTTTAATGCATCATGTACGATATGACCAATCCATGTGGAAGTTCAGGTAAAAATTATAAAGGTAACCATTACAGTTTATATGATCCTTACTTTTGAGGTACTTATGGGTTATTATATGATATGCTTGAAAATGAAAGGCATGAGATAAACTTGAGGTTAAAATATGTTATGATCATTTTTGATGATTTTATCTCTTTTTGGAAAATGATTTAAGAATTATATAGTTTTGGAAAAAGGACAACATGCAGACCGTGTGACAACCCGTCGCGTCGGACAAAGCTGCAGGAATCGAACCCACAACCAAAGTGCGACTGGTATTTATCGCCTACGACGGGACTACGTGAAGTCCCTGGTTAGTTTGACCGATTCTTTTTAGTTAGATGATTTTATAAATTAAGAATAAGTTTATTTTGTGTTATTTATAAAAATTATTAACCTATCATGGAGGATATGTGATTAGGTTAACTACTTTTCAATACGAGACTTTAGGAAAAACTGATATTGTTTGGAGATAAATGTTACGATTTAACTTGGAAGACTATGTGACTAAATCCATCAAATATTTGGCTTTCAATCATATATTGGTTTACTTTGAATAATTTTATGGACAAATTGTTTATCGGATGGTCCTCGTTGAACTTTGGGTTTTGTTTGACAAATTTTGAGATTAACAATAGATTTTATTTTTATAAAGGGTTATCCTTTTTTGGATTATCTGACCTTGTACTAACCTTTATAGTTTTGGTTTTGGTTAAAGCCTAAAGACATGGGATGTATATAGTTCCCTTTTGTTGATTAGGTTATTCTCTAGAAGTTGATTATAGTACTCTTAATGCGAACAAGTCTCCTTAAATACTCGTCTTTTTAAAAAAATGTGTTTGATTAAGGAATCGAGTAAAAGTTTAAAGTCAACATGATAAGTGATTATGTTTCCTTGTGAATAAATTCCTCAATAAAAAGTAACTTAAATCAAAAATGTTTTCTATTAACTTTTACTACTGGGGAACCCAACACCGTTTAACCCATCACAAGTATGTGATTTTCTTATTGTTAACTTTCTCCTAAACATGTTTTCTATCACTCTCCATCAGAACATGAACCTATGTTTTCTCCTCCAT
Organism: Viscum album; assembly: GCA_963277665.1. Lineage (NCBI taxonomy): Eukaryota > Viridiplantae > Streptophyta > Magnoliopsida > Santalales > Viscaceae > Viscum > Viscum album. The sequence goes on along the minus strand of OY728156.1, from coordinate 155,135,344 downwards.
GTCCATGTTTTCCTACATGGAGTCCTAGTATGGGTTAACTAGGGTGACCTTTGTACTTATCTATCTTTATTTTAAAGTGATTGTTTTACCGACTCTTGTTCCGATGTGGGGCTTTCAAGGATGTTTACAAGTGGAATTTTAAAATTGCGAGGACGCAATTCCCAAAAGGGGGGAAGGATGTAACACCCCAGGTAAATAAAGAATATGACATTTTCATATTAATCCATATTTGTGAATAAAATATTAATATTACTTTAAAAGGGACGCTATGTTCGATTGCGTACCCAACACGCAACAACGAGTTTTTGGGAATCTTACATTGCACTCTAATAATAAAATAATATTATTTTAAATGGTAGTTAACATGTAGCCGTTGTATTTGAGGGAATGGATAGAAATAACTAAAATATGATTATATATGTTTTTCTAATGTTTTTAAATTTATCCAATAAAAGATAATGGCATAAAATACGGAAATAATTCGATTTTAGGCATATATGCCCTTGTTTTCACTAAAGGTTCACTTATCGCCTTTTGATGGATAACCGTCATTAAATATAGTTTTTTTCACTCTTATACATCCTTTTGGACCAAATAAAACTCTTCTTAAGAATTGGGGCATCATAATTTACTTTGTGTAAATTTTTGGTATATTTCCGATAAAGTTCATCTTTTTAAATGAATAGTGTAAAATGTTGTATTTTAATTCAAAACCTCTATTTAATCTAATATATTTATATGATTAGATTATATTTTGAATTGGTTTTAAAGTGAAATTATAATATATTTTTACCATTAAATCCGATAGTGGTTGTTGGAATTAATTTTACTTTGAAATCCGACTTAAACCAGTGTCAATCTTTTGATACTTATTGTTTCATAAAAACACGGTATTTGATCTGATAGCGGGAATTAATTATTAAATTAATTAATGTGACTTATATGTTTTGAATTTTGTAAAATAAACTTAATTTTTGAATTCGTAATATAAAATATAGCTTAGGGTGAATTTTTGGGATTTTTCTGAAAAACAACAATTTTTGATGAATAGTGAAACCACTAAGTGGTACTTATAAAAACTGATTTTTCTGTTTAAATGAAATTTTTCCATATTTGTGTCTTGAATTTCAAAAATACGACATACATGGTTGTCATTAAGAAGTAAAATGTGGTTCAATGGGATAAAAATAATTGTTTGGTGAATAGTAACTTAATAAGTTTTTAATCGTGATTAGAGGTAATTAGTGTAGTTTAAGGTAAAAATAATGTTTTAGTAATATGAAATGAACATGACACATTTCCTAACCTAATTGGATGTGTCATGTCCGGCCATGAAAACCCATGGGTCAACTTGGAGACCCCATGAAGCCACCTTGGTTGGAAAATGACATTAATATCTTTTTATTTAAAGTTAAAGTAAAAATGAGACAAACATGAAATGTTTTACTAAAACATTTTTTACATGGGGTTATACAAATCAGATTTCTGACTATAAATATTCATTGGAAGGATAAAACTATTTCCTACATCATAGTATTTTTTTTATAATTTTTAGACATTATATAAATTAAATTATTTATGACATCATGATGATGCAGCGATGACCTCATTATTTAACGATTTAAATAAAATGAAAAGATAATGTAATATCTAAGACCTACACATGTCCAAAACCTATTGGATGAGTGGATTTAGAACCCTTATCACCTTATACTCGACATACATCAATTTGGAACCTTTAAAATCCGAAACGCTTTTGAAAATAAAGTAACATTTTGTAACTTTACAAGAGTGCCCCTCCTCTCCTCTTATAAAAGGCTCCCACCCCTACCTCCTTACCCACACTCCCAAAGCCTTTGTCTCGGCCAAAATCTTCCCATTTTCTCTCTCCACTTCCCCCTCTTACTCCTTGAGGCCTCACTTTTGGCATAAGTCTTCCCTGAAGAAGCCTTTGAGCTCAAACCAAAGGGAGTTACCTGATTTTAAGGTAATGTCTTCACTTGAGTACTTTTGTTTTATTTTGCTTCTCCATCCCCCTAAAATCTTCTTATTCATTTCTTTTGTAACAAATCCAGTATAATCAGTATACTAGGATGTTGTTATAAGAAGTATTCAAGCTACACTTTCAGACACCTACATCTAATGGTTAAAGAACATACTGTTTCCGTGGATGGCGAATTTCGGCCTCCCGAAACGATGATTGTTCAACATTCTTTTAACACCTTCAAAGGTGGCCATTAAGATGAAACTATATTTATTTGTGATATATAATATTATTATTATTTACTTAAGCTTATGTATTTTTCATTTTGGGCATACCTTTATGGTTTCCATTATGCGTAAACACGATATCTTCATTTAAGGAAGTGCGGACTACCGCCCACTCAAAGTGATTTGATTCGTTAATACCATATGTGGTATGTATAAAGGATATATTTAATTATATTATACATGATACCATACTGGAATTAACATACTATTATGTATAATTATGTTTTAATTCCATTAAATATGAAATAGAAATGGAAGTTGCGTTCATGCGTATGTACGGCTTACCGTCTCCATGAACGGTACATTTCATTTCTTATCTCAAAATGTTATATAATACTATAAGTATATATATATAATGGATATATATGTAATATATTAAATCAAAATTATGGATATAATTCTTGAATTATAACATATATATATCTCTCTCGTTTTGTTTTAATTCCATTAATATGAAAAAAAATGAAAGTAGCGTTCATGCGTACGTACGACCTACCATCTCCATGAACGGTGCTTTTCGTTTTTTATCTCCAAAAGATATGGAATAGTATGAAATGAATATTTACTGGATATATATGATATTTTAATCATTAATACTATTCTGGAAATTATTTACTTATAACTGCATGGGTAATCTTTTTTCAAACAAGTTCATTTTTGACTCATGTACCAAACATCGGCAAAAACGTCTGATATGAACTAACATTATTAAACAATTATTATAACATTATAATATGTGATATGAACTGAATAATAATCTCTAAATGAGTTACTTGGGCAATTATTAATTGACTAAAGTTTATTATTCAGGAATATAAAGAAACGAACAAGACAAGTTGGACTTGAGGTAAGGGATCTTAATCCTCTCATTCTTTTTAAGTACACTCTTTTATGTCATTCCTTCTAAGCTCATCTTTCTTTTTAATTTAATGTTCATTTATATTAATCTTACTTTAAGTTTTATGTTCATATGATGAGAGACCCTATTCTCTATCATCAATCCATTTTTGAATGTTTTGAGTAGCGCCGTTAGGCTGCCAAATTTTCGTAAGAGATCCAACCTCTCTCTTTCTCTTTAAGTACTCTCCTTTATGTCACTTCTTTTAAGATCCTCTTTTTTTAGGATAGGGGATGTTATTTTATATTCCTCTTTCATTACATTTTATTCTAATGTAATGAGATTCCCTATTTTATCTCATCAATCCATTTTTGGATGTTTTAAGTGGTGCTGTTAGGCTGCAGAGTTTTCGTAAGGGATATTTCATCTCACTTTTATTCCTGTGAGATTTATTATAAATTTTCCACAATTTCCTTTGAGTGGTGTATTTACTGACTATTATTTTACTCATTGTGTAATATTCTTTCATTTATGAGTATTTACATGAATGTTGTATTGTCCTTCTTTCACGGGGCGTATGTTTCGAAAGATACCCATGTCGGTAAGGGAATCTTTCACCCTCCTCTTTTTAAACGACTTCTATTATTGGGTCTTTTAATTTACATATTTTTATGTAGGGATATGGTCTCATACATCCTTATTGATGTAAATTTTATGTCCAAGTGATGATATTCCCGTTTTTTAATCTCTCATCAACTCATTTTGATGTGACGCCGTTAGGCTGTCAAGGGAACTTCTTAACCCAATTTCGATTTCTTTGGGTTCAACATGTAGTTATTGAATATGGCATCCTTTGAATATGTGTGAATAACCTTTGATTATTTTACACTTAATATCCACTTATATTTGGTGTATTCGTTTGTCACACATAATTATGTAATTGATTTATCCTTAAACCAAGGATATCGTCTTTGTAAGGGACTTCGTCTCAATCTCCATTCATTGAGGCATATTCTGTTTTATACACAACCTTTTTTTATATAGTGTATAAACCCCTTTGAATTTTACGTTTACTCAAAAGGAATATTTTTTATACTAAGTGTTTATTAAACGACAAAAGGGAATTTTTTTTGTCGTACGTATGCGGCGACAACGACTTCTCCACCGCTGTGACCATTATTTGAGTTTCGACTTCCTCTACAAGACATACCTTATTTTTAAGAGAAAAATAAATACCATGTTTTACTTTTATTTTATTTTGGTATTGAAAATGGTTTTCATAATGTATTTATATCAATGTGTTGTATTGATATCTTGTTATTGGAAGGTGGAAATGTTATGTTTCCTTTATGCATGTTTTATGTGATAAAATTATGTTATGGTTCTTGGGAATTGTTATGAAGATGGGTGGTTCCGTGATAAAATAAGGGCGGGTGAGCCCGATATATCTCTCCAATGCATTGAGTAACACGAAGGAGTGAAACGTTAAGGTTTCCCAAAATAGATTTTAGGGAATATACAGTGATGGGTATTCCAAACGTAACCAAGAGGGTTACTCCCTACGTACGATTGTTATGAATGCCTCAATTTACCTTTATGTCTTATGTTTTCTATGATTTATTCATGGTTTGATGAGGTATGTTAAAGTGCCTATATTTTATGGGTAAAGTATGATTTCATTCTTATGTATATATGAACTCATGTTTCCTTTCCATATTTTTATAACCCTTACTGAGCTTTTTATGATCATCCCAAGTATTTGAAATGTTTGTCACAGGTCAAGGAAAAGGTACATGATGTGATGATAGTGTCAAGGATGTGTCAAGAAAGAATCCATGTTTTATTTTCAATATGTTTCCGTTGATGGGAATAATGAATACTCTCTTTTATGTAACCACTTTGTTTAAATATGGAATGTAATGCAAGTTTCATGATCTAATTCTCTAAAACTCTAAACCTGAAAAGATCATCAATGTGTAATCTTGTAATAACTCAAGATTAAGTAAGGTTTAAGGCTGGGGCTTTATAGATTTATCCATGTTTTCATGAACATCAAAATCCAAAATTCTATGAGTAGATTAAAAAAGACTTCAGTGTAATACATGGCTTCTCCAACTTCATTGAAATAATCTCAAAACTTCTTCTAATGAAAAATATCATTTTTAGAAAAATTTATACCTCTAATAAAATAATATTCAAGGTGTTATAGATAATAAAACTCTCATGTTGGGGTATTTTAGATTATATATCTTCCAATTTTGGTGAGTTTCTTATTCAATAAATACTTACTCATCTTTGATTTCTTATTCATTCTTCAAGGGGATGTATTACATTAATTGTAGAATCCAAAATGTTATGTACTCATTTTATAGGTTATTCTTAATGATCCATAAAATCTATCCAACTATTAATACCAAGTAACTTCATTCATTGTATTTTTAATTTATTCTCCATGGATGTAACTCCATATTTATGGTTGGATACCAACTTCTTCTCCTAGTGTAAGACATTGATATATTATCACTAGTGTCACGTTTTAAGAAATTCAAAAAACTATAGTAATTTAAAAAGATATTATAAATTAATATGGTTGTGAAATAATTCAATAATCTGGTTATGTATATTATAAATAAGGGTAAATTACTTTTTTGGAAATTAAGAATAATGTTCTGGGTTTTTTCATCTCAATTTAACTTCTTTGATATATATTTCATATCCACCTATGAATTTATATTATATTTTATAAATTCGCATGGATGTATTTATAATATAATAATAATTTAATTGAATGGATTCATAAATCCATATTATCTTCTCCATTTCCATGTTTTTATTTGAATGGTAATTATGTTGTAAGTGTTTCCATCCACTGTTACTTTAAAATCATCATTTTTTTAAAATGAGTTTCCATCTGGGGAAAAATTGTCCATTATTTTTCTAAGAACCCAACCCTTTTCATCCCCTCTATATTTTATTATGATATTACATTTCCCTATCAATTTTCATTTCCATGGTAAATAGTTTCCCTAATGGGATGTTTCTGAGAGAATTCAACCCACGTCTTCTTTTGGGTTGGGGATTTTCCTTCTCAATATTGATATTCAACCGATGATTTTAGTGATATATATTATATTATTGATTAATATTTCTTATATACTTTCCCCTTTATTTACAAAATATTTATTTTTTAAACGTTTTCCACATGTTTCCTTTTGATAAAAGTATAAAATTTTAATATTTCCTTTGTGAAAACAATCCTTCCCCATTATGAAGATTTTCATTTATAAATATTTCTTTTCATGTTTAAAAAGATCTTTTTTAATGATTTTGATTATTAATTGTTTTTAAAAGGAAAGGAAATATTGATATATTTATTAAAAGTAAAAGATTAATTTTAAAAAGGTATTGTGGACATAAAAATGGATTTCCAAGGATTTTGATTTTAAATAATTCTTCATCTTTTTTATTTATTTTCAATGAATGTTTTTAAATTAATATTTATTTTAAAATTTTTATTTCCTAAAACCAACTTTTTAAGGGAAAATATTTGAAATTATTGATCAATCTTAATGTATTCCATTTTAATTAATTGTTAAGTAATTATCATGCAATTTAAAAGATGATATTAATTCTCATTTATTAATATTATATATTCAATAATCGTAAAATTTTTCTTGGGATCTATAAAAAAATAATTCATGTTCCTTTCTTTGAAATTTTTTAATTTCCTTCGATACCATCAACCTTATTTTTATAGATATATTATGATGGTTATTTTTTAAGAATCATTTTTTGAAACACCTTTCTTTTCGGTAGGTTAATTACACTATGATGAAATTATGAATGTTTTTTGATATTATAGAAAAAATTTATATAGTTTTCATTATGAGATGGATGTTCCGAGAAATAGTTTTCCCATTAATGAATTGATAATTCTTGACATCATATGAGATAATATGAATTGGAATGGTGAGTTAACCCATACTCCTAAAAGATTATATCCATTATGTGATGGTTTGGGTAACAATTTTACATCCCTATAATGAATTAATTATTTATTTATATCTCATTAGATAAAATTGTAGGTATTGGTTATGGAACCCAATCCATTATGGTTCTTTAGACAATATGTTTATAAGAATGAGGAGTGGGCCCACTCTACTATGGGAATCTATCAAATGTGTTTATTAGAATTTTGGTTCGACACAATTGATTATAATGATATTACCAATATATAATTTTTGTATTGGATATATACCTTTTCAATGGAAATACTATTCTATTCTTATATTTGTGATATAATATTTTATTTTTCAATGTTATCATGTTATGAAATCTCACGTCTTTTGTTATTATCATATTCTTATCGTATAATTTATTATTTATTAATCATGTTTATTTGTTTATTATTTTCTACTATTATGTTCATAGACCTTGACTATCCTCTCATGTCCATATTATTAACTTATATTCAATTATAATCATAATTTATTATCTATTATATTTACCTTTACATAGAATCTACTCTCAACTAATTCTTATATTTCCATTACATATTAATTGAAAAATGGTATTATATTTGAGATGTCTAGAATGGTACCATGTGAGAATAAAGATTCTATGAGATGTTAATGATTGTTCATAAATATATTTATTATATATAATCTATCCAAGTATATTAATCCTTTACGATTAATCATAATTTGAGGGATTATTTTGAGATGTAATATTAAATTGACATATAAGTAATGATGGTTTGGGTTATCCCACTTATAATCAAAGCCTATGTGTAAAGAACTATTTTATATCCATAGACCCGACAATTCACGTCTACATAAAACCAATTGGATTCAAAGTATAGTTTAGTTATTTTGGGGATTATTTTTAAAAACACATTATAAGAACCCGAGGGATAAGTCTATGTGTATGACTAATGATTTAGGTTATAAAAAGGTACGATTTTATCAATTCGTGATAATGAAATACTTTTATGGATATTCAAAATGCATGTATTTTATAGATATTTTTATGGATTGTTTAAAGATAACCTTTTTCCTTTTATTTAGTACATTTCAATTGGGTTTTACCTTGGGGTGTGTTTAGGTGAATTTTTTTAGAAAAATGGATGAAAGGTTGTGGTGTACGGTTGGCACATGGTCTTTCATAACTATGATCCCTAGGCAAGAAAATCCTGAAACCTTTAAAAGAGTGTTTTTATGGGTGGTTCATGGGTTTTTAGAATCTTAACCATAAATAGAGAAACCATGAGCCCCCCAGAACTAGTACATGGTTAAGGTGCATAGTTTAGAAAATAATGCACCCTTAACCAGCAAATCGTGTGTGTGGTTTTAATTAATCGCAAAATTAAATTTAAAATAATCAAACCCCCTAATTATCCCAAATTCGACCCCACTCTGGAAAAATAATTTTCTATCATGTTTTGAGCCTCCTATTAAAATTTTAAATATATTTCATTCTCCATTTATCGAGATTTGATACTCTAATTGAATAATCTAACCCCTCCTATTTAGAGGATCTCATTCCATGTGGTTTCGTTTCCCTTCTAATTATTCTTTTGTTAGTTTAAGGAATGTTCTTAAATATTTTTTGTATGATTTAGATCTACTATTTTTGATCAAAATCTAGAATTATGGGATCCTTATTATTATATCTTTATTTCGAATAAAGATCCAGATATCATTCTACATCATTATTACGTTAAAATTGGAGATTTCCATTGGGTGATTCCTCATCAATGAATTGAGGAATGTGATCTATAATTAAAATCCCAATGTCTTGATTTCAATTATGCTCATGTAATTGCATACTTTATATTGTATTTTAGGAATTTATTTCTTGATTGAATTAATTAATTTTATGAATTAATTAATTGTCGGAAAACAGAAATTGAGGATATTGGGATTATAGATTATGAATAATTAGTTGTTGAATTAATTATGATCTATTGATATTGTGTATATGAATAATTAATAGTTGAATTAATTATGTGAGATTGATATTGTGAGTATGAATAACTAATTAAGGAATTAATTAAGAGATATTGACATTGTGAAGTTGAATAATAAGTTATTGAATTAATAGTGAGATATTGAGATTGTGATGTGTAATTATTAATTAATGAATTAATTATGAAATATTGATATGATTAATTTGAATAATTATTTATTTAATTAATTATAGTTTAATGAGATTTTTAAGAAGAATAATTAATTTTTTAATTAATTGTTGGATGTGGATATTTTGAAATTATTTATTAACAGTTTGGTTAATTAATTTAATTGGTGGTAATAATTAATATTTTTATTAATTCATGTTATGATAGGGATGTTCAACTGTTGAATTGGATTTATTAATTGGTGAAATAATTAAATTGATAATTTCATGTGGGAAATTGTTTGTTGTATCAAAATCCCCTACTGTGATAATAAATGTTGAATTGTAATAATGGAATTCAAATTTCATAATTGTGTGTGGTACATGGTATTTTACATCAATATCCAATAATCAGATGAGAAATGATTATTGGTAATAATGGAATTCACATGTGATTATTATGTTTGGGAAATGATCAACTACATCAAAATATCATAGTGTTAATTCTGATAATGAATGGTAACCTGGGCATTTAGATTTATGGTATCCCCTGGGGAGGGTTTAGACTTTGGCATGGGATGAAGCATGCACTGAGGTTTGACTGTCCTTGGGAAACTGGGTGTTTATGCAGTTAAAAAAATAATAAATTATAATGTGATAACTATTTACTTACACATTTTATTTATGTATTTATACAAATATATACATTTTTATTGACTAGATATCATTTTAGACACTGTTGGTGGTGGCCTATTATGTTTCACTCATACCCTATTTGTGATTCTTGATCTATACACGAATAGATTTTGTGTTAGAAGGACAAGATAAGTGAAAAGGCCATGTATTAGACGGATGAGTGAGGTTGGAGTATGGATAAGGGAACCAGACATGGTTTTGGATCCGCTTCTGAGTTGTCAGTGTCATTTGTTTTGAGTTTCATTTTGAAATGTGAAAAATACTTTGGCATGTCATATCTATTGTTCCGTTTTGATATTGTATTTCTTATTTTTGTAGTATTGTGATACTAGATTATTCATGTTATGTTATATCATTCTTTTGGTACTATTTATCTATTTCTATTTTTTATTACTCTGATAAATAGAGAATAATACTACCATGACTGATATAAGACCCATGTTTCTAGTCGGAAGCCTCTGGCATATAGGGAGGTTCACTTTAGGTCATGTGGCTAGCCAGATTCGGGAACTAGTGTGTGGCACCCGGATCAGGATTTCATTATGTGGAATCATATCCTAGTTTTATTTTCTATTATTTTGTCTTACTATTTAATAAATTTATACCAAAGGATAGAAATATTCAGGCCTTAGTTATGAGATTTTGCATGGGAGTATCTAGATCACGTACTTGGGAAAACCCAGGTACCCATGGTGGTATTATTGTTATTGTGTTTTGCAATTATAGTTGAATATTATTTCACCTTTGGTGATACACTTGTTGTGTGATGTATTTATTGAATCAATTATTTTTTGATATTTGGCTCATGGTATAGAATTTAATGAGAGTTGTGTTTCCATAAATCATTCTAAGAACTCAAAATTATATTTTCACAAGAATTATTTTAGTCATTCAAAGAAAATAGATTTTGGGAAGGTTGTTGAACATGAACTGATTTTCCATGCTTTTGAAATTGAATTGAAAAATGCTCCTTATATGAAATTGATTAAGATTTAAAAATTATGAAACATGAGAATAAATGGGTGTCTAAATGAAAAACATGATTAATGAGAATAATATTACCCTTTTTTCATACCCTGACCTAGGTATCGGATGGTTAAGGGTAGTGATAACACCTTGTTTTTGACAATGTGGTTGGTTTTTGGGAAATGACTGTTGTCGATTTTTGTGCTTCCCATAAATGTGTTAACATGTGTAATGTTTCGTAAAGTGTGTGGTTGGAATTATAGATGTTTTCCTTCGTGATGATGTTTTTTGAGGGGATTAAACCAAGATATATCTAGATATATTCTTCTAGTAGTAAAATTGTATGAATTGATTGTGTCAGGTGAGGAATTAAAAGAGTGGTTCTGAGAGAACTTCACTCACTTCATGGAGTTTATAGAATGAGACACATAGTGGGTTGTGATTAGAATGTCTGAATTGACATGTGAGTTATAGTTGTATCACCCTATGACTCTTACTAGAGATGGTGGACCAAAGGGAGATGCGTTCTGTATTGAGTCCATCCAGACTACCTTTGACCTTTTGGAGACTCCTATTGAGATGAGGGTCCGGATGGATATTTATATTCTATGAGGATCAATGAAGCACTGGTGGGACGTTTACACTCAGATTAGAAAATATGATTGTATGTTATTGAAGAAATTTTTAATGAATTTCATGGATCAATTCAATATAGAAATGATGATGAAGTGGAAAAAATATGGGATCACAGGGTTGATTCAGGGAAGTATGTTAGTGTTTTACTATAGCAGATTACTTATATACTTGAATCACTTTTACTAAACATTGAATGGGTACAAAACAGCTAGATTAAAATTTATAGGAACGAATTAAATGATATATTAAGGCTCATGTTGGTTTATTTTGGATAAATAAGTTTTCTAATGTGGTGGATAATACTCTCATTGGTGAGGGGAACCTAATAGAGGATTCAAATGTCAGACATGTGGTTGCTGCTGGATGACAATGAGGTATGACTTCCAAGATTATAAATCATCTCTATGGTAGAATTATCTAGGAAAGTGGGAAGATGAGTACTGAGATATAGGGATCAGTTCCTCAAAATCATAATCTAGTGATCCCTCGCGAGCGTGATAGGTCGGGAATCTTTTGTAGATAGTTCCCCCGACCACTGGTAGAGTGTCAAGGTTATGGAAAGATGGGACATATGTATGTGTTTTTATGAAACCCATGACTGGTGGGTTGTGATAAAGGATCTAGATAGGGACAAGGTGTGGGAAGGTAATCTTCTTCGCCATATCTGTTAGGAATCTATTTTTCTTCTAGACAAGGAAGAAGAGATAGTGGATGAGATAATTCTAATAATGATTTCCCATATCAGCTGAGTGGTACAACATAGGGAACATCAGTTTTATCATATGGAAGAGGAAGAAAACAGTTATAGTCCATTAAACCTGCACATGTGGAGAGAGAGGTTGGATTATCACTACTGATACATGGTATTCTTATAGATTCTATGATATATTTTTCTCTATTTGATATTGGTCCATTTTATTCAATATTTTTTTACATCAAGTTAATAGTTTTATCCTGGTTATATAGTTCATGGGTGGGGTTTTGATTATAGAAACATCGTTGGGAGTGTGGTCTAGGGACATCTTCTTATAAAAGTGATGTTCTTTCTATGTATTCTTTATATTCATAACATGTTAGGATTTAACCTAATTATTGGTATAGACTATTAGTATCATACTGAGCCCACATAGATTGTTATTCGAGGGGAGTGACATTTAAAACTCTTGTGGGTTACAATTATATTCACTTTGGAGTGTGAGATATCATAGCGGGCCATGTAGGGAAACTTAACAAGAAACTATGAGATATTACCACATAGGATTAATGCATGTTGTTTGATGGTGGAGGTGTAAAGAGTGATGCCTTTCCATCTATAGTATACTTGATTTAGGATTTTTTTCTAAATCCTCCATATGGATATCACTTGATAGAGATATGGATTTTACTATTGATCTCATTTAGGTGTGATCTAGTTTCTATTCAACCATATAGAATTTAACTGATAAATCATAAAGAGCTCATGAATCATCTTTAGATGTTAGAGGTTAATGGGTTTACCAATCCAATTATTTCACCTTGGTGTTCACCAAAAAAAATTTCTAAGAAGGCTGATAGGACTCTATGATTGTGTGGAAATTAGCAAAAGTTGAATTAAATGACAGTGAAGAACTAGTATCCTCCTCAATGTATCAAAGATTATTTTTTCCAGTTCAGTGGGTCTTGTTTCTTTTCAAATGTCAACATAAAATTAGTATATCATCAATTTAGAGTTCAGAATTTTAATATGTTCAGGATTGATTTTAATAGCAGTTATGTCCATTATGAATTCATCATAATGCTATTTGGGTTGAACAATGTGTCGTTAGAGTTTATAGCCTTGATTAACAGAATATTCTATCCATACCTAGATCGATTTGTGGTGGTATTTGTGGATGACTATTTGGTGTACTCAATGAATTAGGATGATCATGCACAACACCCCATCATCGTTTTAAGTAATCTACGGTAGAATTATCTATACACTCAGTTTTGAAAAGACTATGTACACTACATGTGTCACATCAACTCTAATGAAGGTGTCTCGGTAGACCCAGATAGGGATCATTAATTTGTTTCATGGGAGTATCCCAATAATGTATTTGATATCCATATATTACTTGTATTTTTTAGGTATTACCTAATATTTATCAATGTATTTTTATTATTGGATGTGAAAATTTTGGGGTAGACCAAGTATGGTATAAAGATTGAATGGTTTGAAGCATGTTAGAAGGCATTCCTGGAGAGAAAGAGGCATTTGAAATCGACACCAATCATGATCCAATATGAGAAAGGTGAGAATTATATTTATTTTTTGAGACACTTCTAGGATTAAACATGGATTTGTGTTGATGAAGGGAGATTGAGTTGTGGTGTATGTTCCTCAAAATTTCAGGCCATAGGAATGGAACTACACAATACATGACCTTGACTTGTCTGATATTATATATTCTTTAATCGGTTGGTGGTATTATCTATTAGGAGAAAATCATACTATATGTATGTATCACAAGAGATTAAAGTATATCATTTCAAGTGTGATTTAAATATCTAGTAGTGGAAGTGGTTTGGGTAAATGAAGTCTTTTGATTTTTAACATATATACACATTGAGAAATTGGAACAGTATTATAGATACTATAAGAAAGAAAAACTCACACTCTAGTTGTTTAGTAGAGCAGTTATGAGTGGAAAATGACGAATTTACTAGATGAGATGGAAGTTTTGGTTTAGGAGAGTTAGGAGAAGATGAATCTTGTATTAGTATCAGTGGATTATACTCTATTGGGATGCATTAGGGACAATAGTATGAGGATCCCAAATGCCTGATCTTGAACGAAATTCATCGATGGTGGGGATTTACCTTCGGACTATATCATAGATGAGCATGAGATCACTTATGTCATGAATTGGTTTGTTGTTCCAACAAGCATGCAGGGGGAGCTGATGCAACAGTTTCATGCCTCAATGTTGGTGGTGCATCTAGGTGGAAGTGAACTATAACGTGACCTAATATAATAATTTTTTTTGTAAGGAATTAAAAAGGATATGTTAGGGTTTTTTACATGATTCTACACTTATGGGTAGGTGAAGGATGATTATCAATGACAAGGTGGTCTACAACATCCATTTTCCATTACAAAATATAACTGAGATGACACTACTATGGAATTTTTAGTGATTTTTATAATGATTAAATATAATTTTCATATTATATAGGCTATTTTGGAATTCATTAAAAATTTATAACATTTATTTCTAGTGAAGGAGGCTTTCTCAGTGGACCAGTTTGGATAAATATATGTTTGGGAGATAGTCTGTCTACATAGGGTGCCACAGACAATTGTTTTAGATCATAACTCACATTTTACATCATTCTTATAGAACGAAATATATAAGGGACTTGGTATATAAGACTCTTGAGTGAATCTTTCCATCTACATATAGATGGGAAGTCAATGTTTACTATTTAGCATCTTGAAGATATTGTACGAGAATGTTTCCTAGTGTTTGGATGTACCTGTGAAAAAAATGTATTTAGCGGAGTTTTACTATAAAAATATTTATCAGGAAACACTTTTTTATGGAAACATATGAGAAAATTTATTGTCGGTCACTCATATTTCCTCTATAGTGGATGGAACAAGGTGAGATAGAGTGGTATGGACTCAGTCTTGTGTAAGATACTTCAGTTCAAGTATAGCTAATTCTAAATCTTATGGTTATGGATCATATTATAAAAAAACTCTATGCAGAATGAAGTCATAAATCCCTATAGTTTATATAAGGTGATATTTTATTCGGCTGGGTGTTGCCTATGTTGGGTCACTAAAAATATGGAGATAGGGAAATCTAGAACCCATGTTAGTAAAATAGTTTTAGGTTGTAGAGAGTATCAAGAAAGTGGAACACTTATAGGATATTACACAAAAATATAGTGCTATATTTTATATTTTACATGTTCACATCTTTAGAGGTATCATCATGACCCTTCTTATGAGATTGATGTGAATGATGTTGAGCTTGAGACTGATTCATCTAGTGATAAGAATTTGATACATGTGTTGGATCATTGTGAAAAATTGTTGCAGGGAAATATTGTACCAATATTTCATGTATTATGGAATCAAGGTCATGTTCGTAGGAAACATTGGATGGAGAAGTAGATATGAGGGTTCAGTGGAAAATTCTTTTTGAGTTGGAATGTTAGAAATTTGTTGGATTATAGCTTATGGAAGAGATTTTATAAGGTGGGGTGATTTATAAACCCTGGCCAATTCTATTGATTTTTAGGCTAATTTATAGGTAATGTTTTTCATTTTGTTGATAATTATATTTTGGGTTTTACAGCAGGGTGTTTTGGGGCCAATAATTTGAGAAAAAATGAATAAAGTGGTTAGTGCACATTTGGCATAGTGTTTTCCCTAACAGTATACACTGGAACTACAAAAATTGTAAACCAATAAATGTAGGTTTTTCTTGGTTGGAATAGATATAATGACCCATACTTTATAGACATTGTTATTACTTCATAATTGAATCATACTTCTTACAATATATAACAAAACCATGAAAGGACTGTATAGGTATAGTGTCTTTAGAAACTGGGAAACATAAACATCTGGTTCATAAATAATCTACGTTGTCTCCCATTTATTTCATCATATCTAGAGTCCCATTTGGCATATTCTACTTAGTACCCTTCTTCCAGACCTAGGGAAATGAAAACATACAAAAGGGTGATCTCAAATTCTCAGTAAGGGTAAACAAAATAAATATCAATCATAACATATTTTTAAGAACATAACATTTTGAAAATCTTATCCTGCAAAAGATATCATAATATCATGATATGTGATCAATCATAACAGTAAAATTTAATCAAAATAATCATAACATAAAACATGAAACTTTGTGGCATACACTCATAATCATATAGAATCATTTCTTGGTAGTCAAGACTCATTGCCAAGACTATATTAGTGGACAAAGTCCATTTCTGAACCGAGTTCACTCCTCGTTTCAGTCCTGTTTCACTAAACTGGATTAACCTTCTGTACCATCCATGTCTATGTCATGAGATATAAATCATTACTCAATGCATTTGAGGGAGATATAAGTCCCACCCATCTCATAATGATACCATTCTTATGTGTTCCACAAAATCATAAATCATAGCATAACCCATGTAATAAAAATGGGATTCTTAAGCATCATGCCATCATAAGATAATACATATAAGATAAAATGAAATCATAAAAATAATTCCATCATAACATAATAAAATCAATGTAAAAATGGGGATAGAAACAGAACCCTATATCATCTTATATGAAAAATAATTTTGATAAAACACTTGAACACCATTCTTGAGGAAAATATCCTTTCTACATTAAAAACATTTTTCCTTTCCTAACATGTTATACAATTTTAAACTAAAATATGTTGATTAAAAATAAACATGAAAACTTGTAAAGGAACCTTCATTGAAATAATTTCCAATGAAATCATAAAAATCCATTCATGTCGTATAAGTTAAAAAAACATTCTTCTCGTACTTTGGCTAGAATAGTTAAAAAGTACCTCGTACTAAAAATGACAAAATATTCCTTTCATATCATTTACTAAAAACTCACAAAAGGGTAAAATTGGATTTAAAAAATTGTATGAGGATAGAACTAATATTACATATTGAGGAAACATGGTTGTGAATGATAAATATTCCCCAGTAAATTCTGAAGTATAAACAATCTCGGATAAAAATGAGATCGTGAGATTTTCCTTTTCCTTAGTTCCGATTTGCTTCATACGTGTCCAAACCTCTTGTATAATGATTTACATAATGTCATTTACTTATTCCAGAATCATACTCATTGTTAATATATCATATATGGTCATATTCTTAGCTTCTTATTAGTAATATTTCATTGCTACTTGTTATTCCGGTGTTTATTGTTTTTTGTACTTATGCGTGTTTTGTAGAATAAATTATTATTATTATTATTAGGTTATAGATACCTCATTTCTATAATGTTATTAGTGTAATATGTATCATATTTATTCATTAAATTTATTTATATAATAATTATGCAATGAAGATCGTGTAAAACAAGTCGCATCACATCGTGGAGACGGTATTCCGTACGTACGCACGAGTGATGATATCGTTCCTATGATCGTTGAAATGTATTGGAGTATATATATATTATTTAAGTATCAATATTAATTTATAATAATCATAAATAGTTACTCGTTACACCATTATACTCATCCTTGTAAAGTGATGGTGGAAAAATAGATTACACCACGGCGTGGAGACGGTATTCCGTACGTACGCACGCGCGGTAATTTCATTTTTTCGTAGGATGGATAGAAGGTGAATTAGGGTTGTTTCATATTTATAATAACATATCAGTATGTAAGTAATACTGATGTTATTTCTTTATCATGAAACAACTAAAGAAGAAGAAGTTGAAGAAGAAAGAAATTGCAAAGATCGGTAATGGATATTACCTCTTCTTTGAAACGCCTCTTTGAATCCTCCACTAAGGGAAATAAGATTGGTCTTTGAAGAAGACCAGGACCTCTAGGATTATTATAGGGAAGTGGAGAAGAGATTTTGGCAGGGGTTGGCCGAGCTTGAATGCTCAAATTGGTGTGAGGAGGAGGGGGGGGAGGTGTCCTTTTATAAGGGAGGAGAGGGGCACCTTAGGAATATCTCAAAATATTATTTTATATTAAAGTCAAAATCGGTTTATAATGGTTCCAAAGGGTCTTATATCGAAGTTGAAGTGGGTATGGGTCGAAATCCTATCAACCAGTAGGATTTAGACAAGTTTAGGTTATTATTTTAACCTTATCAATTAGATTTAACTCTAAGTTAAATAATTTAACTTTTACCGTGTCTTTTTCTTTTCTTACACTATATGGTTAATACACTTACTATAAATGAAAAAAGAACCCCAAATTGTTTATTATTAATATATATATCCTTATCTAAGTCATTTAGCCGAACCTTAGATTTTTAGGAATAAAATAACAATTAATAATATAATATTTGATTTAAAAACTATTTTGTGTCAATTTCGACACTATTTGATATATGATTTTTGTGAAAGTCATAACAGAATTATATGTTCAAAAAAAGTTGATTAAATCAACAATAATATATCATAGTAACCTATAAAATTAGTGTAATTCATAAAAAGTCTCAAATTACATTTATTTTGGTGTTTATAACATCAATTATGTCAACATTTCATTAATAAGATAATTAGTGCATCATCATTGTGTCATACATAAATTAAATTATTTAATGTATAAAAATTAAAAATAAAATACCATTATATATGAAATCTTTTTATCTTTCTAAGTAATATTTATAGTCGAATTTATCTTATTTATAACCCCATATTAAAAATGATTTACTTATTAAACCTTGATTTTAACTATTTTAACTATTCATTAAATAAAATAATATTAAATGTTATAATCTAATCTAAGTGGACCTAAATGGTCATATTATATTCATAAGGTTTTTTTAGGTCGAATTACACTTATCCAATAGAATTAGGACATGTGTTAGGGTAATAGTAATATCATATTTACCCTTAGTTACCCTATTTACTATATACTGCGGTAAAAAAAGTAAAAAGTTACTATTCACCAAAAATTATTTTTATCTCATTGAACCGCATTTATTTACTGATATCAACCGTGTCTGTAGGATTTTCGAAATTCCATTCACCGAAGCGGTAAAATTATTTTTTATGCAAAATTCAGTTTTAACCTACCACTTAGTGGTTTCACTATTCATCAAAAATTGAAGTTTTTCAGAAAAATGCCAAAATTTCACCCTAAGCTATAATTGATATTCCGAATTCAAAAATGATTTCTATTTTACAAAATTTCCAACATATAAGTTGCATTAATTAATTTTATAATTAATTTCCGTTGTCACAATAAATAGCGTGTTTTTAAGAGATAATAACTATCAAAAGATTGACACTTGTTTATAATTGGTTTAAATGTGAAATTACATCCAATGACCAACGTTGTATTAAATTGTAAAAATATATTCTAAATATACTTTAAAACCACTCAAATTAATAATTTATAACTATAAATTATTTCGATTAAAAAAGTTGTTTTTAATTAAAATTTAGTAATTTTCACTATTCATCAGAATATGAAAGTTATCCGAAAAGTACCAAAATTTCACCTTAGGCTAAATTCGATACTCCGAATCCATAAATGAAGTCCATTTTGAAAAATAAAATTTACAAAATTTCAAAAAGTAGTTATTACTATTCATAACGGCTAGTTTTAATAATATCTTAATAGCATATCGTTGTTTAGCGAAACTTGGTGTTGCGTACAACACACGCAATCGTGGAAGGTCGTGATTGCGTGTAATTCAAGCCAGGTCAGAGATGTGTGTTGTGAAAGCTCCTTTTGGTGTAGCGTATAACTCAAGACATTAATGAAATTAAAAAGAATATTTTTCATAAAATCTCGGGGTGTTACAATTTTCCCATAACCAGTTTCTTCATATTCTTTGTATGAAAATGGAGAAGAATTTATTTGAGTTTAATTATAAGGATGATGAATCCATTAGTACCTATTATTTAAATTTTATAGGATTTGTGAGGAATTTTTATATTATTATTATCTAACCTAAATATAATATTGACACATTATTCAATTTCTTAAAACAAATACTTTGATATAAATTACCTATATGATACTTCAATAGCTCTGATGAAATTATTTGATGTTATATCATGGTAGAGATGGATATTGGAGTTTAATATAAATATAATTTTTTTTATAATAAAATTAATATGTAATTAAATAGAAATTATAAAATCACTTGATATAATATTATAATATTTCCATTATGCTCAAAATGAGGAAGGAAACATGGAGGACAATTTCTTTTGGGGCTGATAAATATTTTATATGTTGAATTTATGCTATTTCATAAATTGAACGATGAAGTGAGGGGATGAATAATTTATTTAATTATGAAACAAATTCACTCCATATCGCACCACCCATACTCAAATTCTTCATGTACATGTATTATGGTCATTATACTAACATGTGATTAAATCTGAAGGTTGAAGATGATGATCAGGGACCAAATGCTCTAAACCCCAAAGAATAATTGAAATATCACATGATCTATATTTATAATGGGGATAGAGAAGTGTTGAATGGTAAATATGTCATCCCCAATATAATAATTAATTTATCATTTTTTTCTAGATCTATAAGTTATTTTCTACCAAAACAATTTTCTTAGGGTATTTCAATATCACATCAATTATTATATTTTGAATTAGTAGTGAAAATCCCAAATGGTGTAATTATAATATCTCAATTTTATGATTCTTCTATGATTAAATATTGTGGTAATGTGCTTTTTAAAAATCTATATATTATCCCTATAGTTGAATTTTTTGTTTTCTTTTTCATTTATTGGATTTAATTATATAAATCATACATCTATTTCCATTTAAGGGAATTTACATTTGATATTACAATCCAACCTATTAAAATATATCTTTGAGAAAATAAACATGATCATCCATTGGTAATTAAATCCATTATATGCTTCTTGATTCCTATTCTAAATGGGTGTTTATCCCAAATGTTTGTAGAGAAGCTAAACATCAAATATTTTCCTATTGTATGTGTTCTTTTATGTGATTCTGGAATATTTTCCTAGTTTTAACATAAATCATGAAGTTGAGTTTTCAATAGAACTCATACATGGTGATGAATTTATTTCATGGAATCTATATAGAATTTCCCTAATTGAAAAATGAACTCTATCAAAATAATGATAAGGGATTAATTTGGCCATGTTCAACATCATGGGGTACACCAGTTTGTTTTTTTAAGAATAATGATTGATGGATTCAAATATGCATTGATTATCGAGAATAAAAAAAATATCACAATAAAGAGAATGTCTATTATGAACCATATTTATTTATTATTCGATAAACATTTCCAATCTCAAATACCTTTCCTAATTTTCCTTTAATAATCTACCCTCTATCCTCATGGATATAATGAATAAAATATTTTGAGATAACCTTATTTTGATTGTGGTGGTATTTATGGAAAATATTATTTTATATTAAATGAGAAAGGGATGGTATTAATATCAGTTATGGATTATTATAAAAATCCTAAGGAATCATAATATGTATGAAAAATTTATTATATGTGATTTTGGTAAATAAAGAGTTTAAATTTGGGGTCATATAATATCAATATATGGTGTATCTATGGATCCCTAAAATAAAGAGGTTGTTGAACATTGGATCATTCATTCCAATATATATAAGATAAATAGATTTCTTGATTTAGATGGATATTATTGATGTTTTGTAACAAATTTCTCATTTTTTTTAATAATCTCATTATCTTAGCCTGTAAGGAATCCAAGTTCTTTTGGATAGATGAATTTGAAGGAATTTCATGGAATTTAAGAATATTTTATTCTATACACCTATTCTTACATGTCCCTATAGTGGAGAACTATTATTGATATTAAGTGATGCATAAAAGATGTTATTGGGATTATTCCTCATGTTGAATGATACAGTGACATATTATGCCTCATCAAAATTGACAGTTCATGGGAAAAGTTACCCACATCACGATTTAGAGTTATCTATGGTAATTTTTTCGCTGATGATATAGAGAAATTGTCATTAGAAATAATCATCTGACTTATATACTTCTCATAAATGTTTAAATTAAATGTTCAATCTAGAAATATAAATATACACAAGATAGTCCAGGACCTCTAAAATATTACTAGGGACGTTTAGAAGAGAAATGGGAAGGGTTTGACCGAGCTTGAAGGCTCAAAGTGGTGTGAGGAGGAAAGGGAGGAGGTGCCCTTTTATAAGGGAGGAGAGGGGCACCATAGGAAAAACATAAAATATTATTTTATTATAAAGTAATATACAGGTTTTAATAGCTCCAAATTGATTTATTTAGAAGCTAAGGTGGGGATGGGTCAGAATAATCTAAACCAACAGATTTTAGAGATGTTTAGGTTACTATTTTAACCTTATCATTTAGATTTAACTCTAAGTTAAAAAATTTATCTTTTATCGTGTCTTCTTTTTTTCTTACATTATATGGTTAATAAACTTACTATAACAAGCCAAACGAACCCCATGTTTTTAATAATTAATATATATGACCTTATCTATGTCATTTGGCTGAACCTTAAATTTTTAGGAAAAAATAACAATTAATAATATAATATTTGTTTTAAAAACTATTTTATGTCAATTTTGACACTACCTGGTAATTGATTTTTGTGAAAATCATAACAGCATGATTAGCTCGAAAAAAGGTAATTAAATCAATACTAATATGTCATAATAACCTATAAAATTATTGTAATTCATATAAAGTCTCAAATTACATTTATTTGGGTATTTATAACATCAATTATGTTAATATTTCATTAATAAGGTAATTGTTGTATCGTCATTGTGTCAAATATAAATTAACATATTTAATTACAAATAAAATACCATTATGTAGGAAATAATTTTAGATTTATAATGAATATTTATAGTCTAAATTATCTTATTTATAACCCTATATTAAAAAAATTTAGTTAGTAAACTTTGATTTTAACTATTTTAACTCTTCTTTAAATAAAATAATAATAAATGTCCAAATCTAATCCAAGTAGACCTAAATGGTCATATCTTATTCCTAAGGTTTGTTGTTGTTGATTTAAACTTATCCAATAGAATTAGGACATGTTTTAGGGTGATAATAACACCATTTTACCCTTAATTACCCTATTTACTTTTAACAGTGGTAAATAAAAGTAAAAGTTAGTATTCACGAAAAATTATTTTTATCTTATTGAACCACATTTTACTCCTTGATATTAATTATGTGTCTCAAATTTTCTAAAATCCACTCAAGGAAGCAGTAAAATTATGTTTTATGTAAATATGCAATAAAAGCTCCGAGGAGGTAGGTAAAATACGGTGAAAAGTTCAATAAAATTTTTATATATCTAAAATTATTATAAAATGACTCCAATGAATTATATTAGACTTATATAGTTATTATGTATCAATTTTTTACCTAAAATAAATTTAAATAAAATAAATATTTATTTAAATAAAATGTCGGTTTTTAAATAGTAACCCAGTGTTTTCACTATTCATCAAAAATTGAACGTTTTCAGAAAAATACCAAAAATTCATCATAGGCTAATTTCGATATTTTGAATAAAAAAATGAAGTCCATTTTGAATGATAACATTTATAAAATTTAAAAAATTGGGTATTACTATTCATAACGGCTAGTTTATATAATATTTTAATAACATATCGTTGTTCAGTGAAACTCAGTATTGCGTACAACACAGACTATCGTGGAAGGTCGTGATTGTGTGTAAAGCAAGACAAGCTAGTATTGTGTGTAATGAAAGATTCCTTTAATTTTGCGTAAAACATAAGACATATAAAAATATATAATTCTCATAAATTATCAGGGTGTTACATTTTACCCCCCTTAAAATGAATTTCGCCCTCGAAATTCGTCACTTTGTAACAAACAGATGAGGATACCTCTCCCTCATCATATTCTAAAGCTCCCATGTAGCTTCTTCTAATTTTTGGTTCCTCCATAAAAATTTCACCAAGCGAGTGGTCTTGTTCCATAGAACATTTTCTCTACGATCCAGAATCTCTATCGCCTGTTCTTTATAAGAAAGCCCTTTCTCTAGCGGTACAACTTCTGAGCTGAGTACATGTGAAGGATCGGGTATTTACTTTCTCAGAAGAGATATATGGAACACATTGTGAACTTGAGTGAGATTCGGTGGAAGCTCTAATCGGTAAGCTACATTCCCAACATGATCCAGTATTTCAAAAGGACCAATATACATAGGGGTCACCTTTCCCTTTTTTCCAAATCTCATTACTCTCTTCCAAGGAGATATTCGTTGGAACACTTTATCACCCACTTCAAACTCTATGTCTTTTCTTTGGTTATCGGTATAACTTTTTTTCAACTCTGATCGGCTCTTATGTGTTTTTTAATAGATTAGACCTTTTCTACCATCTCATCAACAAGATCTGGTCCTAATAGCTTTCTTTCCCCAACTTCATCCCAGCAAGTTGGAGTTCGACATTTCGTTCCATAGAGAGCATCATAAGATGCCATCTGAATGCTAGAGTGAAAGCTATTATTATAAGAAAATTCCACCAAAGGAAGGTGTTGATCCCAACCTCCTTTGAAATCCATAGAGCAAGCTCTCAACATATCTTCTAGAGTTCAAATTGTTCTCTCAGAATGACCATCTGTCTGAGGATGATAAGCGGTGCTAAAACTCAACTCTCTATCCAGAGTATACTGATGACTTCGCCAAAACAATGAGGTAAACCTCATATCCTGATCAGATATAATGGAAAGCGGTAATCCATGTAATCTTATAACATCCTTTACATATATCCTGGCAAGCGGATCCAGAGAGAAATCTTTTTTAATAACAATGATGTGTGCCGACTTTGTAAAACGATCAACTATGACCTAGATAGCATTATTACCTTTAGATTTTTTAGGAAGTCTGGTGAAAAAGTCCCTAGTGATGTTTACCCATTTCCATTCGGGTATGGGTAATGGTTGTAACATCCCCTTATACTTCTGTCTCTCAGCTTTAACTTGCTGACAAACCAAGAATCGAGAGACATATTTAGCAAAATCCCTTTAATGACATCCCACCAGAAGTACTCTTTTAGGTCCCTATACATCTTCGTGCTTCCAAGATGAATAGTGAATGAAGAACTATGAGGCTCATCCAGAAGCTCCTTCTTTAGTTTGGGATGGGGGAACAAAAAATCGATTCCTGGACTTTATTATCCCACCACAATCAAGGTTAAATTCAGGAGTATTTCTCACCTTCTTATGTAACTCTACATCTTCTTTCTGTTCCTCTTTAATCTTCACATGTATATATGGTTGAACATTCATTTGAGTATGATAAGATTTTTCCCCTTACATTATAATTCCAAGATCCATCCTTTGTAAATCCATAACTATTGGATCTTTTGTGATCCTCATCATGGATGAGCTAGCATGGTCTTGTCGACTAATGCATCTTCCACCTTGTTTGCTTTCCTAGGATGGTAATGAATTGAGCAGTCCTAATCATTAATCAGCTCCAACCATCTTCTTTGGCGCATATTCAGCTCTTTTTGTGTGAAAATATACATTAAATTTTTATGATCAGTATAAATATCACACCTTTCTCCATAAAGATAATGCCTTCAAATCTTTAATGCAAAGACTACCGTAGCTAATTCCAAATCATGAGATGGGTAATTTTGCTCATGGATTTTCAACTGTCGTGAGGCATAAGCTATCACCATATCGTTTTTCATGAGAACACACCCCGATCCCTTCTTGGATGCATCACTGTAGATCAAAAACCTTTTTACACTACAAGGCAGTGGGAGCACAGGTGCATTGGATAACCTTCTTTTTAACTCCTTGAAATTCTCTTCACACTCTTTCATCCTAATGAACTTGACTCCTTTTCGAGTCAACCTGGTGAGTGGATTAGATAATCGTGAAAAATCATTCCCAAAATGTCGTTAATATCCATCCAAACCAAGAAAACATTAGATCTCACTTACTGTTGTTGGTCTCGACCATCTTTGAATAACCTCTACTTTTACTGGATCCACAGATATCCCCTCTTTTGAGATTATGTTACACAAAAATGTAACATTTTGAATTCAAAATTCACACTTGGTAAATTTGGCATAAAGAATATCCTTTCTCAGGGTCTACAATACTATTCTCAAGTGATCTTCATGTTCTTCCTTGCTCTTTTAATAGATAAGAATATCATCTATAAAGACTACCACAAACTGATCAAGATAGTCTCTAAAGACTCTATTCATTAGATCCGTAAAGATATCATGGGAATTAGTAAGACCAAATGGCATCATTATAAATTCATAGTGTCCATACCTTGTACGGAAATCCATCTTTGGTATATCCTCTCTTTTTACCCTTAATTCATGATACCCTGAACGAAAATAAATCTTGGAATAGTATTGAGCTCTGTGTAGTTGGTCAAATATGTCATCAATGTGTGGGAGAGGATATTTGTTCTTGATTGTTATCTTGTTAAGTTCTCGATAATCAATGTAGAGTCTCATTGATCCATATTTCTTCATAACAAACAGAATAGGTTCTCCCTAAGGTGATGAACTGGGGAGTATGAATCCCTTATCAAGGTTCTCTTGAATATTCTAATTCAATTCCTGCAACTAAATTGGGGCGATTTTATAAGGTGTCTTTGAAATGGGCATGGAACCCGGTATGAGTTCTATTGAATACTCAACTTCACGATTTGGTGGATGACCAGTAAATTCCTCCAGAAAGGAATAATCAAACTCCTGTATAATGGGCATATTCTTAGTCGTGAGTTTCTCTACAACCATTTGAGATAAAAAAACCTTCATTTAGTGGTATCAAGACCCATAAGATGGAAGAAATTTCCACTGGATGGTTATGTTCATCCTTGCATCGATAGACGGTCATAGATTGATCTAGAAAATGAAATGTGACTTCCCTTCTTTGTCAATTGATATGAGATCCATATAAATAAATCCAATCCATGAGAAGAATCACATCACATTCCACAACAGTAAGGATCATAGGATTTTCAAGAAGCACTTTCCCACAAACTTAAATCAAAGAAGAATTATAAAAATTTGATGCGACTATTGTGCCATTAGGGGTTGTCACAGCTAACTCAAAATCTAATTGTTGAGGTTATACAGAGATACCCCTAGAAAATTATTCAGAAATAAAAGAGTGGGTGGATCCAGAATCAAATAAAACATTTTCTACTTTATAGTGGATGGTAAGTGTACCTTTCACCACTTCGTTATCGTACTCCACATTTCTGATAGAAATTTCATGTGACATTCCATTGTCTTTAGCCTTAAGAGTTTGTTGGTGTCGATCATCATCAAAAACCCTTGGATTAGGGCATTGATTATCATAAAGCTTCATTTCCTTGAACTTTTAACATTGATGTGTAGGAGGTGCACTTTATGTAGCCTTTTCTTTGTTCGCATTAGTAGACATCTTCTTACTATAATTGCGGCATTCAAATGCCCGATGACCTTCTTTTCCACATTTGAAACATTTACTTGTACCGTTAAGACAACTCCCTCCATGATTCCTTCCACACTTTGAGCATAAAGGGAGAACTCATATTCTTTTCAGTGTGCTCTTTAGATTTTCCTTTGAATTCCATTTTCCTCTTCTTATCAAACTCATATGACTGATGGGTAACTCCAATCTCCATCTCAACCTTGTGAGCACATCGAACGATTTCCTCATAGCTATTGGAGTCCCTTATGGATAACGCCCTTCAAATACTTGGTTTTAAGCCACTAAAGAATCGATCGATCTTACTCTCAAGTTGGATAATAATACCAGAAGCGTACCATGCAAGTCTTGTAAAATTTTCATCATAGGTACTGTAACACCCCAATCTTCCACAATACACATTCCTTTGAATATTACATTAGTGTGTGTTGTACGCAACTTCGAGTTCTAACACATACACCACAACCAATCAAACTATCCGTTATGAATGGTAATACCCACTTTTTGAAATTCTATAAATTTTACATTTCAAAATGAACTTCATTTTTGGATTCCGAATATAGAAATAAGCCTAGGGTGAAATTTTGGTATTTTTATAAAAACATTCAATTTTTTATGAATAGTGAAAAAACACTACGATATAGTTTAAAACCAAATTTTTTATTAAATACTTATTTATTTAATTGAATTTTAATTTAGGTCAAAATAGATACATAATACTTATATATGTTCAATGTAATTCATTGGAGTTAGTTTAGAATAAGTTTAGATATATAAAAAGTTTATTGAACTTTTCACCGTTTTTTACCCACCTCCTAGGAGAATTTCGAAATTCACATAAAACATAATTTTACCACTTATTTGAGTGTAATTTCGAAAATCTGAGATACATGGTTAATATCAAGGAGTAAAATTTGGTTCAATGAGATGAAAATAATTTTTTGTGAATAGTAACTTTTTACTTTTATTTACCACAGTTAAAATTATATAGTTTAAATAAGAGTAAAATGATATTAATATTACCCTGACACATGTCCTAATTCTATTGGCCAAGTGTATATCGACCAAAAACAACCTTGTGAATAAAATATTATCATATAGGTCCACTAGGATTTGATTAGGACATTTATTATTATTTAATTCAAAGAAGAGTTAAAAGAGTTAAAATCAAATTTCATTTACTAATTTTTTTTAATATTGGGATATACATAAGATAAATTTGATTGTAAATATTAATTAGAAAGAAAAAAATATTTCCTACATAATTTTATTTTATTTATAATTTTTAGACATTAAATAATTTAATTTGGTGATGATACAATGGTGATGCAGTAATTACCCAATTAATGAAATATTAAAATAATTGATATTATAAATATCCAAATATATGTAATTTGAGACTTTTTATGAATTCCACTAATTTTTAGGTAAATATTACATATTAGGATTTATTATATAAATTGTTTTTGAAGTAATAATGTTGTTATGAATTTATCAAAAACAAAATATCCAATAGTGTCAAAATTGACATAAAAGAGTTTTTAAAACAAATATTATAATATTAATTTATATTCAATTCTTAAAAATCTAAGGTTCGGCCAAGAGACTTATATCATGATAGGTGTGTCATTAAAGGACCACATGGGGGGCCTTTTGGAGGTATATAGTATGTTTATTAACTATATAATATAAAAATACAAAGTGACATGGTAAGTGTCAAACTAATTAACTAAGAGTTAAAACTAAAAGCAAATGTTAATGTAATGACCCAACCCTATCTAAATTATATTGGTTGAGTTTTTTTCAATCCATCCCCACAATTACTTTAAATTATCCACTTTTGAGCCATTAGAAATCGAATATCTATTTATTATAAAATAATCTTTCTAGCTTTTCCAAAGGTGCCCCTCACCCCTCTTATAAAAGGGCGCGCCCCCTTCTAACTAATTCACACATTCAAAGCCTTTTGGCTCGGCCAACCCCTACCCAAATAATCTCTCAAATTCTCTCACTTCAACCTTGAGGCATTAGTTTGATCAGAAATCCAACCTAAGGAGCCCTTTTGATCAAATCAAAAGGAAGAACCCAAAGAAGAGGTAATGTTTTCAACACCCTCTTTCAAGTTCCTTTCTTCTTCAACTTCTTCTTTCCTTATTATTACCATTCTAAAATAATAACTCCAGTATCTTCTATATACTGAGATGTTATTATAAATATGGTACAATAATATTCATTATTTTTTCCATCCTTTGAATGACAAGTCGCCATACGTGTGTACGTACGACTTACCGTCTCCACGTTGTGGTGTAATTGTAATTCAATACATTATTATTTGGATGGGTATAATAATGATTTGTAATTATTGTAAATAATAAATATAACATGATAATGATTCTGTATATATAATATAAAATCCAATTCTATATTATTTTAATTTCAAAAGAATGATATTGTCACTCGTGCGTACGTACGGACTACTGTCTCCACGAACGCGATGAGATTAATTCTCCATCGTATCCATTCAAGTATAATTATCAATTGATGATTTAAAAATAATTTTTAAGGGAATGATAACTTTTTGGATATGAATAAGATACAACCTATCCATAACAAACACGACCTATGTAACAAAACATATATGAGTAAGTTAACACCTGAAACAAGGATAATACTAAGATATTATTAACAAATAAATGTTAAAAGATCATATATGATATCATATTAAGGTATATGATTATTTTATAATTTAATAACAATTATATAGCCATTATAAATAAGGTTAACCTACCCTAAGCCAAGGAAATGTACAAGGTAAAAGTTTATTTCGCAATCTCTTCATTATCCGGGGTTGTTTATATGTAATAATCTACTGGGATTTCTTTATCATCCACATATATGTTTCTTAAAAACATATTTCAAAACATTTTTACTATTTACCAGAATATGGGTTAAAGTCATTTATACCTTTTTTTTACTTTTTATAAGAGGTTTATAAAGGAATCTTTCCGTCGTTTTCCAAACAAGGTGCTTTTTAACCTTTTCGACAGAATTAAGGTAAGAATGACTTTTTTTAACTTATACGGTTGGTGCGGGTATTTTCCGCCATTATAAAATCTTATAATCCTCCCTTACAAGATTATAAGAAACTTTTCAAAGTAAATGTTTTATTTTATAATTATGTGACTTATAAATGATTTCAAAAAAAGGATATTTCTCTCAAATAGTTATGATTTAATCTATGTCAACATCCTTTGATGGATTTTAAGCTTATTTGAAGTTGATTTATTGGGATACAAAACATCCATATTGTATAGAAGGTTTTCTGATATGTTTGATTGTAGATGTGTTATTTTCATACCATCCATGGTTTATAGAGAAAGTATTGACATTTAATATGCTAGTTTTAATACAAATATTTATGTTATGTTTAAACCTATTCATCTGAGGATTGCATTGGACTTAATAAGTGACGGGTGGAACCCGCTATAGCTCCTCGATGAATAGGTAGGTCTCATAAGACAAACTAGTGTCTTGGAACAAGACCTTGAAAAAATCATATTTTTAGTCTTGGAACGAGGCCTTGGCTATGTGGTTATGATAGTCTGACATTGTGAATTCTATAATTATGAAAGAGGTTATTGATATTGCATGTGATTATTCGACTAGTAGAATATCCATTTGAATAAGTATATGGAATTATTTCATTTTATTTATGCCATATTATGCTGAAGTTAAAGATTTAAAAGTCTTTTGTTTTAGTTATACATTTCCTTAAATGTTTATTCTTATTTATGAATGTTTCTGCTATATTGTTATCCTTACTAGGCATTCGAGATCATCCCTTTCTATGTTTTATTTTTCCCAGGATGTGAAGAAGTATTTTATGAATGACCCGTAGGGATAGTATCTGGGGATAAGAATGTGTACTATGGAGACTATATTTTTGTATTTTTTCATATTATGATATAATGTAAACTTTATGAATTTATCTAGTTATTCCTAGGCTACTAAAAAAATCAGTCTTTCGAGACTTGATCTTTCTTGTGATCATTCCAATGTTATGTAAAAATGCACCGACTCTGGGTAAATGGGGTTAGGGAGTTACAGTTGGTATCAGAGGAATATTAGTACAAACCTTGGAAGCTGGATTTAGATAAACACTGATTAGAGCACATATATTTAAGATGGACTATGAGGATTAGTATAGATGAACTTCCTAGAATTTTATTATTTTAGAGATTTTGTGAGTTTTCCGAGAAATACATACCTGTCTGGATACG
The DNA here is from genome assembly GCA_963277665.1 of Viscum album. NCBI lineage: Eukaryota > Viridiplantae > Streptophyta > Magnoliopsida > Santalales > Viscaceae > Viscum > Viscum album. The sequence goes on along the minus strand of OY728156.1, from coordinate 155,103,371 downwards.
AGCAGGTAGAGGCAGCTCTGGAACAGATGTACCTAGTGTTAAAACCCGAAAACACCGTATTTTTCTAGACTCGAATGGGAACTGGTGCACGACAATGGTCCTTGCTGCACTCTTGGTTACGACACTCCTAGGGGATATTCTTAGGATAACATTCATTTTAATTACAAATCATTATAAAGGGTTTATGAGTATATATCACCTGAAAGAAAAAAAATTTATGATTATGGATTAAATCCATAAATATTTCAATTTATGTAAAGTGTTTTATAAGTATGGAATTATGTATTTTATTTCATAAACTGGTCTAGTTTATGCCATTGTTTAAAAATGGTGCCTAGTGGAAGAAATGGAAACTGTATCAATGCATGCACTCCATGTAGGGATATCCCTCCTGCTCAAGATAATTATAGTGGAGCTGGTGATGAAACTGGTGCTGATCAGCTAATCACTATACTGGGACAACTCACTCAGGTTATGAATAATAACATTACCCGTATGGAGCACCATGATCTACAGCGTTGAGGATCAATGTTAGATCGCTTCATGAGGCAGCAACCACCAACATTCAATGGGAGTACAAATCCATTATTAGATGAGAAATGGATAAGTTCCCTAGAGAAAATATTTCAGGATTTGGGGAGTAGTGAAAGGGAAAAATTTGTCATGGCGGTTTATCGCCTCACTGGAGATGCTGATCAGTGGTGGTCATTGATTCAAAACACGGAGGAAGATGATGAATTATAAAATATGGAATGGATGGAGTTCAATGATTTGTTTTTTGAACAATACATTCCTCATGACCATCAAGCAGATATGGAAAGGCAATTTCTAAGTCTGAGACAAAAGGAGGATGAGAATGTCGCAAAGTATGAGGCTAACATTACGAGGTTAGAAAGTTATGTTGGAGATTATATATGTAATCCAATAAGTAAGATTGATCATTTCATTGATGGATTAAAACCATTTCTCCATCGAGCATTATTCTCACAATCCTTCTCATCGTACGAAGACATTGTCTCATGAGCTATCAAGACAGAAAAGGAATTCTCTATGTCTTATGACTTTAATGCAAAGCAATAGAAGAAGAGATCTGCTGATAAATCTGGGAATGGAAATAAGGGGAAGCAGGGAAAAGTTGAATATCCATCCTACAGTAAATGTGGGAAGAAACACCCCGGTACTTGCTTAAAAGCAATGGGAGTCTGTTACATGTGTGGTGAAAAAGGACACCAAGCTCATGATTACAAGGGGAAGAAGGAAGCTACTGATGTCCAATTCTACAATTGCAAGGAGATAGGACATTATGAAAATGAATGTCCTAAGCGTCAGGGGAACTTACCTCAGAAAAGGCCAAGGGATCAAGGCCAAGTTTATGTTATCACTACTACTGAGGTTGAAGCTCTGAAAGACATAGTGTCAGGTTATTTAATGGTTTCCTCATGTTTAGAAAATGCATTATTTGATTCTCGATCATCGCATTGTTTCATATCTTCCCAGTTTGCTAAGAAAATTAGATATTTCCAATTTGATTTAATAAGGGAGTTGTCTGTTAAAACTATTAAGGGAAGTATCATTACAACAAAGTTTTGTGAATCAGTCCCCATTAGAGCACATAAATGCTCTTTATACGCTGATCTCATCATCATACCTATGATTGAGTTCTATATAATCCTCGTTATGGATTGGCTTTCAGACCATGATGCGAAGATTTAATGTAAGGAGGTTGCGATTTTTGATGATGATGATAAGGAACACCTTATCTATATAGCAGAATCATCACCACCTAATTCTTATCTAGATCCACCCCCAGTAGCTCAACTAAATTCAATTATTGGGGAAGAAGAGAATGAAATGACTATGGGCGAGGAAAGGAATGTTTAAATATAGGATTTTCCGATTGTGAAAGAATATGTAGATGTGTTTCCGGAAGATTTACCTGGACATCCTCTAGAATGAGAAGTTGAGTTTTCCATTGATTTAATTCCGGGATCAACACCTATATCGAACACCCCTTATAGAATGGCCACTATGGAATTAGTTGAACTAAAGAAACAACTAGTGAAATTGAGTAATAAGGGATTTATTCTCCCTAGTGTTTCTCTATGGGGAGCCCCTATTCTTTTAGAAAAAAAGAAAGATGAATCTATGAGGTTATGTATCACTTATAGGGAGATCAATGCTATAACAATCAAGAACAAGTTTCCCCTACCTCACATTGATTATTTATTTGACCAACTGCATGAAGCTAAATACTTTTAAATGATTGACCTTCGATATGGATACCATCAGTTGTGTGTGAATAAGGAAGACATTCCGAAGATAGCATTTTGAACAAGGTACAAGCACTACGAGTTTACGGTAATGCCTTTTGGGCTGACTAATGCAACCTCTGTATTCATGGATCTAATGAATAGAGTTTTCAAGGAATATCTTGATGATTTTGTGGTGGTATTTATTGATGATATCTTGGTATAATCCAAAAACTAAGAAGATCATGAAAATCACTTGCGCATTATCCTGAAGACTCTGAGAAGACATGAATTATATGGGAAGTTTAGAAAATGTGAATTATGGGTTCAGGAGATTTATTTTCTTGTCCATATTGTCTCTAAAGATGGATTCTTTGTTGATACATCTTAGACCAGGGCAATCCAAGAATGGCCAGCACCTACGAGTATAATTGAGGTACACAGTTTTATTGGTTTAATAGGTTATTATCGACATTTCATCAAAAACATTTCCTGATTGGCTAACCCATAAGAAAAGCTCACACATAAGGGGGGTAAATTTGTTTGGAAAAAAGAGTGTGAGGAATGTTTTTAAGAACTGAAGAGGATATTAGTCAATGCTCCTATATTGACTCTACCATTGAGGAATGATGGGTTTTTTATTTATAGTGATGTATCGAAGAAAGGACTTGGTTGTGTGCTTATGAAGAATGATAGGTTTATTGCCTATGCATCACTACAGTTGATAATTCATGAGAAAAACTATCCTACTCATTATCTCAAGTTAGCAGTTGTGATATTTGCTTTGATGATATGGAGGCACTACCTCTATGGTGAAAAATGTGAGATTTATACTGATCACAATAGTTTGATGTATATTTTCACACAAAAAGCACTCAACATGAGGCAAAGGAGATGTCTTGAATTACACAATGATTATGATTGTACGATACACAACCACCCAGGGAAGGCAAAAAAGGTGGCAGATGATTTGAGAAGACAAGATCATAATGTTTTGATCAATATGAGAATTGAAAGGGATCCAATTTTCATGGATCTAGTGAAGATGGACATGGGAATAACCATGGAAGGTGAAACATCAATTATTTTTTCAAATGTTTTCCAAACCATCTTTACTTGAAAAGAATAAGAGTTATCAGACGATTGATTAAGAATTTCAAAAGAAGATTAATGCTGTGAATGATGGGAGATTGAATGTCATTGGTTATTAAGATGGAATTTTGAAATTTGGGAAGAGACATTGTGTTCCCAATATACCTGATCTAAAAAGGGAATTGTTGGATGATGATCTTAGTTCCAATTTCTCTATACACCCTGGGAGAACCAAAATATATAGAGACTTGAAGGAACATTTTTGGTGGGATAACATGATGAGGGAGATTGCTGATTTTTTGTCGAGATGTATGGTTTGTCAACAAGTGAAAGCTGGAAGGGAACACCCTAGAGGAGTCATGCAACTGCTTCCCATACTGAAGTAGAAATGGGACAATTTTATGATGGAATTTGTCATGGGGCTACCAAATACTCCTAGAAGAAATGATGCAATATGGGTTATTGTTGACCGTCTTACCAAGTCAGCACATTTTATTGTAATAAGAGAAGATCTTCCACTGGAATGTCTAGCAAGACTTTATATTAATGAAGTGGTGAGACTTCATGGAGTACTCCTATCGATTATTTCTGATCGTGATCCCCATTTTACTTCATGATTCTGGAAGAGTCTTAAATATTCTCTAGATACTGAACATCAATTGAGCACTGCCTACCCCCCTCAAATAGATGGAAAATCAGAACGGTCTATTCAAACCTTAGAAGACTTGTTGAGATCCTGCTCTCTTGACTTTCAGGGTATGTGGGATCAATATTTACCTATAGTAGAATTTTCCTATAACAATAGATTCCATTAAATTATTCAGATGGCACCATATGAAGCGTTATACGGAAAGAGATGTCGCACACCAACCTGTTGGGATGACGTTGGTGAAGGAAAACTTGTAGGCCCAAAACTGGTGGAGGAAACAATGGAAAATGTAAAGGTAATCCAAAACCACATCAAAGAAGCTCAAAGTAGGCAGAAGATATATGCCGATAACCGAAGGAATGATTTGGAATTTCAGGTTGGAGATCATGTTTTCTAGAAGGTATCTCCAAGGAAGGGAGTTATATGTTTCGGTAAGAAGGGTAAATTGAGTCCTAGGTACATCAGACCTTTCAATATTCTAGAACAAATTGGGGTTGTAGCTTACCATTTTGAAATGCCGGAAAGTCTCTCCAAAGTTCACGATGTGTTCCACGTATCACTATTGAGGAAATACATGCCTGACCCAATGCACGTACTCACCTATGAGGAATTAAAATTGGAAGCCGATCTGTCATATTGCGAAGAGCCCGTCAGAATTCTTGATATGAGAGAACAAGTACTGAGAAACCAGACGACTCGTCTGGTAAAAGTTTTGTTGAGAAACCATAAGATGGAAGAGGCAACGTGGGAACCCGAAGAACATATGATGAAGAACCACCCGAGTCATTTCATGAGGTAGTATTCTAGAAATTTTGAGGATAAAATTATTTGAAGGATGGGAGAATGTAACACCCCAAGCTTCCACGATACACATTCCTTTCAATAATATAGTAGCATGTGTTGTACGCAACTTCAAGTTCTAACACACATGCCACAACCAATCAAACTAGCTATTATGAATAGTAATACAAAATTTTTGAAATTTTATAACCTTTATCTTTCAAAAGAGACTTCATTTTTGGATTCATAATATCGAAATTATCCTAGGGTGAAATTTTGGTATTTTTCTGAAAACATTCAATATTTGATGAATAGTGAAAAAAACTAAGTTATAGTTTAAAACCAAATATTTATTTAAATAATAACTTATTTTATTTAAATATAATTGAGGTCAAAATAGATAAATAATAATTATATATGTTCAATGTAATTCATTAGGATTAGTTTAGAATAATTTTAGATATATAAAAAGTTTATTGAACTTTTCACCGTCTTTTACCCACCTCCTAGGAGAATTTGGAAATTCACATAAAACATAATTTTAGCGCTTATGTGAGTGGAATTTTGAAAATCAGAGAGAAATGGTTAATATCAAGGAGTAAAATGTGGTTCAATGAGATGAAAATAATTTTTGTTGAATAGTAACATTTTACTTTTATTTGCCACGGTTAAAAGTTAATAATGTAATTAAGGGTAAAAATGATATTAAAACTACCCTAAAACATGTCCTAATTCTATTGGATAAGTGTATATCGACCAAAAACAATCATAGGAAGAAAATATTATCATTTAGGTCCACTTGGATTAGATTAAGACATTTATTATTATTTAATGCAAAGAATAGTTAAAATAGTTAAAATCAATGTTAATTTACTAAAACATTTTTAATACCGGTTTATACATATGATAAAATCGATTTTAAATATTACATAGAAAGTTATAACGATTTCCTACATAATGGTATTTTATTTATAATTTTTAGACATTAAATAATTTAATTTATTGATGACACAATGGCGATGTAGTAATTACCTAATTATTGAAATATTAAAATAATTGATATTATAAATAACCAAATAAATGTAATTTGAGACTTTTTATGAATTCCACTAATTTTATAGGTTAATGTTACATATTAGGATTGATTATATAAATTTTTTTCGAAGTAATAATGCTGTTATGAATTTATCAAAAACAAAATACCCAATAGTGTCATAATTGACATAAAAGGGTTTTTAAAACAAATATTGTATTATTAATTTATATTAAATTCCATAAAATCCATGGTTCTGCCAAGAGACTTATATCATGATAGGTGTATCATTAATGGACAACTTGGGGGTTGCTTGGAGGTATATAGTATATTTATTTACTATATAATATAAAAGTACAAAGTGACATGGTAAGTGTCAAACTAATTAACTAAGAGTTAAAACCAAAAGATAAGGTTAATATAATGACCCAAACCTATCTCAATTCTATTTTTTGAGTGGTTTTAGACCCATCACCACCTTAATACTTAAATAATCCAATTTTTAGTCATTATAAACCGAATATTAATTTATTATAAAATAATATTTATAGCATTTCCAAACGTTCCCCTCACCCCTCTTATAAAAGGGCACAACCCCTTCTCACTGATTCACACATTAAAAGACTTTTGGATAGTCCAAACCTGGCAAAAATACTCTCACAACTTCCCTCAATTAAACCTAAAGGTCTTATTTTGATCAGAAATCCATCCTATGTTTCCCTTTTGATCAAATCAAAAAGAAGAACCCGAAGAAGAGGTAATGTTTTCACCACCCTCTTTCAAGTTCCTTTCTTTTTCAACTTCCTCTTTCCTTGTTATTCCCATTATAAAAAAATAACTCCAGTATCTTCTATATACTTAGATGTTATTATAAATATGGTACAATAATATTCAGTATTATATCAATCCTTTTAATGACATGTCACCATATTTGCGTACGTACGACTTACAGTCTCCACGTTGTGGTGCAATTGTTATTCAAAACATTATTATTTGGATGGGTATAATAATGATTTGTAATTAATTTAAATAATAAATAAAACATTATAATGATTATGTATATATGATATACCATACAATTATATATTATTTAAATATCAAAAGAATGATATTGTCGCTCGTGCGTACGTACGGACTACCGTCTCTAAGAACACGATGAGATTCATTCTCCATCGAATCCATTCCAGTATAATTATCATTTGATGATATAAAAATATTTTTTAAGGACTTGATATCATTATGTATATTAATAAGATACAACCTATCCATAACAAACACATCTTATGTAATAAGACATATATGAGTAAGTTAACACCTGAAACAACGATAATACTATGATATTATTAACAAATCAATGTTAAAAGATAATATAAGATGTCATATTAATGTATATGATTCTTGTATAATTTAATAACAATTATTTCACCATTATAAAGGAGGTTAACCTACCCTACACCAAGGAAAAGTACAAGGTAAGGGTTTATTTCGCAATCTCTTCATTATCTGAGGATTTTATACCTATTAATCCACTAGGATTTCTTTATCATCCACATCTATGTTTCTTAAAAATGTATTTCAAAACATTTTTACTATTTACAAGAATATAGTTTAAATTCATTTATACCCTTGTTTGACTTTTTATAAGAGGTTTATAAAGTAATCTTTCCGTCCGTTTCTAAACAAGGTGCTTTTTAACCTTTTTAACAGAATTAAGGTAAGAATTTATTTTTTTAACTTAAATGGATGGTGAGGCTATTTTCCACCGTTATAAAATCTCCAAAGCTTCCCTTAAAAGCTTATAAAAAATTTCAAAGTAAATGTTTTATTTTATAATTATGTGACTTTTAAATGATTTCAAAAAAAGAGATATTTCTCTCAAATAGTTTTGATTTCATCTATGTCAACATCCTTTGATGGATTTTAAGCTTATTTGAAGTTGATTTATTGTGATACAAAACATCCATATTATATTGATGGGTTTGTGATATGTTTGACTATGGATGTGTTATTTTTATACCATTCATGGTTTATGGAGAAAGTATTGAGATTTCGTATGCTAGTTTTAATATGAATATTTATGTTATGTTTAAACCTGTTCAGATGAGGAATGTATTGGACATAATAGGTGATGGGTAGAGCCCGCTATAGCTCCTCAATGCATCGGTAATTCTCATGAGACAAACTAGTGTCTTGGAACAAGGCCTTGAAAAAATCTTGTTTATAGTCTTGGAATGAGGTTTTGGCTATGTGGTTATGATAGTCTGGCATTATGCATTCCATCATTATGAATGTTGTTATTGATATTTCATGTGATTATTAGACAAGTATAATATCCTTGTGAATACGTATATGGTATTATTTCATTTTATTTATGCCATATTATACTTAAGTTCATGTTTTAAAAGGCTTTTTTTTAATTATACATTGCCTTAAATTTTTGTGCTTATTTATGAAAGTTTCCGCTATATTGTTATCCTTATTGGGAATTCAAGCTCACCCCTTTCTATGTTATATTTTTACCAGGATGTGAAAAAGTATTTTATGAATGACCTATAGGGATAGTATGAGGGAATAAGAATGTGGACTATGTAGACTATATTGTTGTAGTTTTTCGTTTTAGTATATAATGTAAACATTATGAATGTATCTAGTTATTCCAAGGCTACTAATCTAATCGGTCTTTCGAGACATGATGTATCTTGTGATCATGCCAATGTTATGTAATAATGCACCTACTCTGGGTAAAAGGGGTCGGGGTGTTACAAGTACCAACAGATTCATCATCTTTTTGCTTTAGTTCAAGAATCTCTTTCTCCATCTTTGTTCGAAGAATATAAGGGAAGTACTTTTTGAAAAATAAGTTCTTAAACTCGTCCCATTCCATGGACTCAATTTCATCTCTTGGCCTCGTATTCATGATAAGATTCCACAATTGATCAGCTTCACCCTCCAAGCGATATACTGCTAAGATGAATTTATCATGTTCAGAACATTGATGAAATGAAAATATCTTTTTAGTAGTACTTATCCACTATTCAGCAACTAATGGATCAGTAGACCCACTGAATGAGGGTGGAAACTTCCTCATGGAGGATTCAACAGAATGTACCTCCTTCCATTGCTCATTCGTAAGTCCGGCATGATTCATAGCTTGATAAAGTTGTGTGAGCATGGCTACAAAATTTTTAATTCCAGCTCCCATAATGTTTGGCTTCTCAGGGGGACAATCATTTCATTGCCCGTTGCATTCTGAATTAACACGGTTCCTTCAGGTTCTAGACATTGACTAAAACCAATAAGAATTGTGTCAGAAACACTAATCATAATAGTAAAACCACATAATCAAGAATAATATTTCACAGATTATGTCTTATCATAGGTTACTAATGGTCATTTCTAAAACACTAAGATTGTGTTCTATGCTTAGATATATCCTTATGGTTTTTACTAAGGTTTTCACATCCTAGTTTTCAAAGGATGACTATACCTTTCCTCTGATACCAACTATAAAGATCCATACTTTACATACATTGTAAATACTTCATAATTGAAGCATACTTATTACTACATATAACAAAACTACGAAAGGACCGTATAGTTATAGTGTCTTTAGAAACTGGGAAACATAAACAACTGGTTCATAAATCATCTACCGTGTCTCACATTTATTTCATCATATCTAGAGTCCCTTTTGGAATATTCTACTTAATACCCTTCTTCCATACCTGGGGAAAAGAAAACATAAAAAGGGTGATCTAAAATGCTCAGTAAGGGTAAACCAAAGAAATATCAATCATATCATATTCTTAAGAACATAACATTTCGAAAATCTTATCCTGAAAATGAAATCATAATATCATGACATGGGATCAATCATATAGTGAAATGTAATCCAAATAATCATAACATAAAACATGAAACTTTGTGGAATACACACATAATTATAAAGAATCATTTCTTAGTAGTCAACACTCATTGACCAGATTATCTTAGCGGACAAAGTCCATTTCTGAACCGAGTTCACTCCTCCTTTCAGTCCGGTTTCACTGAACCAAATTAACCTACCATTCCAGCCATGTCTATCTCATGATATATAAAACTTTACGCAATTTATTGGAGGGATATATAGGTTCCACCCATCTCATAATGTTACCATTCTTATGTGTTCCACAAAATCATAAATCATATCATAACACATCTAATAAAAATGGGATTCTTAAGCATCATGCCATCAAAACATAATTCATATAAGATAAAAGGACGTCATAAAAATAATTCCATCATAACATAAACAAATCAATATAAAAATAGGGATAGAAACATAACCCTATATTATATTATATGTAAAATAATTTTGATAAAACACTTGAACTCCATTCTTGAGGAAAATATCATTTCTACTTCAAAAACATTTTCCCTTTCGTAACATGTCATATAATTGTAAACTAAATGAACTTGATTAAAAATAAACTTGAAAACATGTAAATTAAGCTTCTTGGATATAATTTTCTATGAAATCATAAAAATCCATTCATGCCGTATAAGTTAAAAAAACATTCTTCCCGTATTTTGGCCAGAAAACTAAAAAAGTACCTCATACTAAAAATGACAAAAGATTCCTTTCATATTATTTAATAAAAACTCACTGAAGGGTAAAATTAGATTTAAAAAAATTTAGGAGGATATAACTAATACTATATATTGAGGAAATACGGATGTGGATGATAAACATTCCCCAGTAAATTTTGAAGTATAAACAATCTCGGATAAAAATGAGATTGTGAGATTTTCTCTTACCTTAGGTCTGATTTGCTTTGTACATGTCCGAACCTCATGTATAATAATTTAAATAATGTCATTTACTTATTCCAGAATCATACTCATTGTTATTATATCATATATGGTCAAATTATTAGCTCCTTATTAGTAATATTTCATTGGAACTTGTTATTCGGGTGTTTATTGCTTTTTGTTCTTATGTGTGTTTTGTAGAATAAATTGATATTTTTAGGTTATAGATACCTCATTTCCAGAATGTTATTAGTGTAATATATATCATATTTATTCATTAAATTCATTTATATAATCATTATGCAAAGAAGATCATGTAGAACGAGTCACATCACATCGTGGAGACGATATTCTGTACGTACACACGAGCGATGATATCGTTACCATGATCGTGGAATTGTAATGGAGTGTATGTATACAATTTTAGAATCAATATCACTTTACAATAATCATATATAGTTTTTCTATACAACATTATACCCATTCAAGTAAGGTGGTGGTGGAAAAAAGATTATACCACGGTGTGGAGACGATATTTCGTACGTACACACGCGTGGTGATATCATTTTCCGTAGGATGGATAGAAGGTGAAATAGTGTGGTTTCATATTTATAATAACATATTAGTATATGATTGATACTGATGTTATTACTTCATAATTAAACAACTAATGAAAAGAAGTAGAAGAAGAAATAAATTTGAATGAATCGGTAATGGATACTACCTCTTCTTCAACACGCCTCTTTGAAACCTCCTCTAAGGGCACTAAAATTGGTCTTTGAAGAAGGCCAAGAACTCTAGAATATAAATAGGGAAGTGTAGAAGAAAAATTTTCAGGGGTTGGCCGATCTTGAAGGCTCAAAGTGGTGTGAGGAAGAGAGGGAGGAGGTTCCCTCTTACAAAGGAGGAGAGGGCCACCTTAGGAAAAACATAAAATATTATTTTATTATTAAGTCATATTCGGTTTTTAATAGCTAAAAATTGATTTATTTCTAAGATAAGGAGGTGATGGGTCGATAGCCTCTAAACCAATAGATTTTATACAAGTTCAGGTTACTACTGTAACCTTATCATTTAGATTTAACTCTAAGTTAAATAATTTAACTTTTACTGTGTCTTCTTGTTTACTTACATTATATTGTTAATAAACATAATATAACAAGCCAAAAGAACCCCAAGTTGTTAATTATTAATATATATAACCTTATCTAAGTCATTTGGCAGAAACTTATTTTTTTAGAAATAAAATAACAATTAATAATATAATATTTGTTTTAAAAACTACTTTATGTCAATTTGGACACTATTTGGTAATTGATTTTTGTGAAAATCATAACATCATGAATAGTTCGAAAAAATCTAATTAAATAAATACTAATATTCCATATTTACATATAAAATTAGTGCAATTCATAAAAAGTCTAAAATTACATTTATTTGGGTATTTATAACATCAATTATGGTAATATTTCATTAATAAGGTAATTACTACATCATCATTGTGTAAAAAATAAATTAACTTATTTACATACAAATAAAATAAAATTATGTGGGAAATATTTTTATCATTCTAATGAATATTTATAGACGAATTTATCTTATTTATAACCCTATATTAAAAATTTATTAGTTATTAAACTTTGATTTTAACTATTGTAACTCTTCTTTAAATAAAATAATATTAAATGTCCTAATCTAATCCATGGGGACCTAAATGGTCATATTTTATTGCTAAGGTTGGTTTTGTTCGAATTAAACTTATCCAATAAAAATAGGACATGTGTTAGGGTGATAATAACACCATTTTTACCCTTAATTTCCCTAATTACTTTTAACCGTGGTAAATAAAAGTAAAATGTTACTATTCACCAAAAATTATTTTTATCTTATTGAACCACATTTAACTCCTTCATATTAACCGTGTCTCTCGGATTTTTGAAATTCCACTCACAAAAGCGGTAAAATAATGTTTTATGTAAATTTGTAAAGAACCTTCTAGGAGGTAGGTAAAACACAGTGAAAATTTCAATAAATTTTTTATATATCTAAAATTATTATAAAATGACTCCAATGAATTATATTGATCTTATATAGGTATTATGTATCAATTTTCACCTAAAATAAATTTCAATAAATTAAATATTTATTTAAATAAAAAGTCGGTTTTTAAATAGTAAGCCAGTGTTTTCACTATTCATCAAAAATTGAATGTTTTCAGAAAAATACCAAAAATTCAACCTAGGGTAATTTTGATATTCCGAATCCATAAATGAAGTAAATTTTGAATGATAAAATTTATAAAATTTCAAAATTTTGGTATTACTATTCATACCGGCTAGTTTATATAATATTTTAATAACATATCGTTGTTTAGTGAAACTATGTATTGCGTACAACACACGCTATCGTGGAAGGTCACGATTGTGTGTAATGAAAGCCAATCTAGTATTGTGTGTAATGAAAGATTCCTTTCATGCTGCGTATAACATTAAGACATAATAAATGTATACTTCTCATAAAATATAACGGTGTTACAATAGATTTCATCAAACCATTCTCCTTAAAAGGAGAAACAATGACCCCCCCCCCCCCCCCCGAGAAGAGGCACACAGTTAAGGGGTATTGTTTTTTAACCCATGTGTATCTTCCCAAAAAACCATGTGCATGATTTATTTTAATATAAAAATTAGATGTAAAATTACCTGAACCCCGTAATTAAACAAAAATTGTCCCCCACTAAGACAAAATAGTTTTATCTAATTTTTTTGCCACCTATATAAATTTCATGCCATTCATACCTTTTCTTTTCATGTTTCAAATCATAGATTAATGATCCCCACACTTCCTGCTAACAGGATCTCATCCCTTGTTATTTTCATTCTCTTCCCATTCTTCTTCCATCTATTGATTAATTTTTCTTCCTTATTTCTCATTTATAGAGATCTTGGGTTGGGGATCAATATCAATAATTGTGCGATCATTATTATTCATTTTTTATTTATAGTTAAAATTGCAGATCTCATTCTATGTTTTTATTTCATTCAAATTGGGGATTTACATTGGGCGATTGCTCGCCAATGATCAGAGGAAGGTGGTCTATAACTGAAATCCCAAATACTTGATTTCTATTATGTGTATATAATCAAATAATTTCTACTATATTTTTATCAATTGAGTTTTTGATTGAATTAATTAATTTGTTGAATTGATTAATTGAGGTATGTGTGAAATTTGGGATATAGGGTTTGCTGATTATGAATAATTAATTGTTGAATTAATTTTGAGATATTTACAATGGGTATAAGAATAATTAATTGTTGACATAATTATGGGATATTTATATTGTGAGTATGAATGATTAATTTTTTAATTATTTATGTGGTATTGAGATTTGTAATTTCAATAATTAATTGCTATAATATTTATGATATATTTAGATTGTAAATTTGAATAATTAATTATTGAACTAATTATTAGATATTGCGATAGTGATGTGTAATAGTTAATTATTGGATTAATTATGGGTTATCTACATTGTTAAATAGGGAAATTAATTGTTGAATAATTTATTGGATGTTGATATTTTTAAATGATTAATTAATATTTTATTTTACTTATAATCTTGATTTGAATAAATTAATTATTTAATCAATTAATGAAATAATGGGTTTGTGTAATTGTTGAATGTTACTAATTAATGGTAGAATTAATTAATTTGATTATTGTGTGTGGGACATGGTTGCTTTATCAAAATCATATAGTGTGATTAAAATATTTAATGGTAATAATAGAATTCACTTGTCATAACTGTGTGAGGCATATGGTCTATTGCATTTGAAACCAAGAGTGTGATAAGAAATGATGAATGGTAATAATGGTATTCACATGTGACAATTGGGTGTAGTACATGGCCTACTACATAAAAATCACATAGTGTTTATTTTGATAATTAATGGTAACATTGGAATGAAGATATATGGTATCCATTGGGGATTGTTCATACTCTGACACGGGCCAAAGAATGTATTGAGGTTCGGCTTTCCATCGAATCATAGTGGTTTATGGGGTTAAATAATGAATAATTTATAATGTTTTAACTTCTTACATATGAATTGTAATTATTTCATTATACAAATACGTACATTTTTTGACTGTATATTGATTTGCACACCCTTGGTGGTGTCCTACTAAGTCGTACACACACCCTTCTCAGGATTCCTGACTGGTACGTGAATAGATTTTAGAGTTGCATGAAAGGATAATGGAAAAGGCCCATTGTTAGATGTATTAATCATGTTGGAGCATGGATTTGGAAACCATACATGGTTCGGGAACCTATTTGTTGTTATTAATCTTTTTAATTTTGAGTTTCATTTTTACACATGGAACATAATTTAGCATGGCATAATTACTGTTCATCTTGGAGATTGTATTTATCGTTCTGGATGGCTTGTTATAATAGATTATTCAGGTTATGTTATAACATTATTTTTTAATATTTTTTTATTTCTATGGGTTTATTAATCTAATAAAGAGGTTATAGTCTCCGTATGATTGATATTTGACCCTTTATTATCTACTTAAGCCTCTAGATACAGCAAGTTTCACTTGAGGTCATGTGGCAAATCGAATCACAGAACTGATGTGTGGCACTAATGATGGGAGATCAAAATATACAAATAAGTTTATTTAGTATCTCAGACATACTCACTTATGGGAAATAACACATAAATGGATATTTAGTTATTAACTTGATCTTCACTATGTGTAGGATAAATATTTTAAACTATACACTTTGTTTGAAACTCTATATAAATATTCATTGGCTGATTTACATGCCCTTTATTACTGTTATACTGTATTTAAATGGATGTTGATGATTTAAAATATAACTATTTTGGTTAGAAAACCAAATAGAAATGTGGGAATATATATCCTAGATTAAAACTGAGATAATTACAATATATGGTTATGATCACCATATTTGTGTTATTGTTTTCAATAGAATGTATTTTATACATTTATTAATTTATGTATTTCAATACCTGAACATTCCATTATTTACGTAATGTCTAGATAATGGTAAATTGAGTTACAGAGAAATATAATGAAAAATATAGGGATTATGCCAATATGAGACCAAACATCATAGAATCTGATGTTGAATGTTTTTTTGAAAATGCTCACCCAACTATCACAAGTAAGGATTACCAGTGTGAACCTTAAAATCTCAAAGAATCACAAAATAAGTAAATGATAAATATTCATATAAGTTTCGGTGAAAATGGATATGAAGGTAAAAATATTAAACTTCATACATGTGAAAAATGTGGTAATAATCACCAAAGAGATTTTTCCAAATGATCATGAAATGTTTTCAAAGTGCGGAAGAATTAGACATAGAACCTGTATTTGGGAAAGAGAGAAAATATGCTATCCAATATAGTTTAAGGAATTGAGGTCCCAACATATACGTCACCCACACTTCAATGAGTCATATACAATATGTTTGGGAAATTTTCATGTTGATTCGCTAAACCAATGGAAAATGACGATAATAACAATCAGGGACATCCCTTAAAAATGGAATAATGGGGACCATTTTCTATTAAAACCACTAATTTTTAATGGGTTATTTATGTTAAACATATCATCCACTACAAATTTTTGATTGAATATTGGTTTTTATATTCTACCCCCACTACTATATATTGGATTATTTCTAAGGTAGTCAAATAAATACCATAATCATTTGATATTTTATTATCTAAGAAAGATTTTATTTTAATTATTATGGTATCTGATACATTCATTTATTGTAATCATTTTTTATATTTAAATGCATCAATTTAGGAAATTTATAGAATTAGTATTACATGTGTGTCTAAATTATTTCCCATATTGGTATGGATACTATAATTTATTGGAAGATAAGAAACATAGAAATAATTATCATTATTTGCACTTAAATAAGACTTACCAGGATGTTGGATATATATAGAACACTGTTAGGGTTCAAACATGAAGAAGTAGGGTAATTTGGAGGTTCTGGTGTTATAGAATGTATCTTCACAAAATGAATCGATTAAAAGATATAAATTATATAATATGTGTCGTATATACAATACATGAGTCAATTTGGAGTATATTAGGATCTTTCATAGTGGGACACCTTTATTCACATTTTGAATGTTGTTGGACAAACCAAGTAAATATTTTTTCCTATGGTATTTTTGAAAAAATATTTTGATTTATGACTCCAATGAAAATTGATCAATTTGTGCATCATTATAAATCATAATGGATTGTAATTACAATAATGTAAATGTAACATGAGAACCATATATGTTTATAAATAAAGATATTATTTGTTAAAAAAAAGTTTATTCCATATACCAATTTTTGGGGAGGGATGTTTCACTATGAAGGGTCATCAATATTCAATATCTTTGATTGCGTTACTATTTATTTTAATTTTCAAATTCATCCCAGTTTCTTCATCACTATGATGGTTGGGTTCATCATGCCTTATACTTTGGTAAGTTAGATGATGGTTGATGTTTATAATTGAATTATTTCTTTGTTTTTTTCATGTATTTGGTTTTCCACAATTTATTTATCCAATTACTATATCTTTATCCTTTTTTAAATCATGTCCATGGAATAATAATTTTGATATTAAAATTTCTATTGCATTATTTTGTACCCAATATTAGGCATGACCATTTCCTGATTTTGGGTAACTATGATTAGAAATTTAAATGTGTAAACATCGATTCATAAATTCCCTAAATTACCTGACACTGGGAAATGCGGGATTTTCCCATTGAGGAGGTTATACTGTGACCTTTATATCAACCTATTCTAAAAACTAATTCAAAATATGAATTTGTAATTTTAATTTTAAAATCAAATTTCTCATAATCCCTAAAACTAAAAAACCCTAACACACCCTGAAACCTAATTTTAAAACACCAATCGTCCTTCACTTCATTCTTTTACAAAATATTTTCAAACTAATTTTTTCGTTATCCAATATATATATTCAAATAAATTAAATAAAATTATTTTAATCAAATAGTCATGATTTTTTTATTTTTTTTAAAAAATATATTTTTGTTCTTTTGTAAGGAAATAACGATTCCCCACAGACTTATCAGAATTGGCCTCAATAATTATGATAGTTTAATTTTACTTTTTATATTTTTAATTTTAATTTTTTTAATTGATTTTATATTAATTTATCCATTTACTCTAGGCATTCCATCCAAAATTTTTATGAATTTTAATTAATAATGAATTATCACAAAAATTCACAGAATGAAAATAATATTTTTTGTTTGGCCCCATCCATGTGAATTGTCTAGGGAAACAAAATTATATGACCATGGATTGCACATAAACCCATCATGATTCTAAGCTACAGATAAGAGATATGGGGCTATATACACTCATATATTATGGTTGACTATCAAACATATGATTGTAACTGAGTTTCTTTGTGCGACATGTTTTATAAAATCACTACGACATTGAACTCATTACTATTCAGAAGATTTAAAACAGGGAATAATATTTTACCTACATTAAAAATAACAAAACACACATATCGAAAACTACCTTGAGATTTTTGAAAAATTTATTTTGAATAAATTCTTAAGAAATCAGATATGGATTTATCTATTTCAATTTCACTATCTGAATGTTTTGGGGAGTGTATTCTATGTTTAACTTCTCATTCGTCACTACATAAAATTAGTTGACATGAAATTTTCTCACTAGCTTCGTTCCACTATATAAATTATTGCATATTTAGGTATATATTCTGAAATTTAAACAATTTTAGTATGAATCATTTTATACCTCATGGGAATTAAATAAATATATGACTCGAAATTACCTCATTATATTATAGAATCCATGGTTTTAATATTGATCTTTTAATAAGGGTTTATCATAGGGAAACATGTCAAATATACATGTTATAGTTGGAGGATCACTTATAAAAATTATAATAAGGAGAGATATAACCCATTTCATGAAATGAAAAGTAGTATATCTTAATTTTATACTAAATGTATTCAATAAAGATGTGTCTATATGGTTGACAACAATAGTTGGATCGTGGAATATACTTAATTACTTATGAAGAAGATGAACATAATTATTTTATATCAACAAAAACCAAAGTTACATATATAGAATAAGTAATATATGATGATTATAATCAACGAAATAATTTTTAGGTTTTTTGGATGAAACAAAAAGCTTATGGATATCACCCAAGATGGGTGGGATTTCATGTGTAGCAAGGACCATCACTACAATGAAAATTTAAATAATACACTAGGCTATGCGTACATTTACAACTTCCACATGTTCTTTTATAAATGAGCTAATGGAGTATAATGAATATCACAGATTTATAACTAATGAAATTAATGATGACACAAGATATTATAAATTCACACTATGAAACCTCAAATTCCATATAGGAAAAGTAATTGATCATATTAGATATAAACCCTACGAAGAATTGATTGGATTCACCTATATGTATCCCCAAAAAGATTTTAAATTCATTTCCCTACGAAGTGGGTGGGTAAAAATGGATTATCAAAAATAAAGAAAAGTAATAGAATAAAATAAATATGATCTAGGAAATATTTAGGGTAAATTAGAAGATGAATATATAAAAGAATAACCTCTAGGGTGAAAGTTGAGGAGACCTTTTCTCGTGTGACTAGTGCAAGTGAATATCAATTCACAAAAAAGTTAACTTCTTTGAGAAATTAAATAAAATTGTATATTAATATCTATTTTTAGAGGATCCCATAAATATTCCAAAATATGAAAAAATGATGAAAGAATTGGAGACAAAAAAAGTTGTTGGAGGAAATTATGACCATTCCACTCAAAAGTGTGTGTTTGGAATTGTTATTAAAGGACCTACCTTAGATGTATAATGATACAAGTAGTTTTTCAGTCTATATTATTAATGGATCTAATAAATTTATAAAATCATTATGTGACTTAGGATCAAGTTTCCAAATCATGGCATACACTACTTTCATGATTCTAGTACTAGAAGTATTGAATCATAAAAGTGTTTCACTTCTATTTGAATATTATACATTGACATACCCCAAGTGGTCATCAATGAAATCTCAGTCAAATTTAATAAATTCGATTTACCTTTAGTTGTCTTAGAGATATGTGTGGAAGATGAGTGAACACCACACATTATAGGAACACAATTATTAGCCCCTACGTGCATGAAAAATGGTATACAATTTGGAGAACTCTGTCTGAGAGTTTTTGTCAAGAATTCAACATTCAATACCTATTAAGAAATGAATAAATGTGATTTTAAATTGGAACATTATTTGGGAGAAGACAATATAATGGAAATTGGGGTTTTTTTATATTTAATAACTAAAATAGGTACCATCTATTGTATAAGAGGATAATAAAAATAATTTTTTTTTAAAAATATAAATATAAAATGAGAGGTTAGACCACAAAAAAAAAGATGAGAGGATAAGTACACAAAATTTGAGACAGGATAATAGGTATGGATGGTACATGATCATCCATTTACTTTTTAAGGATTATGAATGAAATGGTGGAGTATCTTGATGGAATTTAAGTAAGTTATATCAGGTAAGAGTTAATATATTTATAGAGGAAGCAAAGAGGCTAACCTAAATCGACAAGCCACTGATGATAATATTTATGGACCCCATCTTGGAAAAATATTTCCAATCAACTTTTACTAGATATGAAGCTGAAGTAGGTATGATTGAGGAAATAATGGAATGAAAGTCACTTTCCAAAGGCAACCGGAGTTTTTAATATTTTTTATTTTTCTATTTTCAGGAACATGAACTCTTACACAATATTTTTAAAATTTCATTGTTAATGGACTATACATTCACATATGTATTTTTATTTTTTATGACTATAACGAACCTATAAGGAATCAATCATCAGGAGAAATGAAATGTAGCTATATCACAAACTCTTCTTGTGAACAGAACTCACACCATGAAATCCAAAAGATAAACTTCATGAAGCCCATTCAAATAATAAAATTAGAGTAAGAAAAAGATATACAACTAAGTTCAAAGATTCATTAAATGGTGAGTAATCATTTTTAATATGAACTTTTCTACTCTGTTCTAAACATTTAATTATTTTATATATTTTAACACTCAATGGAAAAATTCACCTGAATTATTTATTTAATCAGCTGAACTAGGATAAAAAACTAATTACGATACATTCCCTTCCATGATATTAAATATATTTATGAATAAATTTTAACGAAAAATAAATGGTAAATTTAGTAGAGATAATCATTTGGTTTTGGATTTAGGATATCTTGATTTCTGGAGGATGTTAATTATATTAAATGAAACATTAATGATATTTTTATTAATTTACCATACCAATTTTTTTGGATAATAACTTCTTTAATGGTCTTAGGGGACCTTACATAGCATGTATTCCTATAGGCATATATGGCTTCGACCATGCATCACATTCCTAAGAAATTTTCTGAACCAATATTTCACACTAATTATTTAGTATGTTTCTTGTGAGACTCGAGCAAGTAATATTCTAGAAATTTCCTGAAATCATATCAAATCTATCAATACATAGAATCATTTTTATTATGAAAGAATATTTTGACCCCTTATCATTGGACACAACTAACATTAATCCTTTTTAAGCCTGTAGAATCCATGAAAAGGATTGTTTGGAAATTAAATTAGTTAGAATTTTATTTTATAATTTCCATATCATCCTCCAAATATTTTTCATGATATCTATAAAATTATTTTCTGGGAGATTTTATAAATGGTATATGGTGATGTGCAACACTAAGAATTTTTTTTTCATTTTTTTGGGGATAGGATATGTTATTCTTCATTATAATTTATCATATTTAAAAAATGGTCATATATTTATAAATTTTTATGAGTCTTAGTATGATCATAGTTCACCAATAATTGAGTGATTAAATATTTATTATATGTGGTTTGGTAGTGTATTTGAGTTTTGTTTGAAACCTAGTTTTTGAAATAGTAAAAAATAAAAACCAGAATGTAATGTGGACTTATTAATTATCATTACATTTTTCATGATAACACTTTATGATTTCTAAGGGTAGAGAGGGATGGACTCTATAAATGGATATTTTTAGCTTATTTTTTATATCATTCTAGTTGATTTAGAGTAAAAATTGTTTTTTGTAATTTTATTTGTTATCAAATAATTTATCTATCTAGACTATTCCTTGGAGTTTAAAATAATAAATATAAAATACCTCATGATTAGATTTGATATAGGTCCTTAAATGATGCAGAGGCTAGTTTCTTTTAAAAACTATGGTATGTGAAATGTTCTTAAGGTATGTGTTAAACACTATTTTATAATTGTACTTTGAGGATAAGAAGAAAAATTAAATGTGAATTAAATTGTAAATGGAATTCATATTAACAATGAATTGAATAATGAAAATGTATGAATGAAGATATTTTGTTATTTGAAATGAGAAAAATTATAATACTTGATTTACTTTTTTCATTGAAAAATGAGGCGTTCTTTAATATTCATGTGCAATGATTGAAAATTTAATTTCTCATTTTACAAATTTTTTTACATACAATTTAAATCATGGTAAAGTGGAGGTCCATTGTAGTATGTTGAGATTCTATTATTGAGGAAAATCCCAAATTCGAGTTTGGGGGATTTTATATGTGCATATTTTAATACATTTTCGATATTAAAATGAATTACTTTAGGTAATTTATTAATTATTTATTTCTTGTGCATATAAAGTATTATTCATATTTGGAAGGATATTATAAATTATGAAAAAATAAATAAATAAATATTTTTAAATAAAGAAGGGTTCCAATTCATTGGATACATATGTAATACTTTTAGGTCTCAAAAGTCATGAAAAATATAAATACATAGTTTTCAATGCTGGAAAATGTCAATTCACATAATAAATCAATTACAGGATGTGAAATATTGAAATGTGTGATGTATATATAGGATGTGACTCAATAAAAATTAGATAATTATCCTTCATGATGTGACACATCCTTTTGCACAATGAAAGTGGTTGCATATTTCCAAAAAAGACCGTTTTTATAAGATTTTCAGTGAATGATTTTGATTTATGACCCAGGTGACCACTTATCACTCAGGGTATATTTATGACTTCTAATAGACCACAATTAAGATGGTCAAAATAAAAAATGATCCCCATAGATGTCTATAATTAGGTATTTATTTTTCTACTGCAAAAAGAATGACCTTGTAGACTAATGCATGAGGAAATAAGTGTTTTTATATAGGGTCCTCTCCAGTTGATATCTATGCTTTAGTCGAGTTTTTTCTTTTCTGTATACAAATTACTTCCTCATATATATGATGAAGCTAAATTTAAGCTTTAACCTAGGGTAATGTAGCCAAAGTGGGAAGGTAATTTTGTATTGATTTTTTATTTTTATTAATGTATTTTATTTCTCCTAATTTATATATCCAATTCCTATATCATTCATTTTTATAAATCATTACCACTGACATAAAACATAAAAATAAACGAGTTAACTTCATATATATTTACTATAAATTACGCATGATCATTGTAAAATTTAGGGAATCCAGGATCCATAGTGGTAATGAGAAAAACTCAATTTTTCAATGCCATAAATTATCTGAACATCATAAAAGGGGTATAATGCCTCCTTGAGGAGGTGATACCATGACCATTGGATCCACCTCATATCAACTCCAACACTAAAAAAGTACTAATTTATTTAATTACTAAATTCAATATCACTGGAATCCTAAAACTACACAATCTTGACACACCTTAAAACGTGGTTTCAGTTAATAATATAACTTTATTTATGACTTTTCAAAGATTTTATCAAACTTCATATTTATCTTCCATATCTCTTTTTTCAAAAAAATTAAATAAAATTTTTTATTTAAAAACTAAATATACTAATTTTACCATATCTGTTTGTTCAACCTAGAATCATTTTTAACTATATTTTAATTAATTAATCAATTTGTTTTTCAGTTTTAATTTTTTTTTTATTTTGGTTATCCCCATTGGGAAATAATGACCCCTCGTTGGCCTGTTAGTATCCCATTTTGATTTTTGTGGAATATTTTCTCTTTAAATTTAATTATTATTCCTTTAAATAAATTTCATGGGATTTGGAAATTATAATAACTATCTCCATAGAGAATATATATTCATTACCAAAATAGGAAAATCAAATTTAATATTTCAAATCAACCTATGATCATATATCAGTTCAATGATGACAATGAAATATCTAGGAAACTAAATTCCATGGGTTTTAATACCCAATAAATAGAGTTATTTATATTGAATAAGTATGAATAAATTTAATATTGGAATATTTTTATTATTATTGGAGTAATAGATTCCTTTTTATATCTAATATATTGATATATAATTAAAAATTGACTTTATTCTTGATTATATTATAAATATCATCAAACATTCTTTACTAGAGAGAGAAACTGAAATTGAGATGATGCAATTTTTTTAGTACCAAGAATAAAACCCCATAATACATTAGTATATATATTCATTTAATAAAATACTATGTTGAATAGCTTGCTTATCCTACAAAATTGAACAAGAATTATCTATGATACGTTTAGTTAAGAGAAATTTGTAATTAAAAAATGTGACAATTGTAATATAGTCATTAAATTGTCGGGTATAAATAGATATAATCGAAATATTAAATATAAGTTACAAAAAATTAAATATGAGTTTTTAATACCAATGAATTGTTCAATTCAATAAATATAGATAAATAACTAATTATATCATCTTATTTTTATTAATATATTTTTCCAAAAAAAAGCCTCCTTGTCATTATGTATTTTTATTCGAAAAAAAATAATATATATGGTTTAATTACAATAAAATATATTTTTTGCTTGAATAAATATATTAGAATAAATTTAATTATGAATTTTATAGTAATTAGATTAAGAATATATAATGTTCTAAAATTTCATTTTCCTCTAGAATAAGTTTTCAATTATATTTTATTTTTCCATTTAAAAGATAATTCATGAAATTTATAATTATAATTTAAAAAAATGAACTTAATTTATGGATATTTCAGGACAAAATTATCTTAGGTTCATTTTTTTTATTTTTCTAAAAGACTAACTTTTTGTGGAATACTACACATTATTGTTTTTACCAGTACGGTGGATTTTATGAAATTATCATAATTTAAACATGACATAAAAATTTATATAATTTTTTTCCAACAAAATCTTGGTTTAGAGTGTAAAATTATGTATTTAAAGATACAATTTTATGTTTATAAAAACTGAGTATAATATTTTGCAACTCAAGTAATATTGTATTCATATAACAAATATTTTAGATATTTTCTTTTAATTATATATTAAAATGAAGGATTTCAGTTTTATCTTGATTTTAAATCCATTAGGAATTATTTTTTATAATAAAAATTCAGGTTTTAAAATTTAACCATATTGATTATTTTATCATTAAATCATCTATGCATAAAAATACACTTTTTCTATGAATAGTTTATTTCATCTTATGCAGTAATATTAAAATTATTTTCTCACACATTATCGCTACTACTAAGCGAGGTATTTTCTTTTCTTTAATAATAAAATGAGGCTTTGGCCCCATCATTTAAAAAATGCTAAAATAATTTCTTTTGATGTTTTAAATCATATGATAAAATGCCTAATATTCATCGAAACTTATTTCTATGTGTGTGGTGAATAGTTTTCTCTATCAAAAGTCTTACCCAATACAATATTTCCCACTTTTGGAGGTATTTATATTATGTAGTGACTTATCCTTTTATATTTTTTTTATTGAACTCACACTCTATTCAATTATAAAAGGATCATTTCACTTCAATACTTCTTTTAACATCACATGCCCCTTTATTCGATCAAAATATCCCGAATTCCATCTCCAAATATCCAATAAATAACCTTGATGTTATATCAAATTTAAAATACCACCCCAAATAATTATTAATCTAATTTTAAATGGATTTATTCTATGGTGTTGGGTAAAAATATCAAAATATTTATATTTCATTTGTTTGTCATTATGTGTTTTTGTACGTAAAAGTCCATGAAAATATTTATATATTAACATAAGTATAATTTGTATACTAAAATTTTTCTATTTAAAAGGAATATTTGTTTACTACCATCATCCCTTATCCTTAGGAGAACAAATATTTCATCCATGCATATGTGATGACTACCATCTCCTGAAACGAAGTGTTTTATTATTCATTACCAATTTATAAGGATAGATATATTTTTTTTAATAAAAAACTATACTATTTATAATATTTTAAATATTATTATAGGATAAAACATTTTATATCATCCCCATGTTCTACGTAAAATAAAAATGGTTTCCCTATGTATGTGTCGACTATCACCTACACAAAATGAAGTATTTTATTTTTTTCATCACATCCTTACAAAACCGATTTTAAAAAAATATGATTATATATGACATCAAGGATTCATATGTATCATGATTATGGTTATTATACTTTTAGGGAAAAAATATTATTATTATGAAATAATCTATTAATCTCGATATATTACCCAAAACAAGCACATCATAGACATAGTTATCTAATACCTTTTTGTTTGATTCCATAATATGATCTTATAGGTTTTGAAATAATTAAAAAATATTATTTCATTTAATTTATTTATCTATGAATTATGAAATTAGTATCAATTAAATGAAATGGATGACTCTATTATAAAATATGTGTGAAACAATCCAAATTTCTAACATCCAAAAATGAAGATAAGAAATAAATAACAAATAAATGGGTAGTGACTGATTATAATTTGGAAATATAAAAGGTAATAAAAATAAATATATTCATGATATAATTCAATAATATGTTTATGTTTATAATAATTAATTTTATATTGCATAAAATAAATATGTGATTAAAGGTGAAAATTTTATCACCTCAATTTCACTTCCTTGAGATATGCTTATTATTCACCACATGTTATATATTTGTAGTTTATAAAATAAATTTCAATCATTTTTTATAATATTAAAATTTAATTTAGTAGATTAAAAAAATATCTAATTTTATACCATTTATGGGTTTTTATTTTATATTTTAACAATGTTTAAATGGATTCATTCCATCCTCAAATTTAAATCGATATTATTATGATTGTATTTTCATTTCGTAAATAATTTTTTAATCTTTATCTCAAATAAGAAAAACATTTTTTTAACATGATTTTATTATCTAGGTTTTATATTTTCTCCATTAATTTCATTTCCCATGGAAAATAATTTTCCCGATTTCATCTGTTTGAGAGAAACTAACCTCACATATTGATTTTAGTTGGGAATTTTCCTCCACCATGTGTATATTCGTAGATGGTTTTTTGGGTGTTCATTCAATAAATTATTAATTATGATTTATAATAACTTTCATATATTTATTAAATATTGAAGTGTAATTTTTAAAATTTCAAAACATATTTTTTGACAAATTTATCCCTTAAACATTTTCTGGAAGAACACATTCATTCTCTATTTTGAAAATTCCTCATTACAAATCATCATATCCATGTTTTAAAAAATTGTTTTGAAAAAGATTTTTATTCTTAAAATTCTTAAAAATAAATTTAAATATTGATATATATTTCAAAATTAATGGTTTTTTAATTTAATTCATGATATTAAATATGACATTAATGTCATGTGTTTGTAATGAAGTCTTTATAGTTTTTATATTTTCTCAAAAAAAAAATTTGAAGTAAAATTTTATTTTTAATATTTATTTCCTAAAAAAGGATTTTTTATTATTATTAATAGAGAATATTAAAAAAATTATAAAGCATATTTTATATCATTATGATATTAAAATTTTTAATGATTTTATATGTATTAGAAAAGGACATCTCTTCATGTTTTTAAAATTGATTTATCAAATAATATTAAATGTGTGTCTTTATTCTATGATAATAAAAATTTATTTTTCTTATGTTAGACAGGGGATATATTCTAATGAAATATTCCCCCTTATTTAATATACCTATTTAGACGCCGGAAAAGTCCGTTGTTCCCAAACGAAGCTCCGGATGCGGAAAGCGAAGTGATATTTGGAGTCAGAGGCACGTTCCGGAGGGCCCGGAGGACTTGCGCAAAATTTCAGAGGCCCGCGCGCAAAGTTGAGTCGCGGCGCGCAATCCTCCCGGGATGCGCGCAATGCGCTGGGCCGGCGCGCTATTTTGCGCGCCCGTGGCCTGCGCGGCTCCCTTGCGCGCCGGGTCCTGATTCCGCGCCCGCGAAGGGAATTCCGCGCCCGAGACCGGATTCCGCGCCCGGGGTTGCCTATAAATATAAGGCGACCCCCTACGTTTTGAAGGTTGCCAGAATCCGAAGCGTCGCTCGTTCGCGCAATCCAACCCCTTCCGCGCGCAATGCCGATCTTCAGGTAACCTCCTTTCTTTCGCGCAATAGAGCCTTGGGGTTCGCCTTCGCGCGCAATCACCTTGGCTCCTTTCCTTTGAATAATCCTTAACCCGAAGGCCTTTGCGCGCAAAAGAAGCCTCTTGCGCGCAAGTGCCCCCGGGTGCGCGCAATCCAGCCCGATTGCGCGCACCCCCCTCTTCAAAGTGGCCGTTCGTTAGAGAATGAGCCGTTGCCCATGCGTGCTACCCGAAGCCCAGTGCGCGCAGTCTCAATCATCCGCGCGAAAAGGGCTGGCCCGATTGCGCGCCAGCCCGCCATTTTGCGCGCCAACCCGCTGTTTTGCGCGCAAAGCTCCTCTTTTGCGCGCAATCCGCCAGGGTCGCCCTCCTTGACCCCCTGAGGGTACCCGCCTGCGTGGCGCCCGATGATCTTCATCCTGGGTTCCCGCACCGTGCGTTGTCTTCCAGTGCGGCCCTCCAGGCTCGCGCGAAGTGACACGGACCCATCGGCGGCAACCAAACGTCCAGCATGACGTTAAACTGCACATTCGTCCCGCATGATGCTAAACTGCATCCGTCCAACATGACGTTAAACTATACTACGTCCAAGCTGCACGACGCTAAACTGCCTAGCCCCTATCGTCCGTACTGCAAGACGTTAAACTGCCAAGCACCTTCGTCCTCAGCACACGACGTTAAACTGTACTTCGTCCGGCAAGACGTTAAACCGTCCGCTTCGTCCTCAACACATGACGTTAAATTGTACTTCGTCCGGCAAGACGTTAAACCGTCCGCTTCGTCCTCAACACACGACATTAAACTATACTTCGTCCGGCAAGACGTTAAACCGTCCGCATCACCCGATCTCGTGCCTCGCACGCAGGGTCCCCCCCGGTTTGGATGTGGCCCCCACCCGCTCGTCTCTGCAGGGATGTCGGGATTGCCCCTCTTTAGGGACAATTTAATGGGAGCGGCTTTTCCCCACGGGGGTAGGGTATTACAAACCCCTAGTTTCTTGTGGGGGGCTGCACATGTGTATCTCCATTGCGCTCCCCCACTGCCGAAGCCAGTAGAGGGTGTGACTGGGATCAAGGTGTCTTCTACTTTCGGTCCATGTCCCTTCCAACTGAGTTTCTCCGCATCCGGGCTGCCTCAAGTGCGTAAGTCCTGACAGAATGAACTACGTGGACATTGATCCCTGTCTTCTAAACAGGGTACGTAGGAAGCCTCCCTGAGGTTCAAGCCCACCACCTGGTCATCCCGGTCGTATTCACGTCGGTTCGTCCATCAGTGGACCCCTCCAGGGTTCACGCTTGCGTCGATTCACCTATGAATCCGCCCCTGTGGGAGACTGCCCGTGTGTATCTCCACTGTGCCTCCCCACGGCCCCTTTTTCCATTTCTCCTTTTATCATCCAGCATGACATGAAACTGTGATCCACCCGGCCGTTCCATCTCCCCCTGTGCGAGGTGGTTCGGTTCAATCCTCCGCCCGGCGGCCTCGACCCCTTCGTGAGTCGGCTTGCCGACGTCCAGCATGGCGTTAAACTGTATACCCGAACTACGTTGACTTTGATCCGTGCTAACGCGCGGTACGTAGGAAGCCCCTACGGGGTCCAAGCTCTTCACTCCATCATCCATCCTGATCCTTACCCGGGCCGCCACATCCCGGTGGGGTCATGCCACTTCACTCCACTCCATATCACTTGGGAAGCCGCCCATGCGCTGGCCCCAGCGTCGGAGGTTCCCCGCAAGGGGTTCTGTCATCTGATCCACTCTTCGTGTTGATCGGTCCGATGCCGTCCCCGCTGGACGTTAAACTCGCGGCATACCCAGTGTTAAACATGGGAAGCTGAGGAAAACCTCAGGGGACACAGTTCCCCGCACCCAGTGCGGGATGCCTCAGGCGATCATGCCTTCGAGAAGCCCTATTAGGGACGGAAGACAGACGTGCAGAGCCACAGTGTTACGACACGCCCCCAGCACCCAGAGCCACCCGGCCTCCTCACCGCAGGTTGCTGCCCCGACCAGACTCCTTGGAGCGTCCGGGCGGAAGCAGCGTAATTAACCGGTGTCCATGAAGATATGGCGTCGGGAACGAGATTCACGAGCATGTCTTAAATCTATGAGGGAGACCCGGATTAGGCGACGAGTTCCGAGGAGACGTCCAAGGAAGGAGGAGCCGACATCCCATCATCCCGGTTTCGATCAAGGAGCAGACGCCCCTGAATAAGGGACGGATGCCGCCCGCCTTTGGAAAGCGGGACTGCGGGACCACAAGCCGCGCGCCCATCCCCTCGGGTTGACGGGTGCACGCGCGAACGCGTCCTGGCGGAACAGCGTAACCCGACGCAGATCTGCACCGAAACTGAAAAATGGTGAACCCGACGTGAATCTCTTCTCCTCGATACGAAGACCGATGGCTTTCAGAGGTGTTGGAAGACCGGCATGTTGCCCGGCCAAGCATTCAGTCTTACCCGCCAGGGGCTGGGGAAGGGACATCGGGCACTCCGTCTCGCAACGTCGAGGACCTGGGTTCCCCTTTTTTCTAGGTACGCTTCGGTTAACACCGTCGAGCTGGTAAATCCCTTTTCGGTTCTCGACGTTGAAGAACACCAGGTGGACCTCCCTAGTGTCCCCGGTCTTCGCCACCGTCGGAAGAACCGCAGCAGCAGGAGTCGCCGGGGCACAGCCGTTGGTACCTCCAGCCAGGCCGTGCACGCCACTGAGACTAGGCAGCAGGCTCAAAACCGAGCACAATGTGCGCCGCCCCCCCATTCGGGGATGACGGATTCGCCTCCTCCGCTGTTTGTGGTGTGGGACCAGGCAGAACCACCTCAGCCGCGTCGCGACCAGCTCCGCCCTGCCACGAGTCCATCCCGGCCTCCTGACCCCAGTACGGTGACCATTTCCCGGACTGCAGCCAGTGAACAGCGAGATGCGCCAAGTACCAGTCGGCCGCCGATCCAACCGGCAAGGCCTGTCATGCTTCCAACCGCAGAGCAACCTCCTGCAACCAGGGGCTCGCGCTTGGCCAAAAAGTATGATGTCCTGAAGCACTTGGCCGACATCCCAGCAAGGCTCTCCATCCTTGAGGCTCTGCGCATTTCATCTGAGATGCGCGAGGCACTCGCTGAAGCCCTGAAAAGCCCCCTCCAGTTTGAGACAGAGGTTGCGGCTGTAGAGGCCTTTCACGCCGAAACGATCGAGGACGCCGAGTTTCAGGCAGTTATCTCGTTCTCCGGTAAGGATGAAGACCCTCCTATACAGGGACATATTCGTCCGCTGTATGTCACTGGCCAGTTTAATGGCCTTGATGTCCGGCGCTGTCTTGTCGACACGGGGTCCGGGATTAACCTGATTCCAACTCGGACGCTCCGGACGTTGGGGTTGTCTGAGGATGACTTGATTCCCTCCGACCTCAGGATCCAGGGGTACGACCGTACCGAGCAAACCCCGGTCGGCAAGATACGTTTGAAGACCCAGTTCGGTGACTTGGTTGCCAACACCGAATTCATGGTAGTCTCTCAGGACACTGCGTACAACGCATTGATGGGCAGGCCATGGCTCCACCTTCACGCGGCGGTTCCCTCTTCATACCACCAATGCCTCAAATACTCCCTTAATGGTCGAGTAGGCGTGCTTCAAGGAGATGCCTCTCCTTTTGCCTCATGTGAAGCCCTCTATCTGGACGCGGACTATTACAAGAGCAAGGATAAGCAGATCCTGGCAGGTGAGGTTGAGTCTGTCGCTGTTGCAAGTGATCCCTGGGCAAGTCTGGATGACGCTTACGTCCTCCCGATTCACCGGTTGGACGTCGCCATGGTCTCGACGGCCCGCGAGTCTCCTGATGAGATGACCGCGACCGCCCGCGCCAGCACCAGTGGCCCAGCAGGATCTGGTAGCCCCAATGCAGTTTCCAACGCAGTATCTCCCGTGGATGATCCCTCCCCGAGTGGAGAGGATATGGAAGACGCACCCCCAGCCTTTGAGGAGGGCGTCCCCGCCACGGTCGATGAGTTAATACAGGTGAACCTTGGAACCGAGGCCGATCCAAGACCCACATTGGTCAGTGCCGCCATGCCCTCTGAGGAGTGGCAGCAGTACGTGGACTTTCACAGGCAACACCGTGATGTGTTCGCTTGGGGCTATGACGAGATGCCGGGGCTAGATCCTCAGGTAGCCGTCCACCGCCTTGGTCTCCCGGCGAACCATCGCGGGTTCAAGCAGCCTCCCAGGAAGATGCACCCATCCCACGGTGCCATGGTTGAGGCCGAAGTTGACAAGCTTATCAATGACAACTTCGTGAGGGAAGTTCAGTACCCCAAATGGCTGGCCAACATTGTGCCGGTCCGGAAGAAGAACGGGCAGATCAGAGTCTGCATCGACTTCCGCGATCTCAACCACCACTGTCCGAAGGATGATTTTCCCCTTCCAGTGACAGAGCTGTTGATTGACGCCACGGCAGGGTTCCAAGCCCTCTCCTTCATGGATGGATACTCCGGATATAACCAAATTCGGATGGCCCCTGAGGATGAGGAGTTCACTGCCTTCAGGGCCCCCCAAGGTACCTTTTGCTACCGGGTCATGCCCTTCGGCCTGAAGAATGCAGGTGCCACCTATCAACGGGCGATGCACCGCATATTCAAGCCAATCCTCGGCACACTAGTGGAATGCTACGTCGATGACTTGGTTGTCAAATCGCGCCAGCGTCAGGACCATCTCAAAGATCTTGAGAAAGTGTTCGTCTTCCTCCGGTCTCGCTGCCTGAAGATGAACCCGTTGAAGTGTGCCTTTGGGGTCACCTCCGGAAAGTTCCTTGGATTTGTGGTAAGATACCGGGGTATTGAGATCGACCCAGAGAAAATCAAGGCGATTAGCCAGATGCCTCCCCCAGGTACCATCCGGGAACTGCAAGGGTTCCAAGGCCACTTAGCCTATATACGCCGATTCATCGCGAATCTGGACGGCAAGTGTAAGCCCTTTTCTCGGCTCATGAAGAAAGGTGCCACCTATGTATGGGATAAAGAGTGTCAGACCGCTTTCGAGGAGATCAAGCAGTACCTGCTTCAACCTCCGGTTCTGATGCCGCCTGTATCCGGGAAGCCGCTGGTCCTCTATGTGACCGCCCTGGAACGGTCCCTGGGTGCCCTTCTCGCCCAGAAGAACAACGAGGGAACGAATAATATCCTCTATTACCTCAGTCGCATGCTCCTCGATGCGGAAGTTAGGTATTCCCCCATCGAGAAGAGCTGCCTGGTGCTCGTATTTGCCGTATAAAAATTGCGGCACTACTTGCAGCACCATGAGGTACAGTTGGTTTCTCGGGTAGACCCGTTGAAATATATCCTGAGTGGACCTATGTTGACTGGCCGTCTAGCGCGGTGGGCTGTGATTCTCTAGCAGTTCGACATCAGGTATGTGTCTCAGAAGGCCATCAAAGGGCAAGCATTGGCAGACTTCCTGGCAGCTCACCCGACCTCCGCGGATCAGCCGCTGGATCTAGGCTTTCCTGATGAGACCATTCTCTCGGTTGATCGAGCCGATCCATGCTGGCAGATGCACTTTGACGGTGCCTCCCGGAGCCCCACCGGTAGAAGACTCGATAATCCTAAGCTCAACAGAGTGGGCTTGGGCATCGTCTTCATTACCCCGGAGCGAGCCGTGCTGCCATACTCTTTCCTGTTGTCAGAGGGCTGTACCAACAATGAGGCGGAATACCATGCCCTCATCACCGGCCTCGAGTTGGCTCTCGAGATCGACGTGCCCCGTCTGTGCATGAAAGGGGACTCCGAGCTGGTCGTTAAGCAGATCAATGGCGACTATGTTGTCAGGAAGCCGAAACTTGTACCATTGTTGGAGTGCACCCTCCTTCGGATGGCCCGGTTCCCTTCTCGGCCAGAAATTGTCCATATTCTCCGGTCGCAGAACGGTCGAGCAGATGCCTTTGCCAGCCTTGCCGCGTCACTTGCGGAGCCTGAACAGGACAACCTGATCGTCCGCGTGACGCGCCGCAGGCTCATCGCTCCCGTTATCCCGGAGGAAGATCGCGGTCTGTTGGTAAGTAATCTCACCACGGTTGCCCCTATGCCCGGAGCCCCGAGTACCCCAGATATGACAGTCGGATCAGACCCTGATCGGAGGACGCCTTTGGTTGAGTACCTCCAACATGGCACTCTTCCATCGGATCGGGCCGAGCGCGAGCAAGTTCGACGCCGCGCATCGCAGTTTGTCCTCCAGAGAAGTCCCGGCCTGGAGCAGATCCTCTACAAACGCGGATTTGATGGTGTTCTCCTCCGTTGCCTTCAGGGAGTTGAGATCCCACGAGTCATGCAAGAGGTTCATGCCGGTTCATGCGGCGCCCACCAGACTGGACCGAAGCTGTCCCACCAGATTCGGAGGTTGGGATACTTCTGGCCCTCCATGATCCATGAATGCATCGAGTATGCCAGGAGGTGCCATGCGTGCCAGGTTCATGCGAACTTTGTGCATCGGCCGCCGGAGCCTCTCCATACCACTAGGTATTCCTGGCCCTTTGCATTCTGGGGTCTGGACGTTGTGGGACCTTACCCACCGGCGACAGCTCGCCAGTGCCGGTTCATTCTGACTGCCACAGACTTCTTCTCCAAATGGGCAGAGGCGATTCCGCTCAGAGAGGTCAAATCCTGTTCGATCGCTGACTTCGTGACCTCCAACATCATCTATCGATTTGGAGTGCCTCACGCTATCCTCACGGATAACGGAACCAATTTCCGAGCAGCCGAGTTGAAGAAGTTGTACGCCAAGTATAACATTCGCTCGAACCATACATCTCGCTATCATGCGCAGGCGAATGGACAGATCGAGGCGTTTAACAAAACCCTCTCTAACATTCTGCAAAAGATGGTTGGTTAGAACAAGAAGAGTTGGCCGGACAAGCTCCCCAACGCCCTCTGGGCTTATCGGACGACGACTCGCAATTCCACCCAGATGACCCCTTATTCCCTGGTGTATGGAGCTGAGGCCGTCCTGCCCATCGAGATCCAGTTACCGTCCTTGCGCACTGCGGTCTACGACCAGTAAGTGCCGGACAGAGTTTCTGAAGCCCGTCTAGTCGAGTTGGAAGCACTGGATGAGAATAGACTTCGCGCTTTGCACAACTTGGAGAGGCATCAAAGCAGAATGGCTCGAGGTTTCAATAAGAAGGTTTGCCTCCGCTCCTTCCTGCAGGGTGATCTAGTGCTAGCCCTAAGAGCACCTATGATCCTC
Source organism: Viscum album (assembly GCA_963277665.1). Lineage (NCBI taxonomy): Eukaryota > Viridiplantae > Streptophyta > Magnoliopsida > Santalales > Viscaceae > Viscum > Viscum album. Next base: position 155,067,980 of record OY728156.1, on the reverse strand, counting down.
GGCCGGAAGCCGCCCAAGTTGGAGCCCAAGTGGGAGGGACCTTTTGTTGTCCACAAGGTCTATCCCAATGGCGCGTACTCCCTAGCGACTATGGATGGTGAGCGTGTCACTCCTCCCACCAACGCTAGGTTCCTCAAGCAGTACTTTGTCTGAGTGTACCAACGTCCAGCATGACGTTAAACTGCACATTTGTCCAGCATGACGTTAAACTGCACATTCGTCCCGCATGCCGCTAAACTGCATACGTCCTGCACGACGTTAAACTGCATACGTCCAAGCTGCACGACGTTAAACTGCCTAGCATATCGTCCGTGCTGCAAGACGTTAAACTGCCAAGTGTTTCATCCAAAACGACGTTAAACTGTACTACGTCCGAGCTACAAGACGTTAAACTGTTCATCATTCGTCCTGCATGACGTTAAACTGCCTCTCAAGAACTACGTGCGGCTTGATTCCCATCCTTATGGGATACGTAGGACCGCCTGAACATTCATGTTTCAGGCCCAGCCCCATCCTTTGGGAATTTCCATCCCATCTCGGGCCCTTGGCCCAGTTGCCTCCGGGTGTGCGGCGTATGGTGTGAACACGGGGCTATGCCCTCATTCACGTCGGTTTGCTCGCCACGCTGTACGCCCCCCACGTTTGGGGATGCCTTCTGCTCCCCCCTTCTTTTCTCGTCCTGCATGACGTTAAACTGCACTTTAAGAACTACGTGCGGCATGATTCCCATCCTTATGGGATACGTAGGACCGCCTGGACATTCATGTTTCAGGCCCATCCCCATTTCCCGGGAATCTCTGTCCCGCGTTGGGCCTCTGGCCCAAGTTCCCCTCCTTTTTCTGCGAGGCGTATCGCGCGAGCGGGGGATTATGTCCTCATTCGCGTTGGTCTACTGGCCGCGCCATACGCCTCCCTCGTGTGTGGGACCACCTCACACCTCTCATCGTCCTGCATGACGTTAAACTGCACTTCAAGAACTACGTACAGCTTGATTCCCATCCTTATGGGATACGTAGGACCGCCTGGACGCTTGTGTTTCAGGTCCAGCCCCGTCTCTTGGTTGATCACGGGGATCTGTCCTCTTTTGGTTGCTCTCAGGGTGAGTCCTCCGACCCTTTTCGGTGATCTGTTAACATGTTTTGGGTACTTCGGTCTATGACTCGTAGTGTCAGATTCAATCCCGACAAGTCCTGTGTTGCTTGTCAGGCCTCGCGCTTCCTCTTTTTTGAGCCTTCACTCAAAGGGATCCTCGTTAGCGGTTTGGGTACGATGCCTCAGAGCTCTCCTACCGCTCCGGGTCGATTTACCGGCGGGTCTTGGGCCGCAAATCGATATGAATCCTGCGATTGAGCGGTCGATGCTCGTTTGCTTGCCCCGTCTTAGGCTGACGCGATCGGATGTTGTGTTGCGAATATGGTCAGCAACGTCCTTGATCGCCATGTCGGCTCTTTCAGGCTCCGAACAATGGTTGCGCAGTCCTCATCACACTCCGCCTTTTTTCGTTGTAGTGGAATCTCGACACTCTCTTCATACTGACCTTCAGTACACCTCTACACGTTAGGCAGACCAACCAGGGTAATGATGTCGTTCGAGGATCCCATGATCTAAGCACCAAGGATATATGCGGATGTCCTCCCTAAGGGCCATGCGTAGCTAGACCCTCGTCCCCATAAGGAGGAAGGAGTCGCCCGAACAATCGCGTTCTGGGCCCAGTATATCTGGAGGCTAGCATCTCTGCCCCTCGGGTGATGGACATACGCATACCCCTATCCCAAGACTCTTCTCCTGGAATCGTGCGTGACCGCAGGGCTGGGTATGTTCCCACCCCCGCCGTGTCCGCCGTACCGCGATAAGCGGGTTCCTCCATGGTCCGAACCACACGACCTTAAACTGTGTTGTCTGGTCCTACCACACGACCGTAAACTGTGATCGTCTTGGCCGCCCGACGAGAAACGGCACTGCATCGTGATGTCCTCCTCAGGGGACACTCATGTTGGGCGCTGGTTAATAACCACGCCATTCATCAATGACTTCCGTGGCGTGATTATTGTGGCGACGCCAGAGATTTCTCAATCACAGGCATGTCGCCGCACAAAGAAAAACCATTCATCTTTATGGACAAACAAGAAATATCAAATGCCGCTCCTTCTGTGTGCGAGGGTCAGACCCGCACTCTTCCCCGCGCTGGTGCCCGATTGTGTTGCGTCGCGCTTCAAGAACTATGTGTGGCTTGATTCCCATCCTTATGGGATACGTAGGAACGCCCGGATGTTTGAAACTTCGGGTCCAGCCCCCCACCTCTTAGAGATTCCCCCTTCTCTGGGAAATCCGCCGCCTTCAGGTCACCCTCAAGGCGTGTTCCCCGACCCCTTGCAGTGGTCCACCGGTGTCAAGAGTACTCTGGTTTATTTCCAGGAGGGTCAGGATCCGCTTGGTCAGGTTTCCTCCACTTTTCAGGCTTCGTGCTCCCTTTCATTCGGACCCATTGTATACGCCCTGGGTGGAGCCCCCATGAACGGTTCGGACACAATGCCTCAGTGCTCTCCCACCGACTCGGGCCGGTACCCCCAATGGCCTCGGGCAGCAAATCGATATGAATCCTGCGATTGAGCGGTCGATGCTCGTTTGCTGCCTCATTCCACCAACGGTTAGTGCGATATTGATGCTGCTTTTCCGCCACGGTCGGTAGTACTCCCATATCGTTACTCCGGTGCCCCCAGTCCTTGAGTGAATGGCCGCATGATTCACATTTTCCACCCCCCATTCTGACCAGGAGAAATCTCGATACTCTTGACACTATCCCTCAGTGCATCTTCGCATACCCAGGGGATAGGACCACGATGTGGCGTACTTTGAGGTCCTTATGGTCTGAGCTCTAAGACCTTAAACTAAGATCTCCCCTTATTGTCCGAGCTCTAAGACCTTAAACTAAGATCTCTTCTTATGGTCCGAACTCTAAGACCTTAAACTAAGATCTCCCCTTATGGTCCGAGCTCTAAGACCTTAAACTAAGATCTCTTCTTATGGTCCGAGCTCTAAGACCTTAAACTAAGATCTCCCCTTATGGTCTGAGCTCTAAGACCTTAAACTAAGATCTCTTCTTATGGTCCGAGCTCTAAGACCTTAAACTAAGATCTCCCCTTATGGTCCGAGCTCTAAGACCTTAAACTAAGATCTCTTCTTATGGTCCGAGCTCTAAGACCTTAAACTAAGATCTCCCCTTATGGTCCGAGCTCTAAGACCTTAAACTAAGATCTCTTCTTATGGTCTGAGATCTAAGACCTTAAACTAAGATCTCCCCTTATGGTCCGAGCTCTAAGACCTTAAACTAAGATCTCCCTAAACGGGTTTCTACGTACTGCATGACGTTAAACTGCACTTTCAGAACTACGTGTGGCTTGATCGCCAGCCTGATGGAGTACGTAGGAACACCCGGGCATCTCAACTCGGGTCCAGCCTCAGGGATCATTAAGTCCCGCCCCTCCTCGTCACCGGCCGTCTGGCCTGGCTTCTGGTAGAGTGGTGCAGTTGTGATATTCTCCCCGATTCAGCTCGGGATGCCCCATCGCAATGGTGGGAAGCGACGGTTTCCTCGTCAAAGAGGTGATGTCTGAGAATTGGGGTGACTCACGGCCCGATTAGTGCATCCGCCTAATACGCTTTCCCCACGGTGGCGCAATTTTGAGAGCGTTGGATTCTGTCCGAACAAATCATCACTTCGCCCCACGCTTCGCATGCCCTGTTGATCTGGATTTCCACCCTTGTGTCTGAAGGAACCCCCAAAGCGGTATTCATGATGACATGTGGTCCGCCTCCTGCAATATGAATGATGACCTTCGGTCCGTCTATTGCAGTTGTTATGGTCGATTCACTGTCCGCCTACCGTCTTGGGCATTTCCTGGAAGGCCGACCGTTGTGGATGTCTGGATTCGGGACACGCGATTCACCCTTTCTCATTTCCCTATGTTCGGATAAAATCTCAACGCCCCTAGCATTGTCCCGCTCGTGTGTTGGAACAACTTGGGGGGATGATACACTGATTAGGCTTGAGGTCTCCTTTCCTAGGAATGACTTCCCTCTTTTCTCCAGCAATCCATGCCCAACTATGGATGTCTGATGCTTGGTTAACGCTCCCGCAAGACAGTGACTTGTGGTTGAGCATGTTAAGCCAAAAGATGCAGATAAATATATTGGTTCATACAAATGGATCAAGGTAGCAGAAGCAAAATGTTCTGGGAGTGGCAAAACAAAGCCCCTAGGGATTAGCGTGCTGAATGAGTCTCTCTAACGCCGCTACCCTTTGGCTGGCGGCCTCCAGGGCTGCTTCTCGCTCTCTGCGTGCCCTCTCCTCATCGGCGGTCGCAGCACGCAGTTCGTCGATTATGGCCTGTGCACGCTCCCGCTCGACCTGAATTGTGACCATCTGTTGGCCCGCCTCCGTCAGCTGTACCTGGGCGTCAACCAGCTGGGCTGCTAGTTGCTCCACAAGCTCGGTACACGTTGCGACAAAGGCCTCCTTCTCTGCCGCCTGCCCTTCGAGACGCCGGACTTCCTGCTCCGCCGCGAGGAGCGCCCGCGTGCTCTCCGACATGTCCCGACTTTGTGTGACGTCGGCACGCCGGAAGCTCTCGCACATCTTTTCGGCCATGAAATCACGGACCGTCAGATGGAGGCGCTGAGCATCAGCTCCCCCGGCACACAGGAAGCGCAGCCAGGTTTGAAGTGATCCCATGCGCCCCAGCCACTCCGATGGGTCTCGCTTGAGGAAGCGCTGGATGCACTTCTACCCCCTGCGGCGCGTTATCCGGCTCTCCTTGACCGCCTCCGCGTCTGAGTCGTCCATCTCCTCGGGGTCGGCAGGCCGGTAGGCAGGGAAGGCAGCCAGCAGGTCTGCTGCAGGGTCCGCCCCTGGGAGGTCCTCATGAGGGATGGGTTCCCCAACATCCGGGCGAACTTCTTCTCTCTCCCCAGCGGTGCTGACACCCTCGTCAGCCCTCGACCTCTCTCCGATGTCAGCACCGCCGGCGTCCGCAGCCCCCTGATCAGCAGTTGGTGGGGCCGGCTCGGTTTGGGAAGTCTGTTCCGGAGCAGGCGGCATGTCCACCACTGGTCCACTCGTAGATGGCCCGGGTTCAGCAACCCGACGAGCCTCCAGTCCTGAGATCACTGCACAGGGCATGCCATGGTTAGTCACGGATCGTCAATGGGAAGCACCAGCAGTAAAGCAAGGAGAAGCAAGGGGACTTACGGGAGGTCAAAGCGTCATCTTCTGCTATCCCGGCCGCCGCAGGAACAGTTGCAGCAGGGGGCCCTTCCGCGCCTGTCAATTTGATAATGGGTGCCTGGCCCCCGCCTTGTCCTGCTGGCGCCCCTCCTACTCCCGCTGAGGACGCCTGACCAACATCCGTGCGCTCCTGAGAAAGATGGAGAAATGGGTTAGAAGCTGCATAAGAGAATGGATGAAGCAGATTGAGTAGGGATAGAAGCGGACCTCGAGGAGCTCAGTGACATCAACGTTGTCAGAGCCGGCCACCTCGCCGCTCTCCCGTGGGCTCCCCTGATGGGATCTTCCCTCGGAGCCTTCATCCTCCCCCATTTCCTCCTCTTCCTCGGAGTCGTTGCTACTGTCGTCTTCTTCCGGCGGCATCTGTTCTGGAGCGGGCTCTAGACCGAGCATCACCTTCACCAGAAGGGATGGCTCCGCACGCTGACCACGTTGGCGCGCGTAATCGTCCATGGCCGTCAGATACGCATACTGCCGGTTGAAGTCCACCCTGTCGGCAATATGGAGGCGCCCGACCTCTGGAAGATGGATTCCTTCTCTGAGAATCTTTCGCCAGATGGCGTCGGTCCCCAGTGACTGCCGCAGGGTCATCCAGGCCGACCACAGCGCCGGGAAGACTGCATCGTGGGAGGGTTCGAGCAGACGTCTCACCTACTTCCCGGGCCGCTCTTCGACCACCGCACGTGCCCCCTCTATGGGCGCCGAGGTCGTAGCGGCAGCTCACGATGTGCCCGCCGCCGAAGTCCCTGCCCGCGCCGGCTCCGCTGCTTGGCGCGCCTCCGTTCTCCCCCGTGTGGCGGCGCCTCGCCTCCTCCCTTGACGCCCGGTCTCCGCACGGGTGACCTCGAGCCGCCGAACTGGCTTCCGTAGAAGCCCCTCGGGGTACGCGATGGCCCAGTGTTTGGCGTACTCGGTTGCCAAGCCTGCGTCAACCCCGGTAGGAGGGAGAGTGATGACGTCGCCAGAGCCGAAAGCGGCAAACATCAGCCACATCTGGCGAAGGATGCAAGGGTTCGTCTCCTCCCAGACGGCAGTGAATACCCTCTTCGGCATCCGCTGAAGGCACCCGAACTGCCTGGCGAACCGGGTTGGCACGTAAGGCTCGCAGATCACCTTCCCGTCGATCCGAGCCACGAGCACCCCGCCCCGCATGTTCAGGAAGTATTCGTGCTGCTCCAGCGGACCTTGCCCATTGTCGATCATCTGGCCGACGGGAGTGGGGAACGGACTGAAGTTGAACTTGGCATGATTGCCAATCCTAATCCTCACGCCCTCCTCACTTAGGGTCATCGGAGCGACCCCCGCGATGTTCAGCAGGGAGGGTCGCAGGCCGTTGCCCAGAGGAATGATGGCGTTCGGAAACGTGTACCCACCGAGGTGAGCAGCCACCCAGCCATGGAAGAACTGAAAGGGCCCACAGATCCTTCATAGTGACCCCCCTCGTGAGATGCGTCCCAGGATGGCATACAGCCTCGCCAGCACTGGGACCCCGAGGTTGTATCTTTTGTTGGCGGCCATAGCGCCCGCCACCGCCAGTGTCGCCGGGCGAACGCCCATTCTCGCGTCCCGCACTGGCAGGAGCCACCCACTCAGAAAGGCGGCCAGGAACTCCGCGTACCGGACATTTGGGTCCCGGGCCTCGATGACGCGGTACCCCCATGAGCGGTAGTCGCCCGTCTCCAGGACCCGCCAGTACGACCCGTTCCGGCTCCTCTGAGCCGCGGTCGGGCACCGCTTCCCCCTGCCTGGCATCTTGACCGCTGGGTCATGCTCCAAGAACTGGCCGAACCACTCCTTGTAGGCTATGTCCTTATGGAAGTCCATGATCCCGAGCCGCTGCGTAGCCAGGTCAAGCAGATGCCAGGTCAGAATAGGAGTCCGTGACCTGTCTTCCCAGGTGTTCTTCGGTGGCTGGAACTCATCGTATTGGTAGCCCTCCAGCGGGATACCTCCGATGCAGTGGATGTCCCAGAGACCGATGCCGACCTCCCCATGGTGAAGATGGAAGGTGTTGGTATCCGGAGACCAGCGGGTGAACATCTCCGGCCCGAGCTCGGACTTCTGGTAGAAGTGGAACTGCGACGTCCACACTGCCTCAAATAGGCCGATGTACCGCAGCTCCTCTGCGAAGTGATCGCAAGTGTGGCGTACCCAGAACGCCCAGGCCCACTCGCTGGTGAAATTGCCCCCAGACCGCAAGTCCCAGTCCTTCAGCCAGCCCTTGGTGTCGTCAGTGACACTCTAGCGATATATGCTCAAGTAGAGGGCTGGAGAATACTCCGCAGTAGGCTCACCTCCGTCAATGGTTCGCTTCCTCGGGTTCAGGACATAGACGTCCAAGTGCCTGGTCTCCCTGGCAGGATGCCCATTGTTGGTGATGTTATAGCGGGGAAGCTCGTCCTCCCGAGTCACCCAGGTCCGTGGCGCATCAACCTCGAACCCTGGCACCAGAACCTCATCTAGGATGTCGAAGTTTCAGAGCGGCAGGTTATCCGATAGTGGATATGTCTTCTGGGCAGGCGTCAGTAAGTCGAACAGGGATTGATTGTTGGAAACAATCTCCTTGGCTCCATAAACCTCCTCGTTCGCCGCCATCTCAGCTCTGCGAGTGGCGGCATCCCCCTCATTTCCTTGATGTGCGGCCATCTCAGAAGTTTCGGGAGTCGTGCGGGCTAAGGGATGAAGCGTGCGGGATCGGACGAGGCTGGTAGAGAAGTTTGAAGGTTGGCGCGCAATCCAAGTGGACGGCGCGCAATTGGGAAGAATGTCGCGCAAAGTTCCGGGTTTTCGCGCAAAGACAGGCGAATTCCGGATGGTTTTGCGCGCCGATCGGGAGAATTTCGCGACCGGAAAAGGCAATTTCGCGCACGAGAGCGTTGAAGTTTATCGCGCGGAAGGCCTGTGTACGGAACACGGAACCCTGGACCCCTATTTATAGACGAGGCCGGGATTCCGCTCCGCGCGGAACGCTCGATTGCGCGACCGCGGCGGCGAATTGCGCGCCCGGTGCCCCTTTTTGCGCGCCTAAGTCCCGCGCAGCCCAGGACTTCGGCATTCCGACATCTCCCTCGGAACCCGATCGTTGCGACCTCTCGCTGATCGGATTCCGAGCGGGGGCTTTTGTAGACACCGGAAAAGTCCGTTGTTCCCAAACGAAGCTCCGGATGCGGAAAGCGAAGTGATATTTGGAGTCAGAGGCACGTTCCGGAGGGCCCGGAGGACTTGTGCGAAATTTCAGAGGCCCGCGCGCAAAGTTGAGTCGCGGCGCGCAATCCTCCTGGGATGCGCGCAATGCGCTGGGCCGGCGCGCTATTTTGCGCGCCCGTGGCCTGCGCGGCTCCCTTGCGCGCCGAGTCCTGATTCCGCATCCGCGAAGGGAATTCCGCGCCCGAGACCGGATTCCATGCCCGGGGTTGCCTATAAATATAAGGCGACCCCGGACGTTTTGAAGGTTGCCAGAATCCGAAGCATCGCTCGTTCGCGCAATCCAACCCCTTCCGCGCGCAATGTCGATCTTCAGGTAACCTCCTTTCTTTCGCGCAATAGAGCCTTGGGGTTCGCCTTCGCGCGCAATCACCTTGGCTCCTTTCCTTTGAATAATCCTTAACCCGAAGGCCTTTGCGCGCAAAAGAAGCCTCTTGCGCGCAATTGCCCCCGGGTGCGCGCAATCCATCCCGATTGCGCGCACCCCCCTCTTCAAAGTGGTTGTTCGTTAGAGAATGAGTCGTTGCCCCGGCGTGCTACCCGAAGCCCGGTGCGCGCAATCTCAATCATCCGCGTGCAAAGGGTAGGCCCGATTGCGCGCCAGCCCGCCATTTTGCGCGCCGACCCGCTGTTTTGCGCGCAAAGCTCCTCTTTTGCGCGCAATCCGCCAGGGTCGCCCCCCTTGACCCCCTGAGGGTACCCGCCTGCGTGGCGCCCGATGATCTTCATCCTGGGTGCCCGCACCGTGCGTTGTCTTCCCGTGCGGCCCTCCAGGCTCGCGCGAAGTGACACGGACCCATCGGCGGCAACCAAACGTCCAGCATGACGTTAAACTGCACATTCGTCCCGCATGACGCTAAACTGCATCCGTCCAACATGACGTTAAACTGTACTACGTCCAAGCTGCACGACGCTAAACTGCCTAGCCCCTATCGTCTGTACTGCAAGACGTTAAACTGCCAAGCACCTTCGTCCTCAGCACACGACGTTAAACTGTACTTCATCCGGCAAGACGTTAAACCGTCCGCTTCGTCCTCAACACATGACGTTAAACTGTACTTCGTCCGGCAAGACGTTAAACCGCCCGCTTCGTCCTCAACACACGACGTTAAACTGTACTTCGTCCGGCAAGACGTTAAACCGTCCGCATCACCCGATCATGTGCCTCGCACGCAGGGTCCCCCCCGGTTTGGATGTGGCCCCCACCCGCTCGTCTCTGCAGGGATGTCGGGATTGCCCCTCTTTAGGGACAATTTAATGGGAGCGGCTTTTCCCCACGGGGGTAGGGTATTACAAACCCCTAGTTTCTTGTGGGGGCTGCACATGTGTATCTCCATTGCGCTCCCCCACTGCCGAAGCCAGTAGAGGGTGTGACTGGGATCGAGGTGTCTTCTACTTTCGGTCCAAGTCCCTTCCAACTGAGTTTTGCCGCATCCGGGCTGCCTCAAGTGCGTAAGTCCTGACAGAATGAACTACGTGGAATTTGATCCCTGTCTTCTAAACAGGGTACGTAGGAAGCCTCCCTGAGGTTCAAGCCCACCACCTGGTCGTCCCGGTCGTATTCACGTCGGTTCGTCCATCAGTGGACCCCTCAAGGGTTCACGCTTGCGTAGATTCACCTATGAATCCTCCCCTGTGGGAGACTGCCCGTGTGTATCTCCACTGTGCCTCCCCACAGCCCCTTTTTCCATTTCTCCTTTTATCATCCAGCATGACGTGAAACTGTGATCCACCCGGTCGTTCCATCTCCCCCTGTGCGAGGTGGTTCGGTTCAATCCTCCTCCCGGCGGCCTCGACCCCTTCGTGAGTCGGCTTGCCGACGTCCAGCATGACGTTAAACTGTATACCCGAACTACGTTGACTTTGATCCGTGCTAACGCGCGGTACGTAGGAAGACACTACGGGGTCCAAGCTCTTCACTCCATCATCCATCCTGATCCTTACCCGGGCCGCCACATCCCGGTGGGGTCATGCCACTTCACTCCACTCCATATCACTTGGGAAGCCGCCCATGCGCTGGCCCCAGTGTCGGAGGTTCCCCGCAAGGGGTTCTGTCATCTGATCCACTCTTCGTGTTGATCGGTCCGATGCCGTCCCCGCTAGACGTTAAACTCGCGGCATACCCCGTGTTAAACATGGGAAGCTGAGGAAAACCTCAGGGCACACAGTTCCCCGCACCCAGTGCGGGATGCCTCATGCCATCATGCCTTCGAGAAGCCCTATTAGGGACGGAAGACAGACGTGCAGAGCCGCAGTATTACGACACGCCCCCAGCACCCAGAGCCACCCGGCCTCCTCACCACAGGTTGCTGCCCCGACCAGACACCTTGGAGCGTCCGGGCGGAAGCAGCGTAATTAACCGGTGTCCATGAAGATATGGCATCGGGAACGAGATTCACGAGCATGTCTTAAATCTATGAGGGAGACCCGGATTAGGCGACGAGTTCCGAGGAGACGTCCAAGGAAGGAGGAGCCGACATCCCATCATCCCGGTTTCGATCAAGGAGCAGACGCCCCTGAATAAGGGACGGATGCCGCCCGCCTTTGGATAGCGGGACTGCGGGACCACAAGCCGCGCGCCCATCCCCTCGGGTTGACGGGTGCACGCGCGAACGCGTCCTGGCGGAACAGCGTAACCCGACGCACATCTGCACCGAAACAACCTATTATCATTATTATGATTTAATGAATGTTTTATGTTTCCCCTTTCATTCCCATGGGTAAGTTTCGTTTTGATGAAATGATGAATTCTTATATGATCCATTGGAATAATAATAGAGAGTTTTCATTATGTGATGGTTGATCATAGAATTATATATCCCTAAAAATCATTAGGTAAATCTTTAAATATCATGATATAATGTGAAATAGAATGTGGAGTAATCTCAAACCCCTTAAGAACTATTTTTTTAAACGATGTGTGGGTCTATAATTATTCAACCTACCAAAGGATAGGAAAAAGAATAATTTCTCAGGAGATGGTATGATTGGGATTATGGAGTGATCCCAATCAATTATGTGGCTCTCTAAACTATTTCTATTGGATTAGGGAGTTAATTAAGTCAACTATGAGAATTGTTCCTCTATATTTACCAGAATGTCGAGTAAACACAATTAATTAGGGGAGTCTATACAATATTTAATGATTGTATTGAGTGTTATCCTTGAAAAGGGAAATTATTTTCAATTATTATGATTATTCCATAGTCTTATATTTTGAATCATTACCATATTATAACTACTCATGTCTTCTTTTATTCTCTGATTATTTTCCCATGATTTAGTGTTATTGATCCACGTTAAATGGGCATGTTATTTTAATGTTATTTTCATAGACCATGACTATTATTTCATACCCAAATTCTTATCATATTCCAACTAATGATCACCATTTATTTTCACATATATTTACCCATACTGAGTATCTAATATCATTCCTTTCATATTATTTCTTTCCCCATATCATGGAGAAATATATTAAGTATGATAAGTCTATAAGGGATCCATGCGAAAAAAAGAATTTTGGGAGATTTTGATGATTGATCATGAATAATTTGATTTTGTATATAATATCCAAATATTCAATATAATTTTAGTTTATAAGATTGTGTATGATTATTGTGAGGAATAACATTAATGTGAAACATATCCATAGTTTTCATGAGTCCTCATACTTGGTATCAAAGCCTATGTGTAAATAAAATGTTTTTATCACCATAACCTAGAGAGAGGGTATATGTCGTCACAATATTCACTATTTATTTTGTATCGATTTAGTATGATTTTATTATTTTTTCACATTATATATTGGGTAAAATCCTCCCCAAAATACCTATATTCTCATCTCAATGACCTATATAATATTTTTATTATATTATGGATGATGTGGGCGGCTCTGTTGGAAGTTAAATCTTCATGATGTGGTTTTCTGGTGGAGTTAGAATCAATACCCTTATATTGTTATCATGGTATTTTTTTGATACCTTATTCTTATAAGATATAACATTTATATTTTTGGTTTTTTTATTTTCTTTTATATTTATAAAGTCTATTGGGGGTTTATTTATATAATTCATGTGTATTATAACATTAATGAATCACTTATCATGCGATTATTTCCTTACCACTATTATCTAATTAATGGGTATTGGGGATAAAACTCAAGGGTTACTCTGATCTTCATATTTGTACAAGAAGAGGTTATTGAGGATATAGGTCATGATATGGAATCAAAGGAGTAGATTTAAATTTATTATATAAAATTTAATGAACATATGAATTTAATAAATTTTCCAATATTTTTTTACCAGGAGACATTAGATTGTGTTAATAGTTTATGTCTATGTAATTATTTAATTAGATATAATCTTTCGTGGGATAAATTTATTTAAATCCCTATGTTTGTTATTTAATTGAGAAAAGATAATTCATAACAATTTAATTAGCACCATAGTTACTTTTTAATCAGTTAAATAATAGATATTTTTATTTTATTTTAAATGAAATTAATTTTATTGATAGGTGATTTATCAAAATAATATTAAAAAAGTGATGAAAAAGTATAACTTCATAAATTGAAAACCTTGGTATATTGTTTCACTTCTTACTATCATTTACATTTATCGTTCATGACCCTCATCTGTTATGGACATATAATCTAGTTATCTCTTTACATATACACTCAATACATAGTGAGAATTAATTATATTTTTATATGACTAACCCCAAGATCTTATAGTTATCATTTTTATTTGTTCTAACATTCATTGAATTTAAAATTTCACCGTGGAATTGATGGATAACTTGTAGATATCACGAGAGTGATTTATCTTTACAACATTGAGAAATTTTGACTACAATATTGATTTGTAATTGAATTACTTGAAAAATATCAATAATAATTTTTAATTTTTTCATTTAAAAAAGATAAAATCCCTTTTCTCTATATTGGGATACTGTTTTTATATTTCAATTAAATATTAAATTCAAAACCTGCCACACCCACTTCAATAGTTCTTAGTTTCAACATCCTCCTTTAGTTCATTTTTACCTTATTAGAGCTTGAGGTAAAGTGACTATGAATCCATCTATTGATTTAGGGACACATTCATGATAGGCCTCTTTAATTGGATTAACATATTAGTGGTGAGTTATTGGGCTACCTCAAAACCTTAGTTTTACCCATGTATAATGATTATATTTATTTATTATTGTTGACGAATCTCTACGGATGTCCAAATATGGAATGATGATAGTAAATGTTCTATGTGAGGAAGTGTTTTGTTACAGTAGGATTTTATAACTACATGATATAAAAAGTAATTCTAATCCATGGCTTACACCTTTGATAAGACTATATCAATGTAACACTATATGATATTAATAATTATTAAAATTTGAGGGATTTGTGTAAATGCATGATACTATCAATCTTTCCAAAGAAGCTGGTATAGAATCCCAATCCATGGTTATCCATATAGAGTTGTTATTTGAAACATAGTTATCATATTACCATTTATTATTACCCAATAACAATGTTCTGTAGTACATAAGATTAAACATACATAAACATTACATTACATTTTACACGAGAAATAACACATCATTAGAATACATATTATGATCACAAAATAATATCGATGGATACTATCACATATAATATTATTATTTATTACCCGAGGAAGTGGGAAATATATGAATAGTGGAAATATCATGTTCTCAGTAAGGTATAACAAATCAGAGAAGCTAAATTATAGTGTAATTAATAATATGAATGGAGTAAATAATCATCACAATCTGTAATTAATACATGAAAATAAAATAATGAATAAATTTATAATGATAACATTACAAATGGATATCACAATGATGAAATTTATTTAAATGAATAATTATAGACATTGTAAACATACCAATAAGGATTGGTTTTAAGACATCTAATATAATTGGTAAGTACGCTCCCATTATCCTTTCCTAGTTGTCTCATGTGAGCTACCAATACCCTAAGGTCCTACACAATTCTAGGACAATACCTTCATATAAAATTATAGTAAATATTTTTATATAATAAAATATGTTATGATATATAGGGAATAATGTTCAATAAATATATATATAAAAATACTTCCCTCAATTCTAATGAGTCAAATCTTATCGTAATTTTCTTTTAATGGAATAATAAATACATATATATAAATACAAATAAATTTATTGCAAATAATTATGAATTAATAATGATTTATTACATAGCCTTATCAAGTGAAGAAGATAGATGGTTAGGTTATTAGGAACTTATAAACATTAAGATAGTCAATATGTGGAGCCAAGTGGAAATTATATTTTGAATGGTAGTATACCAAATCAATAATGGAAAAATACCCTATTAAATAAAGTATGTAATCTAGTATATTTGAAATGAATATGGGATATAAAGTTGCATTGTGTAAGATCTTCAAGTATTGCAGTCATCCACAATGAAGGATTATTAGTACTATAATTGGATATAATCGACAATAAACCTGATAATGGATAAAAAAGATATATATAATTCATTAATGGAAATATTCCCTTATTTAATGTATAATATCCACAGTGGCATAAATATATTGTTTACTTGTGAATTTATTATAATGGGACCCTACATAGTTTCATGCTTCATGGAAAAACTCATATATTATAATGAATTACATATGGAATATAATGTGAGTAAAATGCGGTTATATGTATAAGATATAATGTAGAATACAATTAGAGTTAAAGTTTAGAAATATTATACTATAAATTATGTAATTGAAAAGGATAAAATAATTGAAATGTATATTGTACCAACAATGATATAAAATAGATACTTACCTCACTTTTTCATCATAGCCTATTTTCAAACCTTAAAATTATAGAAACATTACATGATTAAAGAGTGATTTGTATGAGATACTCTTCGAGATAACTATGAATAGAGAAATAAAACATTGGGTAAGGATAAATGAAAACAGGGGTAGATATTTATAGGTGTGGTGAGTGTTATCCCAAGGAATAAAGTAATTAATATTTCAGTTTTCATTATATCATGTATTCCATTACTAAATATAGAGCATGGTTTCCTCATAATATTTCCTAAATACTTTTTGGTGAAAAACATTATTCCCTTTATTAACACATCATAGATTTATGTATACATTTTCCATTTTATAGATACTTTTATACTCATTATTATGAATAAAAAATAGAGTATAAAATAAATAAATAAATATGTAAATCAAATAAAAACACTTTATCACATCATAATAGAACATTACAACACATCTACATAAAATAAAATGTTTTAAATCTTGGATTATTACATCACATGTATGTTTACATCCTTTAAATTGAATCAAATGGAAATAACATAATAAATATAGAAAAATATTATTTTGAAATCCCTTGCATTATCTTTATCTTTAGGTATTATTATTAGTATAATTAAATATATAATGTGAAAAACCACATTGAATGGAAAATGATTTTATAAAAACCTAAAATTTTAATATTTTAATGTGATGTATGGAATGGAAAATTTTTTAATATAAGGATTAACTTAGACCATTAAACTCTAATGTCTTGAAAATTAATGTTTAATTTTATAGAAGGTGTGGGAGAAGGTTTATTGTATATAAAAAATGGATATGTTAAATATATCAATTTTTATCTCATTGATAGTGAATAAACCATTTTTCCCTTCATTATTTATTAATGATGTCTATAATTTTATTTACCTCTCTAGAAACATCTGAAATATAAAAAATTTATAATGCTAAGTAATTTTAAAAATTATTCCAACCTCATAGTGAAGTTCCATTATGGAATTACGATCTTATTTAAGACAACATAAGCTGTGTCCAATCAATAAATATAGATCTAGATATGATATCCTCTTCCTCAATTTCCTATAAAGAATACTATTAACAATCAGATGAGAACTACTTCAGGTGTAGCTACCCTTATAAAAAACATGTGGACATATGTTGTAGGACATGTATTTCATTACATATATCTTCTTTAAAAATAATTGGTCCATAAAAGCCCTTAGAAAAAACCAGCTAAAATAATGTTCAACCAATATATGGAATTTGGATTTTTGAAATAAAAGAGGCCATTATTTATAGTTAACTAACCCTGAATTCCCATATTTCTATTAACTAAGAGATCATGGATCGAGTTGTCAAAATTTACATTATTATGTGAATTAGAACCTCAATGTGTATTCAGTATATGAGACATGGTAATAACAAGGGTTGCCTCCTAGAATTCATGTTTCACTAGGCTGTGATTCCACATGACTATATTAAGAACATAATAGATATAAATATAAATAAAATACCAAACTGAGGAGATAAAATCACATCCAATCAATGATAAATGATGTCCAAGATTGAGCTTCCCTTGTAAAATAAGACTTCAATAATATCAAATATATTTTAAAAAATAGCTTTTTTAAACATTCATTGATGAAAAATAATTTCATTATTCTACATAAGACATACACGAAATCAATACAATGGAAATATAAATTCTATTTTATTTGAAATATATATATATATATATATATATTGAAATATATATTTATATATATATTCTTATATATGATCCAACATTTAATAACATATCAGGATGGAAAATATTTCCTTTAATAATGTTGTAACATATTCCCTATTTTAGTGGGTATTCCATTAATAAAAATGTAATAAGCATTGGAAATAAGGATAAAATTTATCACATCCTCCAAAACAAAAATATATTTTTTATCTATAAATTTATATCGATTAAAAACTTCATTTAGGAAATTAGGGTGATCATTAATTAAATCTTCTATATTGTGCATTATTTAGATGTAAAATCCAAGGATATCAAATAACACGTGTATTAGATTTATTAGAGCAATTAAATTCTAGTTAGATTTACAAAATGGTAAGGAAGAATAATTATTTAAAAAATAAATGCTACATCATAGTGGAATTAGATAAATCTTTGGAAGTAGGCTATATAGATGAATCTATATAATAAGAGATACCCATGTTGACCATTTTATGAAATATACCTCTAAATAAAATAGTTTAGTCACTAGTATAATGTAGTAATTTTTATAATAATTATTCTTACAATGAATCATTAAAGTTATTAAAAAAATTTATCCCCATACAAATATTTATAGTGGGAATGTATCAAGTAGAAGACATTATAGTGATGAGATACTTTTTAACCATTATTCAACTAATGAAAAATTATGTCATATGAATTTTTAAATTTTAATGATATTGAGAGTCCATTTATAAAACATGAAAGAGTATAACAACATATAGATAATCACAATGTTAACTGAACAAACTATAATGACGAATCAAATGGGTATTTCCCTTCTATGTAGATTTTTTTTAATTTTAGTGTAAATATTAAATAAATGAATAACCTTGGTTTTAACTCAAAACAATGGGACTCTAAGATACCTAATAGTGATACTCCCTTCCTTAATGTACAAAATATTGAAGATATTATTTTTCTATAATATGGGTATTCCATTCCCAATAAATATTTCACCATCATTTCAGTTGAATTTATATAATATAATGATGGTAATTCAACCAATATTTCACTATTATAAATGTTATATAGTTTTTGGGTATATTATCAAAAATCATTACAATAATCTGGAATTACCATTATAGAAAAAATAAAAATAATTCCCTTGTTAATAAATAATTAGTAAATAATTTTAAATAATTTAGATAATTTTTTAAAAAATTGTATTAAAATTCATTTTTTGGAATATGTATTTTTCAAAACAATTAGTATTTTTTCCATTTAAATTCAATTTTTTTAATTTAAAAAATTATTTTATTTCAAAAAATTAGGGGCAGAATCCATGATTTTATTAGTAAAATAAAAATATAACATAAAAAATGTAGTTAATAAAAATCCATTATCTATTCAAAATCTTGTAAATTTTCATACACGGTCCATATCCATAGAAATTATCCACGATGTGTCTCCCTATAACTCGATTTCACTCAAGCTACCCATCTTAGCATTCTCCCAAATTTCTTCCCCACACCCCACCTCTCCTCAACACAATCCCATTTCCACATCTTCTCCTTGATTATTCTGTTCGTCAGCCTCATCCTCCACCTCCTCCTCCATATCAGCCTCTGCCACCACATCCTCTTACATGTAAAACTTTGCCTTCACCTATGAAACCTACTTCACATCAACATTTGTATCCTCCTCTACATCTTCCCCTACCTCTACCTCGGAAATTACCTTGGCCTTTGACTCCATCTTCACCTCCAAAAATGTTTTCTTCTACCTCTAATCGACTTAATTTTCCCCTATTATCATCTCGTGGTAGCTAACTTCATTTATCTATTGTACATGTATCCTCACATTGACATATAATTCATCCTGTTCCAAATAATTTCATTGAGTTTGAATCCATAAAAACCCATCCCTACATCAGATCCATAACATATCCATTAGGTAGAGTTTATTCAACCCATCTCTTCCTATATTTAATTTCCCTCAGATATTTATATTACCTAATGAGGTCATATCCTCTTCACCTACTATCATACTTTCCCGACCCCATAGTTTTTATTTTTTTCATCCATGTTCCTTGTCTCTCCCTAAGATATTAACAGTTTTTGAGAGATTATAGATTCTCCTTTGATTTGTTTTTGAATTTCATTTCACTACTCTATATAAAACATCTTAGTTATCCATATCTAGTTCATTCTTGAATGATATATCCATACTATACCTAGGGGTATGTTATTTAATTTTAGATTTTTCTATATTTTAATTTATTCAGTGTTTTTTGTTCACTATTATAAGGATGATTGAGTATAAATTTATTATGCATGGGAAATAGTATGTATCTCATTGTAAGAGATGTAAATGACTGTTTTTTTAATCTTCTTATCATGATTTGGTGTACATCCTTTGATATTATTGTTGAATAAATCTTGTTTTTTGTTTTAATCCATTGAATCAAACCCTGAAAACCATTCAACTATTGTTTCACATGAAATTATCATTTCTTGTTAAGTTGATGAACATTAGTTTGTAGACTAATAAAGTATCAAGATTTAGTAAACCTTTCATTTTTTAAATATTCTCTCTAACATCTATTTGTGGCTTTTTAGTTAACAGTTATCTATGGTAGGAAATTGTGCTCTTTAGAATTGTGTTGGTGCTTTTTGAATATGTTTTTGGGACATATAATGAAGACCCAAATAGAAAAAAATTGAGAAAATTATGTGATTTCATCATCATTGATTTCATGGTTTTAATCAGTTTTTTACTTCATCTATTCATCCATATCCCAAATAAAATATTATTACTATATCGTTTATTTCTATTTATTAAATAATTAAACTATTTCTGACAAATATTGATAGTGTTTTATTTCTTTTTATATTTCTCTTGATTATATTATCCATTTTTCTTATTTTAGTAAATAGAAGTTTATTACATAAATTTTTTTTATTATTTTTAATAAATTTCAATAAAGACATAGAATCATTATTTTAAAGAATTGCATTGATTATTTAATGATATAATGTTGTTATATTATAAAACCAATCAATATTGTTGAAAACTGAACAATCCAAGATTTTATTGCTGATGTTTTTTTCCTACCAATGGGTTTCCAGGAAGGCCCTTTTGATGTTAGTTGTCTTATGTGATTTTAATACCTGATATTCTTTTTTTCTTGAAATATAGAAAATTATACATGGTTTTTATTTTATTTGTTTTATTATAATAAAACATAGTATTGCTAAATTTTAGGAAAAAAATACTCAATAAAAATAACTTTTTTATCACACAATTTCATTAACATCATTAAATAGATTCAGTGTTAAAAATAGAAACAGAAATGTAAAATTATAAAAAAATTACTTTTATGGTGTTATTTTTTAAAAAAAGTGATAATGATGGAAGTGACAAATTAAAAGGTTTTATTTTTTATTCTGACTTAAGTTCTTCTATGAAAATCTTTTTGATGTTAGTTTATTGAGGAGATTTTAATAGCATACATTATTTTTCTTCAATATAGAAATTTCAATATGGTTATCATATAATTGGTTTTATATTAATCAAACCTAGGCTTGATAAATTTTAGGTAAACAAATAAAGACCAAATAATTGTTTATCACACTATTTCATTACTATCATTGAAGATATTAAGTGTTAGAAATAAAATCATAAGTAGTAAAATTAAAATATTTTTTACTATTACATGATCTTGAAACTGATATTCATGTTTCATTATGTTCTCAAATTCCAACACAAAGTGAGAAGTTTTATATGTACATGGAACTTGATGTCAATATATAAATATATCTTTTTGTATTAATGGAAATATGCTTTTTTATTTATCACCCACACTATATTTATATGGAACCCTCAACACTAGCTATTATTATTTGGTATCTTTTATTCTTTTATAAATATACTAATGAAAAAATTGATTATTTTCGATTGAAAAATAGATACATATTAATCTGCATTTTCTAGGAAATTGAGGTAAAAAAATTTAGTTTGTTGTTTCATATTGTATTTTCATTTAATTCAATTTGATTGTGATTCTCTAAATTTATAGTTTGAAGGATTCATTTCTTTTTTTTCTATCTTATTATATTTCCCTATAATTTAGTGACTGATTACTTTTTCTTTTGAAAATGTGACAAGAGGAAAGACATGTGAATATCCAATGATTTTCATTTTCATGAAAACAATAAAATATTTTATATTTTATTTTCAAAAGATATATATCATTACCTTTTTTATTTTTTTAAATTTTTTAATATACATAATCCAATACATTTTTTAATAAATTTTTTGAAAATAAGATGAGAAATGAATTCTAAAATGTTATAATATTTCCAATTGTCTTTGATAAAGAGTGAAATGAAATTACTGGAAGATAAATATGAATATGTGATTCATGGGAAGCTGTATCTGATCTTGGATGAAGGTTTAGAGAAAAAAGTGTGTAGAAATATATGTATCCTTTTGCAGGATATGATGATAGTTAAAGGGGAGCCATCGAATTTTATTGAATTTAAGATGGACCATCAGTTTTTTCCCTTAATGAGGAAGGAAGGTGGAGGACATGAAATCCAGTTACATGCACTAATATCCATCAATCTTGACATTCCTCTATATTCTTATCAATCAGACAACATGATTGCATGGTTAAAAATATGTGCAGAAATATATCATGAAACTTTATATCATTGTTTTTCAAATTGAAATACATAATTTTTATATGATGTTTTCGTTATGATTATTATAAATTTTTAATATGGATCTACGATTCATGTGACTCGAATTTGAAAAATATTCAACACATTAATAATATTCTCTAGTGCATAAAATGTAATGAATTAATAAGAATAAAAAATCAATGGTTTCACTTTGAAAGTAACTTTCATCTCATTAAATTGTCTCATCATTATCCATACTTTTTTTATGTTTAATGAATTGTTAATTGGTAGGTTTTGATATTCATTATATACTACCAGATTTAGAATGCAGTTTGAGGTCATGGATTCCTGTAGAGAAGTTTTTGTGGTACTTTTTGGTATACAAAGGATGTAGTTGGTACCAAAACATTCTCTTAAACTCAATGAAACAATGATTCAGATCACATTTTCCACCTTAATATCGAAATTTAGTTCATTTGTATTAATTTCTCAACACCTTTTATGTGTTTCAACTTTGAAATTTTTTTCAAACTCGCTCTAGTTATCTTTATTTACCATACACTAGCCTTTATCTATATTAATGTTGGTAATCTTTCTTACATGTCTCTCAGCCACATTAATTTCCATAACATGGCCACCTCCATACATCTTCAAACTCTTTCTAGATATAGCCTTTATCTATACCCATGATTCCTCCTAATAATTTACCTCTAACTCTGCATCAGCCTCTGCCTCTACCTCCTCTTCTGTATCAGCCTCCACCTCCTCTTTTACATCAACTTCTACATCTGACTCCTCCTCTACATTGGCCTCCTACTCCTTCTCAATATCAGCCTCCACCTCCACCCTTAAATCTTCCTATGGATTCGCGTCCACCTACACCTCTGCCTTATTTCATTGTTTGTGTCTTCCTCCTCCGCCTCGATATTACCCTCAACCTTATTCTCCACCTCTATGCCTCCACCTCAACCGCTCATTCTCTTTGAATATTGTCCTGATGCCACCATCCTCCACATTTTTTCATCATTCCTAAAACCCCATCTCTATTCTACATGAAAAACCTAACCTTAAATACATCTTTCTCTCCCCAAGCTGATCATAGAATCTTTAGTAAAAATCTACATTTTTCTTCTGCCTCAACTCACACCTGTAAAACCCCTTGTTAGTTTATTCTTCTAGATTCCTTGATGATTAGTATTCTAACATATATAATATCTCATTAAAAGATTTATTTTTTTTATTCTCTATTCCTATATTTCCTCTCCTCCAAAATAGACCCATGAGACCATAAGATATTATCTTATTTTAGATTACATCTGGTTTGTTATACTTTCAAATACAATCCCTCTTTTACATTTTCAATCTTTTAATAATAGAATATGTTTCTAGTGGATTCGTTATATTCTATATTAATATTAGACTCTACAGTTTAGGACAAATATAAATCACAGTCTCATAATAAGGGTAATATAATATATTTTTGTTCATATTTTTTTGTATGTCCTCACAACATTGAGGTATATATTCCTTTGGTAGGATACACCTAATGGTTTAATGAAATTTTATATTATATTCTTTTTGGTTTTATTCTTATATGAATTTTTCTTTTTATCAAGTAATACAAAGTTGAATAAGAATCAATGGAAATTATTATTTTTACATATTTATTGGAATATTGTCACAGAAATGAAATTCAATGGTCATTGCTTCTTGATTTAAATTCATCTTCATTAAAACATTTTAGATATTCTCATTTACATCAATCCCAATTATCATTATTCCAATTTCACAAAAAATTATTAATGGTGGGCTAGAATATTTTTTTTCTTTTTAGAAGATGTTCATTTTTTTCATATACTAAATTACTTTTTTTTAAATATTAACTCTTTAAACATTAGGATTGATTCAAATAAGGGTTGAAGAGGTTCCCATGGATGATATAATTTGGGTTGTGAATATGTAGGTTATGGCTGATTTAATTCATATTTTTGGTTTATTTAATTCATGTTGAGGAGATGCAAGTTATGGAGGTGCACATAGATGGTGTTTGGTGAACTATCGTGATTTAATTCATTACATATTTCTACTGTCTTATTTGATTTGGAGGTACTATTATAGGTTGCAATGTAGTAATTATCGAGTGCATGATGTTTTTACCATATGAAACCTCTTTATTAGGTTGATAACTAGCATCCCATGAAGTATTTTATTTTTTTTATAAAATTTTCATCACTTGAATAGTTTATTTGGATACATGGTTTCTTATACACCTAGGGTCTTCTCCTTTGATAATTTTTTTTCAGTTTATGGACTTTTCCATATTCAAACTATGTTGATCCATTATTATAGATTTTGGTATGTTATCAATCAATGGATCCTTTGGGAGTAGTTATTTTTTATTATAAAATTAAAGATGTTCCACTATTTTATTACTTAAACAAAATTCTTGTGGTATATATTTTATGATATGAACCCTCTCTATATTTTAGATTCATATGAATAATTCATATTTTCTATAGTTTTAGTTCTATATTTTCATTTATTTGAATCATATTTCTATATGGATGTTCATCTACTTTGTACTAGTTATCGGTACATGTGTTTGACTTGGAATATAATCATAGAGAATGTTACTAATGACATTTAACAGGACTAAATTCAAACAATATGGAATTCAATAAATTTATTGATAAAATTATATTTTTCCAAGATTATTCAATCAATAATAATTAATCATTATGGATTTTAATATCCTTTAATTTTTATTCCAATTATCTATTACATTTAAAAAATCATATAATTTCACTTCCATGTGTTATCACCTCAATGATTTGGATAATGTGTCCACCAACCCACACTTCGTTATTCCTTCAAAACATCGATTCAACGTCTCCTCCTCGATTCGTTTTCTGTATTCAACTATTTTTCCTACTCCACCACCTATGCCTCAGTCTCTGCCTCCTAATTCATCATCTCTTCCATAGTGGCCTCTATTTTACACCTTCTCCTTAACCATCATGTCCTCCTTTACCTTAGTTAAACCCTCCACCTCCTCCACCTTTGTCTCTACATTTCAACAATTCCCCATCCCTTATTCCATCCCTAAAAACCCATCTTCATCACTTCATTTGATTCATTTTCTTTCAAAAATACCTCTTCACTTTCAATGGAACCATATAAAATTCTATTCCAAAAGATAAAATTGTCAATTTGTCAATGTGATTGAGTTTACATAGTAAAAAAAATCATCCCATACTACTTATATTTGATCATGTTGTTGATATGTCCTCACACATATCCCTAATTAGTTTCCCACCCCACAAACCTTAAGGCAAAACAGTGTCACCCCCTCAACCTTAATATCAATACCTCTATATTGACATCTCTCCTCCACTTTTCCACATCACTTCCTTGCATCCATGCCTCCACCACTCATCCTCACCTCTCCACCTCTCCACCTCTACATCATCATCCCCACCTCGCCACCTCAGTACCTCCATATCCTCCCCCACCTCTAAAAATCCATACATGCCTCCACTTATGTCGGTCCCCCACCACATCCTTCTCCCATTACCATTTACCTCATTCAAATCAATACAACTTAAATATTTTCGGCCGACTTGACTGCATCTCCTTATCCATATATAGAAATGGGAATTTTCATATTTCATATACATGTATCAATGTCATTATAGATTTTATAGATTTTATTTATCTCATATATGTTTATTGTCCTTGGTTTATGATCTAAAATTGGGGGGCTCCAATATTTACCCTTCCAATCCCATTTTAAGGTCTTCTGTGATCCATCTAGAACCCATTTTCTATTGAATGAGGCATCATCAATTACTTTTCATATTTTCATCATTAATTATTCCAGGTGGAATTTATGTGTTTAGGTAATTTACCATATTTCTAAAAATAGTTTCCTTCAGTATTCATGTATTTTTTTTTGAAATGACATGTTTTCATTCTTCAATAGTCATTTTCCCTCACATTAACATTTTATTTTTGATATTTCATATCACTGGTTTCATTATTATTACATACTTCCATATTTGTTTCCCCAAGACTTTTTTTACTATCCTCAAGTTTTGATCTACAATCGAGCACACCAATTTTTATAATCCATAAGAGCTAGATCTTCTTTCAATCATGTATTTTATAGTTTCCATAAAATGAAACTTTATCCATTAACTACCATTTTTTCATTGGGAATGATAATGTTTATCTAATTATTTATATTGAAATTTATGTATTTTGGTAGTTTTCTATATTTCTAACCCTTTTTTTCTTCACCATTCACGTATTTTTTTCTCCAATGACATGAATTATTTATTTAAAATTTATTCTAATTCTAATAAATTAATTACTTTTCACATCAATTTTATTTCCAAAACATGTTTTTCCCTGTTCATAATTTTTTAATCTTTGGTGCATCACATCATCGGTAACCATTGAGACTCTTGAATTTTTATATCAAATATACATGTTTCAAAATCATTATATATTTTATATATTTTATTTCCAAATATATTTTTATCATCAGTTTAAATTCTATAAGTGTGAATTACTGATTTCTACCAGTCTATTATTATTATATTATGATGTATCTAAACTATAGTTTATATAAGGTGAAATCTCATCCTTTTCTTGTCGGTTGTTCATTGGTAATTATTCTAGTTGAAATTTATTGGTTTAAGTAATTTGCCTAATTTCTAATCCTACTATTCTTTACTATTCCCGTTTCTTGTGAAATCACATTTTTCCATTCTTCAACAGTCCTATGTAATCACATTAACTATCAAATTTTGAAATTTCATATGACATGTATCAATATCATTATATATTTCATATTCTTTGTTAGGATTTTTTTTAAATTCCTGAAGTTATGATCTACAACCAAGAGAATTGATTTTTATCATCCCTCAATGCTAGATCTTCTATGATGCATCTTATCTATAGTTTTTATAAAATTTCTCAAGAAATGTGTTCAAAATCACTAATTGCACCTATATTTCTTCCTCCTCCTCCCCATTCCAGATTCCCTATCAAGACCCAATACTAGATCCTTCTTTATATTCTAGTTTCCCTCCACCACCACCTATCTACACCTCTATATAGGTCTTTTCCTTCTTCTTTACCTCTATTATGTATATGTGGTCTCCTTTTAGCTTCAAATTTATTTCAAATGTTGTTTCATATACTTATCATTTGTTTCTATTGATCATCTTTAGAGCATTTACATGTTCACAATATTATTTATTAGATTCCTTAAAAACCCATTAATTTGATACATTGTCAAGGGTTTATGTTACAAGGTAGTTATAGGATGAGATTGTCTTATTTGGAACCCCAGTAATGATGTTTTACTGAGACCAAAGAACCCTTATGGGTTTTCATTTTGATTTATCTGAAAAATTGTGGTTAATGGGTATATATAAGTTTTGATCATTTCGAAAGATGTAATTTTTATTTCATGAATTCATCATCGACAAATGTATTATATATACAAGAAATTAAGTGGTTATTATGCGCCTTATGTTCCAGTGGTTCAATTTAGTTGCACTTCCAAGGGTAGACAGACATAATAATGAGTGTGAATTTTACCTCAAGGTATAGTTTTTCATCTGTAATCTGACTACGTTGTGAAGTGTACGGATTATTTAAATTCATTAAAAGTGATTGTTAGTTTCAAAACATTTCAATGATTAGTCTATAGTGTAAATCTTTATTTACACTAATGGAAAAAAATACATCGTGGGTTATATATATATATAAATAAATTTAAAATATAATAGATGCATGAGATTAGATCACTTATCCAAAATCTATGTGGTATATATTCTTGTCTCTTTACTCTTTTCATATTATAGATTCAAAATATTAATTTATATTTGACATATTTTTTGTTCTATCTTTTCATATCGTTGAATCATATTTCTTGTTTTCTTCCATCCACTCTCATCTGGTTGTTGATGTGATCCTATGATTGGATATATCATGGAAGATCCTTTTATCAGGGTAAATCAACATGGATAGATTCAAACAATTATGAATTTATTATATGTTTGTCATTGATTTGTATTCCTTCTTAAAGTTACCATAATTAAATTTTAT
The DNA here is from genome assembly GCA_963277665.1 of Viscum album. Taxonomy (NCBI): domain Eukaryota; kingdom Viridiplantae; phylum Streptophyta; class Magnoliopsida; order Santalales; family Viscaceae; genus Viscum; species Viscum album. Next base: position 155,040,131 of record OY728156.1, on the reverse strand, counting down.
GAAATTTTTTTATAAATTTTTCTCGATTTACTAAACCCATGGAAATTATTTTGGGTCATAATACATAAAATAATTAATAATGAGTTTTCATTATAATAATAATTTTTTATTTTATAAATTAATATATAAAAATGTAAAAGGGACTGTGTGTTTTTAGAAAAATGACAACATTAATTTATTCATTGTACAATAACCTCTAATATACTATACAAATAAAAATCAGAAAAACTACAATATATGGTATTTTTCATTCAATGATGATATAATTCTAAAAATTTAGTTCCACAACGAGATTGAATTTTTGTATTACTATGTCGATGGAAGAGAAAAATGGGTAAATTCTAAGGAGAGAGAGAATCCTAGAGGAGATGGTTTTGAGATGTTGTGAAACTAACAAGTAGAATATATTAGCATGTTAAATAATTATAAATATATATGTATAATAACTATTCTTTACCTGGGTTTCAATCTGTGGCTAAATAGGTTTATTATTTTAGAAAAGGAATATTTTTTTAGATTCTTTACAATTTGAGTATTTTTTTGGTTTGTTTTTTCACAGGAAAATAAATTTATGTTTTAGGGCACAAATAAATAACATCAATATCTTATAGATAGTATGAAACTCTTTAATTGACAGGATATCCAAAATTTTATACCCACATCATTTCAGCATTTTATTTGTAGTTTACTCATATATTTAGTTTCGTTTCATAAATATTTACTAAATTCCATACATATATGGAATGATGTATAACATTACATACCATATATACGATTTAATTGTGATATTACCTTGTATAGTATAATGAGATCCAAATTATTTATGTATAGTATCATGATATTGATTTTCAAATATATTTTTTAAATACAATTTTAAGAGATTTATCTATGAATGAAAATTTATTTTTCAATATAATATCACAAAACATGCTAGATTAAGAAGTTTACTTTCAAAAAAAATTAATTGTGATATAATATCATTTAATTTATTTGTGAATACAATATCATGATAATCACATTAGGAAAATAGATTATCCACATCATTCTTATGGAGTATCCTTATAATTCATGTATAATTTCATTCTGCATTCTTTATTTACAGTATGATTACAGTTTATGCATATATATTCATTTTATTTATATGATTTATGCATTTTTCTTCAAACATAATTATGTAATGAAATTTACGAATAGATTTATGTAAATGAAATATGATTTTGACTCAACATGTAGATGAATTATATACTGTTTAAATAAAATTTATTTAACAGAATACATAATATAATGATATATACTCCTAAAATATGAAAATAAAATATAGACAATTATTCTAAAACTTCATGTAACTATGTAATAATATAGTTAAAATAAGGAATTCAATTCAAGAATTTTTTTTTGAAAAACATATAACACATTATTTCTCTCATATTAATCTATGACATTGATTGAAATATTATAAACAAATACCCCATAGATACTGTCTGATCATACATTTGATTAAGTGGGTTTTTGTGATTGATAAAACATGAAAACTGATTTCATAAAAGACAATTCAACAATGTATTACATGAAAAATAAATTAATTATTGATCAATGGATGATGAGATGAAAAATTTAATACGTAATATTTTTCGTGAAATGTATTGTTTCCCAAATTATAAATTAATTTTTATGGGTAACAGAAACTGAATGTTTATTTTTTCACATTATGTATTAACTAATCAATACTCACCCATTAAATTGTCTTTATATATTTCATTTGTTTATACATTTTTTTATGTACCAGCTCTTAGGAGAATTATAAGGATGATGCTCACAGGTGCAATTTAAATGTTTTCATTGTGGTTCATAACACTTTTATTTGTTACTTAATTTATGTTTAATCCTTACTATTTTAACCAACCCTCTTTCAATATTATCTATTATCATATTAAATTTTACCAACTAAAAGTTCTATATTTCATTCTAATTCTATTTATTTAGGTTGTTTTAAATTATTTTTTCAAACCAATTGTACTTTTTTCTGAATTTCTAGAGGGTAATCTTCTTGTGTTGGCTTTGAATTTTCAACCATATGGTGACTGCATGAAATATTACATGGTCAAAAGGGGGTTCAACATGCACATCCAAGTCCAGTTAATTCCTCTTTGTAGTGAGTGAGACATTTTTTTATCATACAAAATGTTTCTAGTATTTACATGAACAATTCCATCCATTTATAATACACAGAGACATTAGATCTAGTAATGTTCCGTTTATTTGAAGACTTTAAATCCATGATCGTATATTTCAACCATCCAACTTATGATCATGCCATGGATTCTTAACTATATTATACTAGAGTTTTGTGGAATTTGGATAACATGTTCTAGAATATTTAATTGAGGGAAAACTAAGACTTTCTGGTTGTCATTATCCTTCATGTATGAATCATTTACGGGTTATGTGAATAAGTGGAATTTACAGTTATGATACATGATGTAGAATTAAACATTGTAAAAATATTATACTATACTATAACATTCTGTAAATCTGATTATGAGAGAATCCACACTGATACCAATCAAAATTCTCACACAAATAAGAACTTTTGAGGAGGTTGGCAAGTCATTGGCATCATAGGTATTAGGGGATCATGTCTCTTGGATGATTGGAGATTATCGATGACATCCTATTCCACCACTACAATTCATGACAATTCAATGCCGGAATCATGGTGGTGGGGATTATAATTACAATTCCTATCTTAATTTTTGGCTAATAAGACACTAGGTACATCACACTTCTTTAGGTATGAATAATTTTCATATTTTGGGAATAAGTGACCTTTGTTATTGGATGATGAATGGAACCCCCTGCACAGTGATTAGATGTCTTTGATAGATTCAACTATGATGAATGGAGAATAAATGAACATTTACTCTTGGGAAATGTCAAGGGGTTCATTAAGTTTAACAAAGATTAATTTTACATCTTACTAGAGAAAGTCTTACTCATGGAATCCATACATTTTTTTATGATGATTAGGATCACATGATTGGAAAAATCATAATTTGTAAGGATCACATTGGGGATTCCCTAGTACAAGATCCCATTTCCCATATAGAGGGGTCTTAGGATACTAATTTCCCAAATAATTTTGTTTTAATTCCATGTCATCTGTAGTTTCTTTTGATTTTTCCAATGTAAGACTTCCATTATTCTTCTTTTGACTAAATATTCTATTTTTCTAGATACACATTTCAATAGAAATAGATACACAGTTTTTTCCTGCTAATAATATGGAATATTTCTACATATATTTTTAGAGTTATGTGTTAAAAAGGAATGTCATTCTGAGGCTTGGTGTTCCCGAAATTAATTTTATAAAAAAATTAAGTATTTTCAATAATATGGATATAAATGAAATGGGATATCTCTCAAAACATATATTGAATTAGAAATATAATGCCACATTTGTGTTTGGAGTTTGGTGTTTACCCTAGGTGGGGTATAACTTCTATCACTGAAGGGATTCTATAGAAGAAGATATCATGGATGTAACCATAAATAAAATTATTTTATCTGGATTCTACATTAATTAACATCTGAACGGGGACTCGTATTAGAAATATGATACAACTGTTGAGTTTTTAGTGTGTTTTTCACCCTATGAACAACCTCATGTTCAATGGAACGAGAAGTTCAGATTATAGAGACATTGTTAGGAGACTTACTAAATAATATAAAAAGGTCTCTAATGAAATTAATAAGGGTTTGGCTCATTTCCTCCAACGATCAGTGGAGCTCCTCCCCTCCTCCCATTAGAAAATAAATATTAATCATTTGGTGGCTCATTATGAGATATAATATAAAATCATATTAGAGCTTAATGAATTCCATGATGTATTCAAAACCTAGGTAGGATTATTTTTTTGATTCATGCATCCCCAATTGAAATTCAAGAGGTGTAATTGCTTTTTTTTTGGATTTTCTGCTATAGATATCAATATCATCGGCTAAAAAAATACGGTCATCGACCCATCTACCCAATGAATCTCATCTTGGTAATGTTCTTCATCTGTTCTTCACAAAATCACTAATAACATTGGGACACATCAAATCATAAATGGATCATTGATCAAGGCTTATTTTTTTAATATCTCTACCTAAAGAACCAAATCTATGTCCATTTCTTCATTTCATGTTAGATCATAGTCGGTATGAAATGCAGAAGGAGGTAGTCGAGTGGGTCTGGAATGGGGGAGGCTAGCGATGATGGGCCATGTGGAATGGTGGTGTCGGGGTGTGTGAGGCGGTCAAGAGTCACTAAGTGATGATGGCGGCGTGAAACAGGGGCAGTGAGGTGGTGTGGGCAGTCGGTGAGGAGAGGTTGTGGTTCACGGTGGAGCTATGTGGTTGGCTAGAGTGCATCAGCTAGTGGGGAACCATCCATAAACCATGACATGGGTGGTGGAAGGCACTGTGAAACATGGGGTTGGCCTCATTGAACCGTGGCTGGCAGAGCATGGGGGGTGCAGGGCGTGGTCGCGTGCGCATCGAAGGGCTGAGGAGGTGGGATTGTGGCATGTAGAGGGGGCCGAGATATAGTGGTGGACTCAGTTGTGGAGAAATTATGGGCTAATATGATGGGTCGAATTGACAAAATGGGTCATTCAGGGCCATGTCGAGCAGTATGGGCCTGGGCGGGTTAGACCGATCTTCTAGCGCAAGTTCAAACCCTCATATCTCCAAGATGGAGTGTACGTTTTCTGTGTCGTCTACAGAAACCTGATCCTAAATTCTAGGTAGGCATATTGAGTATAGTTTTGGATTTTATATTCTAGGGGCATGGCATAGTTTCACGAAACTCCAACATATAATAATAATATAATTACTATTATTGATAATTGTTTTTCAGGATTAACTCCTTCATACAAGATATGATCGACACAATAGCAGTGGCGTCATGACCTTGAAATTTAGGAAAACGATTCAAGATGGATTTTAGGTGCTTAAACAGAAATCCTAGTGTGGGCCCCATGATGCTCGATTTCAGCATTTGTGTTTAAATGATTCTTTTTCACCTACTGTCCATTTTGGATGAATGAATAGAAAATCCCATGCATTATTCCATTAAGTTCAGAATGGTGTTATCCATATAATTGATTTCAGGATTGATACATGGGCCCGTTTTGGTATTGTTGTACACAATGTGACGTAGTGTGACTTTTTCATCGGGTGTCCGTTTGGGACGAGTGAATAGTGAATCTTGTTTTCTTTTCCAAAAGGATCATAATTTTGTGATATGTTTGGTTATCCAATTCCATTTGAATAGTCATGTCGATAGAATTATGTTATCTCCCTTCAGATCAATGATGATCATCATGCCCTTGTCAGCCTTTTCTACTTATATGTCATGTACTCTAAGAGTGCGATGACATGAATATGGGTACATATATACAGTTTAGTTCCCCAGTATAGCTAGATTAAAGGATATGCGATGAGGAGGGGTAAGACTTAATGTGAGTCCAACATGCGCCATGTACCACATTAGGAATCTTCTATATCTCACATATCCTTATTTTGGAATCATATACTAGCCTATGAGTATCTTATCAGTAATTTTTTTCTACATAGAACATGATTTTTCCCTCTATAGTGGATTTTGAGATATGGTGCACGAGTTTATAAATGTAATGTTATCTGAGTGACGATCGATGATGGAAATGATCATATAGGGTTACTAGAGCAGTACCAGACATACCCACCAACTAGGATGGGTAGTGGAATCCCCCAATGACTAGAGTGTTGCCCCCCCATCGGCATTGGAGCAGGTCATCTACTGATACACGTTGGGCAGTACCCTCTAGTGTATTACCCTTCAGAGGGGCTAGGTAGGGGTCATCGCCGACATCTAGGTATTGATCTCCCTAATATACTAGGGCATGGATCCCTGATGAAAAAAGTGGAATACCCCTAATGCCCTAGGGAGTGGGTCCACTACAGCAATTTTTTGGGCAGTACCCTCAAGCATATTACCCTTTAGCAGGGCATGGTAGGGGGTCCCCATCAAATCCTAGTTGTTGATTCCCATGATGCACTTGGGCATGGATCCCTGATGATAATAGTGAACCCCCCGACCATCAAGGGTGAGTTTCTTCTATGGATACAATTTGATTAAAACCCCCCTAATGTACTATGGTGTGGATCCTCTACTTCAAGTTTTAACCACATGTATTTGTTGATCAGTGGTGAGATCTTGTTTTGCATACCATTGGACTCATGAGGAATAAGGATGCCCCACCCCCCACCTGAGATGCATTCTTATGACATGAACTAAAATTTTACTAGGGATTCAGTGTCATCAAAAGCGGATACTATCAAGGAGTGGTGATTTTAGTCCCGCTGAATTACATGTTCAGGGAAGATGTGTGTGATTTTGGCCATCATTATTGGATACTTCTATAATTGTTGGAGACTCTTTTCCTAGGATGATCTCGAGATAGAGATCCCCTTACTCTCTCATTTGGGGTTTGTTTACTGAGCGTATATATATCCTATTTAGTACCCACAAATTGGGTTTTCCGTACTCTCCTTCCGTGAGAGGAAAATACACACGAGGCATGCGACATTCTTTCTATATCTAGATTCTCATGGTTCGATGAGTCGTGTGTCCTATTATAGGTAGAGAAAACTCAAAATATGTTCATATTGTCATCATTTCGAGTTCTTTGCTTTTGGAGGAGTTTGATTTCACTCTATTGTTAGGTTGAGTTGTAAACATTCATTGTACCAGGATTAATCTACTGATTTCCTCTTCATTTGTATCTCTTACTGCTCCTTCTCCTTTTTAGTGTGTCTTACTGAGTATGTTTATACTCACCCCTTCATGGGCCTATCCTACATGCATTTTTCCATATACAGATAAATAATAGGTAGATTGTGGCATCGAGGGAGCATAGAGATATGGGGTGATTGGATCACGTATGGTGGTCATATCGTGGGATATAAGAGCTAGGATCTATCAACTATTTTACCTTTCTCGATTACAGTTGGGTGGGTATTTTTCACCTATCCCTTTCAATTTAAATTTTTCTATTTATACTTATTAGAGGATAATGCATGTTTGGTTTCCTTTTATATCATGGTTGTATATTTTTTTCATTTTCCTCTGCACCTTGATATTGAATTGGATGTGTGTGTGTGTACATGTGCATAAGAAATAGTCTCATTAATGTTTTTTCCCTTCAGCACTGGTCACCACCCCTTGGCCTATAGATGCGGGTGTGGGGTAGTTGCGTCTCATGCCCCGACATGGGTCGGGTCCTAAAAAAGTGCTATCAGAGGTAGTTCAACCCTTGGAAGGTTGTTCCAAATTTTACCTAATAAAGTCTTTGTTGGGTTTTGCGTAATAGTGTAAAATATTCTCATGTGTGGATCTCAGGCCAGGGAGTCTAGTGATGGTGTGGCGTCCAACGTATCCCATTACCATGACTTCGACTACCTACATATAAACTCAGAACCCTGATACATTTTTTGTCGGGATCAATGGTACATCAATCATATAGGATTGAGTCTTTGACTTCTCTACTTGAGTTATAACCCATTGATGTTGATATATATATTTATATCCTCATTTTTGTGTGTTACTCCTTAATATTATTCAAGAAGACTCTATGATGATATCCAGCCAGGATACCACATCATGTTCGTGATGAAGACCATTTGAATGATGAGGCCTCAGTTCAACGTCAATCATATGACTCCCCTTCATTTATGTGGGTAGGTAGTATAACATTCCCCTATTGAGAAGAAATTATTACTAGTAGAGTAGGATGAGTACATTCTTTGGTTGGGTGAAATCCATGAGTTCTGGCATCAGAGACCACAATCGACCCATATTAATAAATATCCTTAGGTATTATAGGATTGGATACATTTTGTGGTTCATCCCTTAAGTAATTTTTGGACACTGAAAGATAAGATGGTGGCTTTGTAATCCATTATTTTATATGGAGTAGTAGTGTGTTTGTGGAGTCTCATAACATAGTTTCATTATGAGTCAGTACTCTCATGGGATTAATTCCAGTATGAATTCCATGGGGAAAACTACCGATCTAGATCGCACTCTATTGATATTCATAGAGCTTTTGGAGCTTCAGCAGGCAGGGATGACAGTGGATGAGTACGTGACTAGGTTCACAGACCATACTCATTACTCTCTATACAAGATACATGATGGTTAATTATGGTAATTGAAGTCAGATCATGGGTTCTACAAAATGATAAGTACACACATAGTACCCCTATGGGTACCCAACTTGAAAATTCCACAGTGAAGATGTCAGAGGGATACCGGTTATCTAGTTTTGGTAGTTGCAATGTCATAGTTTAAGAATCTATCATAGCTAAAAGATGGTAGTTGGAAGGGCCTCAAAGTAAGTGGAATCCCCATGAATAGACATAGTAACGTAATCAAGGATAGGAGAGGGCATTGGGATAGCACATGGAGGGATGATGTTATGCTTGTGATGTTAAAGGCCACCTGGAAAGAGACTGTCCGACTAGATGTGTTGAGCATCTCAGAAAGATTGTAGATACTCCCCCACAGTAGATACTGCTCCATGGTCAGGGATCTCCCAAGAAGGGCCAGGGTGGTCCCCATGGAGATGGTGCTAGTATAGGAGTATGATGAGCTTTGGGTTGTGGAAATAGTGATGAGTTCTTTCCACCACTACCATTGGGCGCCCGATGTCAATCTTAGGGGGTTGGTGGCTGGGTAAGTGGGAAGATAAATGTCATGGAAGCCTATAATCCTAATATATGTGAAATGATAAGGAATATGCTCATTGTATCATCAATATTTTTAGTAAAAATTGTTAAAAATATTGTGAGGTACACCTTCATCTCTACTTCTTGCATGAGGTTTTACTAGGGTGATGTTGGTTGTCCATGTAACCATGTGTTGGTTTTGTTTTACATAGCTTTGAATTTATGTAGAATATGGGTCCGAACCCATTGAGATGTGTTTTTTTGATGTGAGAAATATAGTGAGGTAGAGATAGTTCCTCCCTAATTGGATAGTATCTAGGTGTGTTCGATGATTCCCACTAACTTGTGTATTCATAGTGGGGGTTTTGTAGTAGAGTGTCAGAGAATTTCCATGCATTTACAGTGGAGTTTTTTTTTCTTTTTAACAATTCTTGCTTGTTTTGCTATTGTGGGTGTGGTGATGTTTTTGGTTTGGGTTTACTCTCCTTTAAAGAGAGGTAAATACATCCATGTATTCCTTGAGATTTCCATGTCAAGCTTCTTATAGTCGATGATTTTACTCTCTTACCTTGTTTCTGGGAACCTTTAGTTTTTCAACATTCAAATACAGGTTGAGGTGATAGAGAACCCATGGATAGAACTACACCAGTCACTACATGGTGTTGGTAGTAATTGTATTATCTCTAAGGAGGTGCGAAAACTAACTTCTTGGAGGATGCTTTATTGATTTCTCAGACCACTAGGGGTTCAGATACGTCTTCACTTATAGAGACTTGATCTTATGGTGGTGACTCTATATAAACATCACTTAGGACTAAAAATTTTAGGTATTCAATACTCTATGAAGGGAAAACATTTTATTAGATGCCCAAATATGAATTTCTTTGGCTCACCTTGTGCGGGAAGATTCAGAGTGGTTGGTTTCCCTATAGCTGACCCTGGTGGAGCTAGAGGGTGTAGTTTTTCTTCTGCCAATATCATCGACTCATTCTCTTCTTGGGTTTCTGAGAGAGTTCCAACTATGAGACATTTAATGTTTGATCTTTTATGAATCATATATCCATAGGTGACAAACTATATGGATATTCTAAATGAGGGAATCATAAGACCTTGTTCCAGGTACAAACAATGATTTCAGTTGTGATGTGGGAGGAAGTGATGTGAGAGATCCACACTTCTACCTTATATGTACATCCCAGTGTGGGGATGATTTACATGGATATTAAATATTATTTTTTCAGGTATGGTATAAGATGAAGAATTTTTGAGTTCATATGATGATGCCTCACCTGTCAGTGGGTGAAGGTTGTGCACCGAGTAATGGTAGGTTGTTGGAGCTTCTTGAAATATTAAAGTGGAAATGGGAGATCAGATACATGGACTTCGTCATAGGGTGTCCATGTATACAGGAGGTATGTGATTCCATCAGATTGATATAGAATGACACAAAAGGTAGTGTGATTCCTTGCTATTAATGAGTATATTTTAGTATAGTGTTTGGAGTAGTTGTACACACGGGAGATCATCCACCTTCATGAGGATCCCTCGACATTTTTCCCTGGTCATGATGCATTGTTTAGCTCATGATTATGAAGAGGCCTACAAGGAGGATTTGGGAGCTAGCTGTGGATGAGTACAAACATTAACCCTAGACCCATGGGAAGACCAAGGTCACTCTCCAGGTATTGGAAAATATGATAAGGTCTTACGTGTTAGTTTTTGGTTAGATACACAAGCTATCCTTCAGGTTTTTTGAGCCATTAGAGATTGTGCAGAGGTTTGTTGATGTTTCCAACAACCTTTACCTAACCCAATACTAGAGCTGGTGCACAAAATTTTCAATGTTCCATAGAGGAGGATATTCATGCATGATCTTATGCACGTTGTCCATAAGAGAATATATTATGAGGACAGACCATCCCCTTGGTTGACATGTTTTGGTAGAATAGAAACGTGGTGGAGAGTTCCTAGTAGCTGGAGAGCTAACTAGGATCTCAGTATCCTATGTTTATTCCCAATTTTTTCTTTTCAAGTATGAAAATTATGAATAATGGAATGATTTAGAGACCCAATTTTTCTATTTTTTAACTTTGGAATATTTGTAAATATATTTCTCAAGCTAGGCACCGAGATGATGTGTGATTATGAGGCAGGGGGTGACCAAAATTAATTTTAGAAAAATATTAAGTATTTTCTATTATATGAACATAGAGGATAAGAAATGGGGTATCTCTTAAATAATATATCGGATCAGAAATATGAGGAAACAATTGAGTATGAAGAATGGTGTTTACCCAAGGTTGAGTATAACTTTTGTCGGCATATTCCATCGGCAAAAAAAACATATTAAGATGTAGGTGTGAATAAGATTATTAAATAACATTATTTTATTTGGATGATACATAAAATAACACCTGAAAATGTACTCATATTGGAAATTTGAGACCACCGTTGAGTTCATATCGTGGTGTTTACCCTAGGAGTGACATAACATTAGTGGGTGCAGGAGGTTCGGATTATGTGACCATTGGATGGAGACATTATATATCCAATAAATATTTTTTTAAGGAAATGAACAATGGTTTGGATCATTTACTCCCAACGCATACAGAGCACCTCCTCTCCTTTGGATGGAAAATAAATTTTGAACATTTTTCGAATTACAATGAGATTTTAGATCCAAGTCGATCAGAGCATCAAGATCGCAATGACGAATCAAAAATCCAGGTAGGATTTTTCTTCTATATTCTGGTATCCCAAATTGAAATTAATGATGTATAATTTCTTCTTAGATGAATTTTCTTCTTCCAATGTCAATGGTGATATCCCAATGAACATACCCATCGACAAATCTATGTTTTTAATCCCTTTATGGATATTTTCCTCATCCATTCATCACGAATTCTCCTATATCATTCCAAATCATCAAATCATCTATGCCTCATCTTGAGGTGATTTAGTCTGTGATGATCTCAACATGATGATACTATATATATGTTTTTTTCATAGATTCAAGTTGTATCAGAGTCCGTATGGAATATGTAAGGAGACAGTGGCGTGGGCCCGGCAAGGCGGTGGTGGGTTGTGATAGAGGCGGAGGGCCGGATTGAATGGTGGTGCCATGGTGTGTGAGGTAGTCGGTATTCATGGGGCAAAGGTGGCGGAATGAAATGGGCGATGTGAGACGGTTGAGTTGGTTAGTGAGCGGAGGATATGGGTTACGCTGAAGCCATGTGATATGTTAGAGTGTGGCGAACAGCGTGATGTCAGGAAGACAACAGGACCTGGGCGGTGGCAGGTACCACAAAATGTAGGGGGGTGCATTGAATCATGGAGGACTGAGAAAGGTTGGGTGTAGGGCACGAACGGTTGCGCATCGGAGGGTCGAGGTGGTAGGGCTGCAGGTTGTGGTAGTTGGACATGCCAAGGAAGCTAGGTTGTGGGCCACATAGACATGCCGAGATGACATTCTCAGCCTGTCCAAGACAATGGGTCGACAGAATTAGGTTGGGGCCGGGGTAGAGCAGGTTGGGACAGTCTTTGGGTTCAATTTCAAACCCATATATTTCTTATATATAATATCCATTTTGTGTACCAACTATAACAACGTGATTCTACCCTCGAGATGGTCCTTTTAAAGCCAGTTTTGGAATTTTATATTCCAAGATCACCACATAGTTGCTCGAAATGCCTAAATATAAAAATAATATTTTTATTATTGTTATGGAGGATTTTTTGTATCGAGCCTAACACATGTATACGATGTACAATTGACACATTGTTAGTGACAATGCATCCCTGAAACTGATGTAGATGTTTCAAGACCTATTTTGGGTGATTAAACATGAATCTTGGTGTAGGCCCTGTGAGGCCCAATTTTGGAAATTGTAATAAAATGAATAATTTTTACCGGGGATCCTTTTTGGATGAATAAATAGTTGATCCCACAAAATTTTCCCTGAGATCACAATAGTGCAATTCGTATAATTTATTTTGGGATTGATATGTGGGCCCTATGATTCACTATTATACCCAACATGGTGAAATGTAAATTCATCACCATGTGTCTTTTTCAGATTACTGAATAGTCAATCATGTGCAAATTTCTACAGGAATCGCAATGGTGTGATTTATTAGGCTATCTAGTTCTATTTGAGGAGGCATATCAGCAGAATTATGTTTTATCCATTTGGATCAACCACAAGCATCGTGTGATCATCATCCTTTTGGACATATATGACATGTACTTTGGGAGTACACTGGTATGACTAGGGGTACTTATATATACATTAGTACCCATGTGTGGCTAGGTACATGGCTAGGTGATTAGGCAGGGTCACACGTTGTGTGGGCCACACATGCACCATGTACCACATTATAAATATTCTATCTCTTTTACCTCCTTCTTTGTGACTTATATTTTGGCCTGCCAGTAGCCTATCCTGGGTGTTTTTCATGTAGAACATGATAGTGGCCTTCGTAGTGGATTTCAAGATATAATGTGAAATGTTCTAGTTGTAAGGCCTACCTGAGTGAAGCTCGATGACATATACATTCATAATGGGTTACCAGAGCAGTACTTGGCTTACCCTACAACTATGATGCATAGTGGAAGTCCAAAATCACCAGACCATTGACCCCTCATTGGAATGGGAATGGGTCCTCTGTAACTACTTTCCAGGTAGTACCCTCATATTTATTACCCTTCAGTGGGGCATGGAAAAGGGTCTCTGTCAACTTCAGGGTGATAATCCCCCAAACATACACAGGTGAGGGTTCTTGATGACTATAACAGAATCCCCCTGACACAATAGGGAACATTTTCTCTCCAGCTTCTTGCTTGGCAGTACCCTCCTACGTATTAACCGACAGGAGGGTTTGGTAGTGGGTGCCAATCGACTCCCGGGTGTTGATCACCAGGACACACTATTGCATGAATCTCAGATGACAAGAGTTGAATCCCCACTCCTTACGCACTAGGTCATGGGTTATCTATGACTACTATTAGAGTGGAATTCCATGACATGTGTACATGTATATTGGAAGAGGCATCCCCATGTTTTTTGTGCCTTTGGTACTTTCTGCCACCACTTGCCAATGGATGTGGGCATGTGGTAGTTGTGGCTTGATCCCCACTGTGGGTCGGTTTGTGACAATATACATGTCACTTATTTTAATGAGATTATATATATATATGTATCCTATTTCAGATGTATCTCTCACTTCCCCCACCCTGATCTCCTTTTTAGGGCATCCTACTGAGTATGTTATACTCACCCCTATATGGGCCTTGCCAGCATTTATCATGACATATAGAGATGATGGAAATATTGATCGTAACATTAGAGGATCTTAGAGATATGGGGTATTAGAACCAATTATGGACTATGTAGTATGGGATCCTGAAGTGGGTATATCTCAGCTATTTTTATTTTCTAGTGTTTTCAGGTTTTGACACTATTTTGGTAAGGTGTTTATTTTATCCAATTCCCTTTCATTTTATATTTCTGTACTTCTACTGATTAGGCCTCAATACATGATTGAATTTCATTTATAGTAGGTTTTTATATTTTTTTACTTTTCCTCTGCACAATTTATATTATTTAGCTTTGTGCATGTGTACAGGTACATAGGAAGGGGCGTCCCCCAGTTTGTTGTGGCTTTGGTATTTGTCACCACCCATAGCCAATGGAAGTGGGCTAGTCGTAATTGTGGATCGAGCCCCATCATGGGTCGGTTTGTGACAATATACATGTCACTCTTATGGGTTTTACTCAATTACTCAATGACCTTGTGTAATTATTGTATCTCTCCTTGTCTTTATTTCTAGATTGTATGGCTTATTTTGTTTACATTTTGAATCATGAGCATCATATTTTTTTCACAGTGGAATATATTGATGATGATACATTTTTTTATTTTACATTTGGTTGATGGGGAATCCCAGGGTCATGATATAGACTATGGAAATGTGGCTTCATAAATTAAAATTTTCAGCCATTTTTAGGGGGATCACATTCAGTTAATTGTATGTGAGGTGGTCTTTTTTTAGCTTAGTACCACCCATGCATATTCACTTAAAACCTTTTATATTTATAGAGATATTTTATTTTTATTAATGAATCATAAAAACTTATTGATTTTACCAATCCTTATATTTCAATATAGACATTTATATCATTTCTATCGTACATTCATCACTTTTCAACAATACATTTAAAAAGTATATATTTTATGCAATTATAATATTCATTCATTCTAATTTCAATTTAGTATTCCTCACATGAATCATCTACATTAACAAATTTCATATAGTTTTATGCATATAGCATGCATAAACTTTTTGAAATCAAATGCACCTATATAATTTATTTATCTATACATTGATTTAATCTATATAAATCTTCGAACATAAATTAAAAAATGTTTTTATATATAATTATTCCACCTTCATGTGTCACAATAAGTCTTCAATCCATTTTCATGTGTTATGAGTAGCAAACTCACTTCTTTTATTTTTAAAATCTCCTCCAACTCTCTCAATTAGTGATACAATATTCATAGATGATATCTATAATTTTTTTAGTGTGTATAAAAAGTTTTAATTAAATTATCTTGTCATGAAGATTCATAGGATGTGTAGTAGTTGAATTATACTTAGTCTAGTAAATATAATTTATAATTTTTATGTTATATAATATTTTCCTTATTTTAATGTTACATTTATAATATTAGAGAATGATATAAAGTGACAGATATTGATTATATATATATAATTTAAATATTTTTAATGAAATTAAAATTATATGTTCATATAATTGAGTAAAAATATTTATTTTTAAAAATATAGATTCTATAATGAATTTTCAATTCATTATATTGTTTTTTTCTTAATAAATAAAAAATTTCACTATTAAAAAATGTTTTTTAATGAAATTCCCCATTTCTATAGAATTAATTAATTTAATATTAATAAATTATTTTTTCCTTAGAACAAAATAAAAAACAGTAATTTTATCTGTTCAAATATATTATTTCATAAAAAAATAGTTTTCAAGATTTATAAAATTTTGTTTTTATCATAATTTCTATTATATTATGAGTTCGAATTTGATAAAATTGATTAAAAATTTCTATTCATACAACATAAATAATGTATGCAGGTATATATTTTATTTTTGATTTAAAAATATTTTCCATGTTAAATAATTAAATTGTATATTGTTTTGTAACATGGGGTAAAATGACATAAAATGAATTTTAAAAAATTAAATTGATATCGAATAATTCTATAATAACATTGTAACATGTCAGATTCATTAAAATAATCCCAACCAAAATCTCATCACACAACACATGTAACATCCAGGCTTTTACATGTGTAACCTTCACCTAATAAATGTTTACCATTAAAATCATCATTTCATATATTAAAAGTCCCCTCCATGACCAATTTTTAATCAATTATAACCATTATTTTTTCATTAAATACATACTCAAATTTACTCTAATAAAGTAATGTTTGTTATTGGGTGGTATCTACCCAAATGAAGGATGACTAAATTATTTAGTACAATAAAATATTTTATAACATGGATAAATTTCATTAAATATGTTTGATCACATCAAATAAATATTGAATACATGGTATGGGTTAAATTTATAATTATTTTCACATTTTATTAATATTACTTCTATATTTTTCATTTTCTATGAGAGTTTTTTAATATAATTTATTTTTAACATGATGAATAACCACTATTATAGATAAATATTTGTTTTCAATCCATTTCACTATCCAAATTATTGTTTTTGTATTTTTGACATTATAAAATTTCTTTGAAATTTAACTCATGTATGTTTTCAAAAATTCTAATACTACTATAAAATATTTATCCACTTCTTTGAATCTCAATTTTTTTAATATTTTTATTATTATAAAATAACTTAATTTGTTCTTTTTTCATATTTTTTTTTTCTTTTAATACCCCTCCCTAATTTTTCACCACATTATAATCATCCACAAATTGTAAGGTTTTTTAACCTCTCAATTTTATTTATTTCCTTGATTTTAAATCATCTTTAAAATTATTTATATCTACATTTTATATAAAAACCCTTAATTTTTTATCCTTTTATGATTTTTGGTAATTTATATAAAAAATATTTTTTCCTATAAGTCTATTTATACATAATGAAAAAAATATTTTTTGGTGTTTTTTATATCAATTACCTTTCATCTAGTCAATTATTTAATTATGAAATCTTATTTCCATTTACATGGTTTATATAAAAACCTACTAAAATATTTTATCAAAATTTATATTTGATTATAATAATTTACAGTTTTTTTTCATGTCATCTATTTCATTTTCTATTGAACTATACAACTTGAAATCATTAAAATATTTTCGTGACATCATATACATTCATTATTTCATTAATTTAATTAATTTTATATTTCCATCTATTATTTATATATTCTACCCATTATCTATATCTTATAATATTTTTCCTAAAATTATATAAAAATTAAAATATAATATAGAAATAATTTTTTATTACATCATTAAAATTTGTTATTTTAATTGTTAAATTTCACCCTCTATACATGTTATTTTTTTCCATTACCATATTAATTTTTATTGAATAACTAGACTTTCATTATTTTCAACGTCAAATATTTATTCTTTTGTATACTATTCATATTTAAATTTTAATTTTTAAATAAAATATTTTAACTATATTTCAATGATATATGTTATATTAAACTAAACAAATTTCAATAAAATGAATTTCTTTTCACTTTAATAAAATTTTTATCATCATATTTTAATATCCCAATCCTTATAGTAGTATTTTATTTAATCTTAAGGCTGTTGTAAGTCATATGATATGATTATAGGAAAAATGATGAAGTTGGAGTTGAATGTTCATCCAGGGGATTTTAAAATACTATTGACCAATGTAGTTTCCTCTTAATATTATTATATAGGAAAGGGATGATCTATAGTTTGTTTTTTATCTAATGAATAAATATGTATTGGTTTCGTTATTACATTTTGTAAAATGGTGGGAGCTATTATGTTTCGGTGTACGTCTATTTCTAAGTAGATTTTTTGTTTTTGTGTGATTGGTTTCATTCATGGTTTAGTGGTTCATTACATATTTTATATATAATATTATCCTAGTTAATTGGAATTGAATCCTTATTAATATATCTAACATGAGTTTTTTTATAAATAGTGGTGGTATTGAGGGATGTAGGACTTTGGTAGGATTGAGTTGGTCTTATATGGGTTATCTTTCACCTAGGGCCTTTGATATTTATTTTTTGTGATCCCTTTTGTTAATCATATTTGAAGACTATTGTGGTGTGATTTTACTTAAATAATTTCGATTCCATGGGTGGGTGGATAAAACAATTTTACCTTCATTTTATCATTATATTTTTCTTCCCATTATTACAATGTGTTTTGGTTTAGGGTTTCACAATTTTTATGGAATATATTGAGGTTCTTCTTATGATACTCTTGGGTTTTAGATTCAATTATTTAATTATTATTTTTTATCCAAAATAGTCATTATATACCTCATATTTTTAGCTATTAGACCCCCCCTAAGATTAATGGTTGATACACACTGGATTGTAAATCAGATTTCAACGTTATATTTTTTTACCAATCATGGGGAGAAGCATTTTTTTTCTAATATATTATCAATAAAAAAGTATATTGTATTATTTCATATTTTTTTGAAATTTTTAATCATATGTGACCCATGGTGTTATTTTTGATATTCTTCACCATACACTTATCAGTTGTACCCATTGAATTCACGATATTAACCTATTTGTGATCCAAGGTTAATTCACTCTCTTAATATTATTTATCTTAATAATCATTATTTTTTGGACAGGATGTGACAATAATTTTTAGTTGGGAATCTTTTTTTTCATTGTTATTTTGGTGATGTTTTTTATACGGAATTAATGATTGGCATTCAATATATTGATTGGTAGTTCATTTTCAACTTATTTTCTCATCGAAATTATATAGATTTCATTTAAATAAAGTATTAAAGAATTTTAATAATATATTGATGGTAAATTCATGGAATTTCCATGATATATCTATTATTTTTTGGACGTTATGTATTAAAACAAAAAATAATAATTAATTATAATAGTGAAATTTAACAGGAGGTTATGATTCAAAATTGTTTTAAAAAACTTTTCTTATTGCATATTTATTGATGAATCTCGATTGATATATATTTTTATAAATCATTATTTAGTTTTAATGGTTTAATAACCTTCCATGTAATGTCAAAAAATTATATATGATAATGGAAATGATTAATTGAAAATGGTTAATTTTAATTGAACCTATATGTGGGTGGGGTGTTGAATGACTAAATAAGTATGATTAAATAATATGGTTTGAGTTGGATTGTTTTTTATATACTTATTAGATTATTTTTTATACCGTTACACTATTTATAAGTACATAATCACATAAATTTCATTTCAAATTTAAAGGATAATAATATAGAAATAAAAATGAAATGTTTTGTGACAAATGCATTTGATAAATATAGAACTATGATTACTAGAAAATGGTTTTGTTTGATTTTATTATAGAATTAATGAAATCACTCAATGAATATAATATTTAGTAGATAAATGTTATAAAATGATATAAATAATATGAAATTTGGGAAGAAATGATAGTAATGAATAATGATTTTTTTGAAGCAAGAAGTGGATTAATGATTGGTTTGAAATTAACTATGTATAATTGAGTATAATGTCGATGGAAAAATAAATTCTATAATTTATCTATGATTATTACATATTATGTTAATAATATCAACATAGAATTTTATGTGATTATATGGGCTAGTTTTTTTGTACTTTGGCAGCTGATGGTGGTGGGAGATGGGTATTGTGAGGTAGCTCTTATGATCTAATGAGGTATTTATTCTAAATCTAAACCATTTCATTTGGAAATATTGTAACTTAAATATTCATTATATGTTATAATTATTTCTTATACACAAATTCTAAATTCTAATAACCTTAATGGTGCCCATCTTATTTTTGTTTTCATTTTTTATCCAATATCATGATTGTAGATTGAATGGATGTACGAATGTGCACCCTTTAAGAATTTTATTGGTAGTGATATCTCAATGAAGTTACTTTTAGATGGGTTATAATGGATTCAAGACATGTTAAATATATAATGGAAAACATGATTAAATGTTATCATGGTTTATGTTATATACATAAATATTCATCTAGTAATGTATATAGGTTTTAGGGGCTATAAATTCTTATGTATTTAGTTTTGTGATTCTAATATGGCTGCATGTTAAGGGTCATGCATGGATGGGGGAGAGAATCAGTTTGATCTCTAACATGTTCATGAAACTCTAAAATTATTATGATGCGATGTGGTTGTTTTATATGATATTTTGTTGTTATATGTGGGTAAGTGGTTATGGATGTGATTTTCATATGGTTATATGGTAGATATTGAAGGAATGATAACATATGAGGTGTTCCATTGGAGATTTCGTAGTTACTATATTAGGGGATGTGGTTTCATGTCACATCATTGATATAAACTAATTTATAATAAGTGACCATACATGGATATGGTATTGGTAGAGTGGGCCTTGGGGAGGTTGGTTGATAGTTTAACATTAAATGTGTCTATTTGTTTCTCTATTTGTTCAATGAGGCAATAGTCTACATATTCTACATATTCATGAGAGCCCATTGGGAGGATCTTTCTGAGTCTACTTGTGAGATCAAACATATATATATATATATAAACATTAATGGTTTGTATGATGGATTTGGTGATTGGGTTAAAACACAGTCACCAAACGATTTTATGATATGTGTTGACGTCATAATTATTGGCGTTTCATTTAGATAATATAATTGTGTAATCTTATCTATTTATAAATTTTACATTAATATTGGATCTTTTTATTTTATATTATATTTAGTTTATTGTTGTTTTTATTCCTTTTCATAGGATTTTAATTGAAATTCTCCACATTTAACTGTGATTATGCACTTAGTTCTAGTTAGAAAATCATGGCCTCTTAATGGTGGGCTTCAGGGATCGCTGTCATCTTCAGTACTTTCTTATTATTGGTTCCCAGTAGGTATGGGTTATGAAAGAGTGTTAAAAACTAGATGGATGATAGTTAGGATTTATTTTGTTGTTGGGAATTGGTGAGTACTATATGTTTTTTATAGGGAAACAATAAACAGAAAACTACAAAATTGATTTAATATAGGATTCTAGCTAAGATGTAGGTGTTTAATGAACCTTGTGATTAGTTCAAAGGAGCAAATATATACAAAACATAATAGGTAATATAAAATATATTTCACGGCAGAGACCAAGGGGATGTACTAATATCCCGATATTTTGGGAATGCAATTTAATTGTGGTGACTATGGAAAAATTATATGTCACTAATTTAATTATTTTTTATGAAATCCATACTCCTGGGAATAGATATTAATTTAATATAAAAAATCACAACTAATGAATTCAGGATATGATGTGGAGTTGATGTTTATATATTTTTTGTGATGTTAAATGTTATAGTTTGTCTAATTAGTTTTGATATTGTCTTTATTAATTTATATACAAGATTAATTTATTTTTCTCTTTTTTTATTCTCATATGAACATATTTTTTTAATAGAATATGTAACATTCATAATTTAGTAACTCTAAACATTAATTGACTTATATAATTTTATTGGTTATTAATGGATTTATTGATCATATAATGAAAATATTATGGACCATTAAAATTTATAAGGTAAACCATTTTTCAAAATCAAGTTTTATTAAATGTTTAAAAAATAATTTATTTAAATATATTTATTTTATTCTTGGTCATGTTGATATTAGTTAGACAGAGAACATGTCATGGATTTTATGAATCAAATAAAAATAATTTATTCATGTCTCATCCAAATTATTTAAGGACATGGGTGTTGTTAAATAAGAGTTTTGTATGTGATATGTTAGCCAATTTATATTTATGTTCTAGATTTCTTAATCTAGGTAAGATATTATTCTGAATACGTGATAAGACAAAAAACATGATAAAATTTAATGAGATGATGGTGAAATAATTACTATATTTTTTTCATGAAATTTAAATTATTTAGTATAATGATTAAGTAATCCCACTTAACTAGTAGTAAAATGTATTTAGAACCCTATATATATTTGACCATCATGACCTTGATATTTTCTTATAATGTAGAGGTGTGTTTTTAATGTTTATTTGAAATGTTTTCTTAGTATTCATGAATGATGATATTCCTGGACATTAATATGTTTCATCCAAAAAAATATGTTAATAGTTTTTCTTTTAATAAAGATGTCTCTCTTTAAAATGTGATTGTATGGAATTATTAGGGGTTGTTTTATAAAGGGATTCATGAGTTCCTTGTTTTAATTTATATTAATGATTATTATTCAAAAAGGTTTTTTTAAATTAAATTTTTAAAAAAAATATTTTTTTAATAATTATTTCCAATTAAAAATTATACATTAAAATTATGAAATTTCCAGGAAATTAGTTGTTTTATTATTGAATGTATTATTATTTTTCCCATGGTATAGTTATTCATACTGATTGTGTGATATACTTGATTAGTAAGATTATTTATGTGTTTATTTCAATTATTAAAGATTATTGGGTTGTTAATGTGGAGAGAGGTGAGTCGGATGTGTTCATAAGAGGGGAGGATGATATTGATCTTGGAAATTATTTGAAATTATTCATATATAGTAAGAATATTTTATTATTTAATGGGTTTTGAGTGAATAATATTATATCTATGTTATTTTTCATTCCATATTTTCTATGTTTAATTTAATTTTTGAATTATACATTATAATTTTGATTTTTGGGTTTAATCTATGTCATATTATTTTCTTTGGAGTATTGTTCTTGTTATTTTGTAGAAGTTATGTGGTGAGGATATATTTAGTATTTATTGGAATAGAGAATATATGTGTTCTATATGGGGTGGTTGTCCTTGTTGTTGAATAGTGATTAGTGGATTTTAAGGCTTCCATCAAATTAATGGGGATTCCAGACTAACTCGTTGATTTCATAACAATGGTTTTGATGTGATAAGTCTCTCAAATGTGGCGGGAAATTAAACATGGTCCCTTGGTGGTGGGGGTGTTCTTTAGTAGAGTTCATCATCATAGTTAATAAGGAGTTTGTTTTATAGTTTTAAAATAATGATTGTATGAAATAAATCTTATATTTTTAACAATAATTATTCAGTTTTCAAGACCATGTGGATTTCTTCATGTCATTAATTTTCCAATTTATTGACTCAACTAATGATGATGTGAATGAATAAAAATATGGGTATGATTTGAGGATGGATATCTAATGATGGGTGGGTAGTTTGTGGTGTATGATTTTAATGGATGTGTTGGGTAATTTTAGGTTATAAAGAGATGGTTATTTATACATTTTTAGATATATTAGGATGGAACCTCGAGTTATAGGTCTTTATAATGGTGATGTAATAGAGTGAACAATTATTGTGGGGCCAATCACGACACTAATATTTGGGTCTCAGTAGTTTTATGAGTCCTTTTTCTAGAAATATGGTCGGTTAAAATTATTGTATGGTGCTCCATCATCAGTATGAATGTCTTATGATTCATGGTGTTCCTTGGTTTAGGATTTTTGATTGTTCATTTGAGTAGGGTTGTTGGATTTACTTTTTTATTAAATTTAGATGGTGTGTGTTTTGTTTCATAAATTAATATTTTGTATTTTCTAAGTCAACAACCATATTATTTTTGAAATCTACACAAAATAATTTTTTTAGAATTTCTGTTTAAATTATTTTCCGCAACCTATTAACACTTAACTCATCATGTGCTTTTCTAAATTTTTTATCTAGTTTGTGTAAGTGGGAGTGTCAATTTAATATTTACTTATTTCATATGTTAATATTGATGAAAAAATAGCCTTTAGTTCATTTAAATCACAAATGGTATTGTAACTATATGATAAACTTTTTAAATTAAAATACATGTTTGTTCTAATGAATATTTATAGAAAGATAATTTAATGATCCTGTTTTCTCATTAAGGAAATATTAATGATTAGTATGAGGATTCATTTTTTAGTAAAAGTGAATAGTGTTTTCATCCATCATATGATATCCTTTATCTACTTTTGATGGTATAATTTTGTACAAGAGGTATCTCATATGAATGTTATGTATTTGGAAATCACTCTTTATAGAAGTTCTAGTTTTTTATTTTGAGGGTAATAAGTTTGTTTATATGTTTTAATGAGTAGTTTAATGGCTATGATATTACCATTTGAATTAAGAATTTTTATCCTTTCATATAATATTTATTAAGTTATGATTTTTTAATTTGAAGTATTAGGTAGTGTCTAGGTTATTTTGGATGGATTTAGAGTCCATTATGGGGGCATGATTTGAGCATTTTCAGAAGAAATATTTTTTCTTCCCCTCATAATCATTGCTTCTAGTAAGATAGGATCATTGGGTGGTTCATGGTTAGATCTAACCATTCACATTTCCAAGGTGGCCCTATATCTTAGAACATATGTAGAATCATGTTAGTAATATTCATTACGAAACAATTTTTAAAAACCATTCGTGTACCCTAAATAGGTAGTTATCCCTCACATGGTAGGCACACAGTTTGGTAAACTGTGCAACTAAACCATGCATATAATATTAAATAATCCTAATATCCTTATTTTCAATTGTAATCTACACAAAACACTTCATTATTCCTCATATTCTATGGGGTTTTGAACTAGTAGACTCTAGTAGTGGTTCATTTTGAATTCTTTTCCCCATGAGAGAAATTACATTGGATTTTAATACATTAGTTCTAGGTATTTCATGACAAGTGATAGTTTATCCTCCATTATTATTACTCTTTATTACTCTTAAATATTTATAACAATAAAAACCCTAAATCCTGATTTTCATGGTTGAATGTAAGAATTATTTTTTGATATAATTTTATTACATTTAAATTTTCAACGAAAAATAAGGTTGATGCACAATTCAATATTGACCATTCTCAGATAAATTTAGATCCATTAATTACATTGGTTCCATTTATGTAAGTCTAAACTAATATTATCCCATGATATGATATTTTATATAACATATTTATTTAACCCTTATGTGAGTAATAAAGTATGGTTACAGTGATCACTGGTGTGTGATCTTGTTTCATGTGGTGAACAATGGAATTATTCTTTGATATTAATAATGTAGGTGGTTCCCTACTGTGTTACAGAAATTATATAAACAATATGATATGATGTAAATGTGCTTCATTGTTTGTCCTCTGATACCTATATTAATATTATAGAAATTTTGGTGTTCTATTTTTCAATGAGAGCACTCTTGATAAGTCAAGATTATGGGTGTGTATGCATCAAGTCGTATTATCGATTATGTGTGTGTGTGTATGTATATATTTATATATTTCCATGGACTAATTTTATCATTTATCAAAGTGTTTTGTGGACCCTTCATGGATTATTGAATCCCTTAAATGGGAAAAAAATTTCTCATGACACATGTTGATTATAGTGGGGTTTTGAATGAAATATGGTTGGCAATTATGACTTTAAGGCCTGGCTTATGATTAGAAGTGGGGTATGACATTTTGTTTTCTTAAAACATGATATAGCTGGTACGATATGAGGGACTTATTGGTTGAAATCGGTAATGATAAACCTTATCCCTATTAAAAGACTTATATTTTCCTTGATTCTTGTTCTTGGATTCATGGAAACTACTAATTACTTCTTCCCCATCATGGAATCAATAAAGGTAGGGTTTTGGTTCATGGTTGCATAGGCAGTAAATGATGACCAGAGAAATGATTTTTTATGTTTTCAGATTTCTATTCTTTCATTGGGTAAACATTAATATAAATTCTTCTATTATAATAAAGTAACATCAGTGGTTTCATAATAGATTTATACTCAAACCCTATAAATGTATCTTAGTGTGTGAGTAGACATTGTGGTCAAAACTCGAGTCGAGGGAATGTGCCTTGTGTTTGGTGGCTTAGATAATGGTTCAGGGAATATGGGAAGAGTTATAATAGACAATGGGTTTCTTTTTATGTATTACCATACTAACTTCCATCTTTATTTCTTATATATATGACTTAAACCTTCTTGGTCGTTTGGTTTCCTTGTATAATATATCGATACAACAAGGTTTTATTTTGTTTTCTTACATTTTATAAATCTAGAATTTTTATTTTTTGCATCCTCATGTTAATTTTTTTGTTTGATATATATAATGACAGAATAGTCCCCCCCATGTTTTTATTTTTGACCTTGTCTCTATGAAACAACATCTTGTGTATGGGGAGGCACACATGAGGTCTTGTGACACTCCAACCTATATCTGATGATTTTGGGAAAGGCATTACAAATGGTCTTAGAGCCATTAGTTTTTACGTGGATATTATTTGTGTGTTTGGTAAAAAGGATATATGATAATTATTACTCACGTAGAAGAGTTATACATGTTCCTAGCCAGGTCATGTGTAATGGACCATCGATTTACCAGGGAAAGTGGGATATCTACTATTTATTTTGGCATTATAGTTTCATTTTGATCATGATTGTTGTTATATAGTTATATTTCAAGTGATTTGGATGGGTTCATGAATCACAAGTAGTCACATAGGGTCATATAGAAATTTCATGTAATCATGTTATTAATGCATGTTTCTATAATTAAATTTTAGTTATATTCTAGTATTTATTCCCCTTAGATGTATTATTTATATGATTTATTTATGTGAGATCAAGAATTTCATATATTATTATATTTAAAATTGTTTGAGTCATGTGAAGTTTCTAGTGGAAAGGGATTAGACATTGGCTGATAGAAGGGTATATTCATTATGGTGTAGGAAAACTCTTTAGATGAGTCTCCATAAAGTGGTCCCCATACATGTTCCAGTTAGAAGATTAGGTAGTGTTACTATTTAAGATAATAGAGGAATTTTTATATGTTCTCAATGAAGTTTTATATAGTTTTTACATAATAAATCTTTAAGGGACCACAAGGGGATGCTTTTTGGGATTCTCCCATGGTCTCTCTATCATTCCATACTGTATAACAACATTACCCTATTGTCTTTCATACAATACTTTTCCATGGTAGAGACTCCCATAGGTGTGGATGACTATGGATTATTTTTATTGATATTCTTAGTTATAAAATCCAAAAACATTTTACAGTATTGAAGGCCCCATGATGCTTAGGAATTGACTGAGATCATCAAAAAAAATTATCTAGTAGAGACTATAGGAGTGTTGTGAGTAAATTTGGCTGCATATATACTTAACCGTCATAATAAGAAATGGAATGGAATGATCAAATAGATTGGCTGGAATTAGGGTATAACCTGGTAAACCATCACTAGTATCTTTTTTGAATAGTTCATCCCAAATATTCTATTGTTTGATAGATCCCTAGAGTTCATGGAAATCCAAAAGGGAATTATGACGATGACAAAATTTTCAACTCAGTTTATGAAATTACATTGTTTTCTCCATTTTTATTAGAATTAGGTGTAGATATCCTAGAATATAGATATTTTTGTACAACCTAGGTTGCATAATAAGTATAGTAACTTTTAATAGACCAAATACATGGAAGTGATTCACAATGTAATTATAATTGATAAGGTTTTAGTTGAGGATAAATAATTTTGTCTTATCCCTATCTTTAGGAGACCTATAAGTGAGTTATTTATTGTATGTATGGATTATAAATTTGAAAAAATATAGTAGTAAGTAATATGATATTAAATATGTATGTCATTTGAATTCAGATCATAGAAAAGTTTATTTAACTCCATTTAAGATATGATGTCTTCATAAGTTATTTAATTTTTGATTGATTGGACACTACTATTAATTTGAACAAAATACTAACCTCATGTGTTACCGGTGAGGTATGTTGTGTCATCACCATAAATTATTTTCAATAGAATCAAAATCATGATCACATTTAATTGAGGGAAATTTATACTCCATGGTTGTGTTTAGTATAACATTAGACAATGAGTGAGGAAAACACAAGAGGGTCGAGCCATAGAGTAGGCTAGGGTTCATTGCATTAGTTGCAAACTCCACAGGGGTAGATGAATCAAGTGAACCAAGGATTACCAATATATTTTCACAAATATAATATCATAATACTATATATAGTGAATCATATTAAAATAGATAATGGATATAAGCCTTTTATAGTTCTATATGTAATTTTGGTTACATCTCTTCTATGTACTGGATTATTTGATATAAGTGATTTCTACTTTTTCTACTCAGGTAATTTATTGGTTTGGTTTTCCTATAATATTTCCCCTATTTTTTATTCTTTTAATACTACTCTTGTAAAGATAAAGGATAATACTCATATATTTAAATAATGTCATCGAGTGGTTTTCATCTACAAACATCAATGGGAGTTCATAGTTTTGGAGATGAATGATGGTATGGAATGGTTTACACATTACTGATCTTATAAAGATTATTATCAAAGATGGGTGACCACTACCCATCCCAACAAAAGGATAAAAGAATTACCACACTAGATAATGGGAAAATGGTGTAGGTAGAGTGTGACTTTACCTTAGTCATATCGATATCATTATGACTCAGGTTTCATGTATTCTTCAAGTAGAAGAAAAGATAATAGAACCATTTTTTTTTCTTGTAGTGAACATTTACAAGGAGAACATTCCAATTTATTTCATAGAACTAAATATCCAAAAAGAATCATGTTCAATATAGGACTTTTTCAATGTGCACAACTGGTATCTATCCCTCCATATTAGTTGTCCCTAGCAGAGATAAAGGAATTGAAAGTGAAGCTTTATGATTTTTGAGGTGAAGGGGTTTATTTTCTTAAGAAATATCCAGTGGGGTACTACTATTCTGTTTTCTATGAAGGTATATGGTATCCTAAGGATGGGTGTGGATGAATAAAAATTGGATCATGTCATAGTGAAGAACTTTTATTGGTTTTTTAGTGTCAATACTTTAATAGAGTGTTTCAGGGAATCATATTGCTCTTAAAATATTATTTATGATCGACTATCACCAATATTGGGTAAGAGGGAGGATATACCAAAGTAAATGATCTAGAAAATATATGGGTTATATGAGAATCTTGTGATGTTATGTGGGTTGATTAATTATCTAGTCATGTTCATGGCCCTATTGAATATAATTTTTAACCTACACTTATATTTGTTCTCCATGGTGTTTGTTGACAACATCAGAGTATATATAAGGACCTAAAAACTTCATGTTAAACATTTTGATATCCTTTTGACTTCACATCATGTTTATTAGAATTATACGATAGTTTTTATGATTTACCATTATATCTAAGAGGTATTATTTTTAGGATATTTAATTAATGAGTAAATTTTTTTGTTGAAAAATCGATGGGTAAGGTAGTTAAATATTGGGCACACCCTTGGTATGCGTTCAAGGAAAATTATTTCCATGTATTAATTGGGGATAATAGGTGGTTCATCCTTAACATATCTCATTTGGTAAAAACCATGACCAAACATACTAAGAAGGATGTAAAGTTGGAGTGGACCAACCTATGTGAGGAGGTCTTCCTAGAGCTTAATTATAATCTTATTATGAATCTAAATAAAACTATATTAAGTTATGCAGTATACCAGGGTACTTTTGGAGTTTTTTTGGGGAAAATCTTAGTGTGTAATTACCTGATATATTCTTATCATTCTTGATAGTTGTAAACTTAAAAGGGAAACTACCATACACATTACCTATTAATATGTTAAGTTCATATATTGAAATATTCATTTCATTATCTCTATAAAAAGTGATCTTTTTTATACCTTCCAAAAAATATTATTATATAATTTATCCCACTAAGGCCTGAATTTTAATATGGAACACTGTAATACCATGAGATTTTTTGATTTTTTTATCTTTCCTTAAATATCTTCTGATACAAATAACCATCAGCCTAAATATATTATAATATTTTATATTATTATAAAATATAAATTAAATTGGTGATATCAATAGGAATAAAACAATAATAAATTTATTAACAAAAACTATAGATAAATAAAATATATTTTTGGAAAATTCATTTATCTGTTTCAATAAATTCATATTCCTAAAAAGGTTTTTATTTATTTTGTAATAAAATAAAATAATTAATTTTTTCCCACTTTTACAAATACGTTTTTCAAAAATGGACTATACATTTTTTAATAATCTTCTCAAAATTGTCTAGTAGTGAATTTTGAAGAATTATTTTAATAAGGTTAATTTTTTTATGAATAATGGAAATTTTTTATTTTTATTGAAACTATATTTTTTATATGAAT
Source organism: Viscum album (assembly GCA_963277665.1). Lineage (NCBI taxonomy): Eukaryota > Viridiplantae > Streptophyta > Magnoliopsida > Santalales > Viscaceae > Viscum > Viscum album. The sequence continues at coordinate 155,009,884 of OY728156.1, read as the reverse complement.
TCAAAAATATAAATTTTATGAAATTTTTTTAAAAGTAAAAAAAATAATTTATATTTTTAATATTCCAATTATGGAAATTGGGATTAATTTTTTGAGGATTATAAAAACATTTTATACTTATGAAAAAAATTTTATCTTGAAAATCGTTTTCCATCATTTTTTGGAAGAGTATATTATAATTTTATAAAATGGATATTATATTTGTAATCATAATGTATAAAATTTTAAATTAGGATACATTATTTTTTTTGTCACATTAAATAGTAAAAACATTAAAAATATTATTGCGGTTAAGGTTAAAATATGTTTACTGAGGTAGTGGGGGTTAAACAAAGAGATAATGTTATATTTGAAGTTAAACATATATAAATCCTATAATCTAGATATGTTTATACCACATATTATCTTACCTTATAATCCCTTTTCATTTGAAATCATTTTTCATGATAATGAATTTATTATATTTTATTATTTCTTATAAATTCCATGTGTGTCCCCCCCCCCACTTACAAAATGACAACCATAATTTCTCTTATATACCCGAATTTTAGACTTCTAACCAAAACAAAATGTACCCGACACACATATAATGGTACCTTTACACGAAATAGATGTTTTTCTTCATAAAAGGCTATGAAAAGGGTCCATATTAAATGATCTAAATGAGGATGACCAAAGTATTGGATATCCTCTTACTCGGCCACTTTCAGTTACATTCATCTTCCCCCTTCTCTAAATCTTTGTTATTATACCAAAATTGAAAAATTACTAATCATAAATATAATAATATTTTTTTTCTATTTTTTTAAAATACAAATATCTTCCTCTATTCTATTAATTGGGATGTTAATGTATCGAACATACATATGTGTGGACTACCGCCAACATGCATTGATACAATTAATTCTCTATCACAATATTACATGGATGGTTATTATGATGGGTATAAAGTTTTTATATGACATTTATGAAATAATTATAATTATATTATTGTAAAATCATATCTATTTTCGTACCTTCCAATTCTTTGGCAATGATAATGTTGCTCATGAGTACATAAATATTACAACCGCCATGAAGCGATGTTATTAAATTTTCATTTCTTATTTACATTAATGGAAATAAAGATATATTTAATGAATATATATAATATATATAATATAATAATTAATCAAAATTTTTTATTCATTATTTACCTTTATTTATTTTCAATGTTTAAAATGTGAAAACAGGATGAATGTTTGCATACCTCCAACCATCTCCATGAACAATGTAATTAATTTTCTTATATCTATATTTTGCGGATGAGTCTATATATATGTATATAATTTATATATATTATATTTATATAGTTATTAACATTCTTAATATGATGGAAATATTATTAATATAAAGGTTTCTGAATTACAAAACTAAAACTCATATGAAAAATGAAATACTTAATTACTGAAAAATATTATATTAATAAAGAATTATTAATAAAATAATATTTAAATATTTAAAATAGATTATATTTAGATATTATGTATATGTAATAGAGTTTGGGGTAGAATTTTAATAACTTCAAATTTATTATGCAGAAGTATAGATAACTTTCTGAGCTAGTTGATTATGCGATAAGCGATTCATGTTATAATCTCATTAATTACTAAGATTGTTTATAATCGTGTTTTTTATTATATATTTTTATGACCTATGTATCACCAATACCATGAGTTTTCTTCTCCAACAGTAATTTCTAGAGTATATATAATTTCCATTCATTTTTAACTCTTTTATAACTCATTGGACTAAAATATTGCTTTTTAGGAAAATAAACTTTATTTCTCTATTTGATTAATAAAAATTCATACCATATGCTTGTTTTATAAAAATTCATTATCAAATATTGTATACCACACTATGATTATTTAAATATATTTTTACCTATGATTTAATTTAAAAAGAGGTTCCAAATTAATCTTTATTTCCTGCTCTAAATGGGTTACTTTTTACTTTTTACCGATAATATGAAATAAATATTGTTCTTAACATACATTGGATTAATTAAACTTACCACTTCTATAACTAATAAATTCATTGATTTTTGCTTTAAAATATTATAATGATCATTTAAAATATAATGTTTATAATGATATTTAGTAATTTTTTATATTTTAATGATGTGATACCAAAATGAAAATGGTATTTTCATTTATAAATATTCCAAGTGATCTTATAAATAAATTTTCATTAATGAAATCAATATTTTAATTTTCATATTCTTTATTGTGGACATGATCCAATGATACCATCCTTATTATTTTTCCATATGTTTTATGATTACTATGATTATATGGTTATGAAACCCATTTATTTTCCATGTGTTATGCTATGGTGAATTATTGAAATTTGTATGAAACCAATTTATTATCCATTCGTTATGAAATATGATTAATGTTTTAGGATTGTAAGACACTGATATGATTTGATTATGATTATGTGATTGCTATACTATAATTATATATACCCCAACTAATTATTTAAATATATATTTCTAATGATAAGATAAGGACAAGAATGGGGAGTGCACCCAAATTATAAAGGGACTCTATCCATTATGATAATCTATGGAGGGAACCCTAACTAAGCATATGAATTAATAGGGGATTGCTCCCTGCCCAATATGAAAGTGATGGATGTGCGATTTGACTAAGGAAATGATTTCTCATACTTATGTATATACCACAATATTATATCTTATTCTGTGGTTAGACTCTCATGGATCATGCTCGTTGATTCCAATATTAGTCATGTCTTATGAAAACCAATAATTGTACTATGACACCAGATTATGATCTATGATATTTAAGATATTATTTTGAAATGTGATTCAATTGTTCTTATACCATTATTCTCATGTTATATTTAAGTGATCATTGATATCTACCTATTTTATATGTATTAGTCATCAAAGTTCTCATTGTATTATGATTACATTCTCATGATTATGGAGACATATTTTAAGTATGGTATGTCTAAGAAGGGTGATTAATATGAAGAACACTGTTGGAGATAATGTACATGTCTTATGAACTATATTTTATGTATTATATCATATCGGGTCACTAGACCTCTAATATAATAGCATTGATAATAATGTTTTGAAATGAATATTCATCTAATAAGGTTTTAAATTTATATATGAATGGAATGGGTCACTATAGTTGATATCATAGAATGGTTTGGAAAACTATGTAAACTAGGAGGATTAAAATTTAAAAAGAACCCTTAAGACAATCCTATGTATATGATATCAATATATGTTATCGTAAAGAATATAGTTTGATTTCCTTAGTAGAAATTATCTATTTAGATACTAAAAGTGTATGTTCTTTTGTAAAAGATTATTATAGGGATAATAACCCGAGAAAGTGGTGGTTGATTATATATCTAGCATCATTATAATTCTTGGTGAGTATTCTTTTACTACACACCTAGTTTAAAAATCTCATGAGATATTCATGGATAACTCACATTTTCTCTATGAACCACTATTAACAATTTGAATAGATGGGGATCATTAATATCATTTGTTTAACCTAAGGATCCATATATTAGAAAGAAGGTCTTATGATTTATATATCATATAAATAATTTTTTATTGTTATTTGGTTTCCCACTATGAGTAATGAATCTACAACTATGCTTTTTGGTTCGGGTCAATGGATGGAACTAGAAGGATCCCTGTTAATACTAAATTTGATATATGATGAAATGATTTTCCTTCTAAGAAACAAAATGTTATGGGAGAAGGAACTGAAAATATTGTTTTTATCATTACATACATTTCTATACAAATGAATAATGATGAGTTCAAAAATGATAAAAGGAGTAAAAAAGTAATATTTATTCCTTCATGAGGCAACATCCACCATCTTGTATTGGGTCCACTAATCCCCTTGTTTCTGATAAATGGATCAATAACACTAAAAAATATTTTACATTCTATGGTTTTAAAAACATGAAAAATGTTATTTTCATCACCTAACATCTGGAAGGTGAATATGATCAACAGTTTACTCTCATAAAGAACACAAGGAAATATAAATATATTTACTCCATGTATTCTTATGAGTTTAATAGAATATTTTTGTAGAGACCCTAATCCTGACGTACATTAATATTACATTACTTTTGCGGAATACTTAGTACATAACAAAAAATACACACACAAGGATCGTAATAGTTTAGTGTCTTTGGAAACTCGGAATGTAATCTTCTAATCGTGGGGAAAGATCTCCAATATCTCCCATAAAGATCTTACCTTTTTTACCTAAAACCATTCTTTATATCCTGGGGAAAAGAAAACATAAAAGGGTGACCTCAAATGCTCAGTAAGGGTAAACAAAAGAAATATAAATCTCATCGTATACACAAGCACATAACTTTTGGAAATCTTAACCTGCAAAAGAGATTATAATTTCATAACATGGGATAAATCATGGAAGTGAAATGTAATCACAATAATCATAACATAAAACATGAAACTTTGTGGCATACACACATAATCATAGAGAATCATTTCTTGTTAGTCAAGACTCATTGCCAAGACTATCTTAGTGGACAATGTCCCTTTCTGAACCGAGTCACCTTCGTTTCAGTCCTGTTTCACTGAACCGGTATAACCTACCGTTCCAGCCCTGTCTATCTCATGAGATATAAAATCGTTACCCAATGAATTTGAGGGAGATATAGGTCCCACCCATCTTATAATGAATCCTTTTTTATGTGTGCCACATAATCATAAATCATACATCATCGCATAACACATGTAACAAAAATGGGATTCTTGAAACATCATGACATCATAAAACACATCATATAAGGTAAATGACTTCATAAAAATAATTTCCTCAAAACATAATCAAATCAATGTAATAATAGGGATAAAAACAGAACCCTATATTATCTTAGATGGAAAATAATTTTGATAAAACATTTGAACTCCATTCTTGAGGAAAATATCCTTTCTACTTCAAAAACACTTTTCTTTTCTTAACATGTCATACAATTATAAACTAAAAGAAGTTGATTAAAAATAAACGTGAAAACTTATAAAGGAAGATTCTTGGAAATAATGTTTTAAAAATCCATTCTTTCTGTATAAGTTAAAAAAACATTCTTCATACATTTGTTGGAAAAGTCAAAAAGTACCTCGTACGAAAAAAAGACAAAATATTCCTTTCATATCTATTACTAAAAACTCACCAAAGGGTAAAATTGGATATAAACTATTGTAGAAGGATGGAAATAATATTACACATTGAAAGAACATGGATGTGGATGATAAAATACACCCCAGTAATTACCAAAGTAAAAACAATCTCGGATAAAAGTGAGATTGTGATATTTCCCTTACCTTAGGTCCGACTTGCTTTGTAAGTGTCCGAACCTCCTGTATAATGATTTAAATCATGTTATTGACTTATTCCAGAATCATATTCATTGATATTATATCATATATGGTCCACTTATGACTTTATATTACCCGTTCTTTTGTAAATTCATGTTAAAGTAGCGTTTTGGGTAAAATTGTCTCATTTTTCGTTCGTGTTTTTAACTTGTAATTATTAATATGATTACTTGGATCATGATTACTTATATCCAGAATGTAAAACATGATTTATATATAATATATATTCAGAATATATATATATAATATATATCGATAAATGGAATGAAATACACCGTTCATGGAGATGGTAGTCCGTACGTACACATGAACGTTGTTTTCGTTTCCTTATTGAATTGAATGGAATTAAGTAGATGACATACATATAAATTTACATAAATCAAGTATCATTATTATGTCATATATTTCATTAGTAGTTATTATATATACATTATAATCATTCATGAATGGTTAGTCATTGAGAATGAATCTCATCGCGTCGTGGGGACGGTAGTCCGTACGTACGCACGAGCGATGATATTGTTCCCATGGTCGTGGAATTGTGTTGAAGTGTATGTAGAATATTTCAGTATCAATATCACTTTATAATAATCATATATAGTTACTCATTACACCATTATACCCATCCTATTAAGGTGGTGGTGGAAAATAGATTACACCACGGCGTGGAGACGGTATTCCGTACGTACGCACGCGCGGTGATTTCATTTTTCCGTAGGATGGATAGAAGGTGAATTAGTGTTGTTTCATATTTATAATAACATATCAGTATGTAAGTAATACTGATGTTATTACTTTTTCATGAAACAAATAAATAAGAAGAAGTTGAAGAAGAAAGAAATTGAAAATATCGGTAATGGATATTACATCTTCTTTGAAACGCCTCTTTGAATCCTCCACTAAGGGAACTAAGATTGGTCTTTGAAGAAGACCATGACCTCTAGGATTATTATAGGGAAGTGGAGAAGGGATTTTGTCAGGGGTTTGCCGAGCTTGAATGCTCAAATTGGTGTGAGGAGGAGGGGGAGGAGGTGTCCTTTTATAAGGGAGGAGAGGGGCACCTTAGGAATATCTCAAAATATTATTTTATATTAAAGTCAAAATCGGTTTATAATGGTTCCAATGGGTCTTATTTCGAAGATTAAGTGGGGATGGGTCGAAATCCTATCAACCAATAGGATTTATCCATGTTTATGTTATTATTTTAACCTTATCAATTAGATTTAACTCTATGTTAAATAATTTAACTTTTACCGTGTCTTTTTGTTTTCTTACACTATATGGTTAATACAATTACTATAACATGCCAAACAAACCCCAAATTGTTTATTATTAATATATATATCCTTATCTAAGTCATTTGGCTGAACCTTAGATTTTTATGAATAAAATAACAATTAATAATATAATATTTGATTTAAAAACTATTTTGTGTCAATTTTGACACTATTTGATATATGATTTTTGTGAAAGTCATAACAGAATTATATGTTCTAACCAAGTTGATTAAATCAACACTAATATATCATAGTAACCTAGAAAATTAGTTTAATTCATAAAAAGTCTCAAATTACATTTATTTTGATGTTTATAACATCAATTATGTCAATATTTCATTAATAAGATAATTAGTGCATCATCATTGTGTCATAAATAAATTAAATTATTTAATGTCTAAAAATTACAAATAAAATTCGATTATATAGGAAATATTTTTATATTTCTAATGAATATTTATAGTCGAATTTATTTTATGTATAACCACATATTAAAAATGATTTACTTATTAAACTTTGATTTTAACTATTTTAAATATTCATTAAATAAAATAATATTAAATGTCATAATCTTATCCAAGTGGACCTAAATGGTCATATTATATTCATAAGGTTGTTTTTGGTCTAATTACACTTATCCAATAGAATTAGGACATGTGTTAGGGTAATAGTATTATCATATTTACCCTTAGTTACCCTATTTACTATTAACTACGGTAAAAAAAGTAAAAAGTTACTATTCACCAAAAAATTATTTTTTTCTCATTGAACCACATTTTACTTACTGATATCAACCGTGTCTGTCGGATTTTTGAAATTCCATTCACAGAAGCGGTAAAATTAAGTTTTATGCAAAATTCAGTTTTTAACCTACCACTTAGTGGTTTCACTATTCATCAAAAATTGAAGTTTTTCAGAAAAATGCCAAAATTTCACCCTAAGCTATAATTGATATTCCAAATTTAAAAATAATTTCTATTTTACAAAATTCCCAACATATATGTTGCATTAATTAATTTTATAATTAATTTCCGCTGTCACAACAAATAGCGTGTTTTTAAGAGATAATAACTATCAAAAGATTGACACTTGTTTATAACTGGTTTACATGTGAAATTACATCCACTGACAAACATTGTATTAAATTGTAAAAATATATTCTAAATATACTTTAAAACCACTTAAATTAATAATTTATAACTATTAATTATTTCGATTAAAAAAGATGTTTTTAATTAAAATTTACTAATTTTCACTATTCACCAGAATATGAAAGTTATCTGAAAAGTACCAAAATTTCACCTTAGGCTAAATTCGATACTCCGAATCCATTAATGAAGTCCATTTTGAAAAATAAAATTTACAAAATTTCAAAAAGTGGTTATTACTATTCACAACGGCTAGTTTTAATAATATCTTAATAGCATATCGTTGTTTAGCGAAACTTGGTGTTGCGTACAACACACGCTATCGTGGAAGGTCGCGATTGCGTGTAATTCAAGCCAGGTCAGAGATGTGTGTTGTGAAAGATCCTTTTGGTGTAGCGTATAACACGAGACATTAATGAAATTAAAAAGAATATTTTTCATAAAATCTCGGGGTGTTACATTCTACCCCCCTTAAAATGAATTTCGCCCTCGAAATTCATCGGGGTTATAAATGGTTTACTATTCGAAAGTTTCTTTAATCGAAACCCACATCGTAAAACGGAATAGCAAAACCAATCTTTAAAAACAAAAGTATGAAACATAACGGTTACCCAAATAAACTAATTACTGGGTTTCCACATAGGTGAAAATATGGATATGGAAGAGAAATCTAACCATCATGTTCTGATGGAGTGTGGTAGAGAACATGGATATGGAAAAGCTAGCAATCACAAATCCATAAATTTATTACGATCTAAGGTACCATCTGATTAATCAAATATAAGAGCACTAGGACAACATTTTTGGTTTTCAAGATCATTTCCCTAATTTGATGAAATTGGAATTAGAAGAAATACTTTCGTGATTTTGGTATAGTCTCGCTCTTTGTCGTTCTTTGGAAAATTTCTACTTCATCTCTTAAAGAAATGAAGTTGAATTTGTCATTCGTGATGTGTTAGCAGATCATGTGATAGAATGATGGGTCATTCCATCTGTCTCAAAAGGTTAGAAAAGTTATCAAAAAATAAATAAGTCCATCTATAGTGAGATTAATGATATATGGTTCCTAAAATGAACTTATACTTCATATATCATACTGCTTAATTTAATAAAACTAGTTTCTACTAAACAGGGACATCCTGTAGGCCAGTGGTAGGCGATAAAGGCCAGTCGCACTTCGGTTGTGGGTTCGATTCCAACATCCTTGTCCGACGCGATGGGCTGTCGCCCGTCCTGCAGGTTGTCCTTTTTCTAAAACTACATTACTATAACATCCCATCAATAATATCGAAAATCTTATATCCTTAAACAATAATAACTTATGTTCAAGATAATCCATTCTAATCTTTAGGCTTATCTAGAATACTGCAGTCCACTCTCATAATATAATGAAAACAATTACCAGAGATTTAATACCATCGTTGATCCCCATATATCATAAGATATGTCTTGTTTGTCACATTCCAAACATTCAAAGGCATTAATCAAGTATTTTCTTGAATACCCATTGAACCTTAGTGAAAACATGAATGCAGTTAAAAGTTAACACCTTCCAAATACCAAAATCCTCAAAATTCTATATACTCAAACCATGATATAACTTAGTCCTTATATCAATCATGAGCTCATGAATACAATCAAACATCTCATTGTCTTCTTATCCCTTCATTATGCTCATATCATCTGTTTACCAAAAAATGTCTCAATCACTTTTCATGGTTACCGGTACCATAAAATTATTGAAAACCACAATAGACCAAAACATAAATATTCCAATATTCCACAATACTATATACAACATTATTTTGGAATCCCATTACATAAACACTTAATCATTCCACCACATCGTTTTCATATTCAACATCACCAATAGTGATCGCATGTGACTTCCCTTTGTCCTTTGCCTTAAGTGGTTGCTCATGTTGATCATCACTAACCCTTGGATTAGGGATTTTATTGGAATAATGTCCCATCTCCTTGCACTTGAAACATTGTAGTGTTGGTGGTGCGTTCTCTGCAGTCTTTTCTTTATTCACATCATTAGAAACCCGTTTCCCATTACTTCGATACTCAGCTACTCGATGACCTTCTTTTCCACACATAAAACATTTTCTAGTCCCTTTATGACAATATCCACCATGCTTATTTCCACACTTTGTGCATAAGGAAATATTCATCTTCTTTTCAACATTATTCTGATATTTCTCCTTGAACTCCATCTTTCGTTTCTTGTCAAAACCATGAGCTGGATATGTAACACCAACTTCCATTTCTACCTTGATAGCACAACGCACAATTTCTTCAGAGCTACTGATGTCTCTTATAGCTAATTCCCTTCAAAGACTTGGTTTTAAGACACTGAAAAACCGATCAACTTTACTTTCAGGTTGGATGATAATGCCAGATGCATACCTTGCAAGTCTTGTAAAATTCGCTTCGTATATACCAACAGATTCATCATCCTTCTGCTTCAGCTCAAGAAACTCCCTTTCCATCTTTGTTCGAAGAATACGAGGGAAGTACTTACTGAAAAACAAGTTCTTAAACTCGTCCCATTCCATTGACTCAATTTCATCTCTTGGCCTCGTATTCTTGATACGATTCCACCATTGATCAGCTTCACCTTCCAAACGATATACTGCTAAGATGACTTTATCATGTTCAGAACATTGAAGAACTGAAAATATCTTTTCAGTGGTACTGATCCATTGTTCAGCAACAAGTGGATCAGAAGACCCACTAAAAGAAGGTGGACGTTGCCTCATGAAGGACTCAATAGAATATTATTCCCTTCTATGATCATTTGGAAGTCCATAATGATTCATAGATTGTGTAAGTATAGCAATAAGATTTTTCACTCCATCTCCCATAACATTTGCTTGTTCAGGAGGACAATCATTGCATTGTCCATTGCATTGATCAACACGGTTCCTTCGGGTTCCATCCATCGTCTAAAATCCAAAAGGAATAGTGTGAGAGGCAAAAATCATGCTAAGGAAAACACCATTATAAAGGGGGAGTATCCTAAATATCTGACTTCTTAGGTTACATTCGAATATCGTTACCGTAGTTATAGGACATCCCTAGACAAACCTTATAAATATCTCTAGGGATCTCACTAAAGTTCTCGCATCCTAGTATTCAATGGTTGACTAAACCTTTCCTCTGATACCAACTGTAGAGACCCGAATCCTGACGTACATTAATATTACATTACTTTTGCAGAATACTTAGTACATAACAAAAAATACACACACAAGGATCGTAATAGTTTAGTGTCTTTGGAAACTCGGAACGTAATCTTCTAATCGTGGGGAAAGATCTCCAATATCTCCCATAAAGATCTTCCCTTTTTTGACCTAAAACCTTTCAATATATCCTAGGGAAAAGAAAACATAAAAGGGTGAGCTCAAATGCTCAGTAAGGGTAAACAAAAGAAATATAAATCTCATCGTATACACAAGCACATAACTTTTGGAAATCTTAACATGCAAAAGAGATCATAATTTCATAACATGGGATAAATCATGGTAGTGAAATGTAATCACAATAATCATAACATAAAACATGAAACTTTGTGGCATACACACATAATCATAGAAAATCATTTCTTGTTAGTCAAGACTCATTTCCAAGACTATCTTAGTGGACAAAGTCCCTTTCTGAACCGAGTCACCCTCATTTCAGTCTTATTTGACGGAACCGGTATAACATACCGTTCCAGCCCTGTCTATCTCATGAGATATAAAATCTTTACCCAATGCATTGGAGGGATATATAGGTCCCACCCATCTTATAATGAATCCTTTCTTATGTGTGACACATAATCATAAATCATACTTCATCGCATAACACATGTAACAAAAATGGGATTCTTGAAACATCATGACATCATAAAACAAATCATATAAGGTAAATGACTTCATAAAAATAATTTCCTCAAAACATAATCAAATCAATTTAATAATAGGGATAAAAACAGAACCCTATATTATCTTAGATGGAAAATAATTTTGATAAAATATTTGGACTCCATTCTTGAAGAAAATATCCTTTCTACTTCAAAAACACTTTTCTTTTCTTAACATGTCATAAAATTATAAACTAAAAGAAGTTGATTAAAAATAAACATGAAAACCAATAAAGGATGATTCTTGGAAATAATTTTTTAAAAATCCATTCTTTCCGTATAAGTTAAAAAAACATTCTTCATACTTTTGTCGGAAAAGTCAAAAAGTACCTCGTACGAAAAAAAGACAAAAGATTCCTTTCATATCTTTTACTAAAAACTCACCAAAGGGTAAAATTGGATATAAACTGTTGTATAAGGATGGAAATAATATTACATATTGAGGGAACATGGATGTGGATGATAAAATACACCCTAGTAATTACCACAGTAAAAAAATCTCAGATAAAAGTGAGATTGTGATATTTCCCTTACCTTAGGTCCGACTTGCTTTGTAAGTGTCTGAACCTCCTGTATAATGATTTAAATCATGTTATTGACTTATTACAGAATCATATTCATTGTTATTATATCATATATGGTCCACTTATGACTTTATATTACCCGTTCTTTTGTAAATTCATATTAAAGTAGCGTTTTGGGTAAAATCGTCTCATTTGACGTTCGTGTTTTTAACTTGTAATTATTAATATGATTACTTGGATCATGATTACTTATATCCAGAATGTAAAACATGATTTATATATAATATATATTCCGAATATATATATATATATATAATATATTGATAAATGGAATGAAATACACCGTTCATGGAGATGGTAGTCTGTACGTACGCATGAACGTTGTTTTCGTTTCCTTATTGAAATAATGGAATTAAGTAGATGACATACATATAAATTTACATAAATCCAGTATCATTATTATGTCATATATTTCATTAGTACTTATTATATATACTTTATAATCATTCATGAATGGTTAGTCATTGAGAATGAATCTCATCATGTCGTGGAGACGGTAGTCCGTACGTACGCACGAGCGATGATATCGTTCCCATGGTCGTGGAATTGTGTTGAAGTGTATGTAGACTATTTCATTATCAATATCACTTTATAATAATAATATATAGTTACTCATTACACCATTATACCCATCCTATTAAGGTGGTGGTGGAAAATAGATTACACCACGGCGTGGAGACGGTATTCCGTACGTACGCACGCGCGGTGATTTCATTTTTACGTAGGATGGATAGAAGGTGAATTAGGGTTGTTTCATATTTATAATAACATATCAGTATGTAAGTAATACTGATGTTATTACTTTGTCATTAAACAACTAAAGAAGAAGAATTTGAAGAAGAATGAAATTGAAAAGATCGGTAATGGATATTACCTCTTCTTCGAAACGTCTCTTTGAATCCTCCACTTAGGGAACTAAGATTGGTCTTTGAAGAAGACCAGGACCTCAATGATTATTAAAGGAAAGTGGAGAAGGGATTTTGGCAGGGTTTGGCCGAGCATGAATGCTCAAATTCGTGTGAGGAGGAGGGGGAGGAGGTGTCCTTTTATAAGGGAGGAGAGGGGCACCGTAGGAATATCTCAAAATACTATTTTATATTAAAGTCAAAATCGGTTTATAATGGTTCCAAAGGGTCTTATTTCGAAGCTGAAGTGGGGATGGGTCAACATCCTATCAACCAATAGGATTTAGACAAGTTTAGGTTATTATTTTAACCTTATCAATTAGATTTAACACTAAGTTAAATAATTTAACTTTTACCGTGTCTTTTTCTTTTCTTACACTATATGGTTAATACAATTACTATAACATGCAAAAAGATCCCCAAATTGTTTATTATTAATATATATATCCTTATCTAAGTCATTTGACCAAACCATAGATTTTTAGGAATAAAATAACAATTACTAATATAAAATTTGATTTAATAACTATTTTGTGTCAATTTTGACACTATTTGATATATGATTTTTGTGAAAGTCATAACAGAATTATATGTTCGAACCAAGATGATTAATTCAACAATAATATATCATAGTAACCAATAAAATTAGTGGAATACATAAAAAGTCTCATATTACATTTATTTTGGTGTTTATAACATCAATTATGTCAATATTTCATTAATAAGATAATTAATGCATCATCATTGTGTCATAAATAAATTAAATTATTTAATGTATAAAAATTACAAATAAAATACCATTATATAGGAAATCTTTTTATCTTTCTAGGGAATATTTATAGTCGAATTTATCTTATTTATAACCCCATATTAAAAATGATTTACTTATTAAACCTTGATTTTAACTATTTTAACTATTCATTAAATAAAATAATACTAAATGTCATAATCTAATCCAAGTGGACCTAAATGGTCATATTATATTCATAAGGTTGTTTTTGGTCGAATTACACTTATCCAATAGAATTAGGACATGTGTTGGGGTAATAGTAATATCATATTTACCCTTAGTTACCCTATTTACTATTAACTGCGGTAAAAAAAGTAAAAAGTTACTATTCACCAAAAAATTATTTTTATCTCATTGAACCACATTTTACTTACTGATATCAACCGTGTCTGTCGGATTTTCGAAATTCCATTCACAGAAGCGGTAAAATTATGTTTTATGCAAAATTCAGTTTTTAACCTACCACTTAATGGTTTCACTATTCATCAAAAATTGAAGTTTTTCAGATAAATGCCAAAATTTCACCCTAAGCTATAATTGATATTCCGAATTCAAAAATGATTTCTATTTTACAAAATTTCCAACATATATGTTGCATTAATTAATTTTATAATTAATTTCCGTTGTCACAACAAATAGCGTGTTTTTAAGAGATAATAACTATCAAAAGATTGACACTTGTTTATAATTAGTTTAAATGTGAAATTACATCCAATGAACAACATTGTATTAAATTGTAAAAATATATTCTAAATATACTTTAAAACCACTCAAATTAAAAATTTATAACTATTAATTATTTCGATTAAAAAAGTTGTTTTTAATTAAAATTTAGTAATTTTCACTATTCATCAGAATATGAAAGTTATCTGAAAAGTACCAAAATTTCACCATAGGCTAAATTCGATACCCCGAATCCATTAATGAAGTCCATTTTGAAAAATAAAATTTAAAAAATTTCAAAAAGTGATTATTACTATTCATAACGGCTAGTTTTAATAATATCTTAATAGCATATCGTTGTTTAGCGAAACTTGGTTTTGCGTACAACACACGCAATCGTGGAAGGTTGCAATTGCGTGTAATTAAAGCCAGGTCAGAGATGTGTGTTGTGAAAGCTCCTTTTGGTGTAGCGTATAACACAAGACATTAATGAAATTAAAAAGAATATTTTTCATAAAATCTCGGGGTGTTACAATTTTCCCATAACCAGTTTCTTCATATTCTTTTGTATGAAAATGGAGAAGAATTTATTTGAGTTAAATTATAAGGATGATGAATCCATTAGTACCTATTATTTAAATTTTATTGGATTTGTGAGGAATTTTTATAGTATTATTATCTAACCTAAATATAATATTGACACATTATTCAATTTCTTAAAACAAATACTTTGATATAAATTACCCATATGATACTTCAATAGCTCTGATGAAATTATTTGATGTTATATCATGGTAGAGATGGATATTGGAGTTTCATATAAATATAATTGTTTTCATAATAAAATTAATATGTAATTAAATTGAAATTATAAAATCACTGGATATAATATTATAATATTTCCATTATGCTCAAAATGAGGAAGGAAACATGGAGGACAGTTTCTTTTGGGGCTGATAAATATTTTATATGTTGAATTTATGGTATTTCATAAATTGAACGATGAAGTGAGGGGATGAATAATTTATTTAATTATGAAACAAATTCACTCCATATCGCACCACCCATACTCAAATTCTTCATATACATGTATTATGGTCATTATACTAACATGTGATTAAATCTGAAGGTTAGTGATGATGATCAGGGTCCAAATGCTCTAAATCCAAAAGAATAATTGAAATATCACATGATCTATATTTATAATGGGGATAGAGAAGTGTTTAAAGGTAAATATGTCATCCCCAATATAATAATTAATTTATCATTTTATTCTAGATCTATAAGTTATTTTCTACCAAAACAATTTTCTTAGGGTATTTCAATATCACATCAATGATTATATTTTGAATTAGTAGTGAAAATCCCAAATGGTGTAATTATAATATCTCAATTATATGATTCTTCTGTGATTAAATATTGTGGTAATGTGCTTTTTGAAAATCTATATAATATCCCTCTAGTTAAATTTTTTGTTTTCTTTTTCATTTATTGGATTTAATTACATAAATCATACATCAATTTCCATTTAAGGGAATTTACATTTGATATTACAATCCAACCTATTAAAATCTATGTTTGAGAAAATAAACATGATCATCCATTGGTAATTACATCCATTATATGCTTCTTGATTCCTATTCTAAATGGGTGTTTATCCCAAATGTTTGTGGAGAAGCTAAACATCAAATATTTTCCTATTGTATGTGTTCTTTTATGTGATTCTGGAATACTTTCCTAGTTTTAACATAAATCATGAAGTTGAGTTTTCAATAGAACTCATACATGGTGATGAATTTATTTCATGGAATCTATATAGAATTTCCCTAATTGAAAAATGAACTCTAACAAAATAATGATAAGGGATTAATTTGGCCATGTTCAAAATCATGGGGTACACCAGTTTGTTTTTTTAAGAATAATGATTGATGGATTCAAATATGCATTGATTATCGAGAATAAAAAAATATCACAATAAAGAGAATGTCTATTATGAACCATATTTATTTATTATTTGATAAACATTTCCAATATCAAATACCTTTCCTAATTTTCCTTTAATAATCTACCCTCTATCCTCATGGATATAATGAATAAAATATTTTGAGATAACCTTATTTTGATTGTGGTGGTATTTATTGAAAATATTATTTTATATTAAATGAGAAAGGGATGGTATTAATATCAGTTTTGGATTATTATAAAAATCCCAAGGAATCATAATATGTATGAAAAATTTATTATGTGTGATTTTGGGAAATAGAGTTTAAATTTGGGGTCATATAATATCAATATATGGTGTATCTATGGATCCCTAAAATAAAGTGATTGTTGAACATTGGATCATTCATTCCAATATATATAAGATAAATATATTTCTTGATTTAGATGGATATTATTGATGTTTTTTAACGAATTTCTCATTTTTTTAATAATCTCATCATCTTAGCCTGTAAGGAATCCAATTTCTTTTGGATAGATGAATTTGAAGGAATTTCATGGAATATAAGAAAATTTTATTCTATGCACCTATTCTTACATGTCCCTATAGTGGAGAACTATTTTTGATATTTAGTGATGCATAAAAGATGTTATTGGGATTATTCCTCATGTTGAATGATACAGTGACATATTATGCCTCATAAAAATTGACAGTTCATGGGAAAAGTTACCCACATCACGATTTAGAGTTATCTATGGTAATTTTTTCGCTGATGATATAGAGAAATTGTCATTAGAAATAATCATCTGACTTATATACTTCTCATAAATGTTTAAAGTAAATGTTCAATCTAGAAATCTAAATATACACAAGAAAGGATGGCTATAAGAAATTAAATATTATGAATGTTCAATAATTTACCACCTATGGATGGAAAATAACAAATATGATTATTTGATTCAGAAGGATCATGTTTTCTTATCTATGAAACAAATAAATAATGATATATTATTTCTCAATTTTCAAAATATGTATTTGGAAATATATAAGGAAAGGGATAAATAATAGCTTTCCTAAATTTGTGTTCAACCATATATCCATGTAACAATAAAAAATTCACATGAGGTGGGTGTAGATTTGAAAAATAAGGTAATAATTTTTACTAAGCCTACCCTTTAGTATGATGGAATGATAAGGGTCATAAACTATGAATGTGTTCTTTTAATACCATCATTGAAGAATGATCTATTGGTTTAAGCCCATAATTCATCATTATCTATTTATCGTGGATGTATCAAGATATATGGAGACATAAAAGATTATTTCTGGTGGGAAAATAAGAAGAGAGATATTGAAGAGTATATATCTTAGTGCATGGTATGTAGACAGGTTAAGGATCATAGATAAAAGTCTAAAGTCATGTTATAACCGTTACCCATACCAAAATAGAAATTGGAAAACATCCCCATGGATTTATTTCATAAGACTTCCGAAATCATGTAAGGAGATAATAATATTTTTGTCATAAATAATCTCCTAAAAATTCAGAACATTTTCATTTCTATCAAGTAATATTACAAATTTGATCATCATACCAAATTATACAGTAAGGAAGTGGTAAGGCTAAATGAATACCACATACTATTATATCTGATCAGGATCAATTGTTTACCTCAATGTTTTCTTAATGTCTTCACAAAGTTATAAATTCATAGTTGTGTCTTAGTGATACATATCATCCATAATATTATTGTTATTACGAGTGAACCATTCAAACTACAGAGGACGTGTTAATGACTTATTCCATGGATTTCAAATGTGGTTGGGACCAACACATTCCTCTATTGAAAAATATTATAACAATAGATTTCACTCAACCATACCTATTGATCCATACAAATTATCTTATGTACAGAAGTATATAAATATAATGTACTAGGATGACGATGTATAATGAATGCAATAGGTAATTGGGATAGATATAGAAATGACAGAGATGGTTAGATTCCTCGAATAACATACTAACGTAGCTCAGAGTTGAAAAAAACATTATACCATCAATAATTATTGAAATTCTGAATTGAAATATTTTGAGAAGGTGTTACAATTTATATCTCAATGGAATATTGTTATGAGATTATGAAATAATTTAATGTTGATCCCTTGGTATATCGAACTCTTTGAGATTATTTATCATCTAGTGATGGTTTCTTATAGTTTTGAACATACACTAAACCTATGTAATGATCAGGATGTGTTTCATGTGTCCCTCCTAGGGAAGTATATACCTAATCCTTCATTTATACTAAATTAAAATTTCATACTTATAGATCATGATCTTTTCTATAAATAACAACCAGTAAAAATGTTGGATTATAGAAATAATGTGTTACAGAACAAGATTACTCCCCTGGTTATAGTCCTCTATATGAATATAAAATTCAAAGAAGTTATATAGGAAACAAAGGAAATAAGTAAACATATATATCCCTATTTTTCCATAGTGTCTTAATTTAATGGTATAAATTCATTTTCGGGGATATTGCGTAACCCCAATAGATTTTATGATTTTTAAAATTTTATTATATTTCTTATGAAACATGAAATCCTATCTCTTAATGATCCATAATAAAGTATATTGATATAACCTATCTATGAAATTTATGGGTTTTATATGAATTATCATATTTTATTAACATTTATAATGGTTTTAGAAAATAAAAATATATGTTTAGTGAGGTCTTTATATTCTTCAGAGAAATTGTTTTCCCTAAAAAGTTGTTTTTATTTAGTTTTGAAATAAAATAATAAAAAGAATTTTTACACTTTTAAAAAATTTATTAAAAAAATTGAAATTTCTTTTTGTAATTTACATGTCAAATTTATCTGAGGCTGAATATATTTAAATATTGATAAAAAATAATATTTCAATGAATGGTGAAAAATATTATTTTTTTTGGAAACCATCCTTTCATTTATGAAATTTACAATGTTAAATTCCATTTTAAAATCGGTTTAAATATAACATCAATTCTTTTATATTATTAATAATCCAATTGTTCAAATTTAAATAAATTTTATTTCCGCCTTTTTATAAAAATATTGTACAGTTATAAAGCCTACTTTCCCTATATACCGTTTTCCATCATGTTTTTTGTGTTAGTTTTAAAAGTAATTTCTTCTTATATAATATTTTAAATTTATTAAAATATATTCTATATTTGGAATAACCATATCCCAATTTTTGAATAATTCAATATGAATTTTATCACAATGAATAGTTTAAATATTAAAAAAATTCCACTACGGGTAAGGAAAAAATTGTTTTATTAGGGGTTATACAAAAAGATAAGTGTAAATTTTCCAAATAAAATAGTAAAAATATGATTTTATGGGAAACATTCAACCATATCCTATCAAAACATTGAATATCTATAAATTTTGAGGTATTTTTATTGGGAATGACTTTATTTTATTTTAATATTTTAATAAATTTTTAGTGCATCATCTCCCATACTAATTAAAGGACACCCCTGTTTTATCTTATTCACATAGAATTGGGACTTCCAGCTTGAGAAAACCTTATCCAACACTATTATAACTTCCAAAGTCATAAATATTTGTTATGGCCTTTTTAAAAGTCAAATTCTAGTGTCCAAAAGAGAAGATCTAAAGGATGTCAACTAAAGGAGATGAAATCATTTTACCCATCCTTTTTCAATTTATCTCTTCTTCTACATGTAATATATATATTTTATTCTTCATAAAATAGTAAATTGAGTATAATAAAAATACAAATATGTTATTTTTATTATTTAACAACTAATATCCCCTTTTATTCCATCAAATGGGTATTAAAATTAGTGCTTGTTCATACATATCAGCTAGTGCCTCCACCTTGCGGTACAATTCAGTTTCCATAACTATATTTCATGGATAGTAATAATTATGAATTTAAATTTTATATATTATATTTTTAAATTAATTATAGTTATCTAATTATAATATCATATTCATTTTCTTATGTTAAAATTCATTAGAATACCATAATGGCACACGTGCGTACATGTGGAGTATCGTCTTCACGAAGCAATGTTATATGTATTTCATTTTAAATTTACATGTATTACAAAAAAATAGATATAATGAATATATATGATATAAAACTAATTATATAATTGTAATTTTTTTTATTTTTCGTTCTTTTGTTCTATCCATTGAAATCTAAAAACAATGTTCATGAGTTCATATGACCAACTGTATGATAAATAAATGAAATTATTTTCTTTAAATCTTCCTTTTACGAATAACTATATATATATATAATGAATATATAAGATATTTATAAAAAGATTAAAAATTTGGAGATAATTTAACCATGTTAATGGTAATGGTATACGGGATACATAATCAAAATCTAGATGAAAACTAAAACACTTGACTCTCAAAAATGATGATTATAATAAGGAATAATTAATTAATTAATCTTTAAATGTTATAAGTTGCTCAAAAATGATATTATAAGTATTTAATTAATTTTTTAAAAAACATTATTAAAATTATGTTGATTATAAAAGTGGGTTGGGAAATTTCTAATCTATTGAAACTTGATGGAAGAGATTTATTTTATAATTTCATTATTTAATAGGATTTTTTATGATTGTGTTTATAATTATAAAATTTTATAACCAATATCTCATGAATCTCATAAATTTTATCCTCTATATTTATCTCTATATATTACATGTTTTATATTCATTTCCCTCTATTTTAGTACTCAATAGGCTAAAAGAATGTTTTTAAGAAACATTGATGTTATTTTTCTCTTTGGCTAAAAATAATTTTTATTACATATCTATATTTAAAAAAAATCAAGGATATGATTATATTATCCTATGATTTTTTCATTTTATTTTTTATTAGAGTTTCAATTTTTTAAAAATGTGTTAAAATTAATCTTTATTCAATTTCCTCAATATGATATTTTTAAATTTTTACAGATAATGTGAAAGAGATATTTGTTTTAACAGAAATAAAAGAATAAAATTTCCAACAGTCATGGATGATCAACGATTTAAATATTCATTTATAGGAATCTAAAAAAATATAAAGATAATGTTTTTCATAGTATTATAGGGATTTTTAAAAATTTAATGATGTGATTAAAAAATGAAAATTTTATATTTCTCTAGAACTATTACAAGTGTAATATTAATAGAATTTTCATTTATGAATACATATTATTATTTTTCTTATTATTTATCTAGCGAACCATTTATTTGAACCAAGGTAAAATATAGGTGAATATTAATTTTGGAAATTACTGGATGGGTTGTTTTTAAAACCATGCATCGGTGATATTTGAAAAACATCGTTGTCGTGTTTTTATAATTTGGTGAAGACCCAAGAAGTTTCCAATGAGTTTAAATGAGTTTTGGGAGTTTGGAACTTGCAAAATAAAATTTTATAGGGTTTGTAGAGTGTGGATGGTTTTTTTCTAAAACCTTGTATCCCCCATTAAGATACCATGTGCCTTCAATTGGTGTGAAAATTTTAATCAAATGTGATGCACACGGTTTTCCCAAACCATGCTCCCATTCCACATAGTTAGGGCATAATTGATTGTATAACAATATTATTCCCCTCAATTTTGGTGCAACATTTTCTATACCATGTGACCTTACTATGTTGGGTGATCTAGGTGTCCATTGGAGGGTGCATAGTTGTCACACAATTTTCCAAACCGTGCAGCAAAAATTGTGCTTGGTGTACATGTTTTAAAAAACCTAATATAAAATAAAACTAATAACGAAATCACCCATATCTCCCCATATATTTTTAATGACACACCCACTAGGGATCCCAATGACTACGCGAAAACCCCCCCTCTTTAGCTCCCTTTTATCACATCAATCTCCACTGGTTTCTTCACAAATCTCAATCAATCCATATATTTAATACCTTCTTATCTCATATCCTCCCTTCGTTTGGCCGATTTTCCCTTTCTCGTCACCCTAACTAATTTGTTCGAAACCCTATGTCAAGGGTTAATTAGTTTTTGGCATTTCTATTTGGTGAAATATTGTGCAATGGGTCGCTCAGTCCAACCATGTTCATATCTCAGTAACTACCATAGAAGAAAAAGTGGATATGATCATCTTGTCATGCCATCATCGACTTGGGTTATGTTTTTCCTCTATTCTTAGTCATTTTTTAATTTATATTTTGATGTTTTTTTTATTTTTTGAGTTAACAATAATTAACTCTAGTGCATTGTGATCTTCCGTTCATGAGGGATACTTACCTGCATGTGTGGGGGTAAGATATATATTTATATATTCCAAATTTGTGAATATTACGTCATGGAGAGGAGAGTATGTGTCATGAATCTAAGAGTATATATATATATATATATGAATGTGTATAAGTGTATAAGTGTAATAACCAAATTCAAGTTTTCATCATCAAAGTCTTCATGTGGTATGTTTTTTTTAGTATAATTCTTTAGGTAAGATCTATTTGCTTTCCCCTTAAATTTAATAATGAAATAATTAACTCCCCACACACCTTTCATATACTTTAATTATTGTTGTATAGTTTTTAGAATAAATTATCCTTTAATTGAATTATAATCATTGAAATAAATTCTTAAATATGATAAATGATTTTCTTGTTAAAAAAATACATGGTTTTATAATGAACCCCTCAAATAGAGGTTTGTTTTATTCCAAGATAAAACTTAGTTAATATACATTTATGCTTTGTTAGAATATTTTGTTGGTGTTTCTTTAATATGTGATGTTATGAATGAAATATGGCATGTTTTGGACATGTCCCCAAATTTGATTAGAAATGTAGAGTTTACCTTCTAAAAAACATAAATAACTAAGCCACCATCTAAGTGCTTGGCCCATCATATTAATTGATTAACATTGCATGCTTTATAAAAAGGGAATTATCATGTAGGCATTTTCCCTGCTTTACCATTGTACCTTCTAAGTACCACTTGATGATTGATAAGTGAATTTATTGTATTTTATTATTTAATATCATTAATTAAATGGTTATTGGAAATGGATCTGAGTTGGTTGGTAGGACCATGCATGTTATTAAAGTACATGGCTTATGTGAATTTCATTGTTTAAAGAGCTGACATATATTTAGGATGGTTAAACCATGCATTTTGTTATTATTAAATGAAATTATCTTTGTGAATTGAAAATTCATAATGGAATTGAACATGTATAAAGGAATTCATAAGAGGTATTGCCCTTCTGTATTATATTATAAATGTTATGTGATACCTTAATGAAAATTGGGAATATTAAATTAGAAGCATGAGAAGTATTTCCTCTTATATTTCGTTATAAATATCAGTATTCCTTATACATGGGATTGTGAATGATGGTATGTGTTCTGATTAGGAAAGAGACTCACACTCCCTAACATTGTGTGTTTGGGATGGAAACCCAAACTAGTGATAGTTGATAACAATGGTAATGGTTTGAATGAGCATAGTGACTCACGCTCCATTACATCAGGTGTTGGGAATGGAGACCTGCACCAGTGATACATGACAATGATGGTAAGAGATTTGTTGAGTACGGTGATATGATGCCCCTTTACATCAAGTGTTGAGTATGGAAACTCGCACAATTAATATAATATGGGTGATTGGATTTTGATCCCATGTTCCATCCGAGAGAGTTGTTATGGCGTACTCACTCTCCATCCATAAATGTGCGCATGATGTCTATGACAACCCTGCTTTCTATGACAACTTAAACATGCTTTATTACATAAAAATTCACTTGATACAACAAATAAGATCGAGAGTATTAGTGTCTTTGGGGCATAGGATCATTACATAAAAACTTTAAACTTAAAATACAACATCTTTATTGAAAACTTCCTTTACATGACCACTACATTTCTTCGTACTTAGCATTGCATGGGATAACCTGAGGAAATCCATAAGAAAAGGGTGAGCTATGAAGCCCAGTAAGGGAGTACACAATGCATAACATGAGGAGTACAATACATGTTAGGAAATAGTAACATCAATAGATCATAAGAGTTACATGAACATAAAGGCATGATAAAGAATGATAATCATAACATGGAAATGTGGCAACAACACTTAACATTGAATTAGCATGAGCCAAGGCTCATTGCACATGGAGCATGAGTAAACCCTCATTGCACATGAAGCACGAGTAAACCCTCGTTGCACTTGAATTAGCATGAGTCAACACTCATTGCACATGACGTATCATGATACTATACTTTACCCAATGCATTGGAGCGCTATAAGGGTGCACCCTTCTTAAACATTTCATTTCATGCATAAGTGTGCCACATGGATCATAAAACATGGATTCATAAAACATAATCATTTATTCCATGATAAAGGAATGTGTAATTCATACATGAAACTTTATAATCAATAAGTAAATGTGCATAAAGATGAATACCCTTGATGGAGAAATGGGCATGGTATTCACTACACAATGATATTGGCTTAGAAAATCGGTGTGATTTCGGCAGCGTAACGGCGTGACAGAAGAATTCATAAAATTGGTTGATGAGAGAGGAAGGGGTTACTCATCATATTTACATGTAATGGACAGTAAGGAGGTCATATAGATACATGTCCCAACAATTGAAAAGGAATTTAGATTCATGATACAAAAGTGTTTCTTGAATATAAAAGAGGAGAAAAAAAGATCCTTTCGGAATTTCGGCATAGTAACGGGTGTACATGGGAGGCATTTAATGAAAGAGAAAGGGGTCTCTCATCATTAAAAAAAATAAGAGGGCAGTATGGGGGAGGTGAGAAACCATACCCCAACATTCATAAATTCAATTAAAAGGGCAATACAACTTAAATAAAATTGACAAAAATGAGAAAGGAAGAAAAAAACCCTTACTTGGAAGTGTGCTTCCAAAGGATAGAGAGAGGTTTGTGGGAGGCTTCTTGGGAGCTTGGGGCACCTTGAGAGGATTCTAGAGAGAGTAGGGTAGAGGTTGGACGAACTCCAACAGCTTTGAGTGTGGAGGAAGTGGGGGATTGGGTGGGTTTATATACAAAAGGTTAGGGAAGTCTTTATTATTTTGGTTTGGGACCCCTAATATTAAAATAATCCAAACCACAAACCATCCCATGGTATCTACCCATGGTTTCTGGAAAAGGAAATAGGAAAAAAATATTTTACAAGGCCAAGGTCCGAACTTATTAAAAAATTAGGGTTGCTTATGTGGAGGTGAGTCACACTCCCATGGAAATTAATTTAAAAAGGCAAAGTGTTGAATAAGTCTTGAGGGCTCCATTAATGCTTTGAAAAGTAAGTCAAACAAACCCAAATCCTCATTATTTTAATGATAAAACACATATTGGCCGAACATAAGGATTATTTTATTTTATTACATCACCATTGGGTCATTATGATGTCATAAAACACATTATATATTTAAATGGTATTTAATTTTTACCCAAAAATTTGACTATCTCAGAAAATTATGAAAAATTCACCATTGGATAATTTCGACATCATGATTCCAAAAATAATATTCATTTTATCTAAATAATTTTCTAAATATGTGAATTTTCACTTTTAAAATAAAAACCGACATTTATAAAAAAATTCACGGGTTTTGACAGAAATGGCTTTCAAACCTTAATAAAAATTTTAATTTCATTCATAAAATTATAAGATCATTTATATTTAATAAAAATTAATTAAATAATAATATTTTATTCAAATATTATTTAATTCAAAAATCATTTAGTTTAATAAAATATTATTCTTAATTAAATAATAACTAGAAACACCATTTTTACTTTAAAAACTAATTACAATGTATCAAAAATGACTAGAAATTATATTCATTATTATATACAAAAATAATGTACATGAACATGGTGCTACTTATTTGTTACATAACCCCTTAAAATAGCCGCATATGACCTAAGGGTACGGTGTGCGATGGTGACAGACTCTTGGGGAGCTCGGATAACATCGCTCGAGTGTTAATCTCTATCAACTTCCACTTTTCCCGTAGACGGTCCCGTTCAAGCTTGACATAATGAAGCTCAGCTTGGGCTTGGTCAAGGGCGAAGCCCAAAGATGACACCTCTTTTCCGAGCTCCGGCAAATGGGCTTCGTAAGGATAAATTCTACTGGATGAGGCCATCGCTTCCTTTGTCTGAGTAGAAATGGGTTTGTTAAAGCCTTATATTTATACTACTCAGATGATCACTGTTCAACGGCTATAAAAGTAACAGTCACAAATCTTAACGTAAAACTAAATAAGTTGAAATCTTATAAAAACATTTTTCATAAAGAAACATTTAACTGGATCAAGAGGGATTTTCCATTAATGAAACTTTGGGTCGTTACAATATTCCGCCCTTAAGAAATTTTGCCCTCGAAATTTTTCTTTTCCCACACTAAAACAAATGTGGGTAACTCAGCTTCATCATATCCTTCGACTCCCAAGTTTCTTCTTCAAACTTGTGGTTTCTCCACAACACATTGATGAGGGGCATTGTCTTATTTCGTAGAACTTTTTCTCTATGATCTAAGATCTTCACTAGTTTCTCCTCATAAGAAAGATAATCTTCCAATTGTACGACCTCGGAAGACAGTACATGTGAAGGGTCCGCTATGTACTTCCTTAAGAGGGATATATGAAAGACATCATGCACCTTGTCCATAGTAGGAGGAAGTGATAGTCGATAGGCCACAACCCCAACACGATCAAGAATCTCGAAGGGGCCGATGTACCTTGGACTTAACTTCCCTTTCTTTCCAAACCTCATGACCTTCTTCCACGGAGATATGCGTAAAAACACCATGTCTCCGACTTTAAACTCAAGGTCTCGTCGACGATTATCTGCATAACTCTTCTGTCGACTTTGGGCTGCCTTGATATGCTGCTGAATGGTTTTTACCTTCTCAAACATTTCTTTCCACCATTTCTGGTCTAAGCAGCTTACGTTCACCGACCTCATCCCAACATGCCGGTGTTCTACACCTTTTACCATACATGGCTTCATATGGTGCCATTTGGATGCTCGAGTGGAAACTATTATTATAAGAGAACTCAACCAGAGAAAGATGTTGATCTCATTCTCCTTTAAAGTCCATTGAGCACGCTCTCAACATATCCTCATGTGTTTGGATAGTCCTCTCGGATTGGCCATCAGTTTGAGGATGATAGGCCGTACTGAAGTTCATTTCAGTATTCAGAGCTTGTTGAAGACTCTTCCAAAACATAGAGGTGAATCATGGATCTCGGTCATAAATAATAAATAGTGGTACTCCATGCAACTGTACCAGATCCCTGATATATATCTGTGCCAGTTGATCCAAAGAGAAATCCTCTCGAATAGCAATGAAGTGTGCAGTCTTTGTAAGACGATCCACAACAACCCAGATTGCATTATTGCCTTTGGATGTCCTTGGAAGTCTGGTGACAAAGTCCATGGTGATGTTCTCCCATTACCATTTTGGTATGGGAAATGGTTGCATCATCCCCTTAGACTTCTGCCTCTCTTCCTTCATTTGCTGACACACCAGGCACTTGGATGTATATTCAGCGATCTCCTTCTTCATATTATCCCACCAAATGTTTTCTCGGAGATCTCAATACATCTTGGTTCTCCTTGGGTGAATAGAGAAATTTGAACTATGTGCATCATCCAAAAGTTCCTTCTTCAGCTCCGAACATGATGGAACACATAGTCTTTTCCCAAACCGCAAAATTCTATCTTCATTAACATTATACTCTAAGGATTTTCCCTTTTTGATAGCTTCTAATTTTTCTTGGATTCCCGCATCATCCTTTTGAGCATCCTTTAACCTTTCCAAAAGATATGGTTGAGAAATAATTTGTGAAAGGATTGATGATGTTCCCTTCTTTATGATTCCCACATCCATCTTCATTATGTCTAAGAAGATTGGATCCTTCTCAATTCTTATCATTGATAGAATCGCTGGATCCTTTCTACTTAGGGAATCTTCCACCTTGTTCTCTTTCCCAGGGTGGTAATGTATTGAACAGTCATAATCGTTGATGAGCTCTATCCATCTTCTCTGGCGCATATTAATCTCTTTCTGTGTGAATATATATTTAAGACTCTTGTGGTCAGTATATATCTCACATTTCTCTCCATAGAGATAATGCCGCCACATTTTCAAGGCAAAGATCACCACTTCCAACTCCAGATTATGCGTTGGATAGTTTCTCTCATGGATTTTCAACTGCCTTGAGGAATAGGATATCACTTTATCATTCTGCATCATCACACATCCTAAGCCCTTCTTCGAACCATCACTGAATACCACAAAAAGCTCCCCACTTGTGGGTAAAGTGAGCATGGGTGTAGTGATAAGACTCCTTTTCAACTCCTTGAATCTTTCTTCGCATTCATCAATCCATGCAAACTTTACTCCCTTTCGAGTTAGCTTGGTAAGAGGGTTGGACAATCGAGAGAAATTTCTCACAAATCGTCGATAATATCCAGCTAACCCCAAGAAGATACGGATATTATTTACCGATGTTGGCCTCGGTCATCCCTCAATCGCATCTGTTTTCGAGGGGTCCACAGATATCCCATTGCTTGTGATGATATGGACCAAGAATGAGACCTCCTTCAACCAGAACTCACACTTTATTTACTTGGCATAGAGCTTCTCCTTGCGCAAAGTCTCCAGTACAGTTCTTAAATGCTCCTCATGTTCCTCCTTGGTTTTGTAGTATATTAGAATATCATCTATAAAGACTACCACAAATTTGTCTAGGTAGTCTCTAAAGACTCTATTCATCAAGTCCATGAATATTTATGGAGCATTGGTGAGTCCTAAAGGCATTACTATAAATTCATAGTGTCTGTACCTTATACGAAAAGCAGTCTTGGCGATATCTTCCTTCTTCACCCTTACTTGATAATATCCCGACCGTAAGTCCACCATGGATAAGTATTGTGCTCCACGCAGCTGATCAAACTAGTCATCGATTCTTGGGAGCGGATACTTGTTCTTTATCGTGATTTTGTTAAGTTCACGATAATCGATGAAAAGCCACATTTACCCATCCTTATTCTTGATGAAGAGGACTGGTGCACCCCATGGTGATGCACTTGGGCGTATAAAGCCTTTATACAGATTCTACTGTAGTTGTTTCTTCAGCTCTTCAATCTCAACAACAGACATTCTATATGGAGTCTTGGATATTGGTAGTGCCCCAGGTATAAGTTTAATTGAGAAATCAACATCTCTTCTTGGAGGAAGACCAGGAAGTTCCTCGGGAAACACTTCAGCGAATTCCCTCACAATAGGCATTTCTTCAAGGGTGGTTTCTTCCATGGACTCAATCATCTGAGCCAGATATGCGTTCTCATGAGGCAGTAATATCCATGATTGAGATGATGGAGCTAAAGGAGATTCATCTTCCTCCTGACGCTTGTAATAAATCGGGGGTCGATTCTCCATATGGAGTTTGATTTCCCTCTCCCGACAATTTATGTCGGCTCTATATAAGGAAATACAATCCATGCCAAGAATTGCATCAAATTCCACCAAAGGGAGTATGATGAGGTTCCCCGAGAAATTCAATCCACAGATTATAACAGGGGAGGACTTATACTTGTGGGATGCAATGATTTCCCCATTTGTCGTACTCACCGACATCTTTACTTCCATGATATGTGGTGGTGCAAGGATTATTCTACTAAAATTTTGAGATATAAAAGAATGCGTAGAACCTGAATCAAAAAGTATGTTCACTGTTCTTGAATGAATAACTAGCGTACCTGTCACCACTTCGTACTCGGGGTTCACTTTGGTAGAAGTGATGGAAAAATTTCTTCCTTGCTATCTTGGAGGTTGTTGGTTTCCTCCGATAACCCTTGGATTAGGGCACTGATTTGAAAAATGACCCGGTTCTTTGAATTTGTAGCATTGAACAACGCGTTGAGGTTCAAACGGAGGGTTCCTCTCCTCTTTCGCAGCCACGGGTCCTTCTTGCTGACAGTTAACAGCTAGGTGCCATTCTCTTCCACACCTGAAGCATTTTCTTGTCCCCCTAAGTCAATTTCCAGGGTGCTTCTTTCCACACATTTTGCAAATGGGGTGCTGGAACTTCTTAGCGCCGTTGGATTTATCCATCGGACCACCAGCATTGAAGTATAACTTACGCTTCTTGTCCCCATGATACCCCTGTGATTCTTCGATCTCCATTTCATCCTTGAGGGCACATCGGACAATTTCCTCATAGCTGTCAAAGTCACGGATTGCTAATGCTTTCTGCAAGCTAGGCTTCATCCCACCAAAGAAGCGGTCAACCTTGCATTCGGGGGTAACGACAAATCCGGAAGCGTATCGTGTAATCCTTGTGATGTTTGCCTCGTACGCTCCCACAGATTCTTCATCTTTCTGCTTGAGGGAAAGGAAGTCCCTTTCCATCTTAAGACAGAGGGTTCACGGAAAATATTTATCGAAAAACATCTTTCGGAATTCCTTCCATTCCAAAGCCTCGATCTCCTCCTCAGGCTTCGTATTTCTGATCAACACCCTCCATTGATCAGCTTCACCCTCCATACGATAATCCGCCATGAGAACCATCTCTTGTTCAGAACATTGAAGAATAGAGAAGATCTTTTCAATGGAGTTGATCCATTGTTCAGCGATCGTGGGATCGGATGATCCACTAAAAGTAGAAGGCCTTTGTCTCATGAAGCTTTGAATAGCGACTTTTTCTTTCTTAGGGGGGGTTGAACGTTCCTCTTGACTCGTGTTTCTATTAAAAACATGAGTTAACTGAGAGAGAGGCGTGACAAAGTTTGTGATTCCCGCTCCCATTGGATTGGGCATCTCATTAGGACAATCATCACACTGATCTTCACAACGGTTGTTAGCCCGAGTTCTCCTTTTACCGGCCATTGGCTAGAATAAAAGGAAATTTAGGGGTAAAACATAAAGGGTAATCCAATGAAAAAAGTTGATGACTTATAAATAAAATTTAATCTCTTTAACTCATGAGTCTATAGGATTCAATCCAGGATTTTCATGATATTCCTTCTAACATATATCCTTAGGGGCATTTTTCCCTTAATAAGGGTTCATACTAAGATTGTGAATTTATCAAAACATATCCCCCGGGAGTGTCGTAACCAAGAGTGCAGCAAGGCCCGTTGTTGTGCACCAGTTCCCGTTCGAGTCTAGCTCAAAGTGGTGTTTTCGGGTTTTACCCCTAGTATACATCTGTGCCAGATCCGCCTCTACCTTCTCGTATCCAGATAGGGATGTATTTGTTTGATAAACCACTTACATAGTATTTACCAAAACTTAGGGCGGTTTTTATAATACTTAGTCTTGTATCTAAGGCTTTACTATGGTTTCTTAATCCCAAAAATAACTAAACCTCCCTCTGATACCAACTATGACAACCCTGCTTTCTATTACATCTTAAACATGCTTTATTACATAAAACTTCACTTGATACAACAAATAAGACTGAGAGGTTTAGTGTATTTGGGGCATAGGATCATTACATAAAAACTTTAAACTTGAAATACATCATCTTTATTGAAAACTTCCTTTACATGACCACTACATTCCTTCGTACTTAGCATTGCATGGGATAACCTGAGGACATGCATAAGAAAAGGGTGAGCTATAAAGCCCAGTAAGGGAGTACACAATGAATAAAATGAGGAGTACAATACATGTTAGGCAATAGGAACATAAATAGAGCATAAGATTAACATGAACATAACGGCATGATAAAGTATGATAATCATAACATGGAAATGTTGCAACAACACTTAACATTGAATTAGCAGGAGCCAAGGCTCATTGCACATGGAGCATGAGTAAACCCTCATTTCACTTGAATCATGAGTAAACCCTCGTTGAAATTGAATTAGCATGAGTCAACACTCGTTGCACATGACGTATCATGATACTATACTTTACCTAATGCATTGGAGTGCTATAAGGGTGCACCCTTCTTAAACATTTCATTTCATGCATAAGTGTGCCACATGGATCATAAAACATGGATTCATAAAACATAATCATTTATTACATGATAAAGGAATGTGGAATTAATACATGAAACATTATAATCAATAAGTAAATGTGCATAAATTTGAATACCCTTGATGGAGAAATGGGATCGTATTCACTACACAATGATATTTGCTTAGAAAATCGGTGTGATTTTGGCAGCGTAACGACGTGACATAAGAATTCATAAAAATGGTTGATGAGAGAGAAAGGGGTTACTCATCATATTTAAATGCAATGGACAGTAAGGAGTTCATATAGATACAAGACCCAACAATTGAAAAGGAAATTAGATTCATGATACAAAAGTATTTCTTTAATATAAAAGAGGAGAAAAAAAGTTCCTTTTGGAATTTCGGCATAGTAACAGGTGTACATGGGAGGCATTTAATGAGAGAGAAAGGGTTCTCCCATCATTCAAAAAATAAGAGGGTAGTATGGGGGAGGTGCGAAACTATACCCCAACATTCATAATTTTAATTAAAAGGGCAATACAACTAAAAGAAAATTGACAAAAATGAGAAAGGAAGAAAAAACCCATACTTGGAAGTTTGCTTCCAAAGGCTAGAGAGAGGCTTGTGAGAGGCTTTTTGGGAGCTTGGGGCACCATTAGAGGATTCTAGAGAGAGTAGGGCAGATGTTGGACGAACTCAATGGGCTTTGAGTGAGGAGAAAGTGGGATCTTGGGTGGGTTTATATAGGAAAGGTGAGGGAATTCTTTATTATTTAGGTTTGGGACCCCTTATATTAAAATAATCCAAACCACAAACCATCCCATGGTATTTGTCCATGGTTTATGGAAAAGGAAAGAAGAAAAAAATAATTTACAATGCCAAGGTCCGAAATTATTAAAAAATTAGGGTTTCTTATTTGGAGGTGCGTCACACTCCCATGGAAATTAATTTAAAAAGGCAAAGTGTTGAATAAGTCATGAGGGTTCCATTAATGCTTTGAAATGTAAGTCAATCAAACCCAGAACCTCATTATTTTAATGATAAAACACATATTGGCCGAACATAAGGATTATGGTATTTTATTACATAACCATTGAGTCATTATGATGTCATAAAACACATTATATATTTAAATGGTATTTAATTTTTACCCAAAAATTTGATTGTCTCAGAAAATTATGAAAAATTCACCGTTGGATAATTTCGATGTCCTGATTCCAAAAATAATATTTACTTTATCTAAATAATTTTCTAATTATGTGAATTTTCACTTTTAAAATAAAAACCTACATTTATAAAAAAATTCACGGGTTTTGACAGAAATAGCTTTCAAACCTTAATAAAAATTTTAATTTCATTCATAAAAATATAAGACCATTTATATTTAATAAAAATTAATTTAATAATAATATTTTATTAAAATATTATTTAATTCAAAAATCCTTTAGTTTAATAAAATATAATTCTTAATTAAATAATAACTAAAAACACAATTTTTACTTTAAAAACTAATTACAATGTATCAAAAATGACTAGAAATTATATTCATTATTATATACAAAAATAATGTACATGAACATGGTGCTACTTATTTTTTACATAACCCTATAGAATATCTGCATAAGACCTAAGGGTAAAGTGTGCGATGGTGATAGACTCTTGGGGCGGCTCGGATAACATCGCTCGAGTGGTAATCTCTATCAACTTCCACTTTCCCCGTAGACGGTCCCACTCAAGCTTGACATAATAAAGCTCATCTTGGGCTTGGTAAAGGGAGAAGCCCAAAGACGCCACCTCCTTTATGAGCTCCGACAAACGGGCTTCGTAAGGGGAAATTCTACTGGATGAGGTCATCGCTTCTTTTGTCTGAGTAGAAATGGGTTCGTTAAAGCCTTATATTTATACTACTCAGATGATCACTGTTCAACGGCTATAAAAGTAACGGTCACAAATCTTAACTTAAAACTAAAGAAGTTGACATATTATAAAAAAAATTCATAAAGAAACATTTAACTGGATCAAGAGGTATTTTCCATTAATGAAACTTTGGGTCGTTACAATGTCCCCCATTCTATTGGGATATAAGTAAAATATCATGTTTCATTATCTTATAGGCCCATAGACTGGTCATGGAAAATTGAGTTATTCCTCATTCCATCCAGCACTAGTATTCCAAGTTTGTGGTCATTAGGCGTCATCACACACTTGGTTAATATCGGGTGATTCAATATAGAACTCTAAAATATACATATATAATACTACTATATATGTATGGTATGTAACTACATACCTATTCTGGTTGTAATCTGAAGCAGGTTTAATAATTAGATGTCTCGTAAAAACCCGGGGTGGTTGTTAATTATTTATTCAGTTTTTTTATTTTGTATACTACCATATTGTTTAATTTTCATTACTCTACATGTATTAGTCTAGACACCATCGGTGCTGGTTTGCTAAGATTTTATATCTCACACCCTTCTCAAGATTCCATTATACAAGGGTACTTGATTTTACATTCCTTTTCCCTAGACTATGGACCTTGTTTGATGGATTATGTTGCATTACATATACTTGGGAGATAATATCAATGGACTGGCTTCATACTTTGGATTCTTGAGGAGTTTTTTTGTGTTTTTATTTTCTTCTATTATATTTCACTAATTTGACAATACTGAAAAAACTGAAATTACATAATTACCTTGTATAAACTAGAATTAACTATTGTTATCTTATTTATTTTAGTATGTATCTTTTGCATTGTTGTCTTAATAAGTACTTCTTTTAAGGTTGACTACTATCTATCTTATGATATATCATTGTACTACTCAGATTATGTGGTTATAGTATCCCGGTAATCACCATTAAGACCCTCACTACTAACTAGAATCCTATAGTGTATGGGGTGACATGCTTTAGTCCATGTTACCCACTGTTCCAGTGACTAACATAGTGTTTTTTCTGGTCGGGACATTAAAACGTTTTATTAGAGCCCTTATATTTTTCATTTATCTTACTATTTTGGGTTTTTATATCAGATACTAGGATTCCATCAATGATAAATAACATTTCTTGGGACCTATCACCCCATGTATGGGTAAATGACCATGTGTCTGGGGATGGTATTATTTTTTGTGTTGTTTTCTATTATAAATGAAAAGAATTCATGTTGAGTGATGGGTGTATTTTTTACTTTATGGGATTTATTTTATTTTTCCTTGGTCTGGTATGGTTGTGATGAAGCATATCATACATTATATTAGGCACATAGTAATTCAAATTTGATGCATGATCCATTATATTTAGTGGTCTATGTAGATTACTTGTTGATTTGAGATGTGTTCCTTGAATATATTCCATGCCTTGTATTTATTATCATTCATTTTTAGATAGCATGAGTCAGTGATATATTAAGAATGATAAATTGTTTAGGTTCATGTTGACCATTATATTTTCCTTGTATCATTCTTATCTTCTTACTATAAATATTAGGTGTTTAATTATGGAAATGACATGCTACTTATCTTTATATAAAAAAATGGTTTCATGGTCTGGAAATATGTAGGTTATGAATAAGCAAGAACCGGTTTTCGATTATAAGATGTATGGGTGACTTATAACCAAGAAAGGGTAACCTTTAGAATTAAATTCATCTTGGTCATAATATATATACATTTTAATATTGTTGTAAAAATGTAAAGGTTGTTTAATTTTAAATGTTAAAGTGATTTGCTAGAAATTAATGGGATACAATTTCCAAATTATGATGTTTATGGGTTCTTCATGAATTGGGAAATGGAAACCCATATCAAAATGTAATGGATGATTCATTTTCAAATATGTATAATTTTAAAAGATATTTAATATTAATATAAAATGAATTGGTTAATTTCTAGATGCACAACCTGACCCAACTATGTCATTTAGGTTGTGGTTCTTATGTGATAACCCACTGTGGATGTTTTGAAACTTTAATTACCAAGAATGTACTATTAGGTTGCTTTTGGAAAAAACCAAGTTGGTTTATTGGAAACCTTTTAGGTCATCTTATACTATTTAAAAATGGACTTATATGATAAATTTCCTAAATATGATGGGATGTTAATGAAATTTAAATGTTTATAAAGGATGTTT
Organism: Viscum album; assembly: GCA_963277665.1. Lineage (NCBI taxonomy): Eukaryota > Viridiplantae > Streptophyta > Magnoliopsida > Santalales > Viscaceae > Viscum > Viscum album. The sequence goes on along the minus strand of OY728156.1, from coordinate 154,973,052 downwards.
AAAATGACATTCTTGTTTTTCCAATTGGGTGTTAGCTAAATCAAATACCTTGTATTTCTATTTTGTAAAATGTATCTGATGCATTATATTAAATATTTTAGATGATTATATATTTAAATGTTATTCTATGTAAAGGTCATGGAAATGGAACCTATAGTGGTATCGTTGGAAGAACCCCCTATGTAAGGGTAGTTTAATTTTCTCATTGAGTTTCCTAGGAACCGAACTATTGGTGTATTTGGAAGGATTCCTATATTTTTTGGAAAAATATTAAATGATTTAATCTTAAGACCTGTATCATCATTTTTGTTACCTAGTGATAGGTTTAGTGCTTATGATTTTATAAGGGGCTTTCCTATGGTAGGTATCACCCTTATCGCTTAAATGACTTGCTAAATCCTATGAGTTTTCTAACAGTTAAAGTCATTCTAGTATTTTTGTACGTTGTAGGATGTTTAGATTTTCAATGAAACCCTTATTTTGATTGTTCATCATGATCTCTTATTCCTTTAATATGGGAATGGGAATTGAATAATTCTCTGTTTCTGTAGGTTAGACATGCCTAGGGCAAGGTCAAGTGCACAGTAGGTCACTTGACACTTTCTTCATCCCTAGGGATGGATGAATCATTATGGAATCATCAATATTAATGGTCGTATGTGGCAATGTGATTCAGAACATAAACTCTAGTGCATGGATTCCAATACTATAATGCATAGATCTGAGAATCTGATGTACCGTACTTAAGATGTTTCATTTTCTCATGTAACCTTGGGGTAGTATGTGCTTATATACATGGTATCATTGACTGTTAAATATGGTAATGAACCGGTTTATTTTGATAAAATCACTGAGCCTTGGAAAATTTCTTTTTCTCTCGATTCATCTTTGTAGTAGAGTGAACTACGAATTATGGAATCAAACTCATCCATGTCCTCAAAAAGACTTCAAAGAGACATGGGTGTTTTGACACACCAGTCAGCATGGTTTCATTTTCATGTCAATTGCCTTACCATTTGTTTTTAAGGTGATTCTGAATCTAGCATGCTAGTGTGCGACTATTATATCCTCTCTATCATCGACTAGAACACTTCTCAGGTGGGCAGAGTCCATCATTTCTAATAAATTTTCACTTCCATGTAAATAGAACTCAACTCAGGAGGGACATTTGTAAATGGTTTTTTTTTTCAAACCCATTTAAGGATTTAAATTCATGAATATTTTCAATGATTTCATGTCATGATGACGTTGTTGTGGTCAGTTGTGTTTGAGCATAAGAGCCCCAGTCCAGTTGGTGAGGACTGGGAAAATGCATCCGTGAGACCCGAGTTCAAATCTGAGCGGAGACATATTTCTGGGTATTAAAGTAGTAATGTAACATGCTCTATAATAGTAATGTTCGGTACTATATTAGTAAGAACTATTCATCCATTTTGGGTTTCTTACCATATATTTGGTCCTTGGGTCCTTTAAGGCATTCAGGCCACCTAAAGACTTTCAGGCCACCTGAAATTCTGCTTAATGGACCAAGAAGACTCTAGATGAGTAGGTAAGGAGGATAAGTTTCATGTAGTTATAGGTAGGACATTTCCCTTAAAACCTATAAGTCATGTAATATATAATCTTGCAGGCTTTGTAAGAGTTCCGCCTCAACCCTTGAAAGGGTGGTTATCAAAAAGTTGATAAAAAGAATAATTTTGGACCATTCAGGGGCGGTTAGTTGTGTATGAATCCATTTAAAACATTTGTGGTCATGGATGTACTTAGGAGTTAACATTTAATGCTCATGTGATACCTCATGGGGGTGAAGTCTTCTGGTTCAGCTGTTGATGCATCGACAGGTGAAATAGATTTTCTTCCTTAATTCTGAATAGTGTTTGTTTGACTATTAATATTCCCGATAATTTGGTTTGATTGATTAGAAACATTAACAATCGTCTTAGTGTATTCTACTTAGCGATGATAATTTCCCTTGTATTAAAATCATCCCAGATGCACTAAGAGAGTGTTTTTATTATGCCGCACTGATGTTTTAAAAGTTATTTGGTTTTTTTGATGGTTTTCATTCATTGCATGTGGGATGTGTGATTCCTATTGGGGAATTTTAGTTATGAATGATTGTTGGGTTCCCTTGAATAAAAACCATGGATGGAAATTTTTACTCCAGTTCTTTCCCTTGACCTGGTCGGTTGGAATATGTTTCTCGGGGCTCATTCTAAGATCTAATGTGGATGTTGTGGCATCGAGTTAATTTCCACAAAATAATTATGGAATACATACTTCCTTGTAATAGTCCCTTGTACTCCAATTTTATTGAATCTGAGGATATCTTGGGCTATTTGTTGGGATCAATGATGCATAAATCATGGAATGTCACCTAAAGTGAGGTTTGGACTTTGGTAAGTGTCCTAATTATGAACCCATGTTTCCTTGGGATAAGGCATTTCAATTCTGTTATAAAGAACTTCCCGTCTAATCTGGGTGTTTTGGAGTTGGCTAAAGTATATTAGCTTGTTTTTTATTGTTTTATGGGTAAGATAATTGAAGGACCATTCTTATCATGTCATTAGGTGAAGATGAGTGTGGTTTGTGATGGCTAGTTATTTTAATGAAGAACTATATTGACTTGGGAAAATGAGGATGGTGGTGAATCAAATGATTTCATGGATTGAGGTCACTACCAGAACATCATGAAATCACTTAGAGGAGTAATTAGTGAAGAAATTTAGATTGTGGGTTGAACAAATGATTTGTAATTTTCCTCTTAAGGCTAAATCCAATTGTAGGGAGAACCATCACCCTAATGCTTATTGAGATGATGATTTGGTTGTGTCTTTGGTTAAATGGGATTGAGTAATCATCATCTCATTGTTTCAATTGGAAATCAAGCATTTTATTGGTTTTTAATGGCTTATGTTCCATATAACTAATAAATAATTAAATGTACATCGGGAGTATGGAAACATAATGTAGTCATTTAAACAGAACGTCATGACCCTTGAAGGTTGGGTGATGTTTTTGTTGTTCCTGAAGGATTATCGGGAAAGAGACGTTCTTGGGTGGGGAGGTTGTAAGGACCTATGTTTTTGAGCCAAGGTAATTTTAAGGGAATTTTAATTTTGGATATTACTAGATGAGCCATTTTTTAAACTGATTTTTGGAACATAATTCTGAGATTTTGAACTATTCGATGTGTTGTTTTTAGAATACAGTGAAAGCATATGTAGTTCATCAGGTGTATCCAAGAGTATTGGGAGTGATAGACCTGAAAAATCATGTTTTAGAGGGTTGTAACTTAGTATATGTTTTTTTAATATTTATGTAGTGTGAAGAAATCTATGTTGATTTAGCAGGTTGAAAAATGTGAAACATATGGGTTACACACGATTTTTCCAAACCATACACCTAACCTGAATGGTTAGTAAAAATTGGTAGTACCTAAACCTTATTCACTACATGGTTGGTTTACAGTTTCCCAAACTATGTGGCCAGCTCCAACGGGGTACTCTAGGAGTGCTTTGAAGGGTGAACAGTTGGCACATGGCTTTCAAATCGGATGTCCCAATCCATATGCAATGTTCATGTTTAAAAAAATAAAACTAATTAAAACTAAAAAATTAAACACACATCTCTCAACCATCGTTTCACATGATTCACCCATGGGGATCCCCTTAGCTAAGAAACATACCTCATCCATGGATCTCACTTCCCCAATTGATCCCCACCAATTTATTCATGAATCGTACTTAATACATTGAGGTAACACTTCAACTCTCATCTCGTCATTTAGTTTGGATAATTTTACCATCTCCATATTCCTACCTAATTTGGATGAAACCCTATGTAAAGGGTTAACTCATTTTTGGTGTTTTTCTTTAGTGTTGGTTTGAGTGATGGTTCTCTGGGAGAATCCTTGTTCGAATTTTGGAAACCTCCAACGAATGTGAAGCAATTATGTTCATCTTGGTCCATCATCAACGATTTTGGGTAAGGTTTTCCTCCTATCTTGGTCATTTCTCAATTTATAGTTTGTGTTTTTATAGTTTTTGAGTTAATTGTACTTGTATTTAGTGAGTTTTGATCTACCATTTGTGGGGATGACCTACACACATCTAAAGGGGTGTGATATATGTTTAAATATATATATACTCCACCTTTGAAAATTTTCCCTCATGGTGAGGAGAATATTTGAAATGTAGCTAGTGGTATATATATATATGTATATATATTCATGTGTGTGTATGTGTAAGGAACATATTCTAGTTTCCATCATCAAAGTCTTCTAGATCCAAGAGTTTTATGGGTCTACTTCTTGGGGGTATGATCCCTTTCCATTCCCCTAAAATTTAAGAACACATTAAATATTTGTTTGTGCACCATTCATAGACATTAATTTGTGTTGTGTAGTTTTTGGGATAAATTTTACTTTAATATAATTATGATCTTCTAATGAAATAATAAATTGTGATAAAATATTTTTTTGATAAAAAAACGATATGATTTTTATATCCCCCCAAGAGGTGTGATGTCTTCAAAACTGAAAATTAGTTATTAGACTTTCGTATGTACTTGGATTACTAGTTTGAGGTTCATTTACGAATGGATGTTACATATGATATGTTTCATTGATAGTACATGTCCCCTAATAGAATTAGAAACACATATTTTCACTTTTAAAATAGTTAAATAACCAAGGAACTGTCTATGTTCTTGGCCCATATTATAAATTGATTAACATAAAATTCATTATAAAAATAGAATTCCCATATTGGAATATTACTTATTTTCCCATTATAACTTATAAGTAAAACCTAAACCTTGATAAGTGAATTTAATTAATTTGAATTATTAATGTCATGAATTAAATGTTTAGTTGAAATGGGACTAGATATAGTGGTACACCCTTAAATATGGTTAATCAAATAAGCACAATTTATTAGAATTGATATTTTTAAATAGTTTAAATATATATATGATTGTTAAACCAAGAAATTTTGATATGTTGAATTTAAATTCTAATTTTGAATAGAATATCCAAAATGGAATTGGACATGGCTATTGGAATGCAGAAGATGTATTTTCCTAATGTATTATATTATAAATGTGATGTGATCCCTTAATGATAACTGATCTTATTAAATGAAAATATTGAGATATATTACCTCATGGATTGAATTATATATATTATTATTCCTTGTATATGGGATTGGGAATTATGGTAAGAGTTTTGTTGAGCATAGAGACTCACACTGCCTTACATCGGGTGTTGGGATTGGTGATCCGCACTAGTGATACTTGATAATGATGGTAATGGAATAGATGAGAATGGAAATTCATGGTCCCTTACATTAGGTGTTGGGAATGGTGACTCACACCAGTGAAACTTGATTATGATGGGAAGGGATCTGTAAAGTACGGTGATACAATGCTCTCTTACTTATGGGGTTGAGCATAGCGACTCTCACTAGCTATACGATATTGGTGATGGGCTTTCGAGCACGACGTTCCATCTTAGAGTGGTTCCATGGCATATTCACTATCCATCCCAAGTGATGGGAATGATGTACCCCACTATATCAGGATGTAGGGAACATACCATATTGAATGAGTTTATAGGCTTATAGAATGGTCATGGAAAAGTGAGTTACCTCCCATTATATCCAGCACTTGTATTCCCATTATATAGAAATTAGGGATCGACATTCACTTGGTTCATAGAGGTTGATATGATATAAAATTATGATATATACTTATATATTATTACGATATATTTATGGTATCTGACAGGGTACTTATTCTGGCTATGATCTAAAGAAGGTATAGTCGTTAGGTGTCCCTTAAGAAATTGGATGAGTAGTTAATTATATATTCATCATTGTTGTTATTATGTATACTTGAACACTATTAATGTTATGTTGATCAGTATGGACTAGGCTAGACATCATAGGTAATGGCCTATAAATATTTTATATCTCACACGATTCTCAGGTCACCACTCCATTTGACTACCGGAGTAGACTTTCTTGTTCACAATACTATGGACCTGGGTTGATTTTATCTGTTGTATTGCTTGTACCATTGAGTTAGGAGAAATGGAATGGTCTTGTGCTTAGGATTATCATGGAGATGACCATTGGAGTTTTATTTTCATCTATTATATTGCACTAAAATTACATTTTAGAAACACCAATCATTACATGCATACCTTGTATAAACTAATGTGTGTCAATTTTTTACTAATTATTTTAATATTTGTCTCATGCTGCTCTGTTGTAATAATTACTTCTTCTATTATTGACTTATATTTATCTTATTATATACCATTTATCTGATCTTATTATGAAATTTATATTCTCCCTACTCTCACCTCTTAGTCCCTCACTGTTATTCAGTAGCCTCTGGCATATGAGGAGACGTGCTTGAGTCCATGTCACCCACTGCCTCGACGACCATCTTAGTGATCAGTCATACAGGGAAATTATAATTTACTATTTATATGATCCAAGGATGACATTCATATTCTTTATCTGGATTTTTTATTCATAATATGATTATATTTTGATGAAACTATTTATTTTTACACGGGTTATACCCTGGGAGGTTTTTAAAATATTTATGAAACCCATTTCATAACAATGGATTATGTTATATAATAATTGTTTTATGATCATGCAGAACATATATGAATTGAATAAGATTATGTGATGAGTAGGCCTAAAATTATATATCCTTCCAATGAATTGGGTAAATAAATATACATCATGAGATAATAAGGATTAGGATGAGGAGTGAATCATGTGTTGTAAGGTACACTATCCACTACAATTGACATCGAAGTGATCCATGACTAAGAAAATAATTTAATGGGGTGAACCCAATAAAATATGATATTCCTAGTAGTGGTCCTTGAATGATGAAATTATTTTATGTACATATGTTGATTCCACAAATTTATTTCATGTGTAAATTTTATTCTATAATGTATCATGTTCTTGGATTAATTTATGATTCATGTCTTATTAATTTTTATGATTTACTCTATGACTCAATATTTTGATCTATTATATGAATGTAATGGTTTTTAAATGTTTTCATTATGTTCTAATACCCTTATATATATGTTATAGTATTTTGGTCATTAATATCTCCAATATTTACACATAGTCAGAAAAAAATCACCAATTTGAATTTTTCATTTACCCATGATATGAATAATGTTTTTATGTATGATATGTCAAAGAGGGGTGATAGTTATAAAGAAATGTGGGATATGATTTATATATATTAATAAGAGGTTTTTATGTATATATGATTCCAATGACACTACAATTATATGATTTTGTTGTGGATCATAATGTTCGGTAATGAATATCCATCTAATAATATGCGATATTTATTTATGGAAATTATGGTATTCTATAGATGATAGGGATAAGATCTGAATAAATTGGATTTTGAGATGGCTTATTCTACTAGATAATTAAATTTTTTTCATATGCTCTTAGTTGGAAGTCTTGGGACATGATATCTCTGATATCAAAAGAATAATGAAATTTAATGACTCATCTCATGAATTGGAAGGTGGGGTATTAGATGATTAAGAGGTGGCATATTATGAATTCATGGTTATATCATTTTATTTGTTAGAGAATTTCATGGATAGTAAGAATACTTATTTGTGTTTTTCTAATGGTTTGGTATTGGTTAATGGGAGATGAGATTTCACCATAATGGTCCTTAGATAAAAATTCATTTCTTTATATCCATTATAGGGTGGTTGTTCGTACTTCTATAAGACAGGATTTGATGAGGGGATCACACACCTCAAAATTTGTGGTGTCTCCATAATTGACTATTTTATATAATGATATATGCTGACATTTTTGGTGGATTTTAATGAATATGGGAATATAAGGGTATATCACTCATTGAGCCAAATTCTAATAGACTATAGATGAACATCTTTTATCTGATGGTGTACATTATCCTCTTCCATTACCATTATGAATGTGGGATGTGGTGGTGATGGATTATTTAATAGGGTTTCCTTAGAAATCAAGAGGTTAATATATATTATGGGGTGTCGTTGATTTACTTACATTTGTTTGATATATTATTTCCCATTTGATAAACTAAATACTTTGATGAGTTCGGTTAGTTGTATGCTCAGGAGATAGTGAGGCTTTATATAGTACCTATGAGTATCATTTTGGATTAAGATAACTACTTTATGTTTTTGTTTTGGAATGTAATTTAGATGTGATTATTTCAAAGATTATGTTTAGTATATAATATATCCCTCAAATAGATAAAAAAATTAGGAGGATGGTGCAGATATTAATGTTCATGCTCATGGAATGTGTGGTACACTTTGGTGGAGTAAAGGCTACCCGTCTAGGTTTGTAAGAGATGAATATAATAACAATTATTTAATATTTAGTGCAAATATCCCCTCCCTTTGGGTCTCTTTATGAATGAAACTATCATTATATATTATATTGGCATGATGTGGGTGGGTCAATAGCTATCAGGATGGGATTATATCATGAAATATTTGAGAATATGAAATTTATCTAGAATTTTTTGGTTACTACACAGGGGACACAGAATTATAATACTTTCCAATGATTGATACCATTATATATCATCCTAGGAGATGATGTTTTATTGAGCGTATCTTTTTAATTGTGGTAATTATAATTGTGTAGGTAGAGGAAATTGGTGTCATGGTTTATATAACCATTTGAGATGGTTGAATGGTTTGGGATATTGTTTTATTGGATAGATAATATTTTAGAACATTTAGTTATAAATGATTTTCTCTATGTTTCCCAATTGATAATGTAAGAGATAAATAATTCATATGTGTGTCATTTTTAGGACATTGAGTTTGAGGTAGATTCCTTGATTGAGGGACATCTAGTATATATATTTTTTAGAGTAAAAAGATAATATGTGTGAATACATTTACTCCCATTCATGTTTAATTGTATCATAAATATATTAGATTTGAAACATGTGAGAGGTAATTAGATGTGTGGGATAAGTGGACAAAAGTGTTCACATAGGACCACTAAAGACAATTCTCAGGAATGGGAATCCCTTATTGTGTGATATTATAATGGCCTCATTATTTCAATGTTTCTATGCCTTGTTTTCATCAATTATTTAATTTGTTTTGGCATTTTATATTGTTTGGGTGAATTATCATGTAACATCAATGTCGTTTTGATGTTTTTTATAATCATTTTATGGGGAGATGGTTTGAATATAGTTAGGGGAAATAATGACATTTCTCCCTAAAAATGTCATATCATGTTAAAGAGAAGCAGGGAGAAAAAATGGCTAGATCTAACGGTGAGGCATTCCATAGGTACCAATGCAACTATGTACCAAATAAAAAAGAAAGGGTTTTCCTGGTTTACCAACTTATGCCACCAAACCATGTGTCTATTCTAAAAAGGAATTAATCATCACCTGGTTGGCACAAATTTTATTAAACCATGAGACCAAACTGTGGATATTTTACTAAATAATATAATAATCCATATTTTGACACGAAAGGTCAGTAAAACCCCTCATGCTTCTTCCTAACCGTCAGGATATCAAATATAGGAACTCATTGTGGATTTTCATGGTGAATAAAATCCCACTTGAGAGTAATTCCATTGGATTTAGAGACATACATCATAAAGATTGCATGGTATCTGGTTTCCTTCACCCACTCATCTTTTTCATTATAGATCATATTTATTCTCTTTTAAAAAAGACTCTAGATATGAATTCTCATGCCTATATATTGGAATCATGAAATAATAGAATGTTATTCCTTCTATATTATCGATATAAAGGAAGATAAAAATCATTTTATTTTTGGTCATTGTCATATTATTCTAGATAGACTAATTAAATAAAATCTCTTTGGGTATGATTAAACTGAAAATAGACTTGAAAACTTCTTCTTAAAAATTCACTCTTGAATCCTCATATAGTGAATTGATATTGGTTGTATGGATTATTGGTGTGGAAACTTGATTTGGGTGGAAAAATTGATGTTTTCTTTTAATACACACTGTGAGGGAAGTTACATAGTATGTAATGGATATTGTATAAAACTATATGATATGCTTTTTATACTTATTTGTGTGTGGCTTGTTAGAAATACCTTGATATGAAATGATTGTACATGTGTGTATGGATCATGATACCTCTCTTAATTTTGATGTTTTATACATTTATAAGACTCTAAACATTAATATATATGTATTTGTTATGTATATTTCTGCATGGATGATATACTTAGGATAATAAGGATGAAATTTATAGGTTTTCCATTAATTTATTTGATAATCACTTAATGGGTAAAATATAAATGATGTGATGTATGATGATAGTGGTAGGGTAATTAATGATAAATGGTAGATAATAATGGCCGTAAAGCTTTACCTATGACTTGTAGGGGGCTTGGAAACCTTATGGATGGACACAAGATAGTTGGATGGAATGGGTTACTTGTAGACTAACTCGATGCAAGATGGGAATGTCACCTATTACAAGACATATGTTGTAATTGACAATTTTTAAGAGATTCATTGGAAATAGACATAACAAAATTTTGAAAATGGGTTTAAAAAGAGTAGTTCTAGGGTTCATTGCACCCTGATTAGTTCATGATGACCCGATATGTGACTATTTACTTATTCGTTCACAATCCTATCATTTCAAACACATTTATATAAATCCTGAAATTTATATAAGGATTCATTGGTTTTTTATACTATATTTATACTAATACATTAAACATTCATCTTAGTGTTTGCGGAAACATTATGGTTAGGGATCCATTAAAGGGAAAGGACAGTGTTTCAAGTTGCTAAGATGGAGGAGCAGAGTAGGCATATGAAGTTATGGTGGACTTTGTTCTTCTTACTATGATGTGTCTTACTACATTACATATTTTATTATTTAATAATTCACTTTTATTTGGTTTTTTTGTTATCTTATATTAAAATTTAACACAACATGTTTTTATACCATTTTCTTCATTTGTATAAATCTTTTATTTTTATTTATCACTTCCTCAGGTTTATGTGTTGGTTATTTATTTGTACCGAAAAATGTTCTCCATTTGTTTTGATTTGGGACTTCTTAGTTAGTTGGAAGCCTCTTGTATATAGAATGGCACACATTAAGTTATGCAACACTCATTTATAGAACCAGTGATTCAGATCTGGGTGCTACAAGTATAGATATTCTTAGAAATTAGATGTTGGTTCCATTTAGAGGTTTATTTCTTTGTATGCTTTAGAATGTAGATCCTTTAGTTGTAACTAGTATTTTTTTAATATATTCCTCTCCCAGTTTTTTATTTTATTAGAGTTTCTTCCTTTTATTGACGGTCTTTAAATAGTTAATTTCCTGATATTTTTTGTAGATCTTTTTTCCTAATTCAATGATATATTTTAGTCCTCAAATTTTTTCTATTTGAGAGGTATCCCTTATAGATGATTTATTTTTATCGAATATTATTTCACTATAGTGTTTTTTTATTCTCAAGAAATATAATCATTTTTAGGTGTCTAATATAATGTATTAAACCATCATAAACTATTACTTTGTGTGTTTTGAGTATTAGATGTGGTAAAAGAATGTTAGTGTATGGAATATGGAGTTGGAACTAGAATTTCATCTTGGGGATTTAATTATAGGGTTCCCATAGGTACTAAAACATTTAGTATTTGTAATATTATGGGGTTGTTCTAAAATTGGGTGTGTCACACCATGAATAATTAGTCTATGACATGGTTTATTCACCTTGACACATGGTCTGAGCTATGAGGTTTCAGTATCAATTTGATTTGAATAGAATGTTTTGTTATAGACTTATTGGTGTCTAATTAAGCATGTGTGTCCATGAAATATTGTTATAGAGAAGATTTTATAGGTTTTGTTGATTTAATTATTTATTAGTTTACCTTATTTATTTTTTTGTTCTAATAGGCGATGTATTATAGCACAGTGTTCTCATAGTGTATTGAGTTTTTCATAAATGGGTTGGTTGTCATGTGAGGTATTTGAGGTTTTTCTTACCTGATAAATTGATTTATAGATTCATAATGCATTTTTCAATGTGAATATGATATCTATTACATGGACACCTAGTTGGATTGTTATTTAGGATCTTCCTACAGTGGTGTCGTTTTATCCTGGTTCCCTCATGGTATGGTTTTGAGTTCTTTCGGTTTGATTGAAGAGGTCGAGGATTGATACTTCATCCCTAGGGGTTTTAGTGTAGATGTGTGGTTATATGGTGTTGTGATGTGACATTATTTAAATTAATTATATTGAATATAGTATAATCCTCAATAATTAGGAAACATTATTCCATGTTTTTTGAATATGAGTTGGGTTTCTATTTGATGACCCATATCATGCGATTATTATTGATTTTTTTTATTGTTTATAAATTTTGGTCTAATGTAAAATTATTTATTATCCCCTTATCTAATTATGAAACCTAGGAATTAATGGTTTGTATTTGGATATCCTTACACATTAGTTAATTTCATTTGAACATCAATATCAAGAGATCAACATCTTTGTGATCTAAGGTGATTTTTAATCCTCTTTTCCATCATCATCATTAAATTAATTCATTTGGGAGAGGTTATGCTGATTGTTTAGCTTCAAATTTATAGACCATTGGTCATGGTTTTGATGTACTCTAATATTTTATCAACTATTAAGGATCATATTTTGTGTTTTTTTGGAGTGTTCGTATTTTTATTATTGACACTTCAATTAAAGAGGGGGATTCAATAATTTTCCATAGTTAATAATCTAAAAATCTGGGAATTAATATAATTTTTCATTTATTAGGTGGATTGAATTAACTTAAAAATTATTATAATGAATCAAAATATATAAATTAAATATAATTAATTGATATTTATGTGTATTTAAAACATATATTTTTTAGTTATTGATTTTTATTAATTAAAACTTGTTATTGTAACAAGTTTTTGCTACTTTTAAAATGGTTGAATAACAATACATAATAGGTTAAACACAAATATATTGAAATGAAAATCGTTTCTTGTAGATTTAAAATATATATTGGCCCTATTTTTATGGGTCATAATGAATTAATAAATAACAACAATTAGAGAAGATGGTTTAAAATAATATTTTTTTGTTATTCTTATTACATAATTATGTTTTAACACATTTTCTAATTTCAAAATTGTATAATCATGTAAATATTATAATTATTTGAATTAATATGAATCTAAAAATTAAATTCTATATTCCCACATAATTTTTTTAATTAATATGTTGGTATGATTAATGATAACTGATTTAGTGGGATTTTCTACTAACATTTATATCGTTTTCACTATATTGGTGCATTTATTCTTTCTATAGTGAAACATGAGGGTGATTATGTTTATTAATTTTATTGGTGTGACATAGTTGGAAAGGGTAACAATGGGTGATATTGTGAAAGAGGTATAGGTATTGTATAAATTTTAGTTTGTATTTTTAGGGTGGTCGTTTGAATGGGTTTTTGTGGTAGTTTATGTAGTTTTTATTTTTATTGTAAGGGTTTTCATAATTCTTTCATAACAATATTTTATCTTGTTAGAAATAATGAAATTCCTAATGCATAGTGGGTTGTAATCAATAAATCATGGGTTTTGAAATGAATAATATAAAGGAATTAATAAATGATAATAATATTGGATGGTTTGACATGAAATATTTCTAATTTAATCTAATGTGTTTGGTAAAAGAAGTTAAAATTTAACTATGGTAAATCAAATATAATTTAATGAATGTAATTATGGTTGTTTTTATTGTTTATATAGGGTTGATATTGTTATAGTTTTATGTTAGATGTTGATGGAATATGGTGATAGTTATTTGGTTCTTGAGGAATTTTGTGGCATTTCTTTTGGATGTGAACCTGATGCTTGGAATGAGTGTGAATATTATATCCATTTCCTTTTCTTGTTATTTATTACTCACCATAACACATGTCAGATAACCTTATTGACACATATATTTTTTAGGTATCATGTGTTTTCCCCAATATCCATGTTGTAAAGGTAATCAATATCTAAAATCTCAATCACCTCAGTCTATCTTCAAAAGTAGCATGATTTGTGATGGATGAGGGTTTTTATATACATACATGATTTAATATCTCGAGAACATGGTATCTATATGCATTTAAAAATGATTACAAGTTTTTCGGGATCATAGTAGGTATATATATAGGGGGAATATTATAATTAGTTATATATATATTATAATATATTTATTTTATTATAATACAATTTCATTGTGTGGGTCAAGAATTATTGGAGGATGGAAGAGGGTTAATGTCCTTCAGGTTCATGATTCTGTGCAATGATGATAATATGTTGTGGTTATAACATGTAGTATGTGGTTGTGATATGAAAATATTTGTTAGGGTTATGGTGTGTCATGTCATTATACAGTGGATATATAAGGGATTATATAACAAGGCATATTCCAGTAAGGAATGAGAATGAATAAATCCAAGTGAAAGTGGTTGTAGGGTATATATAATATGGTTTCACATTGTTATTATACATGGATGAAATATTGTTAGATTTATCCTTCATAGGACCAAAATATATTCTATTAGTTATAGGTGTAAATTTGGTTTACTTTTTTCACATTGAAAATATTATAATTCTTCTATGTTTTTAGAAGTGGTCATATACATGACCTTATATGGTAAAATTAATTTTTCACTCTTATATATATCTGAATGATTATGTTTTACAAGATTATTGGATGGAGTTTGTTTTTATTTTGGATTATACTATATTTAGGATATCTTGATCATTTTGGATATCATTTATATAGGATTTTCATATTGGTAATGTATTTCGGGGGCCATAAATGTTTATGAATTTTATGTACCTTTTGGATTGGTTTTGTTTTTGTAATATGGATTTTATGTGTAGTTTGTTCCATTTTTTCTAGGATTTTGAGTATAATTCATCAAATTTATGCTAAATTATTAATATTTTTCTAGTTTTTAACTCATTTCATATTAGAAGGGGGCTTTTGGGTTTACTCACATATTTACTACAAGTCATATATGGGTTCCAATGGGATAAATTCCTAATGATCTATATATTTATTCTACCCTACCTTTATTAATATTCAAGAATCTGTTATTAAAAAATTTAATAAAGCTTTATTTCTTCTTTTAACTTTTTAAAATTATTTTGAAGGTGAATTATATTATTAATTTTATGATAAAGGTATCAATGTTTATTAAGAAAAATATTTTCAGGATTCCTCTTTACCATTTCATATATTTATTATCAAGGTAACATTAAAATTAAAATATAATACATATTTAATATATTTAAAACAACCTTATAATAAATTATTAATATCCATATATAATTTTCTAATTATTATTTTTATTCCATTATTTACCATAATTTTTATTATTTTAATGATGAATAATAACTACGAATTTTTTCTTATAAGTTTTTAAACTTTCATATATACCTCTTAATGAATTTTCATATATATCAAAAGCTTTTTTAATATTACCGATAAATAATTATACTCTAAATAAATTCAATATAGGAATTATCTCTATATGAGTTACACATTTTACTCTATATAAGTAGATATTAAAAAATGATATCTCTATGAGGATAGTTATCCATCACTTACATTGTATTGATTTCTCAGCATTTGTGTATCAAGATAAATATTTATTTATTTTCTTTATATCGTGATTAACTTATAGTTCCTTCTCTTTATGAATGGATATTCACCAATATAACTATACCTATTGATTTTTAGGGAAAAAAATTGATAGGATTTTATATTATTCTATTCTATATAAGAATCCTTATAATGAATTCATTGATAATTTTGATAAATATTATTAAAATGATCATATAATCTACTTTATTTCTTTTGATGTTTTATGTATCATAAAATAAATTATTCAATTAATTTAATTTAAATGTGTTAACCATTTATTGATATATTATTAGTTCCATGTGGAAGAAAGAAGTATGATTTATCATTATGTGCAGTCTGGAAACAAAATGATATATCCATATAACGCTTTGGGTATAAAATTATATATAGTGATATTATAATGGAATGTGGGTAGAGATAATAAATTTACTATGTAATGAAAGAGGGTTTTTGATTTCCAATATTATATTTTTATCATATATAAGAAGTAATACCCAATCCACTACATTATAATTGTCTTGGTGGTTAACCATTACAAATGTTATGATTTTAAAATTTTATTATTGTGACCCATTGTTATGTTATATGACCATAACAATCGATTATTGTATTATGATTTCATAATATAATGAATTGGAAATTTTTCACTCATAATTATATTCTAATGTTTCTAAATTCAAATCCAATGTTCTAGTACTATGTTTTCTTTATCTATGATATCTAATTATGATTCCAAGATCTTATTCATTTAATCAGGTTGATTCTTTCATGTTCATCTTCATATCATGTTTATGATCTATATGTTCTCCCTAATTTATTCATATTCTTTTTACCTTGATGTTTATCTAAACTCAAAATTTTCATATATTTTCTACATGACCAGTAACTTATATAAAAAATATGTATGTGAGGAAATCATGTATAGAGAATTTTGAAGGATACGTTGAAGAATAATTGTATAATGAGTTGATTATGCAACTAATCTATAAAGAAACTAAACATTTAGGTTCTTGATATGTTATTTAATCTGAGTTTTAATGAATAATCGCATAAAATGATGTAATATCAATAATTTTTTTTAGGGTGGACCCATTTTTTGTTATAGATTTTGTTAGTTATTTTTTATTTACAAAATCAGTATAATAAAAGGAGAAATCATGAAAAACAGATTGAACTAAAGGTGTTATAGGTTGATCCAATTGTTTCATAGTTGAAACCAATAGTGTCATATGTTATAATCATGGTTTAATAGGTAAGAACATCAAATTACTAGTTCCTTAATTCATATGATTTTTGAATTTAATATTGTCATTATTTACACTAAACCTTTTTTGTTTTAGAAAATGGATTAAAATAGGAGTAAACAATCATCATTTTATACTTTGTACAGTGGTAACCACTACCCATCTATAGATATTTAGAAATAATTTTTGATAAACAATAAATCAATATGATAAAAAATTAACAATTTTAATTTTTGAAGAATGGAGAATTTTTCATATGCTTTCATCATTTAGAATGTGAATACAATATTTTGCAAAGACTGAAAAAAGCACCAAACTAATGGGTGATCAAAGAACTAAATTAATGTCCAAAATATTTTGAATTTCAACATTGATAAAAATAGAATTTTTGTACATGGAAATATTAATTTTGATGGTATGAATAAAAAATACACAACTAATAATCATTTAATCACAAAACACACCTAGGAACCATATGATTCAATTTTTCCCCATTTACTAACCCAATTTCTTAAAATTGCCAATCAATTAAATTAATAAAAGAACCCCTACTCCAACTCCCCCAACCCACCAAAAGAGTTTTGTCCTTCGTTTTCACATGGTTCCTTACCAAAAGTTTGTTTCCGAAATTAATCTCTCCTATTTTTTTAAATTTGATCTCAATAAAGAGTCCTAAATCCAGTATTTCGAAGTAATTCAATATAACAAAGGGTGATTCCCACAAAATTATCAAACAACAACCAACCTAGTTGGAATCTAAGGCATGTGTTTGTCTTCTCGATGTTATCACATTTGGTTGAGATATGTATCAATTTGCAATCATCAATGAGTATGTTTATACATAATAAAGTTTTACCATTATAAATTACATCTAATCTATATATAATATAAATGTTTAATTTAATTTCATTATTTTATTCAATATTTTTTCTATAAAAATATTTATGTAATTACTAAGTAATTTTCTTCTTGTCATTTTCCAAATATCCATGTTTACTCTCTGTGGTTCCTACTCTTATATTATACACAAATGTACCTTGTATTTTCGAATTATTATAATTTTTAACAGTTACCTGTAATTTCCTGTTACATTAAAATATATTTTTATTTTTTTTCCTTTTATTTATTCATATATTACATTTTAAAAAAATATATATGTAGTGTTCTTTCAATATATAAAGATATATTATGTACTCTATATAAAATATTCATTTAAATTATTTATATGTACTTTTCATATAAATTCCCTAATTTTTATTTCAACATATATTTTATTGTAATTTACATGCCGATTTTTTTCTTTTAATCATTTTATGCTCTTTTTATACCATACGCTTTTCTTAAGGGGGTTTCATCCCAATTTATTCACATTAAGGTGTTTATAATATTTTATACATGTTTACAAAAATATGGTTTATATACTAATAAATTTATATATTTACAATAATTCATATTGTAATTAAGGGATTTAGAGTTCTATTAGATGTTTTCCCTTTTCTATTTGTTAAACATATTTTATAATTGTAGTCCAGGTTTGTAAGGAAATGATCTAATTTCATTGACTATACACCTTATAATTTCACCATTTTCATCTATGATTGATAATTTTTTCATTATCTATCACTTATGTTATTTTATCTATTTTTTGGGAACATAAATTACCGAATATGTACTCTCATTATGGATAATTATTACTTCATAAATATATGAAATTTTTTTGTATGATTTTAATCTACTATATTATATAATTTTTTTTATATCAAAATAAATTTTTACAGAAAATATATATGTGTATTGTTTTTAATTTTAGATATACATTTTATTCTTTGATTTAGGATACTTTAAACATTAAAAAATACCTAAAAAGCAATTCATTCATCTTACACGTATTTTATATCCTTAAATCCATATCCAAAATACTTTGAATGTATTTAATTTCATTGTGCCTTTTTTTGTAATTCTAATAATGTTTTAAGTATTTTATATTTTATTAAAATAGATTATGAATGGAACTTGTAAATTTTTTTCCGAAATATTTTTACGAATATTATGAAAAATAATTTAATTTACTCTCTCCCAATTTCTATTATTTCATATTATGGTTACTTTTAAATAAAATTATTGCATTTTAGAAATACATTAAAATAAATTTTTGTGGAAATATTCATATTTTTATTTCATTACCTGGAAATTATTTTTATACCATTATTTTCTTTTCATGAAATTATTTTAAGGTTGCATAATATCTGATGAATTGTTTTCTTATATATATTAAAAATTTATTATCTGACTCTTAATGAATTTTCACCCACGTTAACACTATTTTTTGTAATTTTCTCTCTCATTTTGTATTCTTAATGTTAGTTATTTAATAAAAATAATCTCCATATTTATTTCCCAATATACTAATATCAATGGTGATTAGGAAGAAAAGTCTTCGTGAGGGGAGTTATCCATCAATGCATTTTACATTATTTATCGATATATTTTTGTAATAATATCTTTTTTTGTCTAATACTTCTCTATTGATAATACATTATATTCTATTATATTGATTGACGGGTATTCACCTATATAACGATACTCTCAATTTGAAGGTGAAACTAATGATATTAACTTATATCCATAAACTATATATCAAAATACAAGAAATCCTTTCATTTATTGTTAAGAAATATATTTATATGTTGATAAAATCATCCTATTTCATTCTTTTGAAGTCTTATTTTTCATAAATAATTTATTTGTGGCCCATTTTATTATTATTTCATAATCATGTTTTGATATTAGATTAAATCCGTATTTGATAGATATATATGATTTATCAAAATGTCAAAAGAGGGATCAAAATTTTATATATCTCTAATGCATTGGGCAATTCATTAGTCCCATGAGATTACTATGCAATATTGATATTGATTCTATTTCCTATATGTTATTTTATTTGTGTATTGATTATCGAGAATCTATTTTAAGGGAAGATGGATGTAATGTCAAATCCATTATATTTTGATAGTCATGGTGGTAAATATTATAATATGTTATTACTATATATACTTGTACTTATGCCACATTCTTATGTTAAGTGTCTATGGATAGTTATTAAAATCTTTTGTGGCCATATTCATTTTCTGAGGAAAATATTGTGCTCCAATGATGATCCTATTATGGTTCTACATTTTTATGGTATGACCCAAAACATTTATTATGATTTAATATCAAATTCTAGGATTCTATGATCATATTCCATTAGTAATTTAATTTTTACCATGTTAATTTTTCCCTCCTGTTGATAATTAAATAATATTTTCTCTTTCATTTATTTATAAGAATTTTCCATTCCTGAGCATTTGAGACCATTATTTAACTTTGTTCTGAACTTCTCTGGGAACATATGTGTAGGAATTTGTGTCAGAGAAAATAATATGTTTACAATCATATTATTGATGTTGATGAATTATTTTTTAACATAATGGTTCAGTAGATTTTCCCTAAAGAAATAAACCCTTCGGTTCTTGTGGTGTTCAGTTTAAATAGTTGCGATGGATATAAGATATAATTATTAAATATTTATGTAAATTAAGGATGAGTCCTCAAAATTTAACAATAATATTTTTATTTGTTTATATTTACTAAAATGATGAGATATTTACTATATTTCATCACATACCACTATTTTATTAATGTACATTTTTTATACATAATGTTATCCAAATCTATCCCATTCCTATTTTGAAATACCTAATTCCAAAATATGTATTAAATTTTATAAAAAGCATCGCCCTACATTTGTAAAATTTATCATTTGAATAAGAATGATATGTTTTATAAAAATTTAGTATCCAAGTAAGTGTAATTTAATTATTAATGTTATTTTGATATTATTACCATCTAATGGGTTGAAATATATCTTGTTATAACACTATTATAATTTCTATCTGTTGGGTATTTACTCGTAGTATTTCTATAGGGTTATCCAACTAACATTTATCTCATAATGATTTAACCTGACATAAAAATATCCACAATATTGTTCTTCATGAACCACAATATTATATTTTGGATTGGAAATGATCAATTGTAAACCATAGTGGTGTAACATGCATCCCGAGAACTGATATATATACAACATAATAGATGATTCTATAAGTAAAATACTAATTGAGATAGGGTTATTTTGTGCTAGAAATAGAGCATGGATTTTGTTTATTTTCAATAATCAATAGGAGATCATGAATTTTACAATAGAGTAGATCTTATAGTTCAAGAAGACAATAGTAGTGAAGGTTCTATCGTTTCTCAGCGTTTGCTATATTTTTAGGTATAAAACTAGAAAATAGGGAAAAGTGTTTTTGGAAAAGTTATTTTCATGCAATATTGAAGGAGGTTTGGAATCATTTTCACAATTAGTGTTTTGGGATCATTGCATCAAAATATAGAAAATCCAATAATTGCACGAGTGATTAAAATTTGTATGAAATACGAGGTTGCATAGAACAGTATTACATGCCCAAAGTGATGTCAAAAGGGGTTTTGTGCGCTCATATTCAAACTTATATTCACCAATTAAGATGCATTATAATATTTAAGGCATGGCCATCAAGTCATATAAATAGGTAGATACACCCAACAAAGACTCGATGCATTTAAATGAATATTTTGTTCCTCTTTAGCAGGAAATACTTGTGTGAAGAACGGTAGTAGATAGAAAATATTGAATTCAAAGTATTCCTTTATTCTAGAAGGACCAATTGGAAATTGTTTTATGGATTTTTGAAAGACAATGTGTGCATGAAAAATAATTTTTTTTTGAAATCCATCGTGTGCGACCATACCAATTCTTGAGTTCCTGATAAGGTGTTTTGCACAACTGTTGTATTGAGATTCTTCCATGTTTTGGATATCCGGTTTGTTCGATCAGTGTTTTCAAGTGCAACAATTGATGACTTTGATGTAATTAGTGTATCATGCTAGATAGAGACGAAGTCCTAAATCCCAATCTATTGAAGCGGCCATCAAGTCACTAAATCAAGTAAATCTTCCCCCATAATAGTGAGAAAAAGGGGAGTTAGCAGAATTGTTCTAAGGGACGTAGTGTTTTATACATAAAATAATTGTCAAGGATGTGTGATGGTCACAAAGTGACTATGTCTGAACTGTTGTAATCCACAATTGATGAAGTTTAATGGAATTTAGTATAACAATAAACCATTCCGTGTATGATCCATAGACTATCCCTTAGTGTAGAACCAAGTAAAATTGTTGTGTCATCTCTATGAATATGATTGTTTATTTTTGGTACATTTTCATCAGATAGGTTTCACCGGTTCCTAACAATGTGGGGACAAGATCAATTAGTTTAAAAGAAAGATTTGACACCCTAATTCACTCCTCCCCATTAAGGGTTTTCTAAATTCCGACAAATACATGGTTCCTCTCTTCATTTCCAATTTACATGTAATGATTTTCACATAAATCTCCCAAATGTTTCCCTTTCTAGGCTTCCACAAAACCATTGGGCCAACTTATATCCAATAATTTCTATATATAAGAATGGATGCTATAAAAGAAAATAGTTAAATGATATTTTATTATTTTGAATAAAATAACTAAAATCAAGAATGAAATGAATTTCATATAATAGAGTAATAAATATTATGTCACATAAGAAAAAAAACTTATCCTAGACACACATTCCTAAATGTATGACATTCTCTATTATCCCCAAATATAAGACAACAAGGACCCTAACATTATCCAATGATAACAATTAATGGTGACATAAAAATAGGTATCCAAACATCTATTAGTAAATTCAAGACAAAGTACGAATTTTTATGCCTACTTGTGTTCACATGAACGATGGGATTATAACATACTCAGTAGGTAAAGAACATGATTCCAACATTTATAAAACATCCTCTTCTGTGTTCTGGAATCAATATACTAATTTATATAATTATAGAAAAAATTACATACAACTATCAACAAATCATTGAATGAGTAAAAAATAACTAGTATATAGTTAAATTATTTCTGAAATATAAAAATAACTATCCTAAGTGGTTATATACCCAATGTACGTGAATCGAGCTATGTACTTAAGGCTTGAGACATAACAATCATGGTATACAAGTTTCCCATTATATTAGTATATAGAGGATATTATTATCCATATAGTGTGTCCATATAGTGGCTCATGAATGTACTCATACAAACCCACAAATTGTTATAGACGATTTCAATGAAGTTTGGATCCGCGAAACCCGTCACAGGTATATAATCATGTCTGATTCCCATTCCATGTAATACTAGTCAATGTCTAACACTAATCCCATAAATATATGGTGTATTATGTTGAGGGTATCTACTTGAGATATATATTATCACAATATAGGGGTCTATTCCAAAGTTATTAATTTCATGCATTGTTAGTCAATAGTTATAATATAACAGTGTAATGAAAAAAACAATCAAGGATATACATAAACTTTTAATAAGAATGATTACATTGATAGAGTCCATGTTACATTAAGCTATATGATAACTGGAAACCCAACCACATATTTTATAAATCATGTAATAATAGTGATATTCTATGTTCCACAAAATCCATGAGGTTTAAAAAACTAAAGGATCAATAGTTTCTATTCAAACAAGGCCCTAAACATGATATTATGAAAGTTTTCTATGAATAGTTGATTTTAATTTATTCACTAGAAAAATGAGGTCTTACCCTCTAAATCTAGGTAGTTATTATCTTACATGAGGATAACAAGGTGGTGGTCCAAGTAATATGTTTGTTTTATCCAACCCATACAAAAAATATTCATATTAAATAGTCTATTTTGAAATTTTTTCATTTAATATTATTTTTTAAAAATATATGATTTTCTAGAAGAAAATAGCCATTACAAAACCATATAATCATGTTATTAGGATATTAAAAACCTTGATTCTAATTTCATACTTCAAAATAATTCTACGTCTATGTTTAAAATGATTTTTTTTAAATATATTTATATTAGAAAATTTTGTATGAATATATGTAGGTGTTCAAGAAATTATGAGAAAGGGAGCCTGTATTTATTTTCAAAATAAATAGCCAATTTGGGTTGAACCTAATGAAGTAGAGGCATTACATCATTCCATTAAACATTAATTTATCCCACATATCACCTCTCCATCAATGATACACTTAACCATATTCCTATTTTGATCGTTTACATCTATCTCAAATAGGATAAAGTGGGATATAATGGGTTCATCAATAATAAGGGTTCGTGTTATAAAACTGATTATTCTATGAAAATAGTATTCACACTGCCCATGTTTCACAATATTTCACAATAAGTAGGCTTTTGTAATGATTATTACAGGATCACAAGGGTTCACAAGAAAAACATGAAGTTGTTTAGAAATTTAAATACCTCTTATAATGGTTAGACCAATAATATATAATAATTAAATTGTTCT
Organism: Viscum album; assembly: GCA_963277665.1. Lineage (NCBI taxonomy): Eukaryota > Viridiplantae > Streptophyta > Magnoliopsida > Santalales > Viscaceae > Viscum > Viscum album. The sequence goes on along the minus strand of OY728156.1, from coordinate 154,948,567 downwards.
CACCACCCCATATATAGCTGCTATTTTTAATGGTTCAGTTAATGTTTCTCAATGATTATTAAAACTTATATGGGACATTAAATAGATATATTATTCAACCATTCCACTTCTAAAAACTTGGGTAAAAATAGAATAATTTCTATTATATATATTAATATGCATGAATTAATAGTTAAAATCATTATTTTATGTAATTTAAAAAATAAAGTATTTTATTAAACAAATGTATTATATGGTTATATATAAAATATTAATTTTAAAATTATTTAATTTTACTTTGAAAAAATTTATTTTATTTTTAAATTCGTCATTTCAAAATTATCTTAGTATTAATGTTTGAGAATTTAACTAAAAAAATTATTTTTGGTGAGTAGTGAAAACAATATATGAAAAAATAGTACTTTTGTGACATTGTCAAAAATTAATAACGATGTAAAATTTATTAAAGTTAAGGAATGAAAATAATATTAATTTATGATATAAATATATTACAAAAAAATATTAACTTGTAAATGAAAATTTATTTCATGATAAGCATAAAATTATTATTAGTGTCGGCACAATACATGTACAGTGCCAGCAAGATAAAAAATGATTACATATATATATTAACTGAGTGTGAAAATTTATTTTAATGAATATTTTATTAATTATTATGTATAATTTCGGTTTTTGTCTAACATTTTATAATTATAGAGTTATATAACATTATTCTTATCCAAATTCGTATGTAATGCTTTTCCAAGGTTATAACAGAGAAACAAACAAATTAGAGACATTGTCTTGACATGGATATGATTAAATGCACATAAATAATGAATCTAAAAGATTATATTGAATCTGATTATGTTATTTTTATAATATAAATTTATTTTAAATTTTTATATATGAAATAACAAAATTTAATTCTTATGATATGTTGCTGATGTGGGTTTTCAAGTAGAAGAAAAATAAATAAAAATAATTTAATTTAAATTATATGAACCCATAAATGACCACAAAAATAGATTAATCTATTTTGATGTGTATGTGTTGTAATGTATCTTATATTGATTCGAATTTGGGACCTTTTTGGACCCATTTTAATACCATTAATCTACTTATAATATTATATTTAAATGGAAGTCATGTTTCTCACAATATAGTTTTTAATTAGTATAATATTTTAATATATCAATTTCCAAATGTTTTTTTAGAAACTAAATAGTCATTTTAAATCTCATAAATTTATATTATTTATGATATTTTATTATTAAATTTTAGTACTTTTGTATGTTTTTAACATAATGTTATTCTTATTGAATTTTAATATTTTAAGTAATTCCTAATTTTCCCTTCACCCCAATTGTAAAAGGGAATAATTCCTTCACATAACATCATCACATTAAGAAATATTTCATTACTATTTTCCAAAAAAATCCATTCTCCTCATCCCTTTCTAAAATCTAGTTCTTTTAATATCACGGAATGTCCAATTTCGAAAGCCTTGAAGAGGTTTTCATAGAGAAAAGATTCCATACATAAATTCCTTCTTCTTCTATTTTTAATTAATTATCACTTCTAACTTATCCTCACCTCTAATAAAAGGTTTCATGAAAACTACAATACCATATATATTCCATAAGTTTATTATGTTAAATGGTATATTCATCATTGAATATGTTATTTTCTTCTTTTATTCTTAAAAACGAAATTGTCATCAATGGTGTTTCAAATAACCACCTTTGTGGATGATTAGTTATTGTTTCATGATACTTCATTCATGGAATTTTTAAATTTGCTAATAATTATTCATAATGACCTAAATATATATATTTTATCCCTTATAGGGTATTATTTATTTATTAAAATGATGTCTATAATAAACAGACCATGGAAACCCTAAAAAGAAGGCACACAAAACAATGAAATAAAAAATTATTATTAACAAATTGATTCTAATTTTGGTAAATAGATCATATAATTTATTATATGTAACACCCCATGGTTTTAAAAATAAATTAAATTCATGAAAATTTGTTTTAATTATATATTTATAACTAGCCTTTAATCATTATTTTGACACATCTATGTTTTGAATTTTGAAAAACGGTCATCTACAATTGTGTTCAGTAATTTATTTAGAGTCTGATAGAACAAACATGTTTTTTTTTCTGAAAAGTAACATACCCTTTTGAATAGAAATATGACCCTAATGAATATTAAATTGTATTATTATTTTATTTTCTTCAGGCGTTAAGATAATGACATCTTGGTAAATTTTTCAATGTGATATAAAAGCAACTATAGAATTAAAATTTTTAATTATTGACTTAAATATGATCTTATAAAAAAATTAAATTAATAATATTTAGAAAATTATTTTCAAAAAATGGAGTTCATTTTTTAATTGTAAATATCTCAATAATGGTATGGGTGTGTTTTTTGGATTTTTCTGAAATTCTTGATTTTTTTTGAATAGTGAAATACAGTAAAATACTGTATATTCAAATTATCAGTGAAATACACTATTTGTGACATCATAAGTGATGTAATACCACTTGGTTCGAAATCACATACCATTATTACTATTTTGGGTCACATGAATTTAAATTATTCGTAGTATTGAGAAAAAATATTATAATAATGATAATAATAATGTAAAATAGCTCCTCTACTCAACTATAAATACAACCCATTTACCCCTCTTCTTCCCACACCTCTCAAAACTTGAGAGTTTTCTAATTCTTACCAAATTTCCTCCCCAATATTCTTCCCCACATCCAAGACTATTTGTAATCACAGAAATGCAAAAATAATATTCCATAAGGAGGATCTCAAGGAAAAGAGATTAAGAGGTAAGAAATCCTCTTCCTTTTTCATGTGTATTCCATTCCTTTCCTTTTATTTTATTATATTCTCTTCCCATACACTTATCCAAGAGGCATGAAAGATACATAAATCATGTTTATCATTTATTTTCTCATGTTCATAGAAAATTTATCTTCATTATTCTTCTCCTCTCTCACTTATTCAATGAATAATAACATTGTATGTGATGTGTCGAATTACGGAAATCCATGATGATGTGATTTCAATTTGATTTAATTCCAAAAATTCGGGTGAGGACACCATTTTTATGGTTGAAAAAGGTTAAAATTTATTTATTAAGTCTCCTCCTTGGTTCTAGAATCCATTTTAACAAATGTTTTTAATTTATAAAACAATACATGTTCATTACGATTGAAGAATCACCAAAATGAACTAAATAAATATCAATAATGTTTTCACTTATGAATCATCCTAATTTAAGAATTCAAAATGTTAAATGGTATAATTTATGGTTTTTTAAATATATAAATACCATTCAATTTGAATTCAATATTTTCACTTCCAATCGACAAGAATATCCGTCAAGAACCAATCATGGAAACCAAGTAAAGAACGCACCCGACACAATGAAAATATCAAAATATTACTAATAAATTTGTTGAAGGATGTTGTAAAATTATCATATAATGTATTATAAACATGAATATATTTCATTGAGATATCATTATCACTCTTTTAACCATTATACATGAGGTTTAAACACTTTTTAATTAAGAATAACCCAAGGTAAGAGAATTCTTAACCTAATTTCTAGTCTCTGGGTTAACTGTCTTCTATATTCATTATGTGGTATTAAGATTATGGGTGTGAAGATTTTATATATATATTATGTTTCACTATGTGTGTTTACAGTGTATTCACATATCCATTCCATTATATTAATTCTCACTCTAATTATATTTTAAGGGACTTTATTTTAAAAATACTTTTAAAAATTTATTTAATAGATTTCAAATGGATTAATTTTTAATATGTATATGGTCTGAGTGGTTTCTTATTATTTTCAAGAAACTTTATTACCCTAATATGTACCGTGGACATTATTTTTGTTTGGTTGAGCCCATTATAGCTAAATATATGATGGGTGAGCCCCATTATAGCTCTACAATGCATTGGGTACTCTTGTGGTGGAAGTTGACCAAAAGGTTATTACATGTGTAAGGGTGAATGTAAGAGTGATATGGTAAATATGTTCCAAGTAAACTAAATTATGTTTCATTGCATATGAGTTTTTATTATTATCAGTTTTATTGGTTTTTATGTTATCAATTGACTACCGATTTCTATCTATATATCCCGTACTGATTTTTATACTCATCCCATGATTTAAAATGGTTTTCATAGGATATAAGGATGGGTAAGAGAAATAAGGGAGTCGTGATGTTTTATATGGAGTGTTGTTAGGGAAATCATGTTTTATGTTTTGATAATTTATATTTTGAAGAAAATGGATATTTCTTTAGTAGTATCTCTTGTATAAATGTGATATGTTGTGTTTTTAAGATATCATAATTCGTTTAAAACAATAAACCCAAAAATATCCTAGATGCTTAATAATGTATTTTCTGGTCTAAAATTCACGATTAAGTAACATATTATGGTTGGTTCCTTATATTTGCTATCAAAGGATGGTTTAGATAACTTTAGGGGTGGGGGTAATATTAAAATATTTTCATAAATGATTTTTAATCTATGGAAATTTGAAATTTTATAGAATTTAAGGATTAAAATGTTGGTTCATCTATGTTGTCATTATATATAATGGTTTTTTACAGAAGAAACAGGGAATCTGAAGTAGGAAGGTATAAGGAGGCTGATGTGTGTCAGAATCTGCATCCCAAAATTGCGGGAATCGGAACCTATCAGTTTGTGATAGTAATGGCTTAGTTGACTTAAGCAATAAATAGGGGTGGTATACATTCTAGATAGGATCAGGATCTACCATAAAGAAACAAGTCTTTTGTGGAGTATTTTATTAGGCAACATCCTCCATCATTTAGTGTAACCAAAGATCTAATGATAGATAAAGGATGGATCAATGCTATAGAAATGATATTTGATGTCGTCTGATGTTTACAACATCCAATATAATAATATCCATTTATTTTTTGGAAGGGGAAGCTGATAAATGGTGGTCTCTATTTAAGAATACGAGAGAAGTAGATAATCATGATAGTCTACAATGGGATAATTTTACGAATCCTTTTGTGGAAAAATATTTTCCAAAAACTATTTGACTTAATTTGGAGAAACAATTCATCCAACTAAAATATAAGGGTGATGATTATATAAAATCATATGAAGACAATTTTACATGTCTATCCAGCTATGTACCGGATTTTACTCGATATTTTGAAAGTTAAATTTATAGATTTTACTCTGGTTTGAAATTATTTTTGTGAAGAGCTTTGGCTTCATGGGAGTTTAAAAGAAATGAGTATCTTTTTCATTGTGTTTAAAAAGTTCAGATGAATTTTGCTGAAACATTTTTGCATTGTGAAGACATGAATAATTAGTGGTCTGGATGGATTTCAATGGGTAAGATCTCTTTAAATAAGTATCAAGGTAAGAAAAAAATTCAATTCTTATGAAAAGTGTGGTAAAAGGTATCCTGGTGAATTTCTTGTATATTCCTGGAAATGCTATTGAGGCTTAATGTTTGGACACATGTCTCCTGAGTGCATGGAAATTGATCCAAAAATTAATGAGAAGTCTATTGTGAGATGCTTTATCTATAAGGAACTTGTTCATTTTTCTAATGTTTGTCTGAATCTAGTTACTAAAGAAGGGAATCAACGAGATTGGAAAAAGAAGGGTTTGGTAAAATCATTTACAAACACTTCAGTATATTTTGAGCCACCAAAAGAGGTGGTATCAGGTATATTTCTTGTTTTTACAGATTAGTCATATGAGTTTCTTGATTCAGGGTATACACATTATTTAATTTATGAAAATTTTTTGGAAAAATTTGGAATTCAACCTCCTGAAATGAAACTAGATCTCATGGTAAAAACACTGGGAAGAAAAGTTGTGGCAAAACGAAATTATATGAATCGGCAGATCCTTGCATGTGGAAAAGTTTTACCAACAAACCTTATGGCTTTTTCCTCTAATAGAGCTTCATAATATTCTAAGTATGGACTAGATTTCTTTTTATCATGCTAAGATAGATTACATAGAAAATGATTTTTTTCCATAAATTATTTTATTTAGTGTACAAGAATTAACCCATACCATTAATAACATATCACAAATCTTTGAAACATATAACGGATTGCAATGAAATTTAGCTTTCTCATATTTTTAAAAACAAAGGAAGTATCCAAATTAATGATGTACCAGTGGTAAATGAATTCCTAGATATTTTTTCCAATGATTTTCCTAGTTTCATTCTTAATCGAGAGGTTGATTTTAATATTGAATTAGTACCCCATGCAAAGAAATTTTCTAAACCCCCTTATCATATGACTCAAATAGAACTTCTAGAATTGAAAATTTAGTTGCAATATTTTCTAGATAAAGGCTTCATCCGACCCAGAAAATCACTATGGGGTGCTCATGTCTTATTTGTTAATAAAAAAGATGGTTCAATGAGACTTTTCATCAATTATATATCCTTGAAAAACATTACTGTAAACAACAATTATTGTTTCCCTCATATCGATGATTTGATTGATTTTCTCTTGGGAGAGAAGTGTTTTTTGAAGATTGACCTAAGGTTCAGGTAACATTAGTTGAAAGTATAGTATGAATGCATTATGAAGGATATGTTTGTACTAGATATTGGAATTATGAATGTCTAGTTACACCTTTTGGAATAACTAATGGACCTTATGTATTCATGGTTCTTATGAATAGCTTATTTTGTGTGTTCTTGGATAAATTTTTGGTTGTGTTTATTGATAACATTCTGGTATATTCTATAAGAAAATACAAGCATGAAATAAATATATGCGTTGTTATGAAAACCTTAAAAGAAAAGAAATTGTATAGAAAATTTAGTAGGTGAGATTATTTGTTGAAACAGATTTATTTTCTAGGGAAAATTGTAAATAAGGATGGAAAAATAGATGATCCTGCCAAAACAAAAGTGGTTGATGAATGGCCAAGACAAAAATTATGTAACATCAATTCGTAGGATTTATGGAATAGCAGGATATTACAAATGGATAGTTAAAAACCTTTCATGGTTATCTGTCTAACTAAGTTAACAAGAAAATGGGTTAAATTTTTTTCGAAAAAAAAATGTGATTTTTGTTTCCATGAACTGAAGAATATATTGGTGAATGATTAATTTTTTCCATTGCCTCCCCGAAATACTGATTTTTCTTCTACCGTGATTATTTATTGAAGGGAATTGGTTGTGTTTTGATGCAAAATGATCATGTAATTGCTTATGCTTCAAGACAACTAAAACCACATGAGATAAATTATCCCAGACATGATTTGGAATTGGTAGCTAGGGGTTTTTCTTTAAGAATTTGGATGAACCATTTATACAGAGCCAAATGTAAAATAAATAATGACCATAAATGTTTAAATTATATATTCACTCAGAAGGAATGAATCATGAGGTAGAGAAGATGGAATGAACTGGTAACAGATTATTATTTCACGATCAGTTACCATATAGGAAAATAAAACAAAGTGGAAGATTCCTTGAGTTGAAAATAGTATACATCATTAACCATGTAACATCTGGAACATGATCCCTTTTTTGATTATTTGATGAATTTTGACATAGAATTTGTCAATAAAGGGAATACATTTGTGTTTCTTCAGAATTTAGTATAGTCATGTTTATCAGATACAATTAAGAAAGCATGGAAGGAAGAATGTGATATATATGAAAACGTATAATTGGATAAAATTGGTAAGATTGTAGAATGAAATATCCATAAATATTGTGTTTTTAGATTTGGAAAAAGGTTGTGTGTGCCTTGTGATTCCTAGTTAACGAAATATTTGTTATGTGAAGATCATATTTCTCCTTTTTTTAGTTCATCTGGGATGTACTAAGATGTACAGATACCCTCAAGAGTATTACTGGGGGGATGGAATGGAAATGTATATTGTAGAAATTTCTTGTGAAATGTTTGACATGTCAACAGGTTAATGAAGAGAGGATGTTACCAAAGGGGTTACTTCATCCTTTTCCAGTCCCATAGTGAAAATGGGATAATATATCAATAGAATTCATGGTGGGACTTCTTAATACTTCTCAAGGTGACCATTCAATTTAGTCATTGTTGATCAACTGGAAGAATTTGAATATTCCCTTTCTATTCGTGATACAATGTTGTTAGATCATCTTTCCCAATTTTATCTCTAATAAATTCTAATGTTACATGAAGTTCTTATTTCCATTGTATCAGGTCAGGATCTCAGGTTCACTTATAACATTTCGAAGGGGATTTAAAAGTAATTGGACACAAAAGTGAATTTTAGTACATCTTTTCATCCATAATTAGTTAGGAAGTCAGAATTAACGTTTCAGACCATGGAGGAAATGCTTCGAGTTAATTTAATAGACTACCAGGGAAGTTGGGATCAGCATCATTATTTAGTAGATATTTCTTATAATAATAGTTTTCCTTACAATATTCAGATGGATCCTTTTGAAGCATTGTATGGTAAGTGGTGTCAGACTCCATCATGTAGGGATGAATTCAGTGAAAGAAATTTTATGGGACCTGATATGGTATAGGAAGTGGCTGGAAAGGGTAATATGATCCCGCAACACATGGGGAGAGCTCATAGTATGCAAAAATGTTATTTAGACAACTGAAGGAAAGACTTCTATTTCGAGGTAGGTGACCATGTATTGCTTAAAATCTCTCCTTGGAAAATTGTAATTCATTTTGGAATCAAAGTAAAGATAAGTCTCAGATCTATTGATCCTTTTGAAATAATGGGGAAAGTTCGACTAGTTTCATACCAAGTAGCTTTGGCTTTGATTTTATCTCAGGTATATAATGTATTTCATATTTCGAGTTAGAGAAAGTATGATCCAGATTAATCAAATGTCTTGAGCCCCAAAGTAGTTCAGCAGGAATAGAACCCTTCTTAAGAAGACAAACCAGTTCATATTCTTGATCGAATGGAACATGTATTGTGGAAAAAGGTAACCCACTAGGTAATGGTTTTGTGAAGAAACCACAAGGTTGAAAAAGAAACATGGGAATCAGAAAATGATATGAGGGAAGGTACCCTCACTTGTTTAATGAGTAAATAAAATTGATAGGACACAATTTATATAAGGTGGGGATAATGTAACACACTAAGGTTTTAAAATTAAATGAAAATCATGAAACATTATTATAAGTAGATATTTATAACTATCCTTTAAACATAATTTTTTAACTTCTGTTTTTTGAATTTCGAAGAACGGTCATCTGAAATTATGTTCAGTAATTTATTTGGAGTCTGATGAAACCAAATAGGGTTTTTGGTGAATAGTAACATACCCTTATGAATAGTAATTTGAATAGTAATGTGACCATAATGAATAGTAAATTTTATTATTATTATTTTTATAAGGGATTTATGGTAATGACATCTTGGTTAGTTTTTCAATGTGATATAAAAGCAGTTATAAAATTATAATTGTTAATTTGTTAATGAAGTTTTATTTTATTTCAGAATGAAATAAAAATTATTTCAAAAATTATTTTCAAAAAATAGAGATCATTTTTCAATTTCACATGTCAAAATATCATTAGGGAGACCTTTTTGGATTTTTCTGAAATTCGTGAATATTTTATGAATAATGAAACAAGTTAAAATACCATATATTCAAATTATCAAGTAAATACTCTATTTTTGACATCATAAGTGATGTAAGACCACTTGGTTAAAACTCACCTTCCATTATTATAATTTTAGGTCAAATAAATTAATATTATTCTTATCCTTGAGAAAAAATATTATAATAATGATTTGAATAATGTAAAATACCTCCTATTCTCCACTATAAATACCACTCATTTCCCCCTCTTCCTCCCACACCTCTCAAAGCATGAGAATTTTATTTTTTTTTCTTCCAAATATCCTCCCCAATATCCATCCCCATGTACAAGACCTACTGGTCTCACCCAAAGGACAAAATTAAAGGCCTTATAGAAGATCTCAAGGAGAAGAGATCAAGAGGTATGAAATTCACTTCCTTTTTCATGTGTTTTCCTATCCGTTCGTTTTATTTTATTATAATCTCTTACCATACTTTTATCCATGATTCATTAAAGCTCCATAAATATTTTATATTCTGGATTTTCTCATCTTTATGTAAAATTAATCATCATTTTTCTTCTTCTCTCCCACTTATTCATGGAATAAAAACATTGTGTGTGATGTGTCAAATTACCGACATCGTGGATGATGTGATTTCAATTTTCATTAATTCCTTCAATTATGGTCATGAAACCATTTAAATAGTTGAACCAGATTATAATTTATGTATTATGTATTATCTATGGATATGGAATCCTTTTTTACACAGTGTTTTAATTTATAAAACAAAACAAGTTCATTACGATTGAAGAATCGCCAAAATGACCTAAAAAATAAAAATAATGTTTTAACTTATGAATAATCCAAATAAATGGTATAATTTCTGGTTTTGGAAATATTTAAATACCATTAAATTCCAATTTTAGATATTCAATTCCAATCTACATGAATATCCATTATGAACCAATCATGGAAACCATATAAAGAACGCACCCGGCACAATGCAAATTACAAAATATTACTAATAAATTTGTCTAATGATGTTGTAAAATGATCATATTATGTCTTATAAACATGAATATGTTTCATTAAGATATTAATAACTATATTTTAACCATTATATAGGATTTTTAAACACTTATATTTAATGAAGAACCCAAGGTAAGGAATATTTTATCCCAATTTCCAGTCTTTATGTTAACATTCATTTTTATTCATTATGTGGTATTATGATTATTATTGTGTTTATTTGTTGTTTATAATATGTATCAATGTGTGAATTTATAGGGTATACACATATCCATTCCATTATATTAATTCTCACTCCAATTATATTTTAAGGTACTTTCTATTTATATCATTTAAAACCCTCTTTAATAAATTTCAAAATAATAGTTTCTTTAATATGTATATGGAATGAGTGGTTTCTTCTTATATTCAAGATACTTTACTACCATTATATGTTCCTTGGAAAATATTTATGTTATTTTTACCCCATTATATCTTAGGATATGTTGGGTTGAGCACATTAGAGCTCAATATATGACTGGTGAACCCCATTATAGCTCTCCAATGCATTGGGTACTCCGGAGATTAAAGATGACCAAAAGGTTATTCTATGTGTAAGGGGGAATATAAGAGTGGTATGGTAAGTATTTCCCATGGAAAATTCATGATTTTTATATTCATATAAGTTTTTATGATTAAGTTTTTTATTGTTTTTTATGTAATAACTTGACTAACGCTTTCTTTCTTTATATCCCTTACTGAGTTTTATATTGATCACATGTTTTTAATATGTTTTTCATGGGATAAAAGCATGGGTAAGAGAAAGAAGGGAGTCATGATTTTTGATATAGAGTGTTGTTAAAGAAATAATCTTTTATGTTTTAATGTTTTGTATTTTGAAAAAAAATAGTTGCTATTTTAATAGTATCCTTTTGTATGAGTGTCGTATGTCTTGTATGTAAGACATCTTTGTTGGTTAAAACTCTAAACCCTATAAGATCCTTGATGTGTAATAATTTATGGTCTTTTCTAAAATTCAATGTAAATAAACCTTATAAGGTAGGGTTTTTCTATTTTATATATTAATATTGTTTTATAATACATTAATAACACTATATAAACCATTTTACACGAGGTTTGAAACATTTTAAGTAATATAAACTCTAGGTAGTGGAGTTTTCTATTAAAATGCTCTTAAATGTTTTCTAAATTCAAAAATAATGTTTTTATTACTTCTATGGAATGATTGGATTATACCAATTTCATTATGCCTTGGTGTTTTGATTATTTATTTACAATATTACATTTTTGTTTAAAAATAAAATTATTTCCTTTTTATTTTTATAATATTCATTTAAAATAATTCATTTTCCTCAATAAATATTTTTATGATGAATGTGTTCCTATATTATGATTATGTTCTATTTAATTATTTTTTATGATGGGTGAGATCTATATATTTTTCCAATTCATTGGGTATGTTTATGTTGGAAGATTGATGTAATAGATATTCCATGTGTAACTATAAAGGTTAAACCATAATGTAGCCATGAATGTTATATCATAAGGTAGTTATGACGGTTACATCCTAAGGTAGCACTGAGGGTCTCCTTGTAAGGTAGTCGTGAGGATTAAAAATCATATTTTAGTTGAAAGGACTACAATCTTATAAAATTGATTCCATGTGTTACCTTTATGGTTTAATTTATGTTTTATATGTTTCATGTAAATATCTTGTTTTTATAATGTATGTATATGCTACTTAATGGGTGAGATGTATTCCTTTGTGAAAATGGTTTCATATATTTATATGTATTAATGGAAAAATATTTTCTTTAATTTTTTATGTCCCTTTCTACTATTTTTGAACTCATCCCAATTTTTAGAAGGTTTTTCATAGGGATTAAGAATGGTTAGGGAAATAAATAAGCAAACTAGAATGTTTTGAAGAATTAATATTTTATTAAAAACGTTTGTATTATAAAAATAATGTATATTGTTTAACTATAATCCAGTTTATATGGTTATATGAATTATGAACTAATTCACATAAACCCTAATCTAAGAACGATCAGTGTGAATGTAATAAAGTAGATTTTAGTTGAATTAATTAGATTATGTAATTTTTAAGGAATAATCTTTATAGTTATTATTAGAGAACTATTTAAAAATCTTTAGGGGTTAGGATAATTTTAATAGAATACCATATTGAATTTTTAATTTATTGCTAATTTGAAATTATATATAATTTAATTATTACCATGTTGATTTGTCTATGATATGCCTATTTTTAATGATTTTTCAATGAATAAATAGGGAAGCATATGTATAAAGGCACTGAAATGTTAATATCTTTCTAAATCTACATCCTGGAATAGTGGGAATTGGAACTGAGTAGTTTCTAATAGTAACAAATTAGTTTATGTAGGAATTATATGGAGGTAAAATCCTTGAAATAGAATATCTATATCAACCGTAATGGAACATGAAAATAGTGGAACATGTAACGAGGAAAAACCCTCCTACATTCACTATATCTTACGAGCCAATGGTTTCTAAAGTTTGGATTAAATACCTTGAAAATATATTCAATGTGAGGGAGTGTAATGATAATCAAAATATTAGTCTTTATATTTACCTTCTTATGGTGAAGCTGGCCAGTGGTGGTCAATGGTCAAGAATATCATAGATAATGGGGAGATTGATGCCTTAGAATGAGATGAATTTAAGAATATGTCCCCTAAAAAATATTTTACTAAGTTGGTTTGAATAAATATGAAAAAGAAATTAAATGATTTTAAACAAATAGAATAAGATTCAGTGGCTCTATATGAAGAAAACTTCACTCATTTGGAAAGGGACACTCCAGGTCTAATTCTGAATCTTAATAGTAAAACCAATTGTTTTTAATCAGGATTGAAACCAAGATATCAAATGGATTTGGCATCCCATGAATTCAAAACTTATTATAAACATATTATATGTGTTGAAAGGGTATACATAAATTTTTTTGATGATCATGTTTACTTTCACAAAAATCATAAGAAAAGTTCCGGATGGAATCCAATTGGTAAGAACCAATTAAATTAACTAGAATGTATAAAAACCCAATTTCTAGTTTTTGAAAAATGTGTTAAAAAGAACCTCGTGGAATGGAAAAACAATTTCAAGAAGTGTTTTCGATGTTGTAAGTTTTGGACATATGGACTGATATTTCAATGATATTTATCTTATGTTTAACATGATAAGGAAAATCTGATGTGTTTTAAATGTGGTCATATGGGTCATTATGTAAATACGTTCCCAAAAAAAAATACAAATGACGGAAAGAATCTAGATTATAATTGGAAAGGTGTAGATAAATCCATATTGGCTACGGTGGTAGATTTTGGACAATCCAATGATGTGGTATCAAATAATTTGGTTTTCTACTTATTTTTTTAAATTATTTGTGTGATACGGGGTCTACACATTCCTTTATTTATGAGTAATTTTCTTGCAAATTGTCAATTTAACTTTATGAAATTAATCCACAACACATGGTTAAAACACCATGAGGAAATATTAATTAAAAAAATAGAATTACAATAACCTTTCAATTTTTCTCTATCAAAATAAATTTATTTCAATCCTTATTGATTTTTCCTAGTAGAGTTTGATTTTATATTGGGTATAGATTGGATTTATGTATACAATGATATGATTGGTTATAGAGACAAATAATTTTTTCCATAAATAGTTTTAGTTTTTATATAATAATGAACCCATTAAATTGATTTCATATGAGTAAAATGAGAAACGATTAATAGATGGAAATAAAATTTATCTTGCACACATTGTTGAATTTAAGGTAGTTGTTCCGATTAATCTTCTATAAATTGTAATGGAATACCCACATGCTTTTCCTAATAAGTAGTTATATTTTATACCTAGTCTAGAAGTGGAATTTTCAATAGAAATAGTTCATGATGAAAAGAAAATTCTAAAACTCCCTGATCGAATGGATCAAGTGGAACTTCTGGAATTAAAAAAAATGTTACATGAGTTTCGTGATAAAGGTTTCATTCATCCTAGAACATCACCATTTTGTTATCCAATTTTTTGTTAAAATTAATTATGGTTCCTTGAGTATTCACCTTGATAATAGATACTTAAATAACATTACCATTAATAATAAGTATCAATTGCATTGTATCAGTGACATGTTTGATCACCTCCGAAGAGCTCAGTATTTTTCCATGGTTGATTTCAGATTTGGGTAACATGTTCTTATTGTGAAGGAGGATGAAATTCCAAAAAGGGAATTCTATACTAGATATGGGAATTATGAGTTTCTATTTTTTTCCTTAGTTTTGAAAAATTATCATGATGTATTTAGGAATATTATGAATCAAATATTCCATGAATATTTGGATAAGATTTTTTTATTGATGATATACTGGGGTTTTCAAAATCTTATGAGGATGATGAAAAATATTTAAGTATTTTTATAAAAACTATCAAAGAAAATAAATTGTTAAAAAAATTAGAAAATGTAAATTTTGGTTGCAATATATTTATTTTCATGGGAACTTTGTCAACGATTGTGGAAGAATAGTTGATCCTACCCAAATAAAAGTGGTTTATGATTTGAAATTACCTAAAATTGTTACTATGATTCATAGTTTTCTATACTTATCTGGCTATTACTGATGGGTTATTAAGAACATTTCATAGTTATATTGACAACCAAATAAGTTAACATGAAAGGGGGTTAAATTTATTTATATAGAAGAATGTGATGTTTTTTAGGAATAAAGAATGAGATTGGTGAATGATCTAGTTTTGGAATTACATTCTAGAAATTATGATTTTTTTCATCTACAATAATGCTTCATTAAATGGATGAGGTTGTGTTATAATGAATACTGATCAAGTAATAGCATATTCTTTAAGAAAACTAATACCTCAATAGTTAAATTACCCCACAGATGATTTCGAATTTTCAGTTGTGGGTTTTGATTTGAAAATTTAGACTACTCATTTACATGGGTCAAAATATAAAATATATACTTACCATAAAAGATTGAAGTACATATTTACTCAGAAAATGTTGATCATGAGGTAGTGAATATGAATGTAACTGATAATGTATTATGAATATATGATCAATTACCATCCAGGAAAAGAAAATAAAGTGGTGTATTCCTTGATTGGAAAACATTATGGATCATTAACCATGTTACATTTAGAACATGACCCCTAGTTAATTATTTGAAAAATTATAGATTCGAAGTTGTTGGGGTAGATAATTCCTCTTTTTTGTTTCAGTTTTCAGTTAAATTATTTTTCTCAAATAGAACTGAGGAATCACATAAGGAAGACCATGAGTTAGAAAAAAATAGAATTGGATAAGAAAGATAAGATTACTGAATTTAATGTTGATAAAGATTTTGTATTAAGAATTTGAAAGAGATTATGTGTTCCTTATGATTTATAGTTGGAGAAGTAATTTTAAATGTAGTTCGTAGTTCTCCATTTCTAGTTCATCTTGGATGCACTAAGGTGTACATACACCATTAAGAATATTACTAGTGAGATGGAATGAAAATAGATATTTTTAATTTTACGACGAAAACTTTGAGTTATCATTATGTAAAAGTAGATTGAAAACTACTAAATGGGTTTCTTTAGCCTTTTCCAATTCTAGAGAATAAATGGGAAAATATATCCATGGATTTCATTGAAGAATTATTAAAGACATATTGAGGAAACAATGCAATTTGGGTTATTATAGATGGAAGAACTAAATGTACACATTTCCTTCTTATTCAAAATACTCTATCATTATATCAACATTCACGATTGTACCATACATATATTTTCAATTACATGTAGTTTCTCTCTCTATTAAATTTGAAAATGATCTCAGATTCACTTATAATTTCTAAAACGACCTTTAGAAGTGGTTGGGAATTGAATTAAATTTTTGAATAGCCTTTATTACTCAATATAGTATATTGAATGAGTGAAAAATTAAGACAATTTAAGACATAATTTGTTCTTGTTTAGTTAATTACAAGGGGATTTGGGATCAATATGTTTATTCAGTTGAGTTTTTTTTTAAATAATGGTTTTCATTCTAGTAAAAAAATTGAGGCTTTTGAAGAATTATGTAGAAATCAGTTCACAACTTCAGCATTTTGGTATGAAGTCTGGTAAAATAATTTGATGAGACTATAATTAGTTGACGAAGATGAAGAGATTTTAAATAGAATCCAAAACCACATGACGAAATCTCCTATAAGGAAGAAACTTTTTGCAGATAATAGAAGGAAAGACCTTTATTCTATGGTATATGATCAGGTTTTCTTTAAAATATCCCCATTCAAAAGTGTTATGAACTTCTGTAGGAAGAGAAATTTAATTAAAAGGAATATTATATCTTATGAAATCCTTGAGAAAGTCAGACCAGTTTCCTACCAAGTAGATATTCTTACGAGTTTATCTCAAGTACACGATGTTTCTCATGTTTCATTGTTAATAATGTATGTTCCATAACCATTTCATGATTTTAGCCAAGAATTAGATCAGTTGGTAGAGAACCAATCATATAAGGAAAATCATGTTCAAATTATTGATCATATACATCGTGTATATCAAAACAAGTTAATTCACCATGTTAATGTTTTGTGGATATACCACATGATTGACGAAGAAACATGGGAATCTGAAAACATTGTGATGGAAAGGTGTCATGAATTGTAAATAAGTTAAATTTTTTATCAGGACACAATTTCGAAAAGGGAATAGAATGTAACAACAAAGGTAAAAATAGAGTATTTTGTTTTCATATTTTTTAATAATCTTGAATTAATCGTTAAACACATTATTTTCAGTAATTCTTTAATTAATAATTTTATTAAACCAATTTCAAATATAGTTATATTTAAAAGAATAAATTTCCAATTTTTTAACATTAATTTGAAGAAACTAATCTAATTTTATATATTTTCATATTGAAATTATCTTTTTATGAATTCATGGTAGTTTTTTGGGAAAAAATTAATTTTTGGTGAATAGTAAAAAATAATTTTTTAATAAAATATATAATATTTAGGAGATCCTCCAGAATTAATTATGATAAAAAAAGTATCAAACTTATGGAATGACTAAATTCAAAAATTATAATATAAATATTGTATAATATAAATTCATAATTGAAATTAAAATTTACTTCATGAGAAGTATAAAAATAATTAGCAGGGTTAATACAGTACATGTGGATCACTGAGAATATCAAAATTGGTGAATTATCGATAATAATTGAATGATAAAAAAATTATTATTTTTAATTAATTATTTTGTATAATTGATGTTTTTCGATCATTCTTTATAATTATAGTGTTATATAACATGGGTCTGATCAAAAATCATATCCAATTAATAGGAAAGGTAAGAAAAGACAAATTATCAAATTAATGAAGTCTTATTAACATGTGTCTGAGTAAATATACATAATTAATAAATCTAAAATTTTAACATGAATCTAATTATGTTATTTTTATGATATTAATTTATTTTTACCTTTTTTATATGTAATTATTAACTGTAATTATTATGAACTGCTAATACACTTCCTATTTAAGTAGAAGAAAAATAAATAAAATGATTTTAATTAAAATTATATAGTACCAAATTGACCCAAAATATGAATAAATCTATTTGGATGTGTATGTGTTGAAAAATAAATTATTTTAATTTTAATTTGGGTACTTTTAGGAACAACTATAATAACTTTCATCCACTTATAATATTTTATTTAAAATGAAGTCAAGTTATTCACACAATTGTTTTTAATAAATGTAATATTTTAATATATGTTTTACCGAGAGTGTTTTCCGAACATAAATAGTTATTCGAAATCTATTAAATTTATCTTCTCCATGAAATTTTATTTTAAATTTTTAGGTCCTTTGGAATTATTTAACCCTATGTTAATCTTATTATATTTTAATATTTTATATAATTCCTCGTTTTCCCCTCACCCCAATTATAATATTGGGATCAATCCATCAATTAATTTCATCATCTTAAGAGGTTCGGAATGGGAAAATATTCAGGAGTTAAATTACTTCTTCTTCTATTTTAAATTCAATCTCACTTTTACCTTATCTTCACATCCTATCAAAATATGTTTGATAAATCAGGTATCATTTATATAATTATATTTTATTGGGTTAAATGGTATATTCATCATAAAATATCCTATTTTCAAAGTATATTATTAAATAAAAAATCATTGTCTAGGGTGTTTCAATTCACCTCCTTCATAGAAGATGGGTTATTGTTTCCAAACAATGAATTCATAATAAGATTAAATAGATATATAATTATTTAAAATTGAATATATATATATATATATATGATCCCTTCTCGAATATAATTTCTTTTTGACAAGGAGGTCCATAATAAACCGTTCCTAGAAACCATGAAAAGAACACACTCGGAATAATGGAAATAACAATATATTATATAGAAATAAGAGGATAGTTGTTATAAAAAGATCATATAAGGTATTATAGATTTTAAAATATTTTTCTATAAGATATTAATAAAACACTTTAAACAATTATAAAAGAGTTATAAATACATTATAAGTAAGATGAACTTTAGGTAATGGATTTATAGTTTAAAATACTCTTTAATGTTTTGGATATACAAAAAGAATGTTTTTTATATATACAGAATGATCGGATATTACCATTTTTCTGAAAACATAATATTTTGATGCTTTCATTAGACTATTACCTGTTTACTTACAAATAAAAGTATTTCTTTTGAATTTGTGCAGTATTCTTTTATAATATATGATTTTCCTTAAGATGGTTTTTCTAATGAAAGTGTTAATTTATTATGATTATTTTCAGGTTCTTGTAAATTTTTTATGATGAAGGGATAGAACTATATCTCCCTTGAATTAATTGGGTATTTTTGTGTTGTATATTGACTATAATCGTTATTCTAAGTTTAACTATAATGGTAACACAGTAAGGTATCTATGTGGGTGGCATCATAAGGTTTTCATGAGGGTTACAACATAAGGTATCATCGTGGGTAACATTATAAGGTAGTCATGAGGGTCAAAAATAATATGGTGTCTATGAAGGTTAAAATCTAAAGTAATTAATTCCCCCATGTTACCTTTATTATTATATTTATGTTTTCTATGTTTTATTGAAATCTCTTATTTTCAAAAAGTATATGAACCTTTATCGAGGAGCAGTATATCTTTGGGAAAATTATTTTACATGATTATAAGTATTCATGGACTAAAAATTTCATTTTTTATTTTTATATCCCTTACTAATATTTTTTCCGCATCCATAGTTTTAAAAAGAGGTTTACATGTATTACGGATTGGTAATAGAAATCAAGAAGATAATATGAATGTTGTGAAGTATTCATGTTTTATTAAAATATTTTTTTATTATGGAAAAATGGATACTTTTTTAGTAGTATCCACTTTACATGCTTGTATTAATTTTGACCTAATTCTCTAGAACAATTTACTGAAAATATCTTTGGGAATATAATAATTATAATTCTAGTAGAATTAATTAGATTGTGTATTTTTTATGGTTGGGTCATTCTACCAATGGTTCCCTTTAAGATTAAATTTTCCATTAACTATCTAAAATTATGTGATTGGAGATATCATAGAACATGGGCCCCACATTCATAGTGTGTTTCACTATAAAAAGAGTGTAGGATATGATTGAAAAATCATTTTTTTGATTTTTGAAAAACACTTTTCAGTTATGTGAGAACCCATCATTGCAAACCTCATTAAGGATATGTTCGAACCAAAATACCATTACAATGATTGATTTATGGGTTGAACAAAGAACCCTTTCCAACACCAAACCCGCCAAAAAAACCATGAAAAAATGCATGATCATCACTTTGAGGATAAGTGGGAACAGAACATGAAAAATCAGACAGAAACCCCACAGTAGGACTAGCCACAATAAAACCACACCCAAGAGCCTCCAAGGCTAGAAACACCACAATCATGTCCACCAACACCATCCCAATTTACCAAAGAAACCTTTAAACCAGTCCATGGTGGGGGAGTGCATAAAGGGTAAGTAAAAAAGAGTATATAAGAATCATAAATTGGAATAACTAGACCCTGGAAAACAAAAACAGATCCACAAAAGGGAAAACATTGAAAAAGGGATATTAGGTGAAGGAATTGATCAACCCCAATCATTCTTGGGGCCACTATTTCTTACCTCATATTGACCCAGGAAGAATACACAAACTAGTCCTTCATGCGACCCTGAAACAAACTGAATGTAAACTATTGAAGAGAGGACATCATCTGAACCGAGCATTCCTGCATCTTCCATCCACATCTGCGTACTAACTCCAGAAAACAATCAACAATTCCCCAATCTATAACACCATGAACCATGATGGAACCATCGAGACTAACCACGCAGTACCAGAACAATAGTGTAGTGAACCGTTGAGGAGAGGACATCCTCGGCACAGAACATTCCTACATCTACCATCCACATCTACGTACTCTAAAATATGGAAACGATGCTTCAACCTCATACTGACTCCATCGAAACCAAACAACCAAAATAAAGAAAACATCCCAGGAAAAACCACTTACAAGAGGTTCAACAATAGGGATCTTGACTCCAGAAAATAGATAGGTGACCTCATAATTGCTCAGTCGATGGGGGGGAAGCTTCACCGACAAGAATCCTGACCACATTCGCATATAATAAAATTTAAATTTTTTTATCTAGGTATTTCATGAAATAATTTGATTTATATTTTAGAAAATAATGACATATCTATTTATTGGTTTATAATAAATATTTTTATAATATTAAAAATAGTGGACTATGATGTTTCATATAGGTAATAACCACCTACCAAAGATATAGACAACAAGAGTCTTCAATAATAGTCCAATGGAAAAATAACAACTCCTATAAATCGCTTAAAAATAACATCCAAAACAATAAATTACCTATAAATAAAAAAAATGACATATTGATAACCAAAATTTTATTTGGCCAAAACCTTATTAGAAAACTATTATAATAATTTTAACCATTAATCAAATGAAATACCCAATTTATACAACCCTAATATATACTATTTCAAGGCCAAAACCAAATAAAATATTAAATAATTTATATTAAAATGAGGTACCAAAAAATTATTATACTGACATATACATTTCATAAATATATATTAAATCTTTAGAGGTGAATCTTAATTACATAACAGAGTGACCGATGCTAGAATCATGTTGGTCTAGTGGATTTGGAAACATGGACACATAAGAAATTGGTTCATAAAAGATCTACATCATCACCCAGTAAATTATTCATAAATATCACACTTCTGAGACATATCTTACTTATTACCTTTCTTCATAACATGGGTAGAGAAACACAAGAAAGGGTAATATCATTTTTTCAGCAAGGGTGAACATGGACGATATCAACGCTCAATTGAGTATAACATGAACATAAGGTTATGAGAACATGTTCATAACATTTTAAAAGCATACCCTATATATCATAAATCATAATCTTGTGTATTTTAATAAGTATATATATTTCATTATACATTAGTCATAAAGTATTGAATGTACATAATCTATGAGATCATTACATTTCCATAAGAAATAATTTTTTCGCATATGGATTGAAGATAAAATCATTTACTTTGTATAAAATCATCATTTTCAAAAAAAATGGTGGAATAGTGATTAGCCACTAAATGAGGCTAATATTCATTGTTAATATAAAAAATTTTCATGTTCTTTTTTATTCATAAACACCATTTTAGTGCATTTTATATTTGAACATCATTTCACATTATGATTGTAATACCTTCTTAAAATGCACTATTATGTGGTACATTTTTGAACATCATTTAAAGTACCCAATGATTCATCTGATTATAAAGAATTGAATTTTACATATTTTAATTTGATATGTTTGTAAATTGATCTACACTTAAATATGAACATGTTTGATTCAGGGATCAGTGGAGAATTCATGGAGGATGATGGAGATATTTGGCAATCAAAGGAAGCAATTCTGGAGAAGGCAGATTGGACACCATACCACTGATGAAACTGTGGGGCCCCACATACTGGTCCAATTAATCCCAAATTTCATGGTATGCTAGAAGAAATGTATAGGAACAAATCACTCTTCAGGAGTTAATGATAATTCGGCCTCCATGTTGGACATTTAGTTGGCCCAAGTTAGAGATAAAATTCTGGGACAGATTCTGCGGCCCAGAAAAACAGTCCACTACATTGATCATATCTCGGAATCCAAAACTCTAAATGGGCCCAAATTTTACAGGCGGTTAGAAGCCATCCGGAGCTCCATTTTCTTCTTCTATATCCCACCCTAATTCGTCCGTCTAGAAGGTATTCCAGACGCGTCTGTTAGGTGAAGGAAAGATGGCTTCCACCTCGGGTCAAATGTGGAAAAGTCCAAATTCCACAAGCTTTCCACCACCTATAGCCTAGAAAAATTAATTAAGATGCTTTGTACTGTTGGTGGTTCGACCCAAGGCTCCCCAAATGCCTATTTAAGGAAGTGGTGGTGAAGGAGTTGAGGATCTTGGATGCTTTGTTTAATTGTAATGTTATGCTACATTTTTGTTGCCTCAATTTTGTCTTTCACATGTAAGTTGTTCAATTCACATTAGTTTCTTAATAAAAGTTCTTCTTCTACTCTTATTCTGTTGTTCTTAATATCACTTTGATACCGTTGGATCATGGTGTGAATTTATTCACACCAACCCTTGTGAAATAATTCACACAACGGTGGAGTGATCATTTTATTTTTGTTGTTTTTTTTACTTCTCCATTTCCTCCCTTATGAGTCTACTTTCCGCTTCCATTGAAACCATGGGATCAATGGAGGGCTAACCCACTTATGGGTTGATCCAAGGGAGTAGCAAGGGGCTGGATTGGATGTTATTTATCACCTAATTAATGTATAATCACTTCATTAATTGGGATTTTTATTTGATGATTTTTAAACTCCATCGTCCTTGTTGAATTTAAGGCCACACACTTCAAGTACTAATACGATCCTTTACCCTGAAGTGATCAAAACATTGATCCTTCAAGTGTATAGGTGATTAGTATTAGAGGGTGTAGGCATTAAAATAGTAAGTGATGATTTTGTTTTATCTCCTTAAATGAACCCATCTCAAATTTAAGAAATTGAAATCATTAAAAAGAAAATATGTCCAATCCACCTCGAGTGATAACCTAGGATCAACCCATTCTTTTAAATTGAATCCACTTAAATCTTTTAGATATATTTAAAACCCATCCAAAATCAATCCATGTTGGCCACTTCATATCCAAAAATCCATCCCTTAGGTTGTGTATCTTAGGTATCTTCTTAGGTCTCTGTGGAATCGACAACCCAAGCTACACTACAAGGACCGTTCTACCCTTCTTTTCTTGGGTAAATTTGGGCGTGAACCAAATTTTGGGGCCATTTCCGGGGACCAAGTAAGTACCTTAGATCAAAAAAAAACTTCTTTCCTCACCTCCATTCTTCTACTCACAACCAAGATCTCTTATCTTGTCCCTTTCTCGCTTTTTTTGGCGCATGTCCGCCTACACCCACGATTTCTCAAACAGACTAGTTAGGGTGGAAAGTCCTAGGATAGGGGAGTCAAGTGCACCTAAGGGATTGTTTAAATTAGATTCAAATATTCTTGAAATCCCAAAGTCAGAACTTGAAACAAGTCCAATGGAGGGTCATCCACAAAATCAAATTGTAAACCCTGGGGGGAATCAAATGGGAAACCAAAACCAAGAAGCTCCAAACTTAGGGAATGCTGTTGATCAAACTATGAACGACTACCTCACTCCAGCTTGGACCAATGCACCCTCATGCATTAGACACAATTCCATAGTAGACACCAACTACATATTCAAACCCCATGTCCTAAGCCACCTTCCGACCTTTCATGGGATGGAGTCAGAAATGCCATACCTTCATGTCAAAGAGTTCAACGACATTGTTGAAACCATGTGTCCCCCACATCAACTAGAATCCGCTAAGATGAGGCTATTTACTTTTTCATTAAAGGATCGAGCTAAAAATTGTCTGAACAACTTGAGACCTGCATCAATCCACTCTTGGGACCAACTACAAAGAGAATTCTACAAAAAATATTTCCCTCATCACAAAACAATTGCACTTAAAAAGAGCATCCAAAACTTTTTTGAAAAAGAGGGAGAGTTATTCTATGAATCATGGGAGAGGTTCAAAGACACCCTAAACATGGTTCCACACCATGGGTTTTCCATACCTGAACAAGTGAGAATTTTCTATGAAGGGTTGGGTCCGGGGAACAAACAGTTCATTGACATGATGTGTAATGGAACCTTTAAAAACAAGGCCCCAAATAATGCTTACGAGTATCTCGAAAGTCTTGCTGAACAAAACCAAACTTGGGGAACTTCGCCTTATTCTGAAAAGCCACAAAGAACCACTGGAATTCATACACTTAGAGAAGAGGAAAGCCTTAGGGCTAAACTCGCAGCACTCTCTAGGAAGGTTGAAGAGATAGACCTTAAGAAAGTCCATGAAATCCAAAATGTAGACCTTGTTTGCACAATTTGTGACAAACATGACCATAAAACAGACAACTGCTCAATCATTCCATCCATCAAGGATGTTCTTCTAGGAGGACCCCCAGCAGAAGTCAATGCCCTAAACTTTCAAAAGCCCCAATACCAAAACACCTTCAATCCATGGTACAATGACCACCCAGGCTTCCGCTGGAAAGATAACCAACAACCTAGCCAACCACAGGGACAAAATCCTTACCCCCATCAGAACTACCAAAACCATAACCATTTCCAAACCCAACCTATCCAATACCAACAACCACCGGTCCATTTTCAACAAACCATACCACCTCCAAAATATCCCCCTGGGATAAACCAACCTACTCAAGCACCAACCCAAACTGTTCCACAAAGCCTACTAGAACAACTGTGCAAACAAATGGACAGGATGAACTCGGAGGTATCTTCCCTAAAACAAGAACTTCAAACCATCAAAACAGGAAAGGCACCCATGCCTACTCAGGCGGTGCCGTCCTCAACTTCAAGGGGAGAGTCAAGTTGTGCTCAAACAACTCATGAACAACTAAAGGCTGTGACTGTTTTAAGTAGTGGGAAATCAATTGAGAAACCTGAACTACTAATTCAGAACCCACATGATGATTCAAACATGGATGAAAATTTAAATGAACCACAAGATCAAACTGAAGAAAGTGATAACAATGTGAAAGAAACAACTCTTCAACAAACAACCCCACAACCTGCACCATTTCCTCTACGCATGAGGGGGAAAACCAAACTTGAACTGAGTGAAACGTTGAGGGAATATTTTCACAAGTCAAGTTGAACATACCCCTTCTCGATGCAATCCAAACCATACCTGCCTACTCAAAGTTCCTTAAGGACTTGTGCACTTTTAAAAGAAAATTTTCACATAAAAACCAAGTCCTTTTGGCTGCTAATGTGAGTACCACCATTCAAGGTACAATTCCTCCTAAGTTGAAAGACCCAGGTTGCCCTTACATCAATGTTGAACTAGGAGAAATCAAAGTTGTCAAAGCCTTGTGTGACCTAGGTGCTAGTTTCAATCTCATCCCATATGCTGTGTACTGCCAGTTAGGCCTAGAAGAACTCCAACCCACATCTGTCACACTTCAACTTGCTGATCGTAGCATTAGGGTTCCAAAGGGGATTTTAAAGGATGTTCTGGTAATGGTTGAAAACTTCATCTACCCTGTTGATTTCATTGTCCTTGACAACCATCCAAACTTAGGAAATAAGGAAAAAACCCCAATCATCCTTGGTCGTCCTTTCCTTGCAACAATCAACTCTGTTATTCGAGTCCGAAATGGGAACACGACCATCACCTTTGGGAACATGATTCTAGACCTGAACATCTATAATGCAAGCTCACAAATAGGGGATGAAGAGGATATTCATGAAGTAAACATGATAGGAAGCATTGATAATGAATCCATGGAACATCAAGGAATATTTGATGAATGTTTAAGTCAGAATGAGATTGATTTCCTTTGTTCATATGAAGGATGTTTATCTCCTTGGCTTGAATCATTTTCAAATTTCTCTTATGATGAAGTCTTAGGTCCAACAATCAGTGAAACCTTTCAAGAAACCAATTTCATAGAGACCCCTCTAAATTCCTTCCCTAAATCTGATCAAACCAATCTAGTAGCTGAAACCTCTACATGTGAGGAATCAATCCTATCTGAACCTCTAAAAAAAGAAATTGATCTTGATCCAATGTCCCAATCTTCTGCTGAAATTTTGAACCAAGCTGATCTTGAATTGATGGAACTTCTTCCTGCACTAAAGTATGCCTTCCTAGGGAAAAATCAAACACATCCTATTGTCATTTCTTCTTCTATTGAAGCCAATCATGAGAGGATGCTTCTAGATGTCCTTAGGAAGCATAAGAAAGCCATTGGTTGGACCCTTTCTGATATTCCTGGGATTAGCCCACTTATCGGGACTCATAGGATTGTTCTGGAATATGATTCAAAGCCATGTCGTCAACCTAAACGGCGACTCAATCCTAATCTCATGGAGGTAGTAAGGAAGTAACTTCTGAAATTGTTGAAAGCTGGTGTCATATATCCCATAGCTGAGAGTGAATGGGTGAGCCCAATCCAAGTGGTTCCAAAAAAGGCTGGAATCACAGTGATAACCAATGAGGATGGAGAGATTTTTCCAACAAGGGTGAGTAGTGGATGGAGGGTCTACATTGACTATAGGAAACTAAACTCATTCACCAAGAAGGACCATTTCCCCTTACCATTAATTGACCAAGTCCTTGAGAGAGTGGCAGGTCATGCCTTCTACTGTTTCTTAGATGGGTACTCGGGGTACAATCAAATTGAGGTCTCCCTAGAGGATCAAGGGAAGACTACATTCACATGTCCTTTTGGTACCTTTGCCTTCAAACGCATTCCCTTCGGGTTATGCAATGCCCCTGGAACCTTCCAGCGGTGCATAATGGGAATCTTCTCAGACATGGTAGGGGATTTTCTTGAGGTCTTCATGGATGAATTCTCTGTGTTTGGGGATACTTTTGAGGGATGTCTGCAGAATGTGGAGAGAGTCTTGTCAAGATGTGAAGAAAAAAATCTGGTCCTAAACTGGGAAAAATGCCATTTCATGGTTAAAGAGGGACTTGTTCTAGGCCATCTGGTCTCGAGTAGGGGGATTGATGTTGATAAAGCAAAGGTTGACATCATTCTTCACCTTACATCACCCAAAACTGTCAAGGATGTGAGGTCTTTCTTAGGACATGGTGGTTTCTATAGAAGATTCATCAAGGACTTTAGGTCAATATCCCGTCCCCTTTGTGCTCTCTTAGTAAAGGATGCTCCATTTGTTTGGACAGAAAGCTGTGAGGGTTCATTCTCAACCCTCAAATCCTCTCTCACCTCTCCTCCCATTATGAAATCTCCAAATTGGAACCTTCCTTTTGAAATTATGTGTGATGCCAGTGACTTTGCTGTTGGAGCTGTGTTAGGACAACGTTGTGATAAAACTCCTTATGCCATTTCTTATGCAAGAAAATCCTTAAATGATGCCCAAATCAACTACACCACCACTGAAAATGAGTTACTTGCTATTGTGTTTTCCTTAGAGAAGTTTAGGTCCTACCTCTTAGGATCACCCATCACTGTGTTCACTGACCATTCTGAACTAAAATACCTCTTCCAAAAACAAGATTCTAAGGCTAGACTAATTAGGTGGGTCCTTCTCTTACAAGAATTTGACCTCATAATCAAGGATAAAAAGGGAGTTGAAAATGTTGTAGCTGATCACCTCTCTAGGATGGAATTAAAAGACAACTCAAATCACCTCTCTATGTCTGATTCGTTTCCTGATGAACACCTATACTCTGTGAGTGACTGCCCTTGGTATGCTGACATAACAAATTTCTTAGTGACATGAGTCATTCCAAAATTCTTAGGGACTCAAGATCGACGGAAATTTCTTTCTGATTTTAGACACTATGTGTTTGATGATCCTTACCTCTATAAGTTCTGCCCTGACCAAGTCATTAGGAGGTGTGTTCCAGAATCTGAACAAGAGTCCATCCTTAAATTCTGTCACAGTGAGGCATGTGGAGGTCACTTTTCCTCAAAGAAAACATCTGCTAAGATTCTTCAATGTGGTCTTTTCTGGCCCACCCTTTCAAGGGACTCCTACACATATTGTCAAAGCTGTCCTAGGTGTCAACAAGTAGGGTCCATCACAAAAAGGAATCAAATGCCACTCACTCCCATCTTAGTGGTTGAAATCTTTGACTGTTGGGGAATTGATTTCATGGGTCCCTTCCCAAACTCTCGGGGATACCTCTACATACTCTTAGCTGTTGATTATGTCTCAAAATGGGTTGAGGCCGTTCCCACAAAATCCAATGATCATCAAACTGTGATTAGATTCCTAAAAGAAAACATATTCTCTAGATTTGGAATTCCTAGGGCTATCATAAGTGATCGTGGAACTCATTTTTGCAATCGTCCATTCTCATCACTCATGGAAAAATATGGAATTTCTCACAAAGTGTCCACTGCTTACCACCCACAGACCAATGGTCAAGCTGAGTTAGCCAATCGTGAAATTAAGAAAATTCTTGAAAAAACTGTCCACCCCTCTAGGAAAGATTGGTCTGAGAAACTCTTAGATGCTCTTTGGGCCGATAGAATTGCATATAAAACCATTTTAGGAATGTCCCCATATAGGTTGGTTTATGGAAAAGCATGCCATTTACCAGTGGAGATTGAACATAAGGCCTTTTGGGTAATTAAGAAAATGGATTATGACCTCTCATTGGCCGGAACAAAAAGGAAATTAGATCTCAATGAACTGGAGGAACTAAGGATGGAGGCTTATGAAAATTCAAGGATCAATAAAGCTAGAGTTCAAGCCTACCAATCTAGGAATATCAAGGTCAAACATTTTGAACCGGGAAAACTTGTTCTCTTGTATAGTTCAAAACTTCATTTACATCTGGGAAAGTTAAGGTCTAGATGGTCGGGACCTTTCATAGTGCATCATGTATTCCCCCATGGGGCAGTAGAGATTCAAGATCCCACAAGTGGTCACATTTTCACGGTCAATGGTCAAAGGTTAAAAACATTCATTGAATCATTCAATAAACAGGAAATAGATGTTGAGTTAATTGATCCAATCTATGAACCAGGAAAAAAATTGATAAATTTAGGATCTATGTCGGGCTAACGACGTTAAACAAAGCACTGCACGGGAGGCAACCCGTGGTTTTTATGTTTCTAATCTTTCTGAATCATATTTATTTTTCAAATAAGATTACTTAATCATTTTTATATTTAAAAAAAACAAAATAGACTTTTGACCTGTTCTTCTATTATGAGTATGGATGGGTACGAAAGAGGAGCACCATATTCATCCGTGTCACGTGGTGTGATCCTTGAGTAATACCTTACCCAGAAATTTAAAAAGAAGTCAATATATCATCAGTTTATTTTGTTTTTATTATTCAATAGGTTAAGAAAAAAAATAAAAAAATAATAATACAAAAAAAAAGTCCACGCCATAGGCCGTGGGGCAAACCCTGTCACAACCGGCGAAGCCGCGGGGACTCGAACCCGGGACTGAAGGGAGACAAGGGCGCGCGCTTAGCACTGACCTGCGGCTTCTTGTGCTACCTTATTCTATAATTTTTATATATATTCTTATATTTTACTTCCTTTATTATTTAAATATATATATATATATTGTTTGTTTTGTTTGTTTTATTTGTTTTGTTTTTTCCTTTTTCCACTAGGGAACTTTGCAAGCGACATGGATATCAAAGGAATAAATTCGAGTGGCAAGAACTTCAAACTTCAACCACCAGGTGACTTCATTCCATAATCCTCATTTTCAATTTCCTTTTTAAATTTTTTTCCCTGCCTCTACTCCTTCTAATTTTTCATTTCTTCAAACACTGGGGACAGTGTTGTTTTAAGTTGGGGGGGAGATAAAAAAAAAATGCTTTTGTGTCAAAAACAAAAATTGAATGATTTGAAAAAAAAAGTAAATGGAAGGAAAAATTCCTTTAACTTTGAACATGGTAAAACACAGTACACACTTTGAAATTGAATATCAAATAATTTAGCATGCCCTGATTCTGATTTTAATCCTTGTATAATTTCATGAGCATAGATTTTGGAAAGTGTGGCTGTCCAATGTGATATTTCATCGTTTATATTTTCATCCAAATAAAAAAAATGCCACAATGCACGTCCTCTAGACTGTGGGGTACTAATTTGAATTTTTGGGGTCCCATAATAAATAGCATATGATGGTTTTATTTTTATGAATAATATGAGTATTCAAAAAAAAATTAAAAAAAATTATTACAAAAATAAAAAATAAAAAATAAAAAAAAAATTTGCATGTAGAGCAATGGATTGATAAAATGCGAGGCTTTCGGCACTTGGGGATTGTGACTCCAGATTTGTCTAGCCCTGAGTTTTTCAATCTATCTCTATTTATGGTAATATGACTTTGTTTTTGATTAAGATAACTCGAGACGATGCCCGAGTATGTGGGTTTCACTTGGTGCCCTAAGGCCTTTGAGTCTGGGAGTCATCGGCAAAGTCTTGCTACATGGGTTAATTTGATTAATTGCAATCTCAATTACTATTGCAATATTGCAAAAAAAAAAACAAAAAAAAGAGGGATGAAGAATACTCATATTAGGATTAAATGTGATTCCACCTAGCGCTTCCATGATTTTCCCTTGAATGAAAATGAACCCCCATATCTATTGTGATTCACAACACATCATTACACCTAATTGAGTTGGATGAAGAATGATGATGGATTTGATCAAAGGATTGGGCTTGGGATTGAGATCTGCTTATGAAACTATCTCGTATTAAAATATTTTTATGGGTTTCATGATTGTTTGGTATAATGTTTTTTGGTGATCATTGTGTATTAAAATGTTTTTGGAAAAGGGAATTCGAATTTCATTTTTGATGAGATATATTTTGCTTGGGACTAGCAAAACTCAAGTTGGGGGGTGTGATTAGCCACTAAATGAGGCTAATATTCATTGTTAATATACATAATTTTCATGTTCTTTGTTATTAATAAACACCATTTTAGTGCATTTTACACTTTTAACATCATTTCACATTATGATTGTAATACCTTCTTAAAATGCACTATTATGTGGTACATTTTTTAACATCATTTAAAGTACCCAATGATTAATCTGATTTTAAGGAGTTGAATTTTACATAATTTAATTTTAT
This sequence comes from Viscum album, assembly GCA_963277665.1. NCBI lineage: Eukaryota > Viridiplantae > Streptophyta > Magnoliopsida > Santalales > Viscaceae > Viscum > Viscum album. The sequence goes on along the minus strand of OY728156.1, from coordinate 154,916,548 downwards.
ATTTTTTGGAAATTGATCTACACTTAAATATGAACATGTTTGATTCAGGGATCAGTGGAGAATTTATGGAGGATGATGGAGATATTTGGCAATGAAAGGAAGCAATTCTGGAGAAGACAGATTGGACACCAGCCCACTGATGAGACTGTGGGGCCCACCATACAGTCCAAATAAATCCCAACATTCATGGAATTTAGAAGACATGTATAGGAACAAATCACTATTCATGAGTTAATGATAATTCGGCCTCCATGTTGGTCATTTAGTCGGCCCAAGTTAGAGATAAAATTCTGGGCCAGATTCTGCGGCCCAGAAAAACAGTCCACTACATTGATCATATCGCGGAATCCACAACTCCAAATGGGCCCCTTATTTACAGACGGTTAGAATACATCCTAACCTCCATTTTCTTCTTCTATAGCCCACCCTGATTCGGCCGTCTCGAAGGTCTTCCAGACGCGTCTGTTCGGTGAAGGAAAGCTGGCTGCCACCTCGGGTCAAACGTGGAAAAGTCCAAATTCCACAAGCTTTCCACCGCCTATAGCCTAGCAAAATTAATTAAGATGCTTTTTACTGTTGGTGGTTCGACCCAAGACTCCCAAAATGCCTATTTAAGGTAGTGGTGGTGAAGGAGTTGAGGATCATGGATGCTTTGTTTAATTATAATGTTATGCTGCATTTTTGTTGCCTCAATTTTGCCTTTCACATGTAAGTTGTTCAATTCACTTTAGTTTATTAATAAAAGTTCTTCTTCTACTCTTATTCTGTTGTTCTTAATATCACTCTGATACCGTTGGATCAAGGTGTGAATTTATTCACACCAACCCTTGTGAAATTATTCACACAACGGTGGAGTGATCATTTTATTTTTGTTGTTTTCTTTACTTCTCCATTTCCTCCCTTATGAGTCTACTTTCCGCTTCCATTGAAACCATGGGATCAATGGAGGGCTAACCCACTTATGGGTTTATCCAAGGGAGTATCAAGGGGCTGGATTGGATGTTATTTATCACCTAATTTGTCACGACCCGTCCTCGGGGCCCGTGCCGTGACTACCCCAAGCCCGCCTTCCATAGGCCAGGGGCTGGCGACTAGCACCAAGGCGTAAATTCCCGGTAAACAGGGAAGGCATTGCCTTTATAAGTAACAACCACCACAGAGTTAGCAAGCGGAAAGTAACTACAGAGTGCAGAAAAGTAAAGGGGGCCGGAAATACAAGCCCAACTGTAAAGTACAACTGAAAAGTAAAGTACAGCAAGTGAAGAAAAGACGGCGGCCTCGTGTCGTCCACTAGCAATCCCACCTGAAGGGTGGGTACAGATAGCCTCCAGGCTCCTCGGGTCCCACGTCTGCTCCGAGCACGTCCCGCCCAGTGGTCCACCTCCAGGTACCGTCCTGCTCCACGCCCCAACCGCGATCAGCGCTGTCCGTCGTCTGCATCCAACACAACAAGGTGCGGGCATAGCCCGTGCAGGGGTGAGTATAAGCTACTCAGTAAGGACCCCGAGACCCCCGAAGGTCTCCCGAAATCCACAAAGGATATAGCACAAAAGAAAGATGCAATCACGAAGTAACATCTGACTCGACTTAGGTATATGCCTATACATATACCTAAGTCCCCAATTCTAGCTCTGCTCACGAGCTCAAGAACAACTCAATCCACAAAGGAAAGAAAGACTCAAATCCACAAGGAGAGTAAACAGTAAATCCCCAAAGGATATTTCAACAAAATCCACAAAGGGGAGTAACATAAGATTCAGCTCAACCAGGTATACTTTTTCAGATGACGTCAAAGATGATCACTGATCCATCTAAGTCGTCGGACCCACGAAGGATCGATAGGTACTAACCCCCGCAAAGACCCACGTAGGATCGGGCTCACACAGAACCTGTAGGCAGTGGCTCACACAGAACCGGTAGTAAGGACCCACATAGGATCGGGCTCACACAGAACCTGTAGCACTGATCCACGTAGGATCGCTGAGTGCAGTAGTCGACGCAGTCCACTAAGGATCTCTCCACAGTCGTCGCCGCAGTCCACGGAGGATCTCTGCTCTGCCGTCGTCGCAGTCCACGAAGGATCTCTGCTCTGCCGTCGTCGCAGTCCACGGAGGATCTCTGCTCTGTCGTCGAAGTCACAGCCAGCGCTAGGGTTCCCGCACTTAGCGAGCTCGTTTAGGAGGGTCCGCTCCACGAGCCGAGAGGCTGATACTTCAACTGACACGTAGTCCGAAGTTGATGTATCCAAAAGTTCCGTATCGACAACAGGATCTCAACGCAACAGACGGCGCGTCAATCGGACGCCCGGTCTGAGAGTTATTGGCATTTTCGTCCCAGGGGCCCGGTTGGTTTTTAGGGAAAAACCAACCCGACCGTACTCCGCCTGTATCCGATCCTCGGGCGGAGTATGCCAAAAGTTCCCTCTCACTTAGAGGAAACAATCACAGCTGACGGTACGTCGATCGGACGTCCGTAGCTCAAGTTATGAGCGTTTCCGCTCCGAGGTCCCGGTTGGTTTCGTGTACGAACCAACCCGGACGAACCCAAAGTCTTCCGAAACCTTGAGTGTAATATAGCGAAACGACCGTCTCGATCCAAGGATCGCGTAGCCGCTGACGGTTCGTCAATCGGAGGTCCCAGGCCCAAGATATGGGCGAAAGACCGAAGAGGGCCCGAAACGGGGGTTCTGGGCCCGGGGCGACCCGGCCCGAACCCCCCCCCCCCCCCTGGGGCGGCCGAACCGGGTCGGCCTGGGCGCGGCCCGGCCGGCTCGGCTTCGGCAGAGCGGCCGAGTGAGCCGCCGTGGGTTTGACCCGCGGCTTTGGAGAAACGCGGCCCGCGCGGGCCGCGTGCTGGGTGGCCGGACCGCGGACGCGGTCCGGCGGTTCGCCGCCGCCGCGGCTCGGCCGCGACGGACTCCTCCGGCAGCGCGCCGGGCGCCGCCGCCACCTTCCGCGGGCCGCCGGAGTTGCTCCGGTGGCCCGTTTTGCCTCCCGTCTGCGCCGTTGCTCCTCCCGGGGGCCGATCTTTACTGCGGGATCAACGGATCGCCCTTGCCGCACGGTTCTTCGTCGTCTGCTAGATCCGCACAAAAAAGGGAAGATCGGCGGAGGGTTGCCGGGTCTTGTTTGCTAGATCCGCACCCTCCGCGTTAGTCATAAACATCATCGGGAGGAAAAGCAAATAATCAAGAACAATTTTAAATAAATTAAAATTGTTCGAAGATCAGGTTCTTTACTTTAAAAGAAATAAAATCACGGGAAAGGAAAATATTTCAATCAACCCTTACCTTGTCGTCGTCGTCAGACGAGAGGTCGTCGCGGAATCGCTCGTCGCGGATGAAGGAGATCGTCGCGTCGTCGCGGTATCCGGCGTCGCGTCGCCAATCTCCGGATCAAGATCAAACGGATTAATTTAAATCCGTTGATATTGAATTATAAAAAAGGGGAGAAATAAACAATTCGTTTCTCACCTTAATTGCCGAACGAGGATCGGTCGCGGAAGAAGAGGCGTCGCCGAAGAACGTCGCGGGTAGAGCTCGTCGACGTCGCAGATCACGGTGTGCGTCGTCGAATTCCGGTCGTCGGCGTTCTTCGCGTTCTTCGCGTTCTTCGCGTTCTTCGCGTTCTTCGCGGGGAGGGTGGAGGTTCAGAGGAATTGCACAACGATAACAGTCCTCAAAAATAGACAAGTTTGTCTATTTTATTATTTTGTCAACAAACGCAAACGCATAAGTAACGACCCATTAAATTCGTTGAATTAATTCAACGAATGAAACAGCCCATTTAATTCACGAAATAAACCGCCCAATTAAATGGTCTGTTAAGAAATTAAAGAAAACGCGTCGGTTGACTTTTCAGTTACTTTGACGGGTTTTCGCGGGTGCGTTACTTAGCGAAAGAAACGGCGGGGCTCGTGCGGGCCCCACCTCACAAATATCCTACCAAGGGGGTAGGATATTTCTGGATAGCATCCTATCCAGTTCAACACAGTTCAAGCCGTCTCTAAGTGGCTTCAAGTGGCTTCCAAGCAGCTTAAGTGAAATAAAATAAAGTTGTCGCACAAACTTTATTTTATTTCTGACTTAAAGCCCCAAAATTTAAATACCACGTCTGAGCAAACACAACTCCGGAAGAGGCGTTTCTAAGCAAATACCAGTGCTGCAATTTCATCGGTGCCCTCAGAATTCGATTCCGGGCACCGGTTCAAAAGATAGAAAAAACCCGCTCGTCCGTTCACTGAACGTACCCGAGCCAAACTTCGGAAATTGATTCCGGGCACACCGGGCCTCGGAATCAGGTGTCGTCTGAAGCTGCGCTCTTGTAAAATTCCAAGGAAAATTAAGAAAAAAAATTTCCTTGAAATTTTCGGGTCTTTACATTACTCCCACCTCAGGGCTTTACGTCCCCGTAAAGATACATCAAAAACTAGGGGAACAAATGGGGGTACTTAGCACGCATTTGAGCCTCCCGCTCCCAAGTGCTCTCCTGGAGGTTCCCGTGCTGCCATCTGACGCGCACAAGAGGAATCGACCGCCCACGTAGGACCCGCTCCTGTCGATCCTCGATCTCCACTGGGACCTCCGCAAAAGTCGCCCCATCGTCCACGTCCAGCTCCCCAAAGTCGATGATGTGCGTCGGGTCGTGCACGTATCTCCTCAGCTGAGACACGTGGAAGACGTCGTGCACCCGGTGCAACTGAGGTGGTAGTGCCAGGCGATAAGCCACCTCTCCTATCCTGCTGAGGACCTGGAAAGGCCCGATGAAGCGTGGAGACAACTTGCCGCCTCGGGCAAATCTCCGTAAACCACGTCGAGGTGAGACACGCAAAAAGACGTGGTCGCCATCCTCGAACTTCAGTGGCCTCCGCCTCCTGTCAGCATATGACTTTTGCCGGCTCTGAGCTGTCCTCATCCTCTCCTGGATGATCTGGACCTTCTCTGTCGTGGCTCGGACCATCTCTGGTCCCACGAGTGCTGACTCCCCAGGGTCTGTCCAGCACAACGGTGATCTGCAGGGTCTGTCGTACAACGCCTCGTATGGTGCCATCCCGATGGTGGAGTGGTAGCTGTTGTTGTACGCGAACTCCACCAAGGGTAGGTGGTCCTCCCAGCTGCGACCAAAGTCGAGAACACATGCACGGAGCATGTCCTCGAGTGTTTGTATGGTCCTCTCCGTCTGACCATCCGTCTGAGGGTGGAAGGCTGTGCTGAGATGGAGCCGCGTCCCGAACGCCTCCTGCAACCCCTTCCAAAGCCGGGAAGTGAAACGAGCATCTCGATCGGAGACGATAGACGATGGAACACCGTGAAGTCGTACGATCTCCTAGACATAAAGATGTCCCAAGCTCTCCACTGAGCCCTGCTCTCTGATGGGTAAGAAGTGTGCCGACTTGGTGAGTCGGTCGACAATCACCCAAATGGAGTCGTGACCTCTGGAAGTGCGTGGAAGTCCAGTCACGAAGTCCATAGATATGCCATCCCACTTCCACTCCGGGACCTCCAAGGGTTGTACCAAGCCTGCTGGTACCTGATGCTCTGCCTTCACCTGCTGGCAGGTGAGGCATCGTGAAACGAACTCTGCCACAGCTTTCTTCATGCCCGGCCACCAGTGCTGTCGCCTGAGATACTGGTACATCTTCGCCACTCCGGGATGCACCGCCAAGGGAGAAGTGTGAAACTCTCTCAACACCTCCTCTCGTAAAGCGACTGGTACGAAGGCACGTCCTCTGAAAAGTATGTCGTGCCCTGCTCCAAGGGAGAAACCATCAGGCCCCTGACCTGAGGATATCAGTGCACGCCGGGTCTCACAGTCAGTGTCCCCACGCTGAGCCTCTCTAACCCGCTGTAGAAGTGGAGGAGATACTGTGAGAGACTGAAGAAAGGCTGCTCCGTCTCTATCCACGGAGGATATCCGTAAGGAGGCTAGCTGCTCCGTCGCCTCCTCAAGGAGCTGAATGCCCATCCTCCTGCTGAGGGAATCGGCTACCACGTTACCCTTCCCAGGAGTATAGACTATCTCAAAGTCATAGTCCTAGAGGAACTCAAGCCATCTCCGCTGTCTCAGGTTCAGGTCCTTCTGAGAGAAGAAATACCTGAGACTCTGGTGGTCAGAAAAGACTGTGAAGCGCTCGCCCATCAGGTAGTGCCGCCAATTCTTCAGAGCGAAGACCACTGTTGCCAACTCCAAGTCATGAGTGGCGTAGTTCTGCTCATGTGGCCTCAACTGACGTGATCCGTAGGCGATCACGGCCCGCTCCTGCATCAGGACGCACCCGAGTCCAGTCCCTGATGCATCGCAGTAAACTACGTATCCAACTCCCTCCTCAGGCAACCTCAAGATAGGTGCGCTGGTCAATCTCTGTCTCAGCTCCTGGAAGCTCTGCTGACATCTGTCTGACCACACGAAGGGTTTCCCCTTCTTCTTCAACGCTGAGAGTGGTGCCGCAACTCTGGAGAAGTCTGGCACGAACCTCCGATAGTATCCGGCTAGGCCCAAGAAGCTCCGCACCTCCGTCACGCTCTTGGGTGGCTCCCAAGCTAGCACTGCCTCGATCTTCGCGGGATCCACTGCAACTCCCTCCTCAGAGATGACGTGCCCCATGAAATGGACCTCACGTAACCAGAAATGGCACTTTGAGAGCTTGCCATAAAGCTGATGCTCTCAGAGCGTGTCTAGCACAACTCGCAGGTGGTAGGCATGCTCCTCCTCAGTCGTCGAGTATACCAAAATGTCGTCAATGAAGACTACGACAAATCGGTCGAGGTATGGCTGGAAGATCCTGTTCATGAGGCTCATGAACACTGCTGGAGCATTGGTTACGCCGAACGGCATAACCAAGAACTCATAATGGCCATACCGACACCTGAAGGTCGTCTTCTGCACGTCCTCGTCTCGAACTCTGAGCTGATGATAGCCTGACCGGAGGTCTATCTTCGAGAACCACCGCGCTCCCTTGAGCTGATCGAAGAGGTCATCAATCCGTGGCAGCGGATACTTGTTCCTCACTGTCACCTGGTTCAGGCGACGATAGTCGACACACAGTCGCAAGCTCCCGTCCGCCTTCTTGGCGAACAAAATCGGGGAAGCCCAGGGTGAAACACTGGGTCGGATAAACCCCTTGCTCTGCAAGTCCTCCAACTGTACCCGCAGCTCCCGAAGCTCGGCGGGGGCCATCCGATATGCTGTAGTAGATATCGGGGTTGTCCCGGGGTACAAGTCGATGTAAAAGTCTACCTCTCTACGAGGAGGTAGCCCTGGAACGTCGTCGGGAAATACGTCCACGTACTGGTCCACCACTGCAGGAAAAACTGGACTCCGCACGTCCACTGCTCCTAGGATGAGGCTAGCCAACTGATGAGAGATGGGCTGCACTCTCCTCCGCGGAAGTCCATCCTGTGCTGCAAAGGTTCCCTTCTCGCCAGTGAAGGTAAACCTGCTCCCGTCGGTGCGAACACATCGCACCTTGCGCCTAAAACAGTCGATCTGGGCATGAACCGTGGATAGCCAATCCATGCCCAAGATGACGTCGTAAGGCCTCGACGCCGCTACAAGGAGATCCCAGCCGAAGCTCTCGCCTCCTAGAGTAAGCTCACACTGCCGGCACCAGTGCGTAATCGTCGAGTCTGCTCCCGTAGGAGTCTCTAGCCGTAAGGATCGAGCCAACGGCTCATTCGGAATCTCCGAGCTCCGAACAAGGGAAGAGGCTATGAAAGAGTGACTCGCTCCTGTGTCTATAAGTACTGCAGCAAGGGTGGAATAGACACAGATCGTACCTCGAATCATCTCTGGCATGTCGGGGTCGTAGGCCTCCACTGCCTGGAGCTAGGCCTGTCCCTGCCCGCCAGCTCCCTGCGGTCGAGGTGGCCCTCCTGGTGGTGGTGGGGGTAGAGCCTGGAAGCGTCGCCCACCACCCGCTGCTCGGTCAGCTCCTCTGCCTCGTCCGCCTCCTCCCTGCGGACCGCCACGGTCGACCCTCTGCCTCTGCCTGGGTGGCCCCTCCACCGTCTGCTGCTCCTCTGATCGGTGAATCGGGCAGTCACGAGCCATGTGACCCTGCCCGCCGCAGGAGTAGCACAGCATGCCTCTCGGACGGCTGGAACTCCGCTGTGTGACTCGCACTGCTGAGCCGGTGTCCTGAGGCCGTCTGCGTGGGGGTCTGGTCTGCCTGGACCCGAGAGTCATCTGTCGGCTACCTGCTGCCGAAGACTCAGCTACCTGCCGCCCTGCGCTAGGTCTCGCCGCTGAAGAAGGCTCTGCCAGGAAGCTCTCGATCAGGAGGGCTCGCTCCAGCACTCCCGCCTGGGTCGGAATGCTGAGGGAGATCAGCGATGCCCGAATCTCCTGTCGCAAGCCCTGATCGAAGGTCCGGGCCCGGAAGAAGGGGTCCCGTACCATGTCGGTCGAGTAGCGAGATAGGTCAGTGAACCTCGCCGCGTACTGAGCGACCGTCATGCTGCCCTGGCGCAGCTGGAGAAGCTCCTGGATGCGCACCGCTCGGAGGGTGGCCGGGACGATCTCAGAGCGGAAGAGGCTCTCGAAGTCCGCCCAGAGCAAGGATGCCTCATCGTGAACCTGGAGCATCAAGCTCCACCATCGTCCTACTGCCGCCTGCAGGAGGCTCGCCGCGAGAATCACCATGAGATCCGCTGGTGTCCTCACTAGCCTAAAGATTCGTACCACCGCCTCTAGCCAGTCCTCGTCGGCCTGGGGGTCCGCCTCACCGCGAAACCTGGGCGGTCGCTGGCTCTGAAACTCATGCAGTGCCCTGAGGCGACGTGCATCGTCAGCGTCTGGTACTGGAAGCATCGGTGGCTCGGCGGGTAAGGCTACCGCCGGTGCCACTGCTGGCAAAGGGCCCTGCATCGAGGCCTCGTCGCTCGGTGGGCTGCCGTCGCGCCCTACACTCGGAACCCTAGCTGGCTGTCGTCGCGGGGCCATCATGAAAAGGAGAACAAGAGAACCACAGTCAGAACAGTATACCTGGTGAGATGGCACAAGTAATCACAAGGAAAACTTGAGACTTTCATGAAGCAGATCAGTATACCCGGTGAGCTGACACAAGTAATCACAAAGAAGACTTGAAACACACACGCAATCAATGTTTTCATGCATTAAGTCGGAAATCAGGAGTCAGGATCCTGGTGTACGGATACGTCGGCCGCCGCACCAACACTGGGCTCCCTGAACTGATAACCACACTCAACACACTAAACACTATTGCTTCATATAGAAAGAAAAGACGATCAGAGATTGCGGTAGAACCGACCACCTCTGATACCAATTTGTCACGACCCGTCCTCGGGGCCCGTGCCGTGACTACCCCAAGCCCACCTTCCATAGGCCAGGGGCTGGCGACTAGCACCAAGGCGTAAATTCTCGGTAAACAGGGAAGGCATTGCCTTTATAAGTAACAACCACCACAGAGTCAGCAAGCGGAAAGTAACTACAGAGTGCAGAAAAGTAAAGGGGGCCGGAAATACAAGCCCAACTGTAAAGTACAACTGAAAAGTAAAGTACAACAACTGAAGAAAAGACGGCGGCCTCGTGTCGTCCACTGGCAATCCCACCTGAAGGGTGGGTACAGATAGGCTCCAGGCTCCTCGGGTCCCACGTCCGCTCCGAGCACGTCCCGCCCAGTGGTCCACCTCCAGGTACCATCCTGCTCCACGCCCCAACCGCGATCAGCGCTGTCCGTCGTCTGCATCCAACACAACAAGGTGCGGGCATAGCCCGTGAAGGGGTGAGTATAAGCTACTCAGTAAGGACCCCGAGACCCCCGAAGGTCTCCCGAAATCCACAAAGGATATAGCACAAAAGAAAGATGCAATCACGAAGTAACATCTGACTCGACTTAGGTATATGCCCATACATATACCTAAGTCCCCAATTCTAGCTCTGCTCACGAGCTCAAGAACAACTCAATCCACAAAGTAAAGCAAGACTCAAATCCACAAGGAGAGTAAACAGTAAATCCACAAAGGATAGTTCAACACAATCCACAAAGGGGAGTAACATAAGATTCAGCTCAACCAGGTATACTTTTTCAGATGACGTCAAAGATGATCACTGATCCAACTAAGTCGTCGGACCCACGAAGGATCGATAGGTACTAACCCCCGCAAAGACCCACGTAGGATCGGGCTCACACAGAACCTGAAGGCAGTGGCTCACACAGAACCGGTAGTAAGGACCCACATAGGATCGGGCTCACACAGAACCTGTAGCACTGATCCACGTAGGATCGCTGAGTGCAGTAGTCGACGCAGTCCACTGAGGATCTCTGCACAGTCGTCGCCGCAGTCCACGGAGGATCTCTGCTCTACCGTCGTCGCAGTCCATGGAGGATCTCTGCTCTGCCGTCGTCGCAGTCCACAGAGGATCTCTCCTCTCCCGTCCTCGCAGTCCACGGAGGATCTCTGCTCTGTCGTCGAAGTCACAGCCAGCGCTAGGGTTCCCGCACTTAGCGAGCTCGTTTAGGAGGGTCCGCTCCACGAGCCGAGAGGCTGATACATCAACTGACATGTAGTCCGAAGTTGATGTATCCAAAAGTTCCGTATTGACAACAGGATCTCAACGCAACAGACGGCGCGTCAATCGGACGCCCGGTCTGAGAGTTATTGGCATTTTCGTCCCAGGGGCCCGGTTGGTTTTTAGGGAAAAACCAACCCGACCATACTCCGCCTGTATCCGATCCTCGGGCGGAGTATGCCAAAAGTTCCGTCTCACTTAGAGAAAACTATCACAGCTGACGGTACGTCGATCGGACGTCCGTAGCTCAAGTTATGAGCGTTTCCGCTCCGAGGGCCCGGTTGGTTTCGTGTACGAACCAACCCGGCCGAACCCAAAGTCTTCTGAAACCTTGAGTGTAATATACCGAAACGACCGTCTCGATCCAAGGATCGCGTAGCCGCTGACGGTTCGTCAATCGGAGGTTCCAGGCCCAAGATATGGGCGAAAGACCGAAGAGGGCCCGAAACGGGGGTTCTGGGCCCGGGGCGACCCGGCCCGAACCCCCCCCCCCCCTGGGTCGGCCGAACCGGGTCGGCCCGACACGGACCGACCCGGCTCGGCCGAGTCCGGTCCGGCCTGGGCGCGGCCCGGCCAACCGGACCGGCCGTCTCGGCTTCGGCCGAGCGGCCGAGTGAGCCGCTGCGGGTTTGACCCGCGGCTTTGGAGAAACGCGGCCCGCGCGGGCCGCGTGCTGGGTGGCCGGACCGCGGACGTGGTCCGACGGTTCGCCGCCGCCGCGGCTCGGCCGCGGCGGACTCCTCCGGCGGCACGCCGGGCGCCGCCGCCTCCGGTCGCCGGCGACCCGCGCCGCCGCCGCCTTCCGCGGGCCGCCGGAGTTGCTCTGGTGGCCCGTTTTGCCTCCCGTCTGCGCCGTTGCTCCTCTAGGGGGCCGATCTTTACTGCGGGATCAACAGATCGCCCTTGCCGCACGGTTCGTCGTCGTCCGCCAGATCCGCACAAAAAAGGGAAGATCGGCGGAGGGTTTCCGGGTCTTGTTTGTTAGATCCGCACCCTCCGCGTTAGTCATAAACATCATCGGGAGGAAAAGCAAATAATCAACAACAATTTTAAATAAATTAAAATTGTTCGAAGATCAGGTTCTTTACTTTAAAAGAAATAAAATCACGGGAAAGGAAAATATTTCAATCAACCCTTACCTTGTCGTCGTCGTTGGACGAGAGGTCGTCGCGGAATCGCTCGTCGCGGATGAAGGAGATCGTCGCGTCGTCGCGGTATCCGGCGTCGCGTCGCCAATCTCCGGATCAAGATCAAACGGATTAATTTAAATCTGTTGATATTGAATTATAAAAAAAGGGGAGAAATAAACAATTCGTTTCTCACCTTAATTGCCGAACGAGGATCGACCGCAGAAGAAGAGGCGTCGCCGAAGAACGTCGCGGGTAGAGCTCGTCGACGTCGCAGATCACGGTGTGCGTCGTCGAATTCCGGTCGCCGGCGTTCTTCGCGTTTTTCGCGTTCTTCGCGTTCTTCGCGTTCTTCGCGGGGAGGGTGGAGGTTCAGAGGAATTGCACAACGATAGCAATCCTCAAAAATAGACAAGTTTGTCTATTTTATTATTTTGTCAACAAACGCAAATGCGTAAGTAACGACCCATTAAATTCGTTGAATTAATTCAACGAATGAAACAGCCCATTTAATTCATGAAATAAACTGCCCAATTAAATGGTCTGTTAAGAAATTAAAGAAAACGCGTCGGTTGACTTTTCAGTTACTTTGACGGGTTTTCGTGGGTGCGTTACTTAGCGAAAGAAACGGTGGGGCTCGTGCGGGCCCCACCTCACAAATATCCTACCAAGGGGGTAGGATATTTCTGGATAGCATTCTATCCAGTTCAACACAGTTCAAGCCGTCTTTAAGTGGCTTCAAGTGGCTTCCAAGCAGCTTAAGTGAAATAAAATAAAGTTGTCGCACAAACTTTATTTTATTTCTGACTTAAAGCCCCAAAATTTAAATACCACGTCTGAGCAAACACAACTCCGGAAGAGGCGTTTCTAAGCAAATACCGGCGCTGCGATTTCATCGGTGCCCTCAGAATTCGATTCCGGGCACCGGTTCAAAAGATAGAAAAACCCGCTCGTCCGTTCACTGAACGTACCCGAGCCAAACTTCAGAAATTGATTCCGGGCACACCGGGCCTCGGAATCAGGTGCCGTCTGAAGCTGCGCTCTTGTAAAATTTCAAGGAAAATTAAGAAAAAAAATTTCCTTGAAATTTGCGGGTCTTTACATAATTAATGTATAATCACTTCTTTAATTGGGATTTTTATTTGATGATTTTTAAACTCCATCGTCCTTGTTGAATTTAAGGCCACACACATCAAGTACTAATACGATCATTTACCCTGATGTGCTCAAAACTTTGATCCTTCAAGTGTATAGGTGATTAGTATTAGAGGGTGTAGGCATTAAAACAGTAAGTGATGATGTTGTTTTATCTCCTTAAATGAACCCATCTCAAATTTAAGAAATTGAAATCATTAAAAAGAAAATACGTCTAATCCACCCCGAGTGATAACCTATGATCAACCCATTCTTTTAAATTGAATCCACTTAAATCTTTTAGATATATTTAAAACCCATAAAAAATCAATCCAAGTTGGCCACTTCATAGCCAAAAATCCATCCCTTAGGTTGTGTATCTTAGGTATCTTCTTAGGTCTCTGTGGAATCGACAACCCAAGCTACACTACAAGGACCGTTCTACCCTTCTTCTCTTGGGTAAATTTGGGCGTGAACCAAATAGTTTCACTCCTCAAACCATCATAGTATCCAACAATCACTCTCAAGACAACCATATAGGAAAAACATCAAAAGAGAACTAGGTTCACTTCCCATTCCAGTCATTTTAATCTCAGGTTGTATCAATATTTACCCATTGATTTATAGGTATATATTGGTCTCACCCATCATTGGTTATAACATGAGCACCATTATTGGTTATAACGTAAGCACTATAATTTCTTATAACACATCCAAAATCCTTAGTTAAAACGTAACCATAATCCTTGGTTATGAAATTACCACCATCACATTATGAAAAGTATTCTTATGTGTTCTATAATATCATAAAACATCCATGATATTATGATCAATGAAAAGAAATGGGTTTCAAACACATATCATCATATCATATCCCATGAAAAATAAATATGTTTCCTAAACATTACACCAGAGCTTAACCAAGGTAAAAGAATCGGTTTTGATAATCATGTCATCTTTTTTATCATAGTATAACTCATGGAAAAGGAATGGGGTTCATAAAAACATATAGAGAAAGAATAATGATGGTATATTATATCATATCCACATTAATTATTAGTTAACATAAAATGGTGGCATATTTTATGGAGAAGAATTTTGAAATATCGCTTTGAAATTTATTGATAAAAACATTCTTTTAAAATTGAAATAAAAATCTCTAAATCTAATAAAATCTGAATTTTATAGACAAATGTTTCTATTAAAGGAAACCTAAAAACGTAAATGAATCTTCAGAAAATTTATCAGTCATTATGGTCTGAAATAATACTCATCTATTATATGTTAAAATAAAACATTCCTTTTTACGTTTATATAAAAACATAAAAAAATGCATCATTCAAAAAATAACAAGAATGTTAGTTTTGAAAAAAAAAACTGTAAAATATATAACATGGGTAAAATGTTTTCCAAAATCATATGATAATAGTTAAAAACATTCATTAAAACATTTTTAGAATACATAGATATTTATAGAAAAAAATCAACTGAAGAGTGAAATGAAGTCGTTTTCCTTACAAACATATTTTTATCCTCTTGAGTACTTAAGGTGTGGAATATGAATGCTAAAAATTTATTATAAATAAATAAATAAAATAAAATAAAATTTATTATTTTATTGAGATATATATTATAGTATTTAATCATCGAAAACATAATCATAAACAATCCTAATAATGAATCAGAATATAACATAAAATCATTACCGCTTTACTATGTTTTGAATACTAACTCCCATAAAAGGAATAACCTTATATGGATTTTTCAATCTAGATAAATTTAATATTATGAATTATAAGATACATTAAATTGTAGTATATAAAATACACACAAAAATAAAGTGGTGAATATGTCATATTTCCCAGTGAAATAAAGTTGAGAGGAAAATCCCTTACATTATATCTTACTTCCTTCGTACATGTTGGAGCTGAATTTATAATAAATATAGATTTAAGATAAATATATTATATAAACATATTAATATATATACAACAATATATTATTTACTTGTATACTTTTATCACATGTTTTTAACACTTCATTATTAAAGTCACTTTTCGGGGTGATACATGATTCGTTTTTCTTATATGTTCTGGTTTGATAGATTTGTTCCATGTATTTTGATAATTCTTCCATAATATCAAAAAATTTAATCATGATATAAATAATATATATATATATATAATCATTATGTTCATACTTATATTCATTAAAAAATTACGGATATATAAAAATAAATTACACCATTCATGAAGACAGTATGTCATTCACAAGCATAAATATTATTTCCATTTTTTGAAGTATGTTACTAAAGAATTTTAAATAATAAATCACCTTTTAATAGTCATTATTATATCATTTATATAATTTATATTCATTAATCCCATCCTTATTACCATACAAGTAAAATATAAATGAAAACAAACCACATCGCTTTGTGGAGTGGTAGTCCACAAGTACGTTTGATCGACGTTATCATTTTCCAATGGTTTGGGAGGTAATAAGGTATATATTATATTATAATTATAGAAGTTTAATAATATAATATGTATTATATATATATTTATCTCATAATAATACCCATCTATAAAATATGGTGATGGGAATTGAATTTTATCGCTCCGTAGAAATAGTAAGTCGTACATACAGACGAATGATATTTTAACATTTCATTTTCTAGAAATAGGGTGACTAAATATGGTTTACAAATATATTTAATATGTTTAAATTATTATTTATTGAATAATAAAATAGATTTCAATGAGGTAAAATAATAGCTTAAAAGAAACTAATTATTTGAGGAAATAATCTCTTATTTGAAATAACTCCTTTAATTAGCCTCATATGGGATCTAGGGTTGATGTTTTGGGATTAATATCATCTCTATAATGTGTGTTTTGGATTATATAAGATACATTTTTAGATTTTAGTAGATCTATACTATCAATTTATTGTGACTGAGAGAAAGGAGGGGTTCCCTTTTACAATTAAGTGGAGGGGTACTCTTATAATTTCTTAAAATATTTATACTTGTTTTCTTTTCAAACATGGATAAATATTTATATTATTAAACTATAATATAATTAATTGTAAAACAAGCGCAAAAAACACGATGATACCTTCTTTTAGAAAAAATTTTCTTTTTAAGCATAAAACCATGTTTATTTTTATATCATACAAAGAAAAATATTTTATGAATTTGAAAACATTATACTGATTAAAGAATATATATGTTTCATTAAAATCATTAATTAATATTTAAATTTTAATTTATTTGGATAAACCACCTTTCACACATGAAAATTGTTTCTTTTAAAATGACTTTTTACATATCAAAATGTTTTCATAAAAACTTAAAACATATAAATTATTCCAATTAACTTAATCTTATTATTTAAAATATAATAGAAATTTTTTTAACCATGAATCCATTTTAAAACAAAATGGATATTTTATTTTCTTAGATCAAAAATTCTATTTTAGAAAATATAGTTTTCAAAATTCATTGTAAAATAAATCCTTTTAGAAAATTATTAAAAATTAATTTTAAGATAATTTTTTTATGTATTTAAAATAATTATTTATTAATATGAAATAAATTTTTTAAAATTTTAATAAATTAAATAAAAACTTTTATCATAAAATTCAATTATAATAATTTTGATGGATATGTATTTTTAAGCATAACATATCTGTTCTAAAAAATGAATGTTTATTCCCTAATAATTACTCAAATATATTATATTGGTTAGGAAATTTTTATATATGTCATAATGTAATTAATCATATTCATACCTAACAATTTAATATCTATGTTAATAAGGATAGATAAAAATATTTCAATAATATATCATGGGACATTAGAACTCAATGTTGCATGTAACACAAGCAATCAATGAAATTAAATTTTTTATAAAAAAATAATATTTCATTAATTCTGAGGGTGTTACTTTATACGCCCCATAAAATGATTTTTACCCTCAAAATTCAACACGCTAATATAAAAAAAATGATGTTATATTTGTTTCATTACATCATAATGTTTACATATATCTTTTCCGAATTTGTAATTTATCTAGATAGCATTCACCATGTGAGTATTGTTGTTCCATATCACATTATCTCTATGTTCCAAGAAATCTTCATTTTTTTATCATAATAAATATCATTTTTTAGTGGAATATCCTCTATATTTAGTATACTTAATGTATCATTTATGTACATCATCACGAGAGATACATGGAAGACATCAATATCATGAGATGAGTTTAGTAGGAGCTCCATGTGATAATTTGTCATCACTTATCGATCAAGAATATCAAAAGGGACAATATATATAGGGATATAATTTCACTTATTAATGAATCAAATGACCATATTAGAGGGATAAATTCACAAAAAAATCTTCTTAACAACTTCAAATTCTAGGTCACACTAATTATTATTACCATAACATATATGTAAATTCTGAACTCCATTGATGCGTTGCTAAATGGATTTTACTTTCTCTACCATTTAATCAGAAATATTATATCCCTATAACATCCATGCTATGATATAATCCTTTCTTTATAAATTTTTCAATTTCCACATCATATCTTATTCCATAAAATAAATATTCAAGATTACTTTTTATTATTCCAAAAACATTTAAATTAAATTTTAACAGATCATAAGAAAAATAATTTATTCCTTATACCTCTAAATATTTAGTAAAATAAAAATGTATAGACAAATTTCTTAATTAATATCAATTATTTTAAATAAATCCATTCTATAAGTAGTTAACCATAACTCTCCCTGAAAATTTTATTGACCAAAATTGAATCTCAAATATTTTAATTATTTGATCTCATATCCTTCCATTATAAACATGATGATCTTGATGAAATAATCTTAAACAATCATAAAGTCTCATAAAAATTTATATACCTTAAATATTCCCAAAAATTAAGTCACAAGAAAATCATATATTTATCTAAAAGAAAATTCACCTTTTATTCAATAAATAATCGTAATTATTAACTAAAAATGATTTAATTGGAAGTCTGAGTTAATCCTTGCACAAATATATTGTTTTATGTTAATTCTATGTATCAAATATGATTTCATTATTTCAGGATCTATATAGAATGGTCTATTTATTTCATAGACACAAATCAAATTTCACTAATGGGTTAACAATAATATTTTAATAGGGTATAATCAAATAGAAATTAACTTGAAATCCTATGCCCTGGAGTGGAATATAAATATGTCCTAATTATCAGGATTTATATCAACTATCATGATTTCATTGAATTTACATTTTACCTTTTACTTCAATGGTTTTTGTGTATTATTATCCTCATTTTCCCTTGGATTATGTAATTAATTCACTTAATTCCCAAACAAATTTCATTTTTCATATTGAAGTGTGAGTCATGTATTCTGTGGAGCTTTCTTTCAAATCCCATAATTAGTTAACTTCATCCCATCAATTTATTGTATGATTTCCTTATGAACTTCATTTCCACACATGAAACATTTTCCAATCCCCTAAAGTGAATTGAAACTATTTTTATTTCAACACATTTTTCATAAAGGAAGGATCATCTTATTCTCTCTATGTTTTTTTAATTTTACTTATAATTAAATATTTAATTTATTATCAAACCCATGATAATTATAGGTAACACCAATATACATATCCACCTTCACAGAACATAGAAAAATTACATCATATCTACTGAATTTCATTTTTCAATCACTACCTTTAAAGAATCAGATTTCATCCATTGATGAATTGATAAAACATACATTCACACTAGATGAAAATATAAAAACTATACCTTCAAATTATTATACAATCTTCCTCATATGTACTAAAAATTCATTTTACTTATTCTTTATCTTATGGAATTCCTCCTCTATTTTAATTCCTATAATATAAGGAATGTACTTATTTTAAAATGGGCTCTCAAATTCATCCCACTACATAGATTCCATTAATCTATGTTTCCATATTTTTTTTATTAGATTCCACCATTTATCTACTTATCCATATAAATGATTAAGAACCAAAATGACTTTTTCATATTCTGAGCACTAAAAAATAGAAAATATATGTTCAATGGTACTGATCCATTTCTCAGCAACTAGTGGATTAGTAGAACTAGTAAAATAATATTGATAACACCTTACGAAATACTCAATAGGGAATTATTCCATTATTTTTACATTTGAAGGTTATGAATCATTCATAGCTTGAAATTGTTATGTGATCATAGAAAAAACGTTTTAAATCTTATATCCCATAACATTTGGTTTCTTATTAGGAAAATCCTTTCATAGTTTGTAACATTAATAAATATCCTTGTTGCTTTATTTTTCAGCCATCGACTAAAACCAAAAGGCATAGTTTGATAATTAATAACTATAATACAAAATCACACAATCCGGAATAATCACTTATAGGATGTCCAAATATTGAATCATTATTCTATGACATCCTATGTTTAACCTTGGTCATTCATGATTATTACCTACACATTAGGAACTTTTCCTATACATATACTTATCCCAAAGGTTTATTAATAATTTAATCTCATCCTAGATTCCAAACGTTAGTTAAAACATACTTTGATAATAGTTTTAGTGACCCATACTTTTTATAAATAGATATTACATCATAATAAATAAATATTCATTATATAAAATAATTGTCCATGTCAAAACCAAATTGGATTAGTTTCTTTGGAAGCATGGATGGATAAACAATTTGTTAATAAATGATCTATATTATATGAAACTGTGTTCTTAATAAATATCACTCTTTGTAAACATATCATACACAATACCTTTATTCATAACCTAGGGAAAGGAAAAATAATAAAGGTTTAGTTTAGATGATTTGTAATGATAAAAAATGGATTTCTCAATTATATCATGAGAATAATATGAAAATCCATGAATGAAAACATGAGTATAACATTTTAAAGTCATATCATGTATATCATAAGTCATATGTTTGATTCATGGAATAAATTTGGGTAGTTCTTAAGACAAAAATCATAAAGTAATCAAAGTACATGATCCATGAGAGCATAAAATTGGATAAATATATATGTTATTATCATACACATAAGAATATAAAATAATTTTTTTAATAGTAAAATATAATTTCCATGAATATCATAGTGGAGTGGGTTCACTCCCAAATCCTTTGTAGTAGTTAATGTTCACTCCCAAGACTATCATAGTGGAGAAATTCACATACAGAACTTGGTTCATTCACCATTACTGTAGTACCCCCGGTTTCTGATATGTAACCCTTACTTGATGAGTTTCTTGGTTTTGAAGTTAAGTGTGTTGAATGGGAGAGTCAGGATAACATCGAATGATGTTTTGAGGTAAAGGATAAGTTGCACTGGCAGCGCACAGTTTGTCTAAACTGTGCGGACAAACCATGTGCAGTGGGTCTTGGAGGCAGTAGCTCCCGCACTGGCGGCGCATGGTTTGTCTAACCCTAAATCCAAACCGTGGGAGAAGGGCGGTCAAGGAAGTAGCTAACGCATGGTTAGCGCACGGTTTGTAAAGCCATGTGAACTAACCATGCGAGCACTTAAATGAGATCTTTAAATTGTGGATCTCAAACGTTTTGCCCCTAAATGACTCGTTTAAGCTCCTAAGAGGCCCCAACTCAGGATTTTGGTTCTCCTATGGTCAAGGAGGGTTCTCCCATCATTCTGGAGGTGATCTGAAGACTTATTTTGGAGAATCAAAGCCGGATTCTTGAGGTATGTGAATGTTCTTCTTCGTTCTTGATCAGTTTCTTATATCTACATAGATCTACTTCTCCTCTTCTCCCAGTTTCATAGATCTACGCCTGTTATGGGTATATCTAATTGTGTGGATGCCAAATATGATGTGATTTTCTCTTGATCTTGCTATGAGAGGAGATATATGGTGGTTTTTTGAAGAATCAGCCCAGTTTTCTTGTGTGTTCTCCATTTGTTAGGGTTTTCATCATAACCATTGAGGTATGAGGCTTCACTCTGAACTCCTCTTGCTAGCATTGATTGGATTAAATTGAAATTGGGTTATTTGAATGAAATTTATTGTTCAAATCAGGGAATAAATCTTCATTAGTGATGATTTATGTTATTGATGAAATTATGAAATCTTGGTGAATTGTTGTGCAAAGTGATTTGGCTTCTTGAATTTAAAATGTTGATTATAAATTATGGATTTGTGAGAATGGTAAATGGTTTGATGAGAGATGGGTTTTTAATAAAAAGGGTTGTTTTATTGAAATGGTTTGGTATTGAAATGGCTTGAGGAAATTGGTTCATTCTTTAGTTTCCAATAAAAGTACGATTTTATTTAAATGGTTAGAATTGGTGGAACACACATGGTTTTGATGGAACTGGTTTTCAATAAAAGGGGTTTTATTAAAAAGGACGGTTTTGGAATGATTTTTGTGAATTTGTGGCATGTGATCATGTTGCATATACATGGCTTGGTTGAAATATGACCTTATTCTCAGTGCCAAACGTTTAATGGAACATGGGACTTTTAAGTATGAGGCTTGGTTGAAATGTGACCATGTGTTTAGTGAAAAAGTTATAATGTAACATGAGAAACTATTACCTTATGATGAATTCGTAGATCGACGAGAAACTTCTCATGAGTATGGAACTGTCATAACGAAGCACGCATGGTTGATTTCACGGGTTTTGAAATGGTTCGGTATTCCAAAAAGGGATTTTGTGAAATTGTTCTAATGCTTGATTGGTTATTTTTCTGAAAAATGACTTGTTGGAAATTTTGTTTCAATTTCTCTTAGATTCTTTTTGTTACGAATAGTTTTGGGAGCTTGTTTATATTTTGTTATAAAATTCTTTTGAGAAAATGTTTTATATAAACTGTTTTTATATAATTGTTGTTAACTCTTCTATCCTAGTGGAGTGAGTAGGGAAGTCATTAGTGAAAACCTACTGAGTTTTATACTCACCCCTACTTTGGCACATTTTTGCTTGTGTATATGTCATGTTACAGGACATAGTTAAAGGTAAAGCGTCTTATTGTTAGTGGCTCACGGTGATGCTTGGGAGATGTTGTGGAGCTTGGTGATTTTAGAGCACAGAGTCGTAGTGTCTTCTTAGATTCTTGAGTTGTTTATCTATTTTTCACTTTGATACTTGGTTTTTCATTCCTCTGTTGTGTACTATGATGTGGTTTGACATAAATGAAGTTTGTTTAGTGGTCTTTCATTTGTTCATGCATCATATAGTGAATGTTTGGTTATGGTTGGTTTATGGGTTTAATTCCTAAAGGGTAAATCGTCCCCCACTTGTACATGAAACCCTTTGGCATTTATTTCCAGCCTTTGGTTCCTTGGGTATGTCTCTTAAGGCCTAGTAATGACTCGTGGTACTCTCAAGCCAATGAGAATTGGCGGGTCATTACAAATGGAATCAGCTTGTTCGGTCCTCGCGTAACAAGTGGCCATCAATGTTCATGGTCCTGGAGTGGAAATTAATTATTGTCAATTCCTTGGGTACAAATCTTAGATAGTATTAGGACTGTCGGAAGATGAAATTTATTGCATAAAAGGACATTGCTAACCCGTTTAAGTTGAACATCATGTTACTAGGGTGTTGGGTACATATGTATTTTGGATACACTTCTAGAATGTTGGAAATATCATTCTCATGGGTTTAGCCAAGGAGAAGAGAATGACATCAATTATAAAGTAATGACTTCCTACTAGGATTTCATATCTCATTTTGAGGAATGAGTAAGGATTTTGTACAAGGTGTGAATTTTTGGAATAAAATGCAGAAATTGTTTTCACTAAAATATTTTGAAAATAAGATATTTGGATTATTTAGAAAATGATTGATTTTCAAAAGGCATAAGGAATGTTTTCAAAAGTGTTTGATCTTGGGAAAAAGTTTTTTTAAAAATAATGTTGAGTTATATGATGTGATAGAATTTGAAATTCTAAGCCATCAGTTCCTAGAGAGTGAGATTGACGGAGGTTGTTTTTTGGTTTAGAAAATGGCACCCGGTTGGCGTCATCGGAACCAACCCAAAGAAGATGTGGAGAATGTGGTTTCACCTAAACCACGTGTGAACCAAGAGCTGGTTCAGAGTATTGTCCAATATTTTTAAGCTCTGGATACGGGGAACCAGAGGAATGAACCAAGTCATGTGGATCATACCATCCAATTCATGAAGCAGAATCCATCCAACTTTTTGGGTGATGATGAACCCCAAAAGGCGGAGGTGTGGCTAAGTAGGATGAATCGTATCTTCAATTTCATCGGCACGCCATCATAGATCAAGGACAATTTGTAAACGTATATGCTCGAGAACCTTGCACATCAATGGTCGGATTTAGAAGTGCATGCTAAATTGGATGAACGCCTTACAAGGGAGGATTCTGAGGAATTGTTCAACAAAAAATTATATCCTCACACGTTCAAGATTTAGAAAATGACGGACTTATTAAACCTGAATCAAGAGAGTCTTTCTATCATAGAGTATGCAGCTAAATTCATTAATTTAGTCCATATTGCACCAGAGGTTGTAGCAAGTGTGTCGTTGAAGGCACGCATCATAGAATTGGGGATAAGGCATGAGATCGATCGAAGATTGCAGTGCTATGTATTACGGATTATACAGAGATGGTGAACATAGCGATTACTACTGAACGTGATATCTCAGGATCGATGGGAGTAGGTATGATGATACCTACGGGAAATGGTGGGAACTCAACCTCTCGAAACAAGCGGAAAAGGGACACTAATTTCCATAGTGCGAGTGAAAATCAGAACCAGATGGCTAGATCAGTAAACCTTCCTCCACGACCCTAGAGAAAAAAAGGTTGTTCTCAATGTTGTTTGACTGACCACATAAAGCGAGACAATACGACGCAACCTAGAGCATGTCACAAGTGCAACAAGATGGGGCATATTCAGCGCTATTGTCCCAGTGCTCTTAGGTCAGGTTCTTGGGAAACTTCCCAGGCATCACAAGCAGCGTATTCTTCGATAGGACGAGGATAGTAGAATTAGTCTTGTCAGCATAATAGAGCTTGCCATGGTGATTCTCAAAACACCATGACTCCTCAACCATGGAAATCTTAGTAAGGAAACATGTAGAACAGTGCGACGATGAAGTAATTGTATGGAGCTGAGCAGATGATTGTTGATGATCAGGCTGGACCATCTACAGTGAGAAGTATGATTCTTTAGAATTCTACCCTTATGAAAGTGTTGTATGATACTGGTGCATCTCATTCCTTCATTTCTTCTCATTCTTTTGACTTGATATGTTTAAAATTGGAAATGATGCCTTCTGTTTTGAAACTGAAAACTCTTCTTGGTGAAAGAGAATGTCAAGCCTTTTTCTGTAGAGCATGTGCTATAACTGTTGATAGAGCTTAGTTAAAATGTGACTTCTCAATATTAGACATGGATTTCTAAGATGTATTCATATGTATGGATTAGTTGACAATATTTAAGGATCACATCAACTATTATAGGAGAAAAGTTAGTTTCACGACAGAGGACGACATCAACCATCTCGTCAGAGGGGTGAGCGTGCAAAGATCTTGTTGGAACCAATGGTGGGAAGGATCTCTTACAAATTGGCAGCGTTGAATTTGGAATCAATGGAAGAGGTTGAGGAGAATAGTTTTCCAGCTATTGTGGATCAATTTCCAAATGTCTTTCCCAACAACTTATCAGGGTTACCACCTCTAAGGTAACTGGAGTTTACAATTGATCTCCTTCCGGAGACCATTCCAATTTTGCTTTTGTATTATAGGATGGCACCATCAGAGTTATGGGAATTGAAAGTGTAGTTAGCGTAACTCGAAATCAAGGGATTCATTCGGCCAAGTTCAACTCTATGGTAATCATTGGTTTTGTTTGTGAAGAGGGTAGATGAAACTCTTTAGATGTGTGTTTATTATAGTAATATTAACCAAGTTACGATAAAGAACAAATATCCACTTCCACACATTGATGAAATGTTCGATCCATTAAGGGGAGCTCTGTGGTTCTCCAATATTTACTTGCGATCAGGATATCACCAATTGTGAGTTCAGAAGGAGGATATTCCAAATACATCTTTCAGAAGTAGATATGGAAAATATGAATACGTAGTCATGCCTCTCGGTCTAATGAATTCACCGGAGGTCTTCATCGATTTGATGAATTGGATATTTCAGCAATATCTGGATTCTTTTTTTGTGGTGTTTGTGGACGATATATTGGTCTATTCAAAAACAATGGTTGATCATGAGGTGCAACTGGAAACAGTGTTACAAATCATGAGAGATCATCGTTTGTATAACAATTTATCAAAGTGTCATTTTTGGATATGGTAATTACATTTCCTTGGACATGTCATTTCTGAGAAGGGAGTTTCGGTTTATCCTGAAAAGATAGAAGTCATTATCTCATGGCAACCACCGAAGAATGTGTTCGCGATACGAATTTTTCATGGTCTACCTGGTTACTACAGATGCACTGTTCATGATTTCTAAGGACTAGCTCCACCAATGACTGCTCTAACAAAGAAGAATACTCCATTCCAATGGACAGAAGAATGTCAGAAGTCCTTCCAGGAATTGAAAGTTTTCCTTACATCAGCACATATCATGATATTACCAAAATCAAGATAGGGGTATGTGGTGCATTGTGGTGCTTCGAGATTAGGGTTTGGCTATGTTATCATGCAAGGAGACCATGTGGTTGCTTATGGTTCAAGGTATTTGAGGGTTCATGAGAAGATTTACCCAACACATGATTCAGAGTTAGCTACATTCTTCCATGCTTTGAAAACATGGAGACATTATCCCTTTGGTGAGAAATTTACTGTGTTTAAGGATCACAAAAGCTTGAAACACATTTTCTCACATCGATATTTGAATATAAGGTAAAGGAGATGGGTGTATTATCTCTAGATGTTTGACTTTGACTTGATGTACACACCGGGAAAAATAAATTCAGTGGTGGATACATTGAGAAGAAATTCATATGCTCATTTGGTGAAAGAAGCTTTAGATTAAGAGCAGTTGATTTTGTTCTTAACTGACATGTATGTGGAATGTGATGACCGAGGTGATATTTCTATTTTATTTTCAGCTACACTTGTTCCTGATTTAGTAAAGATGATCAAAGAATCACAAACATCTGATGCAGAATGTCTGGTTGTATGTTCAAAACTAAATGGTGGGGAGACCACTGATGGATGGAATCATGATGGGGGTTTAGTTTTGTGTTTCATTTATCGGATGGTTGTACCTATGAGTTTTCAAGAACAACTCCTTCATTCTTACCAACATTCAAGAGGGGTTGAACACTCAGGTTCTCAAAATATGTATAAGGCGTTGAAGGCGCAGTTTTGATGGAGAGGGATGAAAAGGAAGGTGGTCGAGTTCATCTCAATGTGCTTAACATGTCAGTAGGTTAAAGTAGAGCATTAGAGACCAGCTAGTATTTTACATTCATTACCTATACCAATGAGGAAATACAAATAGATAGAAATGGATTTTGTTACAGGTCTTCCAAGAACGGTTCAGAAACAAGATGCCATTTGGGTGATTGTGGATCGTCTAACCAAGTCAGCCCATTTTATCCCTATTCGTGAAACTCGTACGGTGTAAGATATTTCAAAAATCTATATTTGAGAATTGGTAATGAGTAATGGTGTACCGGTGTCCATATTCTCATATGGAGATCTGAGGTTCACATCTCATTTTTTGAAATCATTACAGCAATCCCTCGGAACTCAGTTGACTATGAGCACGGCGTATCATCCTCAGACGGATGGGAAATCTGAGCGGACGACAAAAACATTGGAATAAATGTTGTGGGCTTATGTAATGGATTTTGGCGGCTCATGGGAGGAGAATATACCCTTAGTGGACTTCTCATACAACAACAGCTATCAAACCTCAATACGCATGGCTACGTTTGAATCATTGTATGGGCGTCCTTGTCGTTCTTCCCTATGCTGGGTTAAAACAGGTCACTAGTCAGGCCAATCCTTGTCCAAGATACAATAGAGAAGATCTAGTTGATTAGAATGAGGATGGAGATGGCTCAGAGTCATTAGAAAGATTATGAAGATCACCATAGAAGACTGTTGTCGTTCGTTGTGGGTGATCATGTCTTCTTTAGGATCTCTCCAAGTCTTGGACATCGTCGTTTCGGGAAGCAAGGCAAGTTATATCCTATATAAATTGGCCCTTTTGAGATATTGGAATGGGTTGGAGAGGTGGCGTATCTTTTGGAATTTCCAACATGGTTTTTTTTCGGTGCATAATGAGTTTCACGTATCTCAGTTCATAAAGTATCAGCCTGATCCTGACCATGTGATCAAATGGGATCACATTGACCTAGAGCCTGATGATTCGTTGATACATATCCTAGTGCAGATTTCGGATAGGCAAGATAAAGTATTGCATGGAAAAATCATTGGACTAGTGTGGGTTTTATGGCAGCATGGTCGGATTTAGGAAGAGACTTGGGAATGTGAAAAGGAAATGAAATAGCAATGGCCGGAACTCTTTCAGTTGGGTGAAGGTTTTCAACTTTCCTAGGACGGAAAGACCAATGGTTGGGAAAATGTAGTACCGCTGGTTTCTGGTATGTAACCCTTACTTCATGATTTTCATGATTTTAAAGTATTGGGTGTTGAATGGGAGAGTCGGGAGAACATGGAATGATGGTTTGAGGCAAATGGGAAGTCGCACGGGCGGTGCACGGTTTGTCTAAACTATGCGGCCAAACAGTGCGCAGTGGGTCCTGGAGGCAGTAGCTCCCGCAGGGTTGGTGCATGGTCTGTCTAACCATGTGGCCAAACCATGTGATTAGGGTGGTCGAGGCAGTAGATAACGCACGGTTAGCGCACGGTTTGTCAAACCGTGCGAACTAACCCCGCAGGCACATAAATTAGATCCTTAAATTGCGGATCTCACACGATTTTGCCTCTAAATGCCTCGTTTAAGCTCCCAAGCGGCCCTAACTTGGTATTTTGGTTCTATTAAGGTCAAGGTGGGTTCTCCCATCATTCTAGAGTCAATCCAAAGGCCTCTCATAGAGAATCGAAGCCGGATTCTTGAGTTATGTGACTGTTCTTCTTTATTCTTGGTCGGTTTCTTAGATCTAGTTAGATCTACTTGTCCTCTTCTCTCAGTTTCTTATATTTATGCCCGTCATGGGTATATCTAAGTGTGTAAGTGCCAAATATGATGAGATTTGGTCTTTATCTTTCATGGAGAAGATATCTACGGTGGGTTTTTGAATAATTAGCCCGATTTTCTAGTGCGTTCTATGTTTGTTAGGGTTTTCGTCAAAACCATTGAGGTAGGAGGATTCCCTCTCAACTCCTCTTTCTAGAATTAATTGTCTTAGATTCAAATTGGGTTATTTGAATGAAATTTATTGTGAAAAAATGGAATAAATCATCTTTGGTGATGATTTGTGGTTTTGTTGAAATTATGAAATCTTGGTGAATTGTTGTGCAAAGTGATTTGGATTTTGGAATTTAAAATGATGCTTTTAAATTACGGATTTACTAGAATGGTAAATGTTTTGATCAAATATGGGTATTAAATAAAAATGGTTGTTTTATTGAAATCTTTTAGTAATGAAATGGATTGGGGAAATTTGTTCATTATTTGGTTTTTAATAAAATTATGGTTTTATTGAAATGGTTTTAATTGGTTGAACACACTTCGTTTTGATGGAAATGGTTTTCCATAAAACGTTTTTTATTGAAAGGATGGTTTTGGCATGATTGTTGTGAATGTGTGGTGTGTGTTCATGTTGCATATACGAGGCTTGGATGAAATTGGACCTTGTGCTCGGTGCCAAACGTTTAATGGTACATGGGACTTTTAAGTACGAGCCTTGATTGAAATATAACCTTCTTGCTCAGTGCAAAAGGTGTAATGGAATATCAGAAAAAGAAATTACCTTATGAATACTTGGTAGATCGACAAGAAACCACTAATGATCATAAAACTTTCATAACGAAGCATTTATGGTTGAGATCACAGGTTCTGAAATGGTTGGGTATACCAAAAAGGGAATTTGTGAAATGGTTCTAAAGCTTGATTGGTTATTTTCTGGAAAAATGACTTGTTCGAAAATTGGTTTCAATTTCTCTTAGATGCTTTTGGTTACGAATGGTTTTAGAAACTTGTTTATATTTAGGAATAAATCAAGTTTGAGAAATTTTTTTATATAAATAGTTTTTATATAATTGTTTCTAACACTTCTATCCTAGTGGAATGAGTAGGGATGTTATTGCGGAAAACCTACTGAGTTTTATACTCACCCCTGCTTTGGCACATTTTTGCTTTTGTATATGTCGTGTTCTGGTACACAGGTAAAGGTAAATCATCTTATTGCTACTGGCTTGTGGTGATGCTCAGGAGATATTGTGGAGCTTGGAGCTTGTGGAGCACAAAGTCTTAGTGTCTTTTGAGAGTCTTGAGTTGTTTATCTTTTTTGCACCCTGATACTTGGTTTGGCCATCCGTTGTTGTGTACTATGATGTGGTTTGACATTAATGAAGTTTGTATAGTGGTATTTCATTTATTTCGTGCATCATATAGTGAATGTTTGGTTATGGTTGGTTTATTGGTTTATTTCATAAATGGTAAATCGTACACTACTTTTACTTGAAACCCTTTGGCATTTATTGCCAGCCTTTGGCACCATGGCGATGTTTCTTAAGGACTAGTAATGACTCATAGTACTCTCAAGCCAATGAGAATTGGCGGGTCATTAAAATTCCATTAATCTCTGTCTCATGATATATAAATTATTACTCAATACATTGAAATGTGATATGTGTCCCTCCATGTAACAATCCATGTACTTATAAAATAATTTCATTTCATTCTATAATTAAATAGTTAAATTCAGTTTAAATGTATAATGAAATAAGTGGTATTTATAGAAATTATGGAATCTAAAATAATAGAATAGTAACCTCACATATGAGAGTATAAATAAAATTAATACATATAGTAAGTGAATTCATGATGTATTTATATCATTGAATAAGTAAATAAATGTTTTGGAAGTGATAAATTAAGTGTTTATATATTTTCAAATAATAAATATTTAATTACAATTTTATAAATAATATAATGATTTAAAATAAAATATATTTTCATAAATAGATTCAGAAATTAATATTATTTTGTCTTATGATTATAATACAATATTATTATTCCTTAATTAATTATAAAACTATTAAAAAATCAGTGTCAACTTTGAAATCAATTTTTTTTAAATGGTTATTTTATTTAACAACAATGTATGGTATATATACATTATATGTTAAATAAAATATTCCATTATTTATATCTGATTTAATTACCATAATATATAACCCCCATTATGTATTTTAATTTATTTAATGATAATTCTCAAAATTTTCATATTATTGATCCAAATTAATAAACTATTGAATATAATTGTGAGAAAACACCCCCTCTCCCCACTTCAAACACCACCCCTCACCATGACTTCTCGTCACACATCAAAGCCTTGTAACTTGTTTAATTTCTACCCAATTCCATTCCCAAACCTCTTCCTCATGTATAATATATTTTATTCTTTCCAAAATCCCAAATCCAAGGTCCTTAAGTAGTCTCTCACGAAATTTAATTCAAGCGGTAATATCCTCTTACATTTTCATTTATTTTCCTTTAAATTTATTTTATTTTATTAATTTATCCTCACCTACCCTTATACAAGTTGAATAAAAAATAAATTATCTTATATATAATGTAATTTATCATTTTTATGGAAAAATTCATCATCTAACTCTTTCTCCACTCCCATTAATTCTACAAATGAGAACAACGTCTGTGATGTGTTGATTTACCACCATCGTGGAGGATACACTTTCATTTTCCATTACCACCTTCAAGGATACTCATAAATTCAATATTATGGTTACATAAGATTTTATTATACATATTATAAGTTATTTAATGTTATGTATCCAATATATATACATTGCATTGAATAAAATGATATAACTTCATGATAGTTGTAAAAACAACCAAAAAAAATTAAATCATTTCCATTAATGATTTATCTAATAATTAATTATTATCATTGTAAAATATGATATATTGTATAATTTAAAATTCTAGAACCATATTAATATAATATTATTCCATATTTGGTGTATTTATTCTATTTTATATGAAAATTTATAAGCAATCAACCATGAAAACCATCAAATAAATGTACTCAAAATAATGAAAATAATAAATATATTATCAATAAACGGGTGGAAATATGTCATAAAAAGATCATATAAGGTATTATATATATATTAATATAGTTATATAATACCTTAATAACACTCTTTAATCCATTATGTAAATGGTTTTAACACATTTTAGGATGAACCCGATGAAAGGTACTTTTCATTAAAAATTCACTTTTAAATTACTATTTTTACAAAATTAAAAAGGCATGTTTTTATGATTCATATATTATTGTTTTTTGATTATGTTATGGTTCTTGGAAATTATTTATTGTGAAGGGTGGGACCTATATCTACCATACAATGCAGTAAGGATGTTTATATTGAATTTTTACCAGATGGTTACTCCAAGTGTATCTTTGGTGGTTACACAATAACGTAGCTATGAGGGTTACATCATAAGGTATCCCTGATGATTACATTGTAAGGTATCTGTGAGAGTTACAAATCACATAGTAGATTTTATTGTTAAATACTAAGTAATAAATACTCCCTCAAATGCATTATGTATATTTATATTATTGCTTGAATGTATGGTTAATCCAAGTGTTACAATGATTGTTACACCATAAGGTATCTATGCGGCTAACATCATAAGGAATCCATAAGGATTGAATTATAAGGTATCCATGATAGTTGAAAATAATATGGTATTCATGTGGGTTACATTTTAATGTATTAAATACCCCAAATTACCTTTATAGTTTTATTTATTATTTCTATTTTTTATTGAAATATCTTGTTTTCACAAGGTAACTACATGATACATATCGGTGAGAAGTATATCATTGTGAAAATGATTTCATATGTCAATAATTAATCATGGAAAAATGGTTTCTTTCCTTATTTTTATTTTCCTTGGTGATCTTTTTTTACTCATTCCATTGTTTAAAAAAACCACATGGTTTAATGATGGGTAAGAGAAACGAAGAAGAGAAGATGAATGTTACAATGATTTTTCCTGAAAGGATTTAATCTTTTATTGAAAACATTTATATTGTGGAAGAAATATATATTATTTCTTTATTACCAACTTTATATTCGTATTGGTTGATATGTATTAATTACGTACTAATTCTATAAAACTCTAAACCAAAAAGATATTTGGGAATGTAATAAGTCTAATTCTAAAATAATATTCTGGATCATGTAATGTTTAAGGACATGTCCCTATACACTAATCCTTGTTTATAAAAATACCCCCATCCTATTTTATAATATAACCAGAATCCTTGGTTATAATGTAACCACTATATTGGGTTATAATGTTACCACCATCCTTGAATATAACATAACCACATTCATATGATAAAAAACATACATATTATTGTCACATGATAATAAAAAATACATCATATCATAACCCATTAATAGAAATGGGTTTAAAAAATATTTCATCATATCTTTATCTATGGAAAAGGATCAGATGTCATGAAAATTTATTCAGATAATAATCAATAGGAAATAAATAGATTTCATAACAATTTCATTATTTAATTATAGTATATACCATGGAGAAGTAATGAGTTTCAAAAACAACCATCTAGAGAAAAGATACATATTGTATCATTGGATCATATCGCTAGTAAAAATTATGTAACATCAAGGGATTTAATCTTATATAGGAAATAATGTTTACATATCACATGGATCATTCTTTAGGAAAATAACATTTTCACTTTGAAATAACATTTTTTAAATATAAAAATTCCACAAATATAAAGGAAAAAATTTTCTTTTAAATGACCCTTAAATATTTTTAATGGGATCTGTAAAACATTGATATATCATGATTTCATGCATGTGCATTCATGTATTATACGTAAGAAACATTACTTTCACACTTTAGAAGAAAAAAATGAAAAATTACCTCAATTAGAAAATGAAAAAAAACCATTTAAACTATTTTTTATAAATTCATACTTGAGAAAAGATGACTACAAAATATTATAGGATTATAGTAAAAACCCTAATTTGAAAATTTTATGGAAAACATGTATATGGAAGACATTTTTTAACAAAGATTGAAATGGAATTTTTTTCATTATAAACATATTTTAACTATCTTGAGTACCTAGGTTGTGGAAAATGAAATAGAAACCTGAATTCTCAATAAATAACCAAGGGAGATGAAAATTCATGAGTTACTTAAGTGATAGATCATATGATTTCACCATTATATACATAATAATAAACAATACTAATAAATAATTATACTATAACATAAAACCCTTACTACATTGCATAATTTTTAATTTTAGTCCCCTGGAATGAAATAACCTGAGATAGATATATAGATCCCTATAAAATTCATATGTTGAATTGTAAGAACCAAACATTTATCAAATGAAAAGATAATTTATTTTTAGTATTGAGACCTTTTATATCTGGGTTGAAAATAACTACTAACTGAATAATTCCCCATGAGTGTCTAAGGATTTTATGGAGCCTAGAGATCCTAGAAATAGGAACACAGTGTGGGACTCATGGTTACGGAATAATTATTCCTAACCGTGCAAGGCTCATTGTGGCCAGTCAGAGGCCACATGTTTGTCTAAAATTGTATATGACTAGGATCACTGTAATGAAATTTTTCTAATACAAATTGTATATTCATTATTCATGGGCTACTCACAACTACCCAAATTGTACACCTAGGTAATGTGGGGACGTCCTTGGGTATGTTTTGTGTCACATGGTTGGAACACAGTTTGTAAAATCATGTAGCCAAACTATGCACCCTATCCACTTTGAGTGAGTTTACAATTCTTCCCTTAATGAAATAAAATACCTCATCCTTTCTTTAATTCTCCAATTTCCATCGAATGAACTCTTTTCTCTTCACTGATGGCTCTTTAATCCATCCAATATAGGGATAACAATTTCTCTTTGAGACAGACTCCAAATCTACCATCATCATAAGTGTTGTATAGATTTAGGTAATATCTCCCCAAATCTGGATTCCTATTTAATTTTCTATTAATACCCTTTACGCTATTTTTGTTTGTGGTCATTCACCCTATTTTTAGGTTGTTGGGAAATTCTTTCGAATTTGACTGATATAATTTAATATCTAAGTCAATATTAGATGAGGAGTCGTATATGACTTTAATTTAGGTGGTATAGTTGTTTTCCATAATATTTGAGTTTTTCTCATAACTTTGGCACTGTGTTTCACATCATCCCTTTCTACACAATACATATAAATGAGTTCTTTGATTCAAAATAATTAAACACATGTAAATATTCTCCCAAGGATTTTTTCTAGGTATTTAGAGGATTCCCAAATAGATTATAGCCACCCCATGGGTGTTCTGGATTGAAATTACCATATATATTTAATTGATTAGATAACCATAACACCTTATAACTATTCATCTTGGATTATAAATGGATTTTTCCACTATTATATACTTTTCCACTTGTCTAAAGTACATTATAAGTTATTGAATTATATGAATTTTAATTTTAATGTCTGGGTTAATTAAATTGATTGTTTGTAGAGAACAACTTACATTCAATATTGTTTTATTTGCTTAAATAAATTATATAGATTAATTAAAATGAATTTTAATGGTTGGAAAGGCCACACGAATTGATGCATGACTTATTATATGGATAATATTCACCACGATTCCCACTTACATATAGAAATCGATGATAATGATACCTTTTAGTGATCCCATGTGACAATATTATTATTATTATGACATTATCATTTCATGTGGAATTATAGATTAGATACTTTTAGAGACTCACATTTCAATATCCCTAACATCGTGTGTTGATCACAACATCGCCCACCATTATACTATTTTTTTGGTAATAGGAATGACATTCCATGTTACAATATTTTATTTCTTGGTCATTATATCTCACCCCACCATTCTTGGGTGTTGAGCATGATGTCTCACATCCATTTTGAGATTTAAGGAATGTACACTCTTCTTGATCAAATTAGCTTTTTAGACTAGTTATGGATGCTTGAGTTAAACCCAATGTCTATCTAGAACCTATTATCTAGATATATGTCTACATAAATCCTTGTGTACAAAGTTCATATAGGTGGATAGATTATATAAATGTACTATATAAATTATTACTATATATATGTGTGTGTATGGTTTATGATAAGACTACTACCAGCCTATGCTGAAGTTGTAAGAGCTAGCTAGGTGTCCTACTGAAACATGAACAAGATGATATATATTTATTAATTATTATTAATTATTATTTATAGCTACACATTATTGTTTCTATGCACTTTGGATGGATTACTTATTCACATCATTGGTTGTGGCCTACATGGATTTTATCTCACAACCTATTAGGGTCTCTGTTGTTACCTAAGTAGATTATTTTTCTACAGGTATGGAAAAGGGAAATTTCCTTATGATATATGTATGATTATTTTTACTTATAGTATGGATAATAGGAGTATAGGAATGAGCATATGATCGAGATTCTAGTGCGTTATTCTTTTTTCATTTTTTTATTTCTGTATATATTTTTGTATATGTTTTTCCCATGTTTCCCCTATTTATAAATTACTATTCTATGAAATAATTATGTATATGACTGTAACTTTGTTATTTTTATTTCTCTTATATTTATTATGTGGCTTTCTATTCTACATAACTTTAGAGTATTTTATCCTTCTATTCTATTAAATTATATCATGCTTACACCATGGAGGGTTACTATGCCTATCATTATAGTGTTTGTTTGTATATGCATCCACTATTGACTAGTTATCTATCATATTTTTTATTCCATTCTGATAATAATGTATAGTCTCCCCAATTTACTACCTTACACCCTCATTACTAGTCAACCATCTCTAGAATATGGGGAGGCATGTTTGAGGCCATGTGACCCACCTTGTGGAGAATGGGTTAAGTGTATCAAGGGTTGTGACATTACAAATAGGTGTCAAATCTTTTTTCTTTACTTCTTTTACTACATGGTAATTAGATAGGATACTAGGAGATTATGGAACTTGGTAATCATCCTATGCGTGGGATTAGTTGACCCATGTATAGGGAAAACCCAAATTACATTGGATGAGTGATTGTTATTATTGATTACACATGTTATGTTCGATGGTGTAATTAATATTTTTGTTGTTGTAATGATATTTGTTTTTCTTTGGGAACAATGAAATGAGTGTCTTCATTACATTATTCAATATAGTAACTTTAGTACTATCATATCATGCATATTTCTGTTGGAACATTTAATTTTGCATAAATTTTCCAGTCATGTATATTTGGTTCTTAATTATACTATATATAAATATTCTGATGTTTATTATATTTTCGAGAAAACATAATTGAAACATGATTCTTCAACCTTAACCTAATTGTGTTTTCCTATATATGTTAAAGAAGAAACCATGAGTAGTCTGTTATAGTATGTTGATCCATAGGCCGGAACATATTATTGTTAGGATTATGTGGATGGCACATTGAAATTTATAAGGTGTGTGAGCCCTTAAGAATTGGAAACATAGATCCGTATAATTAAAAAATATAAAGTGATTTAAATATATAATGAGAAAAAATTCAAATTGAATACAAATTTTAGAATGAAATTGTCATCCTATATGTCTTATATGAGATCTATACCTAGACCTAGCCTTAGTAGTGGGTAGGTGGGAGTATATTATGTCCTTATGAAATTTTGTGGCTTTTTATATCATCCATATATTCCTTTTAAAGTAGGTGTATAGATGTGATCATTTCATGGGAAGGTTGTATACTAGTCCTAGTTATCTATCTGACATCTATTGATAGTGAAATTCTTTTCTGAGGTGATTAGTTAGGATTGTATAATTATTCCATGGCCATAGTCTCCATTTGTACGCCCATAAGGTGGTGATTACCAATAACCAAAAATGGTGGGCCATGATCTGCCAGTTATTCCTCTTCTAGTTGCACCTATGAAACAACATATAATTTTTATTATGGGCATTAATGCCCAGTTCTGAGAGGGTTTCTTATATTTGATAGGTGATATGCAATGTGTTTCTCAACCTACACCAACAATGGAAGAGTTGACTTGGGTGTTTTAGTAGCAACATCATCCCACCCTCATGGGAATGGAAGACCACAAACTATAGAGTTTTTATTGGATTCCATGCTCTCTATTTTTGAGCATTAGAAGACACCTCCATAGTGGAGGCTCAATATTAATAAATATATACTACATGATTCTAACAAGTGATGGTGGGATGTTATTACCCCAGAATACCGAAATCAATATATGTTCTGGGAATATTTATAGTTTATCTTTTATGACTATTTTTTTTATAGAATAAAAGGGTGGACTGGGCTAGAGAGTTTGTGAAACTACTGCTAGAATCCTTGTCTGGCATGGAGTGTTATTCTCAGCATAATGAGCTGATGTGATTCAAGAAGTCTTTATTCGATGATGATTTTATTCCCACTAGAAGATCAGAGGATGGGATGGTATACTCCATCTGATCTCACTGTAATGTTTTTAGACTGACTATTATTTTTGAGATAGTAAACATGGTCATTACTACTAAGAGGAATCTAAGGGAACATGAAAGTGGTAACTATATAAGTTTAGCACCTTGAACTCCTAGTTCTTTCTCTAGAGGAATCAATCATTTTTAAGGGGCTTAACAAGGGTAGAGGCAGTAATCTAGCTTGAACTGACTACCATCTGATATTTTTCTAGTGTAGAAATTCAGGACATACAAAACCTATGTGTTTTTGGGATCCACTAAAATGTAGAGGCTTTGTTGGGATGGAAAATATATAGAGATTCTTCAAGAACATTCCACTAGTTCCTAGTGAGAGGGTATCTACAAATATCCCAAATTCAGGAGTAGGTGTAGTAGTATCTCTCCAAGAAGGTTGCTGGAAAACAACTAGATACTCAGGTCAAGGTGTTGTTGAGGATGAGTAAATCAATCATAGGATTATTAGTGACAGGCATAGAATTCTTGATAAGGACATTTAGTCTATGACTTAGGGCCACGGTATAGACTAGTTAAATACATTTAACCCTATTATGAAGGATCGGAGCACCACAGCTTCTACAATTTGAGGTACTATTCTATATCCTCTTCTCTAATGTCTACATTATTTAGAAATGGTATATTTCACTATTGTATATTTGAGGTGATTATGGAGAGTTTTTTCCTTAATAAATAACAAATTTTTAGTGTGATGATACTCAATACCCCAATAGGTATCTGATCTTCTAGTGTTCAATATTTTCATATGTATCCCCTTCAGATAAAAGGATATCTCGTTGTATGGGATCTCTTTATAAATTCCATGAGAATGGTTGAAATGATCATTTGGATAGATTGGCTAGTTATTTATTGAGAAAATATTGACTTTAATCATTGGAGGGTGATGTTTACATCACCATAGGGAAATGTTTATGTTTATAAGGGAGGATAGAATGTTTTTTTAAGATTCATTCAATACCCTAATAGTAGAGGATGGGTAGAGTGACATCTCTTATTTATAGTATTATCTTAGATGGTCAGGGATTACTACTCATTGTTATCCCCCTGTAGTGGATCTCCTCCAGGAAATATTCCATTATGAATTTTTAAGGATACCTCCTGTGCGAGAGGTAGAATTCGCTATTTAGTTAGTTCCAGGAGCAACACTGTTGACCATTCCCCTTATAGGATGGAACCTACAAAGCATACATAACTCAAGAAACTATTGAAGGATCTAGATTATAGTGTCTTTATACCCCCCATAACATCTCCTTGGGGTTCACTAATCCTTTTCTGTATAAAGTATAATAGTACCATTAGTCTCTTCATGGAATATTATCAATTGAATCGGTTTACATTAAATAATGGGCATCCACTACCTCAAATAAATGACCTCTTCGATCAGATATAAGGTCTAAAAGTGTTTTAAAAATATTATTTTATGACAGGTTATCATTAGGTGTGTGTTGGTACAACATAAATTCTGGAATCCCTCCTTTTTTTCACAAAAACTATTTACTACATTGAACAAACATAGGATAATTTATTGTTTAGTTTCATGAAAACATGGTACATAATAAATGGAATCAAAAAAATATATAATCCACTTTAAATGATTCATAATAGGATTATCCTTTGAATATTTATGACATATCATACACAAGGGATATACATCAAAAAAATTGGTGGGCATAAGTCCTGGTAAGTGAAAACAAGAGAAATAGTTTACATGTGATCTTGGGAAATATTGACATGAACTTTAGGAATATCATAAAGTAATCCGATAGTGGAATATCATAATAATAAGAACACGAATAAAAACTTTTAAATGTGGCTAAAACATTTATTTTAATCATTCATAAGAAAATCACCAAATTTTTTCATGGAGGATTCATAAAACATACCAAGGTTATCCACCAAGGTATCGTAAAACATATCATCTCCAGATATTAAATTCATTACCCAATTCATCAAAGATCTATCAGGGTTCACCATTTATATTTATTAATTTATATGATCCATATATTTCAAAATAAAAAATTTAAAAAATAACTAGTGGAGAAAAAAAAAAGAAACGGGTATCACATCAAAATCATGACATTTTAGAAAAATGCTTAAATACAATATTATTATGTCATTATTAACCCACAAAATAAGATGAATAAAGTTTTCAAGTATTTTTATCCTATAATAAAATAGATCATTTTACATCTAGGTGAGTAAAACTATAAAATAAATAGGTTCTTTTATTCTCTAAGAAAATAATATAATGTCCTGAGAAAAATAGAAAACAATTAGAAGAAAATCTGGAAGCATAATAGGTATGAAACACTGAATTAGAGAACATAAAAAAGGAATTGGAAAATGGTATACCATTAATAAAATAATATTAATAGATTATAAGGATAGAAAAGAATTCAATTAATTACATGGTATTTAAATTTGAATTCCATAGCACCTAAAAATCGAACTTGAAAGGAAAATATAAGTTGAGATTTCCATTACCGTAAAGGGTAACTCCTAAAACTAAAATATAAACACATTGGGAGCTTTAGTAATACTTGGGAGCTAAAAATAGCATAGATTAATTTATGATTAAATACTAATGAATGTAAATGGCTAAATGGTTTGTTATTTATAGAAAAAGTGGATTTGTTTATTATTTTCCTTGGACAACATGGAAGTGGTAAATTAATAGGTATGGGATTTACCATAGTATTGGCCACATGGGACACCTATTATGATATTTTAATAAAATAGAGTCTACAATTTATTTATATTACTTATTAGATCATTATGAGGTCATTAAAAAATATGGAAATCTTAAACTGCATTTTTACTATTCACAAAATAATTAAGTATTCTAGAAAATTCTCATAAATTTAACCGGACCTAATTTAAATTATTTGACTTAAAAATGATTTATATTTTATCATAATAATTATCTCATTAGGATAAATTTATCTCATAAATAAAAATATATATACTTATTAAAAAAATAGGGGATAGAAAATGCAGAGTAAAATGCAGAGTAAAATTCCAGACAGTTGAAAAAAAATTAAAAATTAAAAATAAAATAAGAGTCTTTTTATCTTACTATTTCATTAAAATGATAATTATTATTAATAAATTAGTTTATTATGATAATTATAGCTTTTTTTAAAGTACAATTTTATTCAGAAAACAAATTTTATTAAATTTCTCATTTTTCAAAATAAAAACTATTCTCAAAATATAAATGAGGTAATAAAAATTATTTATAAAAAAATAATTACACAATATGTTCCAGATAGATATCCCAATATTACACCCTCCACACCCTAAGATAAAGGTAACTGATGGTTGTAATTTCATTTGGTTCCTCAGCTAACATCGATTGAGTGGTAATCTCCACTAACTTGAACTTCTCTTATGGGAGATTTCATTCGAGCTTGACTTGCTGATGTTTTCCTTGGTATAGGTCAAGGGAAACACCATTAATGAAACTACCCTCAAAATATCTTACATATGGCATTAAAACGAAATGAGTCTACTAGTTGGGTCCACTATTTACTCTTTCTTCATTAATTAAGCATTTTCTTTTATATTTATAACACTAATTATATCATTAAAATTATTATTAAGAGTATTGTTTCCAATGGTCATATTTGCCAATGGTTTTATAATGGAAAAATCATGGTGGTAACATTTCAATTTATATTTTTATCATTCTTAAATACATAGAGTTTTTTGAGTAAAAAATACTATAACTCAGATTTTTAGGAAACAATTATCATTAAAAAAGTTTCAGTCATTACTTTATTCCCCCCTAAAGAAATTTCATCCCAGAAATTTCAAATTATTCCCTCAATTCCGAAAATGTGTGGGTACTTATGCCTCATTGTTTCTTCCAGTTACAATGTAAATTCATCGTATTTTTGGTTTACCCACAACACTTTAAAGAAGCGGTTAGTCTTGTTTCATAGAATATTGTCTCTACACTCCACGTTCTCCACCGGATTCTCCTCATAAGAGAGTTCATGTTCTAGTTTTCCACCTCAAGAATCAAAACATGTGAAGGGTCAAGTATATACTTCTTCAAGAGAGATATGTGGAAAAAATCATGAACTTGATCTACATTTGGGGAAAGTGATAACTGATAGGGAACTGCTCATATGTGATCAAGGATTCCCTATGGTCCAATGTACCTAGGGTTGAGCTTCCATTTCTTCCCAAACTTAATGACTCTCTTCCATGGTTCTGTTCAAAGGAAAACATTTTTACCAACATCAATCTCGAAGTACATTTGATGGTTTTTAGAATAGGTTTTCTTCCATATACAAGAAGCCTTTGTATATTTATGGATGGAATTAACCTTTTCTGTCATCTCAATCCCAATATTCATTCCATGAAGATTTATCTCACCATCTTTGTCCCAAAATGTAGGAGTTCAAAAATAGTTCCCATATAAAGATTCATAGTGTTCTAACTGAACTCTCAAATTGAATTTTTTTATGATAAGTCAACTAATGAGAGATATCCATCTCATAAACCATTAAATTACATTGATAATTCTCTACGCATGTCCTCAAAAGATGGAATAGTCAATTCAGATTTCTTATCATTTTGACAGTGGTATGTCATACTGAAATTCTATTCAGTATTCAGAGAATTCTGAATAATTCTCTAGAATTTTTATGTGAACCTTGGATCACGATCATAAATTATATAACATGTCAATATATGTATCCTTACCACTTCAATAATGCAAATCATTGAATGTTGTCTCAGAAAGATATGATCCCAAATGAATAAAAAATTCGTAGTCTTAGTGAGACATTCCACTATAACTCATATCACATTGTTTCCATTGGATGTTTTCAGGACACTGATAATAAATTCCATAGTTATATGGTCCCACATCCATGATGGTATAGGTTGTGAGTGTAATACCACTTTATAATTTTTTCACTCTTCTTTTACTTGTTACATAAGGAATGTTATAGTATATTCAGAAATCTCCCTTTTCATGTTATCCCACCAATAATGATCATGAAGGTCCCTATACATTTCCATGATTCCATGATGCATAGAGTAAGTAGATCTATGTGGTTTATCTATAAGATCATTATTTATTTCTTGTAATATATGGAAATCATATCCTCATTTAAAATTTCAATACACCATGTTCAATATAAACATAGGGAACTTCCCATTCTTCACAACCTCTATCATCTTTTATAACCAATATATTATATTTTATATTTTTTGAACTTCTCTATTAAGAATTTTTTATAAACCATTTGGTATAGGGTTTATGATTACATAACCCATATGATTCCCATGTCTAGTTTTACTAGGTCATTGATCAAAGGAACTCCTTGAATTCTCATCATTTCTAGAACAACATGGTCTTTGCTATGTAATCTATCAGGAACACTGTTTTCTCTTCCATGGTGATAATGAATTGAACAATTATATGTATTAAGAAGTTCCCACCATCTCATTTGTATCATGTTAAATTCATTTTGTATTAATATATACTTCAAACATTGATGTTCTATGAATATATCAGATTTCTCTCCAAAACATTTGTGCGTCCATGTCTTCAAAGAGAAAACAATTACATCTATCCCCAGGTCATGAAAATGATTGTTCAGTTTATGAGGATTCTACTTTCAACATTAAAAAACAACCACCTTGTCATTTTTAATAAGGACATACCAAAGGACTTTTAGTGATGAATATCTAAAAATAATGAATCTTTCTCTGATATAGGGTAGAGTTAACGTTGGTGTAGTAACCAATCTATTCTTCTCGTCTTTGAAACTTTATTCAAACTCCTTTTTCAATATGGACTTGAACCCTTTTTGAGTAAACATTATTAGTGGATTAGAATGTTGTGAAATGTTTTTCACAAACCTCGTATATTTTCCTGAAAAACCAAGGAAAATATGAATTTTATTTATTGTTGTATGATGAAGCAACTAATTCATAACCATTACCTTTATAAGGTCAACCATGATTCCATTATTTGTTACAATGTTCCCAAAGAAAGTAACTTGATGTAACCAAATTTTTAAATTTTAAAAATCTTCCAAATAGAAACTCCTTCCGCATTGTTTTCAATATAAACCTTATATGATCCTCATGATCCTCACAATTTTTGTAATATATCATAATATAATTAATAAAAACTACCAAAAAGTTACCAAGGTGGTCCTTAAATACTCTATTCCTAAAATCCATAAAAAGAGAATGAGAATTAGTCAAGACAAATGTCTTAACAAAAAACTCATAACTTCAATATCTTGATCAGATAGTTATATTTAGAATATCTTCATTCTTCACCATCAATTGATGATAACCTGATCAAAGATCAATCATATGGAAGAACGAAGCCCCCCAAAGATGGTCAAAAAAATCATTATTTCTAAGAAGATGTTACTTTTTCTTTATAATGTTCTTTTTATGTTCTATATAATAAATGCATACTTGCATTGATACAACCTTCTTCTTCATAAAGAGAACGGGTGATCCTCATGCAGACACACTTTGTCAGATAAACCCATTATCCAAATAATCTTGGATCTTTTTTCTTTAATTCCACCTTCTCCACATTTTTTATTCTATATGGAGTTTTAGAAATTAGCATGGAACCTGGATTGAGAACAATGGATAACATCACCTCTATTTATAGGGAGTTCTAGGTAACTCCTTGGTAAATGCATCAATATATTCCTAAATATTTGGGACCTTTTCTATTTGTATAATTTTATTCCCTTTTTTATCTTCCTTGATCATCTCTATAAATAAGGTGATGAGAGGTTATTCTATACAAATCAAAATTAGAGATATCCTTCCACTGAAAAATTAATTTTATTTTTTCATTTAATTCTACTGAGATTTCCTTTATTTTTTAGTTTATCTTAGAATTATACTTTGATGTATAGTCCATCCCTAGTATAATTATGAATTCCATCATGGGAATGGCTATTTTATTTTTGATGGGATTATACTCACCAAATTAAATACCAGAGCTTCTATACACTATTTATTCTTGGATAATCCATCATATAGTATTAACAAATAACTATACTTATATCTGTTTAGGGATTGATTCTATATTCTTTGAAAAGATAGAATAAATAAGGGAATATGTAAAACCAGAATCAAACAAAGCACATTCTAAATTTTAGAGAACAACAAGAGTACATTCAACCACATCATTTGGAGATTAAAATTTATCTATCATGATATTAAAACAAATACTTTTCTCCCTTTTCATATTCCTAGGTTGATAGTGATTACATTCCATTAACGTTGGATATGGAATATGATTGGAAATGTTCTCCAGATGTCCACACT
Organism: Viscum album; assembly: GCA_963277665.1. Lineage (NCBI taxonomy): Eukaryota > Viridiplantae > Streptophyta > Magnoliopsida > Santalales > Viscaceae > Viscum > Viscum album. Next base: position 154,871,624 of record OY728156.1, on the reverse strand, counting down.
TGAAAATTGGTCTTTATATAGGGAATGAACTATATTCCCTTTTCATTAGTCTTCAAAAGTTCTGGTTTCACCTCACTACAACTGTTTCATTAAATATGGTCATCTCTTTCACACTTGTAACATTTCCCTCTCCCATGAATTGAATTACATGAATTCCTCCTCCCACATTTGTTGCATGTGTAAAGATGCACTTGATTTCCTCCTATTTCATGATCAAATACCATCCCAAATAATGGATCCAAAGATATATTAATTTTATTTGATATATGGGACTACTATATCACTGTGAACTCCATTTCAAACATTATTTCACTTTGGACTATCTACTAAAAGCTATCATAGTCTCGATTGGATACATTATTCCATCGATTGGGTCTTAGTCTACTAAAGAACCTTTAAAGCATTCTATTTGGATCTATGATAGAGATATAGGTATAGATAAAAATTATTTTAATGTTTATCAAATAGATTTCCATATATTAATTTATTTCTCCTTCATCTTTTGGAGTTAATTCTCCATTTTTTATTACATCGAATGGGGGAAATATTTTTTGAAAACAGTTCCTATGAAATATTTTCACTCTATTGCATTAATCTCCCCTCAAAGATTCCTATTTTAAACTAGTTTCCACCTATTACCATCTTATCTCTCTAATAATTACACATTTACGGTGTCCTTATCTTCTTCCAAACAATGTTGTACAGAAAATAACTTTTTTATAGAGGTTATCTACTATTCAGAAATTAATGGGTTGGTAGATCCACTGAATTATGGTGGCTATCGATTCATAAAGGACAAAGTGGAAATTTGTTCCCTTAGAGGTGAATCTAATATCTCACCCGGATTTAAATTATGTCTCATAAATCAAGTCAGTAGATTCATCACTCTCATAATGTTTTCCATTCCATCTTCCATTGGAAGGTCATTAGCACCTAGTCCGTTGCACTCTCCATTTACATGATTTATCCAATTTTCCTCCATTTTCTAATAGAATTAAACCCCTAGTTAGAAACATGTTCTCTTTAATAATCTTATAATTCTAATGAAATTTCATGTCTTACAAAAGCAAGCTTAAATATTTTATTCTATAATAATAATTACATTTTCAATAAATCCTTCTTAATGGTTCATAAAAATCATTTGATTAACCAAAAATATCCCTCAGGAGTGTCAAAATAGATACATAGTAAGGATCATTATTGTTTGATATTTTATGTCAGGTTAAGACTGGAACACCTAGTTGGTGTTTTTACCCCTATGTACATCTCTGTTAGAACTATTCCCACTTTTTCATATCTAGACATGTATTTCTCTTCTAGTAACCACTTACATAATACTTCACCAAAATACCAATATGTTTTCATATATTTAATTTTTTTTTGTAAGGGTCTTTCTAATATTTTCAAATATTAATTACCAAAAATAACATAAAAATCCATTGATACTAACTACGACATCCTGCCTTTTTATTACATAAACTTCTTATTACATTGAAGAAACAATGGGTGATTTAACGTTTAGTTTCTTGAAAACAAGTAACATAATACATGAAATCATAAAACAAACTTATAATCCACATAAAATGATTTATCAAAGGGTCATACTATGTATATTTGTGACATATCATAAACATGGGACATACATCAATGAAAATGGTGAGTATAAGGCACAATAAGGGAAAACCCAAGAAAACTTTTTCATGTGAACATGAGATATCTTGAAAAGAACAAGATGAATATCATAAAGGCTGGAGAAAAATTCATATAATAATAATACAAACAATAATAATAACATATAAATTTTCCCATTAAATTTATTTTATATATTCCTAAGAAAATCACCAAGTTTTTTCACCGAGGTTTCATAAAAATTACTATGGTTATTCACCAAGGTATCATAAAACATTTCATATCTAAATATTAAATTATTTACCCAATACTTTAGAGAGATATATGTGAGCATCCTTAAAATTTATTAATGAATTTGAGCCACATAGATCATAATAAAACATTTCATAAATAATATCTGTAGAATAAAAGAAACGAGTTTCACATCAAAATCATGACAGTTTAAAAAAAATTTAAATTCAAGATCCTTATGTCATTATTATCCAATGAAAAATGATGGAGGGTTTCATTTATTTTAATAAAAAATAAAATATATTATTGTTTACATATAGGTGAATACCCATGGAAAATAATTATTTTTGGGTATTCACAAAATAAAATTAGAGAATTTCTTGAAAAAAAAGAGAAATTTTGAGATGAACATCTAGCAGCATAATGGGTATAAAACATGGATTTAGAAAACATTAAAGAGAGAGGGGAAAATTATATAATATTTATAAAACACTATTAATAAATTATAGAGGTATAATAAAATTAAAAAATAACATATTTTGTAATTTTTAAATACATACCACATAAAAATGGAACTTGAATGGAAAAAGAGAAGTTTAGATTTTTCTTACCTTGAAGAGTAACACCTAAAACATGATAATTGTGACTTTGGGTTATATATGAAACCTTTGGAGGACTCCATGATAAGTTAAAAATTCATATATTCTTATATTATGAAATGTTAGTGAATTTAAATGAGGATATTGGTGGGTATTTATTGTAAAATATGAGGATTTGTTTATTAATTTCCTTGGACACCTATATGGTGGTAAATTAAAAACTATTCGCTTACCCATGGTAATTTCCTATGGTATTGTCCACATGAGACAGAATTAAAGATATTTTAATCCAAAATACTCTAAAATAACTTTATATTAATTATTACATCATTATGATGTCATTAAACATACTAAAAAACTCACACTGTAGTTTTCCTATTCATGAAAAAAATGTATTTTAAAAAATTCTCATAAATTTACCCTAACATAATTCCAACATGAAGATTTAAAAAATTACGACTTTTTTTACATAATAATTATCTATGTATGATATATTTATCTTTTAAATATAAAATACCTTATTTATTAAAATTATTAGCAGACATAAAATGCATAGTAAAATCTATGACACCTGAAAAAAAATAAAATTATTTTATCATTTAAATTTAAATAAGTGTTTCAATAATAATATCTAATTAAAATAAAAATTATTCATTATACCTTATATTATTATAATAATTCAATATTTTCTTAAAATTAAAATTTCTCTTAGAAAAATTCAATTTATCGATGTCATCATATTTTTAATAAAAACTATTCTCAAAACAGAAATTATTGAATAAAAATATTATGTATAAAAAATAATTAGGCACTAAGGACAAGATACATAACCCCTTATTACACCGGTGTATTCTTGAAGAGTAAGATTAGTTATGGTGGTTCTTTTATGGGGTGAGTTAGCTATGATTAACTGATTGGTAATCTCCACTAACATGAACTTCTCTGGTAGGCAATTTTGTTCAACATTAACTTGTTGAAGCTTGGATTGAGATAGGTCAAGAGGAATCCATAGTGATGATAGCTCCCTCTCAATTTCTTATATATGTTCTTCAAACGGAATAATTCTACTTGTTGAGGTCATCATTTCCCCCTTCTACATTATTTAATCACTTTTAGTTCTATTTATAACTCTGATTATAACATTAAAATTATTATTAATAATATTATTTCCAATGGTCATATTTTCTAATGATTATAAAATGGTCAAACCTCAATGGTCACAGTTGAATTTATACATACATAATTATTTAATAGATATTGTTTTTAGTTCAAAATTATATAACAAACATTTTGAAGTAGAAATTATCATTCCAAAAGTTTGGTTTGTTAGAGAGATACCTCACATAGAATACAATAGACGGTATGGTCTATATGTGTACCTTGTCACATCATTTGGTCTCGCGAGAATAAATAAAGTTTTTATGGAGTTAATGACTCAGGTTTCCCATAAGTATTTATATTCATTCATTATAGTATTTATTGAAAATATTATGGTGTTTTTTCACTCTCAAGGTGACCATGTCAACCACATTGACATCATGATTAATACAGTGAGATAGATCCAACATTATGCTAAGATTAGTAAATTCCAATTTTGGATCAACTAAATCCAATTCATGGGTCATGTTATCTTAACGTCATGAGTATCATTACACCTGGAGAAAGTGAGAGGTTTAGTTTATTGGGAGTATTCCAAGAACATATTTAACATACAAAGCATTTTAGGGATAGTTAGATATCATAGATTCTTTATCCATCATTTCTCAGGCCTAGAAACTCCTCTTAAAAGTTTAATTAAAAACAGTGTGAAATTAATATGGTCAGAATCTTGTGAAGCAATTTCTCAGGGGTTAAAGGGTGCATTAACTTAAACAGTGGTACTAATTCTTTTAGTTCCAATAAAGACCCTTAAAGTCTACTATGATGCATTTGGAATTGGGCTGGGAGATTCTCTGATGAAATACAAGTGAGTTGTTGCTTATCGGTCTCATAAGTTGAGGCCCCATGGGTGGGGTTACAAGATGAAAGGACTCAAGTTGGATACTTTTGTACATGATATATGCAGTTTGAGACAATATTTACATGGAAATTGTTTTGTTGTATTTATATATTATAAAATCTTTATGTACATATTTACACAAAATGATCTGAATCTAGGTATCACATATGGTGTTCTACCTACAATAAATTTATTTCAAGCATACTTAAATGCATGGAAAGGAAATTGTTTAGTCGATTATTTGATCCTGAAGACATAGGCACTGGAAATTTAGTAGGCTAGTGGTGAGTGGTACCTCGTGACCTTGTTTTCAAATATAATGATTATGGTCCATAGAATCATGTGTAGATTATCCTTTAATCCCTATAAATTACCTATAATCTAGATGGATGGTGGATCAGGATGAGACTTTACTAATTCTTGTACATGTTTGGGTACTACCTATCATTATAGATGGGGTGATGATGGAATTTCATGCCTTAGTATGGGTGGTACATCTCTATGTCACTAATATGTATTGAGACTTATGTCACTGGTATTGGTCGCCTACTATAAAATGTGAGAATTCCATTTTTATCACCCATTGTTCCACCTATCAAAAGATGAAGGTAGAATATCAGGGGTCAGCATGGCTTTTACAACTATGGTCCATTCTTGAGTGGAAATGGGATAATGTTTCTATGGATTCTATGACTGGTTTACCCATATCGCCTCTTAGAAATGATAGAGTTTGGGTATTTATTGATCATTTGAAGGATATTTTACACTTCTTACCCACTTGAGAGACCTTTTAAGTATATGATTTTGATATTCTACATATTAAGGTGTCATACTTGTTTATGGAGCTCTGTGATTTATAATATCTGATAGGGATTCTCGGTTCACATCTTCATTCTAGTAGGGTTTGTAGATGGCCTTGGGTATATAGGTTCTTATGAGCATAACCTTTCACCCTTATACTAATAGATTGATAGATAGATCATATGATTCAAGTGATAGAGTACATGTTCTGTACATGTGACCTTAACATGAGGGGTTCATGGGAGAAACCCTTATCCCTTACTGAATTGACATACAATAAGATCTTTTAGGCTACCATCTTGGCGAATCCTTGAGAATAATTACATAGTTATCCATTCCAATCACCTATGTTCTAGTTAGATGATGTGTATTCATATTTTCTAGGACCTCATCCCATTCAAGATACTATAGAGTTTGTCTAGTTGATTATGAAGTACATGACCACACCTCAGTCTAGAATGTATCCATGTGTTAACCGACACTGATGAGCTCTTGAGTTTGATGTCAGAGATCATTTTTTCTTGCGATGTTCACCAAGGTTGGGTCATGGATTTATCTCGAGGTTGTGTAAGCTTTCACTAAGTTTCATTGGACCCTTTATGTTTTTGAAGACAATCATACTAGTGGATTATCACATATTAGTCCCTCTGAGATATGGGTCTATATATGAAAATTTTCATGTATCTTATATCCATGATTGGTATCCAGAAATGTATTGTGTATTCTATCCTTATGATTTTAATTTATAGATGGATTATTATTTTCAGGAGTATCCAATGTGTATCATGGATCAGAGAAGAAATACACTCTACGGAAAGTTATTTAATTTTTTATGATTGTTATGGAATCATAGTCGAGTACAAGGTGAGACCTAAGAATGAGAGGTTGATATACATGACTAGTAACAGGATCTATTCTATGATGATCTCTCTTTACCCTTACGAGGCTTACTTATGGATGAATTTCCTTATGGATGGGAGGTTGTAACGACCAGAATTTTCTCAATTGTAAGTCACAATTTCCTTTCCATTAAAACACATTTTTTGTATTCATAAATGTTTATTATGACCTAAACAAGGTCCCTGGAGCATATGGGGTTGTTTAGATCCCAAATCATCAGGAAATGTGAAAAAATAGTGGGATGCATGTTTACCGCATTGTTTGTATTAACGATGTAGGTAACCTAGCATGGCTCTTAGTGTCCTGTATGAGGTAGCATGGTTGTCTGAAACAATTTGTTCCTAGGTGCACAACAATGCAACTAGTCTCAAAAATTACCTAAGAAATTTTCACTCGCTAGGAATGGTTATACAAACAATGTGCCTATCTTATGTGGTGTACTCCTTGGGGAGTTTTTTGGTACATGGTTGGAGCATGGTTTGGTCGACCATGAAGTTGAGTCGTTTTCCCCTATTAATTTGTGTGAATTTACAAGTATTACATTAATGAAAAATACCTCACCCTTTTGACCTTTCTCCCATTTCCAGAAGCTAAACTCTCTTATACTATCTCATAGTTCCTTTATCCATCTAATCTAGTGATCACTATTTCTCTTTGATCTGGACTTCAAATAAACCATTTTTAGAATTGTTGGATATCTTTTGGTAATCTATAAAAAAAATCTTCTATTTATGTTTTTCTTCCTATCCTATGTGCTATTTTGGTGTAAGTTCATACACCCTATTTTCATAACGTTGGACCAATCTTCTAATTTCTTCTGATCTACTTTAAAACTAAATATGATATTGGATAAGGAGTCATCTACACGAATTATGGCACCTGGTCTAGTTGTATTCCATCAAATTTGATTTGTTTGTATGACTTCTCCATTGTGTCGCATGACATCATTTTCTCAACATTTCATATAAATGATTTCTTTAATTCTAAATCATTTTTCACGTATCCATATACTCTTAAGGATAATTTATAATTATTTAGTGGATCCCATCCACGATTATAGTCACCCCTTGGTTGTTCCTTATTGAAATTATCCTTTATATTTAATTGAATAAATAACCCAAACACATTCTATGTGTTTATCATAGATTGAAAATTGTTTTTCCCTACTCTTATATATTTTTATAGTTCTCCAAAGAACATTCCAAGTGATTGGATTATATGAAATGAAAATTTCATTCTATGGTTATTTAAATGGCTTGTTCGTTTTGAATTTATTATCTTCAAGATGGGTTTATTTGCATAAATTTATTAAGTATATTAATTAAAATGACTTTTAATAGATGGAAATGCCACAACAACTGTTTCCTTCTTTATTATATGGATATTATGAATGGTGATACACATTTCCATATGTGGCTAGATGATAATGATTCAAAGTGGTGATCCTATATGATATTATTATTATTATAATTACAACATTGATATTGGATGTCGATTGATGGATAAGAGACTTGGTGAGAACGATGATTTATTGTCCCTAACATCGTGTGTTGACCAATATATCTGTCACCATTATACTATTATTTGGGTGATTCCAATGAAATTATATGTTTCTTTTAATCATATGTTGGGAATGAAATATCACACCACCTATATTGATTTTCGATCATTACATATTTAATTAATTATGATATTCCTGGAATTTACCCTCTACATGAGATTACCATCTCATTTGAATAGCTACGATCACTTGAGTTACACCCCAGGTCCTATCGGCACCTTGAATCTAGGTATATGCCTTCCTACAACCTCACATGCATAGTTCATATAGGTTGATAAATTATATAACTATACTTCATATATTATTACTATATATGTGTATATGTGGTTACTGATAAAACATACATTGGACTATGTCGAAGCAGGTAGAGCCATTTAGGCATATGAATCTGAACCAGGTTATATTTCTTTCTTCAACATTGGTAATTTTTATTTATACCTGAACATTTTTCATTATGTTATACACATGCTAGATTACTTTTAAACATCATTGGTGGTCACCTACTATGATTTTATATCACACCCTAAATTGGATGCCTTTGGTACCTGATTATAATACTTCTCTATGGGTATGTATAAGGGAAAGCGAATAGAAATAGTTGAATAATTCTTCTTACTTATAGTATAGAGCATATATGGTAGTAGGGGACTGAGCATATGCTCAAGATTCAAGTGATGCAATATTTTTTATTTTGTGTAGTTTTGTATAGAATAGAATATATTCTTTTCTCTTTCTTCCCCTTTTTATATATTATAATTCCATGGAAACATTATGTATATGAATTATCTATTGAGCCATTGGTTACTATTGTACACTAGTAAAAAACAATTTGTACGTCATTTTTTTTCTTTTAACATCGGTTTTGAGGCGATGTCTTTGTGAGCTATTTTAAAAAAGAATATTTTTTGGTTTTTCATGTTTTTTCTAAAAACCCGACATGAAAGACCATTTATAAAATATGTTAAAAATCTATTTTTTACTTTGTTTTTTTAAAAAACTGATGTTAAAAATCATTTCTACATTAGTTTTTTAAAAACCTACGTTAAAAGTCATTTTTAACATAGTTTTTTACAAAATGATGTAAAATATGATTACAACACTGTATATAATTTTATAAGATTTAATTTAACATATCGTTGAGATTAAATGGAGTTATGGATCCAAATTTAGGACCATTATAAATTTGATATATTTTTTCAACGAAATATCGAATGAGCCAACTATAGCTTCATCTTAGAAGGAATTTTAGAATCCAAATGAGGATTTGAAGTTTTTTCATAATACTAATCATTATTAAACATTATTATAGAATAATAATAATCAAATGTTATATCAATTAAGAAAAATACTCACAAAAAATATAAGTCATGGAAAAATAATTGCAAATACCTTAACGAGATCGCGGAAACAAGAAATAGTTGATTCACATGGAAGATATAACGAGTTGAGTCAGTGGAAAAATAATGGTTGATTGAAATGATTGTTAAATTTTATATCAATTAAGAAAATTAATAATAAAAAACATAAATCATATATAAATAATTAAAAATACCTTGATGATATCGCGGAAAGATGAAATAGTTGATTCACGTTGAAGATCAAATGATTCGAGTTCGGGGAACAATGATGGATTAAGGAAATTATCTCCAAATTATGATATATGTTTAATGAAAACATTTAATTTATATGGGAAATGAGAACATAGTATTAATAATTTTATGAGGGAATTAAAAAAATTTATGCCACAATGTAAAAAATTAACAATTCCGCATTGGCGGGATATTAAAATTATATTTCAATTCGGTTTTATGATAACTATATTGAAAAAATATTTCAAATTTTGATGATATTTCATGTTTTTTATATAATAACATATATTAAAATTTTAATTTTCATGACTTTTTCATGTCTGTTATTAAATTACAGTGGTAAAAAATTGATTTTTTACATTGATTACTTAATAACTGATGTTAAAAGTTATTTTTAGGTTGGTTATTTAATAACTGACACGATAATTGTTTACAAACATGTAGTTCATTCCCCAAGATTCTATTTGATAGGTCTTAGAGATCAAACATAGTTACAGTTCAAAAGTTATGGCTATCAAAATTTTTCTTTCCCTAAGGCTTTGTTAAGAGAAGATCAACTTATGATGGGCATAACGTTTGATCTGTAACTCCGTTTGAGCTTTGAGACCAATCAAATCTAAGATTATGAAATTAAATACATCTCTATAAACATGTTTTTCATCGTTTAATAAATAAAATATGTAAAAAATTAATTTTAACATTGGTTATTAAATGGATGATTTGAAAAAAGTCATGAAAATTTATGTTTCACATCGGTTATTTAAAACCAACTTGAAAAAATTAGGAAAACTGAATTTTCATGTCAGTTATTATATAAGAGATGTGGCATATAATTAAAAATGGAATTTAAATTGGTTATATAATAATCGATGTAAAAACATCTATTTTCAATGATTTTATCATCGGTTCTAAAAATCGGACTTTAAAAAAGGTAACATTAAAAATAGTTTTCATAGTATTGATAGTTTCTTGGTTATTTACAATTCTACATATGTTTATTTTATTTTATTTCAGTGTAATATTCTGTTATATCATGCTTATTCTATGGCAGGATACTTATACTATCATTATAGTGTATGTTTGTATATTCTTCCACTATTGTCTACTAATCTATAATATCTCTTTTAGAACTCTTGTGTGATGGAATAGTCTCCCCATCGTACAACCTTATACCCTCGTTGTTATTCAGTATCCTCTGTCATTTGGGGAGGTGTGTCTAAGGCCATATGACCAACTAGCTCAGGGCACAAGTTAATATGATCTTCTTTCATGTTGTTACATGGGTCATAAAATTAATTAATGGGAATTATTTACACAAAAACAAAAGTGTCATGTGGTGATCATTTTAGGTGTCCCATGAAAATAAATGCGAGACAAAAAACCCTTACCATAGGGCTGACGTATGGAATAAGCATTGAACCACCAATATTATATATATATATATATTATAGACAAATTATATAACCATATTATTATATAGAATACCATATGTTATTCACTTACTATATTTTATCATCCGTTTTTAGTACATATTTGTTAAAATCATTGTTCTAGGTGATATATGTTTTATTTTTCATGTCCTTTCAGCTTTGGTATTTTTAGTAATTTTAGTTTAATAAAGGATTAATAATTGGAAGATCTATAATAATTATATAAAATTCATATATATTCTTCATATAAATTTTTATATTCTTTCAAGGAACATAGATATTGAAACATGAATTACATAATTCATGGAGATGATAGGTCATACGTACGCATGATCAATGTATCCAATTTTTTATTGATGGAATGAAATAGAGATAAAAATAAATAATACTGATATAATTATTTTATAATTAGGTATATAAAATATATACATTTAATACATACTTGTTACCATCTAATAAAATTATAAATGAAAAACAAATCCCAATGATTCATGGAACTCGTAGTCCACACATACGCACGATCGACGTTAGCATTTTCCAATTTTCTGGAAGGTAATAAGGTAGGTGTGATATTATAATTCTATAATTATAATTATTTCATAAGTATACTACATATATATGTGTATATTTGAACCAAATTAATAACCATATATAAAAGTAGGTCATGATAATTGAATTTTATCTCTACATGGAGATGGTCAGTCGTACGTAAGCACAAGAAATATTTTCACATAAAATTTAATGGAAATAGGGTTAATAAAGGAGGTTATATAATCATAATAAGATTTATGTATATTTAAGATAACTAATTAGTTATTTCATAAGTAATATTATAGATTTAAATGAGATAAAATAATAATAAAAATTTATTGATTTATGATATTACCTCTTCTTAGAAATAACTCTAGTAGATCTCCTCTTAAGGGATCTAGGGTTGGTCATTTATGAATACTAGGATCTATATAATTTAAATATGGTAGTGTATAAGTGAACATTGTAGATTTTGGTTGAGATATATATATAAAATTAGTTTGAAGAATATAAATCAGAGGTTCCCTTTTGTAGATAAGGGGAGGGGCAGATTTGGAATTTCTTAAAATATTAAATTAATATAAATTGATTTTGAGGTCCGAATGGCTCCAAATTTATTGGATTAAAATATAAGATTATTATTAGTTTAAATAATATCATAAAATACAAATTTTACATTTTTTGTTCACATTTCTACCCTTATCCTTTTGTTTTAACCCTATATTTAGACTTTTTAAAATTATAGCAATATTAATGTTTTCTACATTTTAAGGGTTAATAATGTTAGCATAAAATAAAAAACCCAAAAAATGTACCATGTATTATGTTTGAAATCATATCCCATTAATCAGGATTAATATAATATTATTATTAATTTTATATCATTAATAAAATATTGTTTATCATAAAATACCATTAATGTAATTTTTAAAACTATTTATTTAATTTGACTTTAAATACATCAATACAAATAGTGATTTTGAGTAGAATTATATTAAACCAACCTAAGTTTCCATATATATCTATGAAATTATTTTTCACATGTTATATAATAATAGTTATCTAACATTTAATACTTTTAAATCCATTTATTTTATTCTTTCTATTAATTGAATAAATATTGTATTAGCATTGAACAAGAATTTGAGGTAATTATATAATTTATAAAATATTAAATTAAATTTTATAATAAAAATTATATCATTAATATCAAAATAGATATTTATATTCATTCATAACTTTCTTTTTTTTCAATATTTCAACATATATGCCATATTTAAAACTAAGAGATTGACATTTTGGAACTTTCATTTCGTTAAAAATAATAAAGGTTATTTTCATGGAATAAATTAAATTAAAAACCTAAATTCCAATAATAAGGTTATAAGGGTATAATTACCTTCATCTAATCAAAATTATGATGAAAAAATATTTCATGAAACTTAGTTTTTTCATAGATTAACACAATTTACAATTTATTGAGGTGATAAATTTTACCACAATTACTATGCATATTGACCAAAAATAAAAAGGGTAATATTTTCATATATGAAAATAATGATTAAAAATATGGAATAAATTTTATCAAATTCAACTCTTATAAGTGAAAAAAATTATTTCTGAAATTAATGTGCAAAATGGGATGAAACCTCTTTTAAAAAAATACAATATTATAGGCCTAAAAGAAAATGTATTGTAATTCCATGCATTTAAGAATATTATATGAATGTTAAAAAAATTATTAAGTATATAATATATAAATTTAGTTAAAATATTTCACCAATAGTGATAATTTTAATGTATTAAGATAAAAACGCATGGCATTCATAAAAACATTATTTCAAGAAAATACCGTTTTAAATATAAAAGTGCTTCATCCTATATTAAAACATAGCATTTATTACCATTAAATTCAATATATTATTTAAAATATAATATAATTTATTTTACCTTTAAATAAATCTATTTTAAAATAAAAGATTTTACATTCCTGCAGCAAAATATAATTTTCAATTAAAATCTGTATTTTTTCCATATTCTCTAGTAAATCAATATTTTTAGGAAAATCTCTAAAATTTACAATAATATAAATTTAAAATTTTGATTTAAAAAATTTAGTTAATTTTATGGAATAATATTTTTAAAAGTGTAAGAAATTAAATATAATATTTTTCATAAAAATTATTTTGAAGGAAATATATTTTTTAAGAATTATATTACCTAGATAAAAAACTAACTTCATATTTTCAAAGAATTAGTCAATACATTTATATAGAGTAGGACCATTTTATATTTCTCATAAATGAGTTTATCATTTTAATACATTCCAATTTAATGTCTAGGTTATAATGGTCAAATAATAATATTTTATTAATATATCATAGTTCGTTCGAACTTAGTGTTGCATTTAATGAAAACTATCAATGAAATTAAATTTATTTGGAAAAAAAACATTCATTAAATTTTGAGGTGCTACAAGTAGTAAAAAAACCACCACAGATACTCTCATTATAGAATATCTTACCCAAAAATAAGTATATGTGACATAAGTTTGGATTTCACTATGTTTTTAGTCAAATAGATAGTTAAAGAATCAATTAATAATATTTAAACAAGAGGAATAGAAATAGAACAAGAGGGTAGAAATGCGGGAGGGGTTTAAATTGAGTTTTTTAAACACCATTTATTACACATTGATCTAGGGATGTCAACATGTGGAATGATAAGGGAATAAATATTCAAAATATATAATCTTGGATGGTCTAAGGGTATAAGGGTTGATGGAGAGGGGGTGGAGTAAATTGGGAAGTTTTAAAAGACCAAATTTGAATCATTTTATGGGAAATTAGGCTTTATACTAATGGGTACCCACCGATGTTCAACCCAATACCTACACCGGGTACATGATGCCACATGATAACTTAGGACTACTTTTAGTTACACCTATTGGCCATTAGAACCCCCATGATATTATGTTTAACCTCATTTCAAGTATTTAATTTCCTATAATTTTTTTATGAGAATTCCAATTCAATAGCTAAATTCCAAAATGATAAACGAAACCCCATTTAATATTACAATTCAAAATACAAGATATTTCATGACTAGTCTCTATAATATAATAATGACTAATTTTAGGGTCATTACAAACTCTCCAATATAGACTTTTTATCCATGAATGATAAAAATTAATACCCAAGATAACTCTTATATGATTCTAACCACTAGTTTTACTAGATCATTCTAATATATAACACCAAGTTCCCATTATGGACCCCTGGAACTATCTCCAATACGAATCAAAATATAATAATCCACAAGTGCATCTTTAATATATGAACCAATATACACATAAAAAAATTATTTAAATCACTCATTCCTTTTCAAATTCACCCCTTCTTAATTTGATCCAAATTACTAAAAACAAAAAATATTTCATATCCACATATATAACACTATAAGAAATCATAATTGACCATTATCCTTCATCTATGTGAATCCAAATACTCAAGGGAGGTAATAAATAACTAAACAAATAAAACCCCAAAAAACTATATCATCTGATAGTTCTACAAAGATATGTTATCTTCCACCATATAATGTTTTCCTTTATTGTTTTATGAGTTTCATCGTATGTATGAACAATGAATGATCCTTTATATTTTTAATCTAAACCATCCCATTATATTTATGTGAGAGTTGATATTATAATCCCACTCTAATACCTATTTGTAATGAATGTGACGCAAATCAGCATAATGATACATTAATATCTCTACTAAAAGGTATCAAGTGGACCTTATTATTACCAATGGTTAGTGACTAGCTTCGTAGCTCTATAAAACACTGGTGGAAGGAGATTATTATTATTTTATAAAATAAATAGGTATATTTTGTTTATGTTCAATCTAAATTTAATTAATTTAACAAACATAAGATCAAAACATATATGAGTTAAAAAATATATAAGCACCTATGACATATATAGATATATTCTTAAAATGATCTTAATTCCCCAATTTCGTCGCCAATTTAAACCCATCTCAAACCGTTGATGATTGTATGAAGAGAGAGAAAAAAACAATAAAAATATCTAATATTACCTTCAAGATAACCCATCATGATTCATCTCCACTCTATTGAACGTTAAATATTTTATTATGTCATACTCGGTTGGTAACCCCCATGATTCCAAAAATATATGAAACATCCCTAGGTGTTGTCTTCAAATAGTGTACTCATATAAAAACCTATAATAATAATTTTATAAATAAAATGGTCAACAATGATTTATAAATATAGAAATAGATCTAGTTGGTAGATAAATAAAATACTATTAAAAATAACCACTATATTGGAAGGTTTTATACCTTAACTATCAACATCGATCCATGTATTTAGATTTTGAGATTTATCATTTAGGGAAACCATCATTCTCATTCTAGTAATCCATAGTGGTTGTGTCAGTTACTTTAGTGGAATACACATGTTCTCACACACACCCACGTGTATGAGTAGTGGTTTATAAAGAATTAAGGAACCTATTGGCCTATCCTTTTTATATAATGGAGGTTCTACCTATTGAGATAATATTACAACCCATCCTAGGAAATAAAGAAATGGGTATAACAAATCATGGCCAAGTCCCATCTCATTTATAACATGTTGGGTTATAATGATAATCTCATGTATCAAACATGTTCACCGTTATGTGTAGCTACTCAACTGCTATATACACAAAAATATACCAATCTGTTCTAATGTTTAAAATTTCTATCAATATCATTTATTAGATAAAATATGAAATTATAGATAAATACCACACACATGTGGATACTCAATAACATTTTATAAGAAATATGAGACACACCATGATCAGGTCAAAAAAATAAATCTAATGATGGAATCCCAAGAATACATGTCAAAAATCAAAGCATATTTTAGGTATGTCATTTTACTCATAACCCAAGAGGTATACTTAGATAATGATTCAATCTCTTTGAGAATAAAAGTTAGTTAACATGATATTATTATTTGAAAAATTTTAATTGGAATAAATCAAGGCCCTTTATAACAAATCAAAATGTGTCTCTATTTCTTATATATGGGTGTTATGAATTCTGTATTGGGATTATTAGGTGGAGGTCCAAGTATAATGGTTATTTTTTCCTACCAATACACAAACTATTCCATTTTAAGAGATATAGTTGAAAAAATTTGATTACATGTAATTATCTTATAAAGATTTTATTTTCATATTTAGAATCAACTTTTAAGAAATCATGCATTTTAGTTATTAAGATTTCAAGATAACTGCTTTTAATTTTAGACGTTACAAGAAACTCGTATAATATAAATTTTTAAAACTAAAATAATTTAATTAAAATTAGATACAAAAAATGTTTTTTTATAAATATAAGTAAGGTTTATATATATTATCTTAAAGAAATAAATGAAAAAAATTCAATATAATTATCAAAACAATTTATCCTAATTGATATAATCCATAATGTCATTCATCTACAATTAAATTCAACACATTCATCACCTCACAATCAATACACGACATACCTAGAGTTAAGTTCTTATCAATGTCTTATTACTCATAAAATTTAATGTGGGATGTAATGGACATATCAATAATAATAGTCCATGTGTGAAATGTGAGGATTTGGTTTAAAGAGTTTTCACACTAAAAATATTTAACAACTTACCCCAAAAATAAGTTTCTCCCAAGATTGTAATAGTTCAAGTAGGGTTTATAAAGATAGCATGACAATTTATCGAAGTATAAATATCTATTGTGAACGATCTTCTGAAAATATGGACAATATAAATTCTTCTGACTACTTGATATGTATTTGATTCCTTCCATTGTCTGATTAGTGTTTCCAAAATATTATTATCACACATAATGAATTTGAATTGAAAAATGGTTCAACCATACCACTAATTAAAATTAAAATTTATGTTTCCTAAATTATCCAAAATTATGTGAATACCCATATCATAAATCATTATTCTCCCTTTCAAAATGTTTTTAACAATAACGATAGTGTTTAATTCCAATCTTCAACATCAAACTAGAATAATAAATCCTAAAACATTAATGATAGACATCATTATATAAAAGTACCAATAAATACATCACATTAATATTTGGGTTACACAATTCATTAAAAATCAATTAAAGTGAAATTAGAAACACAAACAAGATGTTTAATAATTCATTTGATCTATAAAAGAAGTTTTCTAAAGGAAAATATTATTTAATTTGAAATTAATGTATTTCAGGAAACAATTATTCTTTACATATTTAGAAAATGTGTATATTTTGATTTATTGTTTTAGAAAAATTAGTGGTATAATATTACAATAAAATTATTAAGTTGTTTTATACGGTCCAAAACCACCTACTAATGAGATAACCTTGATTAGTCATCACCCATAGTACGATGTCATCATATAATCCCATAAAACACATGAAAACAAAATCCAAAATCAATTCCACTCAATTACCTATAAATCAAAAAATTACATATTGAAAAA
The DNA here is from genome assembly GCA_963277665.1 of Viscum album. Taxonomy (NCBI): domain Eukaryota; kingdom Viridiplantae; phylum Streptophyta; class Magnoliopsida; order Santalales; family Viscaceae; genus Viscum; species Viscum album. The sequence continues at coordinate 154,853,805 of OY728156.1, read as the reverse complement.
CCAAATGAAATAATTCCAAAAACAAGTAAAATAAACAATGAAATAGTTATAATCATTGATCAAAATGAATCCCCAATATATAATTCACAATGATGACAGAAACTAAATTCAAAAATTAAATAAACATAAATAATTTAAATCGCAATGAGTTTCCACCAATGTAAAGAACAAAAAAGAATACTCTAAAAAATGAATTTCTTAACAAAATCATGGAGAATCCATGGAATAAATTTTTATTTAACAATTTATTTGGTGAAATAAATAATTAAATAATCCATTTATATCAAACAAATAAGATATATAAAATGAAATAAGTGGGGATAAGTAGAGAAGGGTTTGGATTATGTTGTTCATGAAAATAACCCCTTATTACACCTTGATATATGAATATGAAAAAGGTAATATAGAATCTATAAGTAATCCAATGATTGGATCATTGGTAGCTAAGGGAATGGGGGTTGAAAGAGATACTAAGGGAGTAATTATTTTTTTGTGAAAGGATCGAATTACCATTATTTTAATGGGCATTAGTCTTGGTCCTACATATTACCCACTATGTTGGATATAAAGTGTTTACAATAGCTACAAGTGGGGTGAATTATAGTTTAAAATAAAATTAAAACAAAGATAAAATCCACTTAAGTAAAAAAATATCAGAGTTAGACATCATATAATTATCAGAGTATTATAATTGGATCTATATAGTGTCCAATTAAATCAAATTAGTTCATCAGTTTCACATTTACATTGATAAAATATTTTGTTAATAAATATAAGAATAAAAAAATTCTAATACACATGAACATCATAAAATAAAGATTATATAAACAAGAAATTAAAAATATTATAGTTATATGAATCGATTAAAATATTATAAAATAATTTAATCTTTAACATTAAGAGTAAAGGTAGTCTAGAATCCTAACTAAATACATTCAAAGTTTTAGTACCTAATATAATGTTCTATCTTTCTTTACCAATAAAGAAATTTATTTTTGGTATTTGTATCAACTCTATCTTATTATACCCTTGAATCACTCTATATTATTATCTGTGTCACCTATTTCTTTCTTGACCAATAAATCCCTCAATAAATTCACTATTTTCTATCATTATAGCCTTGAAATCCCTTAATCTGATGGATTAGATTCACCTCTCTATTGTTATTCTAGGAACTCCTCAATCAATACCTTGATCAGAGACACGATTACAAATGAAAATACTCCATATGTTATTTAAAATCCTTACCCGGATTCCTTATAATTTAAACTCTATAATGAATTAAAAATACTAAGAATGATATTTTTGTGCATATAATTATTTAAAAGACATTAGTTGAGAATGAATCAGCTAATAGCTCTTAAAATGAAATTTTATTTATATACAATCTCTCAACAGTCATATTTATCTGTGGGTTAAAACAACCTTAGGGATCATTCACATTGAATGCTCATAATGATATGGATCATGATCATGATATATAAGAATGATTTGTACACTATATTATAGATTCCATTAAATTTATAAACATTTTTATTCTTTTATATATTCTTCTTGATAGAAACCAATATATATAATCTGACTATAAACATAGGATATTCCAATGGACATTCTTATTTATTTTCAATTCAATAAACTAAATAAAGGCTAGTCCGATGTATCAATACCTATGTGAGTCTGGTGATATTAATTTTTTCAATGAAATACAGAAGATATAAGTCTTACCACCAATAAGACCAAAAATTAGTTTGATGAAACATAAATACCTTTAGTCAATTTTATCGTATTTTATAATAAAAATTTATGTTCATTATATAATAAAAATATGTCTATGATTGGTAAAAAATAATTTTTTCTAAAAAAATATATATAAATACTTGGGAAATACAAATTTGGTAAACACAATTTTAATAAAGTATTTGGGATTTACAAAAATATTTAATGGAAAATTAAAAATTAAATATTTTGACTCAATAATCTCCCTATTTTTTGAAATCCCAAAAAACACTTAAATTAAATGAATATCATTGAAAATTGTATATCAATTCATTATTTTATATCTTTAAAGATAAAATTTATATATTAACTCCCCTTGATGTTATGGAATACTTATGATCCAATGAAAAGCATAGATAGAAACATAGTATTATCTCTGGTAATATAATAACTCCCCTTAAATAAATACATTTATAAAAGATATAGAAACAATTTAAATTATTCTCCCATCAGATATATTAAAAACACATCCCCCATTAATAACTCTCCCCCTTAAATAAATAATCACAAAACATATCCCTTTTTTTGATTTTCAAAAATAATGATGAATGTATATCACCTAAAATTTTATCAATGGAGAAAATATGTAAAAAATGATTTTGAAATAACTAATAATACATGATAAAAACTAATGAATATACATCCAATGAAATTAGAATACATTCATAAATATTGATTTTAGTTAAAAATATTTATGCATTTATCACTCACTGAATACTTTTTCAACATATTATATCATGAGTTAAAATGAAAAAATAAAAGTTTTTCTTCAAATACGTTTTCACTATAATCATCAAATTATTAACTTTCTAAAGATATATTTGTGATTATATGATGGATGCATAAATATTCATGATCTTATCTTCAATGACTGGTTTTTATATACTACTACCTTTAGCATTTCCACCACCTCCCTAATCTTTTTATTCTATTCCTTTACAAGGATCAATTCATATTTCCATGTTTAGAGTCAACTATTTTCTAGCTCAACATTTTGAAAAATTTATTTCAAAACATTACCTTATTTATCATGATCATCAGTCAAGTCCTTGAATTCTTCTATAAACATCACATGTTCTGATACAAAGCTAGATTATTTTTCAAAGGATTCAACCATTTATAATGAATTCTTGTTTACTTATATAAACTGATCATCATAATCCCTAATATCATTTTCCACATGGTTTTATCACTTTACTATATTATTTTAAGATCACATTTGTGCCTTGTAATTCTCTTTGAATGATTGTATGTTTTTCTCAATATGAACAATGGATTATTTCAAAACATTCCATGATTCCAATTTTTTATTTTGTCTATTTTGAATTAGTTTACACTGTTCCCCTATTTTTAAAATATACAGAATATTATTAGTTAACCTTTTCAAGGTTTGTAAAATGTAATCAAATAATTTATAATATATTGATGCTTCATGATCCAATTATCTTGGTAAAACCCAAAGATCGTGTGTATGGATTGGTTTGATATTCAGATTTTCTTTCTTCTAAAGTTTTTCGTTACCTTTTTGATATACATTTTCATCTCTATAAACTTTTATGGGGCCCACTTCCTTATAAAATTCAATTTTATATGATAGTTTTGTATTAGAATTTTGATATTATTCATCTTCTTTATAGAATTGACCCATATTTCTTATACATTTTATTATCAACGAGTATATTGTTGACTACTTCCATATTTAAAAAATGTTCAACTATTTTCATCACATTTTGAGTTGTGTTAGTGATCGGGTGAATGGAAAAACATCAGTGTGAGAACTTAAAAGAGGTGTTGAGTGTTTGGAGAAAATCATATGGAAATCAATGTGGGTTATATGTTAAACCACCCTTATATACGTTTGTAAGGTGGTAGTTGGAATTTTCGTAGTTTTAATAGATCAAATTATGTATCCCTATCTAATCCAAAAATCATGATTTAATTGACTAAATAATTAAAATAAATGACTAAACACTTAATGTATTTAGGAAATCATTTTTGAGGGTGGTGGTCATTCCGATTATAAAAACTATTAAGTTTAAAATAATCATTAAAAGAAAAATAATAAATAAAACTAAATTTAAAAAACTAAAGTAATCAATAATTACAAAAAAAATAAATAAATAAAACCTTTTAGATTATACAAGTTTCATCATTATGAGTAACATGTTAATATTGATTTTTGTAAAAGTAACTAATACTGATAAAGTTTATAACAAAATTATTGGTTGGATGTTTTGTAATAATTTTTCATCCTGAAAATTTTACATAAATATTTTAATTCAAAAAGGTTTTTCAATAATATATTTTTTTGGAAAATTTTTTACATAGAATAAATTTTCATAATAAATTTCGTATAAAAATATATTTAAAAGAAAATATGATTTTGAAAAATATTATTAAATTTTAGTATGAAAGTGTATATTTGAAAAATATTTTGTTTAAAAACAATATTTTAGGATAAAAAATAATTATGAATTAATTTTAAATTTAAAACTTTTCCAAAAATAAAAAAAAAGATTTCTATATTAATTATTCCTCCTTGAGAATTGTCTATGAAATTTACTTTTACAAATTTCACCATAGTAATATTCCTAAAGAAATATTTTCTTCGAATCAAGTTTCTGGAAAAAGAATTATACATATACCAAATGTTTTCGGTTTTTGGTACTTTGTCTATTTTCCAGAAAACAATGATATTAGTTTTTCAAAACCCAAATAGTTTTGGGTCCTTTATTATCAAAAAAATGATTTTTTGAAAAATAATTGTTCCAATATTACTATGTTGACAAAATGTCATTTATTTTGAAATGTAAGCTATATAAAAACCCAAATATTTAACATTATTAATTGAAAATAGATTTTCCAATGAAAACCAAATTGAAATTGTGTTCCCCATAGAGCAATTTTTATTGAAAAATCGTTGTTTCCTAAAACAAGTTTATTATTAATGAAACACATTTTTCTATTATCACTATGAATTATAATTTTTTTAGGTATTTTTTTAAATTATTCCTTCCCAGATGTAAACATGGATAAAATTTTATTTAAACATGAAATTTATGATTTTACTTTTACAACTATCTTCTTATGCTTATTGTTTGATGATTTTCAACTATGTTTTATAAAATCATTTTGTAAACTATTTTTCTCAAAAATTAAAATTTCTATATCATTAGAAAAACTATATTTTTCAAAAAACATATCATGATTTCTAGAGAAATTTGATTTTTATTCAGTTAAATCATAAACCCTTGAATCTTCCTAAAAATGTTTTCTTTTTTGTATTATCATATTTTTCAATCTCTAGAATATTCATTTTTAATAAGTTTAGAAATCCTATATTATTCTTCATAACTAGGAAAGGTATTATGGTCATCAAATGATGAAGATTCTTCATTTAAATACGTATAATATTTCTAGTCATTGCATTAATGAAAATTTTCATTAATAATATGATTGTTAATGGATTCAACACTTTACACATTTTTTATAAGAATGTTACTAACCTTTTGAATTATTGAAAAAAAATGTTCTTGTGTATGGGACATTCATTATCCAAAGAATTGTCTAATGAATTGTTTCCTCCACTTTCACTATAAGGGTTATAATCTTTTAAAATCTTATTTTTCTTATGGTTATAAAAAAATCGGGGTTCAAAACTCATTGGGCGCAGGTACTGTAGCAGTACTATAGTGTATTGTAGCAGTGGCGGTACTGTAGCAATGGAGGGCACTGTAGCGGCGGCAGGTCACTGTAGTGGCAGCAGAGTACTGTAGCAGTGGCGGGTACTGTGCAGTACTGTAGTAGCACGGGTACTGTAGCATTATTATTAACATAATGGGCTTTGGGCCTAAAAATGGTCTTACGGGTCATGTAATGGGCTAAATGCCCACTAGGTCTTTGGGCTATGTAATGGGTCTCCCTCTACCTAGTTAAAGAAAAATTTTCTTTGCTTTAATAATAAATGAAGCTTCGGCCCCAACATTAAAAAAATAAACAGAAAATAAAAAATTCATTTTTTCAGAATTTCGCTATTTATAGTACTTTCATTCCAGCTTGGAAAAATATGGTCTTATGTGTCCTATATTTTTACATTCATAAAAAAATATTAATATATTATTTCTCTTCATTATTATTCTTATGAATTTTATTTTATCTACAATTAAAATATTTCATTCCCACTATTATAATCATTCATAGAAAAATAATTTCTAAATAATTTCCAGACAGTTCTAAAGAACATGAATCTAATTGAACAATCACTTTCTATTTATTTAATGATTTCATAAAATTATCTACAGACTGAGCTTTAGTAATAATATAAAAATTAGTTCAGAATGATACACCTCCATTATTATTTTTAATATTTTCAATATTTATTTTCATTCTACCCTAATATTGAATGAGATTACCAATAAAATTATCTAATGTATAATATGTTCTCTTCCTTATATCATCCAAGGATCTTGTATTGGTTTTTTATTCATTGGGCATGATGTTTAAAATATTTTAAACTGTGAATCCAAATGTAAGATAGTTTTCTCTAAGGGAATGCAGGATCTTAACTATAGTTAAAAATAATTGATTCATTTTTACTATGGATTCTCTAGGAAGGAAACTGAATTATTGATAGTCTTCCCTCATCATATATCTTCCAATCTCAACAAATTTAGATGTTCCAAAATGAGTGAATTATAAATTTTTTCATATGTAATTATCATATTCAAATGATGATATATGACTCTATATATTTCTTATCATGGAACATTGAATAGTATTTCATACACTATAGTTTAGTTGATAATCTTCTTTTTCTTGATGATTGAAAAGTGTAACATATTTTTCAGTTATATAGTAATCACTAGTAAAATTAAAAAGTTATCAAACCTATTGTTGATAAATTAAATTTTTATCTTATTCTCTATTACTCAAAATCATTCCCTTCAAATGTATGTGTTTGACTAGGTCTCAAATTTTATAAAGTGGTAACATTTATACCTACCATCTTATTGAAAATAAAAAGAATTTTTATTCAAACACATTGTTATAAAATATATTGTAAAAAAAGTATATATCAATAAAATAATAAATATAGAGATTATAAATAAAGTAAAAACTCAGTATGTAAAAGTAGTATAACCAGATCTGAGACCAATTATTTGATTGAAATAGTTTACAATGGCTATAAGAGGGGGGAACTATAGTTTAATATTAAACTAATAAAAAAACAACTTCATAAAAAATGATCAGACTCATACTTTATCTATTTTTCATAGTATTACAAATGGATATAAACACTATTATATTTAATTATATTAGTAATTAAGTATCATATTTACACAGATAAAATAGTCTATTAGAAAGATAACTGAAAACCAAAATTTCTATTACACCTGCACATCAGAAAATTAATCTTGTATAAAAAAGATATTTAAAATCAAATAATAGTAATAATGAATTATAATGTTATAAAATAATTTAATCATTAACCTTAAGAGTTAAGGAGATTCATAAATTCTGACTAAAGATATCCATAGTTTCAGTACCTACTATATAGGTTTGAATTTACTTATAAGGATAGCCCTTAATCTAATGGATCAGTATTAGGTCATTCTTACAATACCCTATAATCCCTTGATATTATGATCAATGTCTACTCTGTTTTTCTTGACCCTGAAATCCATTGATATTTTGATCGGTCTCTACCTTCTAATCCACAAAATCCAATGATCCGATGGATCGGTTTTAGCTTTGTCTTCCTGCTTTAAAATCCCTTAATCAAACCATAGTGGAACATGTTATTATATAAGTAAATAGTTATTATGTAATTTACAATCCATAAAAGGTTCCCTTAGAACATCAACTCTCTATGAGTTAAAAATTCTAGGAACAAGTAGTTTACACAGAGGAATATTTTTATGCCCTGACTTGTGAAAGAATAAGCTACTAACTCTTTAAAGGAAATAATATTTATAACAAATCTCTCGATGGTAATACTTTTGAGTTAGTTTCAATAAACTCAAATAGCTTACAATTTTATAGCTCATTATAATCTGGATCATAAACATAATATTTTATAATTAGTTGTACTTTATTTTTCCAATGCCATTTAGTTTATCACCAATACAATGTTATTATGTATTCCATTTGATTTAAACGACTCTTTATACTTTGATTATAATCATTGGATTCTCTGATAGACTTCATTATGTATTTTCAATCTATAAAACTAAATAAGGCCAAGTCTAATATATGGAATCCAATGTAGTTAAGATGATCAGGACATTTTCAGTTCTATAGAAAGGACATAAGTCTAACTTCATGTCAGAAAAAAAAATCTAACCTGATGAATCAGGTGAACCTTCATCCCGATGTATAATTTTGAATAATTTAAGTTTATATTCAATATACATTATAACTATTTATATTTCTAGTATAAAATAAATTTATCTGCAAAAACATACTAAGACACTTGGGAAATATAATGTTAGTAAAAATAGTTTGAATAAATTATTCATGATTTACTAAACTAAGGATAGAAATGGAAAATATTAAAACATTCGAATCAACACGTTGGTAGTTCATATATTATTCGGTACCACCTCAAAGGAGTCACACCCCTTCCCACTCTATTAGAAACATAGTTCTAAACACTAATTACCCAGTCCAGCCTAATGTATTATGACAATTGTTGGTTGCACCTCTTGGATACCCAAACCACTTATACCAGAAATCTCAGCCAGAGGTAAAGACACTGACCATTTATTAAAAGAAATAAAAGGTACATCAGAAAAGATTAAAATATAGAGAAAAACTACATAACATAAAATTCATACCTGTCACCACATCCAGGATAGATTGATTCCTCTGCATTAGTTGATTCCCACTCCGAACATTCATAATTTCTTAGGACCTTGGCATATTTCCTTCTAAGATTCAACTTCTCCAATGAAATGAACTCCTTAGCTGACTGGGTAATCTTTTTCAGGCCAGTGGCTGCCCCACATTCCTTTCTAACAGTATACCTGGTAGACAACAGCTTAGGCAGATATGAATAATATTTCCTCGACTTTCTTCATGTTGGGACAGACATGGATTCCTTATTCCTCGACATACTTTTCTTCCCACCTTCAACAATGTCACTATAGGATGGCTAGATCAGGCTGCCGAGATTCTCCTTTCCACTATCAGAGAGTTCTCCCCATTTTCCAGTGATGTGCACCTCTTCATATCCCTCATTCGCTCTCCTCTCCTACTGAGAAAGACTATTAGGATCAATAATTTCCAAACAATGTGGTTGTCCCACAAATTCCAAAGTGTCATCAGTCCCTATAAAATAAGACGTTCAATTTCCTTGATATTTTAAAACTACCCACTCTTGAACCAATAATGACAATGGTTAGGGTCATTATAGTAATCTTATCATTACCATTATCAATATATAGAAATTATAAATGCTACATTATAAAAATTACATTAGAAGTGGCCATGATGTACATTGGTTATATATAATTTAGTTTCGATTTTTCATTCTTTAAAATCATTCACACCAATCGACTATCTAACCTATCTCTTTTATTTCTCTTATAATGTCAATTATATAACTTATATTATAATTTTATTATAATTTTATATATACATATGTGATATTTTCTATAGAATCTATGACATGAGATATTTAAATTATATTCACATAGATTATATTCTCTAATTTTACATTGTTAGTTGTAATACTATTAATAAATTTATTTATTTTAATTGTGCTACTTCATTTTAAATAATAATAATTTAATATATTAAAAGAGTTTATTTGGTATTACATTCTACCCAATTATAATAATTTTATAATTGAAATTATAAATTGATATATGAAAATATTCCATTATGTATTTTTTAAAAAAACATCTTTACATTCCCATGTATAATCCGTGAATTGGTGCTTTCTCCAAACAACATTTACTAATTAAATCATCTGATTTTAATTCTTTTCTCCCTTATATCATGAATCTTTATTGAGTCATCATTCATTGATAAATGAATATAAAAAAACTTTATTATCCATTATAACATGTGAAGGATCTAGAAAATACATCCGTAGAACTATTATATGAAAAATATTGTGCTTCTATGAATATTTTTGTATGGTTTTTAAATAATATGTTCTAATTTCTATCGGTTTCTATATTTAGAAAATTGGATTTTTCCTAGTATTTTCTTCCTTTTCATTCCAAATATAATAGACCCTTTCTATAGTGATTTGTTAAAAAAGAGACATCCTATACATTGAATTAATTATCCTTACTTAAATTGTCAAAATAAATCTTTTCTCTTCAACATGTTTCCTTGAAATATCTATAAATAGATATTACATTCATTGATGTATCTTATAATTAATATAGAACCAAAAAATTAAATTATATAACATAATGTATATTATATTAAATTATATTATATTAAATAAAAATTTCATTCCAATATATATTTCTTAAAACACGTTCAATTATTTCGGTAGAATAAATATTTAAGGTCTTGTAGGTCACAAGAAAAATAAATAATATTATAAAAACCATGATTCTAGTAACTCCTAACCAATGATTGATTTATTACATTATTATAAATACAAGGGTTAAAATCATGAAGCATTCATCAATTTAATAGTTTTTCCAAACCATATACAAATATGATACCCATTTTACACTCAATAATGAACACCAAACATAATAATAGAAAAAATTCTACGTCCTTGAATTCAATCAATGATTTCCTCTTAATATACTAGGGAAATGAGATAAATATGGGTGAGATTAAATGATCAATAAGAGTTACATGCATCATAATCTATCTTGAATATATTAGGAATAATCAATAGGGAAATTTAAATAACAGAAAACAAAATCCATTTAATCAATTGTATGAAATATCATAATTTGATAAGGCATGATCAAAATTGAAAGGTAAATATCTGAAAAACATTTCATTTAATCTATAATGTGAAAAAAGTGATTATATGGATAAAATAAATGTAGTAATCTCATGGATAATAATAACTAAATTTTTTATAAAGGAAATGATTAAAATTGGATCCCATGATCACAACCATCATGGTATCTACACCATCAATCCCTTTCATAATATTTTTTTTAAAACTATTAGAAAATCCATTTTATTTAGCCAATTTATTTGTCTCATGACTTCTATTAATGCATCGAGGCGTTATATAAATATGGGCCCCACCCGTCAATACATTTCCAATTCATTCCTCATATATATAATGATCTTTTTAATAACTAAATAAATATTCATTATTGATAGATATTCATATTGAGTAAAGGGTACAGATTTGTCAAAATTTCCAAAATTAATTATATAAATGTCAAAGTAAACACTCTATGTAAAATTCGTATATCTTTTAGAAAATAATAATATCCATCATACAAGAATTTTAATATTTAAGATAAATTTAATATCTAATAGTAAATCATTACAAGTAAGTTATTTTCTCAAGAGAAAGGTGAAAATCAACGAATTCATCGAGAGATGAGAGGTGACAATAGGTTCATCAATAATATGGGAGTTTTCAATAAAATAATGTTCATTTTAATAATAAAGGGAATGTAATTTTTGTATTAAAATATTATATGATAAATTATATTTCTTTCTTAAACCATAGAAACCATGTATAAGAAGTTATATTTTATAAAACATTTATGATATTGAGGATGTTTGTTATCTCTATATATGTTTAAAATATTCTTTTTCACTTTTTTTGGAAAACATAACTTTTAAAATCTAGATAATGATTAAATTAAAATAATTTTTAAATGTTAATGATTGCATAAAAAATTAAATCATTTTAGTAAATAAAATGTAAACTATAAAATAATTTCAAAAAAACATGGACATGGACGAAAAATATGCCCATTCTGAAGAGAAATATAATCATTTTTCAATTACACTCTTATTTTCATGATTAATTTTAAAAATTGAAAAAAATTAGAATAAATTTTTTAAATATATTAATATATTGAGGATAATAAAATTATCAAATCTTATAAAGGATAAATCATATTATTCCTTTAATCAGATTAAAATAAATCCCAAAAGAAAGTTAGATTGTAAAGTATATTATTACTATTAAGCATCTTTCAAATTTAAACCATTTGAAGAAATAAAGAGGAATTGAAACATTATTAATCATGAATAAATAGTTATTAATTTTATATACATAAAAATTATGTATATAAATCACATTAAATTTAATAAGTGTATATTAACAAATATATCTAAATCGAATGGAAATTGAGGAGAAATCCAATATTTCAAACTTAATTTTGATTGAATAAACATTTAAATATGATATAATAGTTTTTAAAATTTAATTAGTTTTTCAAAAACCATATTTATCTTTTTAATAACATATATTATCTTCTAATAACATTTTACCATTCGTTCATTAATAATAATTTCTTATTATTATTGTTTTGAGTGTTATTTTCCTCATTATTTCATGCATGTTTTGTCCTTAAAATTAAAGTTCACTGGTATAAGATATATTTCAATCATATAAATAAATAAATTAATTTTATTAATATCTTTTTTTCATTATAATCATTTTTAAACCTTTCTTGAATGGTTTAAAAGTAAAATTAATCGCATCACATTGTGGAGATGTTATATCGTATGTATACACGAGTGATGATGTCATTCCCTTAATCGGTGAAAGGGTATGGAAGTGGATGTTATATTAATTATAAATACTTACTATCATGTCATATTTATTTTATATATTCATTATTTCCATCATTATTACTATCCATGTGATTTGATTATATAAAATAAATTACATCGGTTCACAAGGAGGTTGTGTGTCGTAACCACGAACGATAAATTTGTTCAAAATTTTATGGAGGAGGATATGGATAAATTTTATTAAATAAAAATAATAAATCTATGTATATTATTTATAATTGTTTTATTATGTTTAATTTTTCAGTACATGACTAAAGGTGTAAAAAAATAATGGAAAAGAAAGATGTTTGTTAAGATGATTATCTTTACTAAGAGAAACCTCATTTAGATCTCTTCATAAAGACCCTAGGGTCTGTATTTTGGGAATAACAAAAGAACAATAATTTTTATATGTGTGTTTGGGATATATTGTTTTAGGATTTTTTTATCCCAATTGATTTATATGTATTAATAAATTAGTGTAGGGAGTGCCCCTTTATAATTAAGGACGATGATATACTTGGAATTTTTGAAAAGAGTAAATCATACACACATTTTCACATGAAAAAAGGCTCCAAAATGGCTCATTATCATACCATATATGTGATAAGATTTAAATATTACTGTAAACTTGGAAATATAAATGTTTTTTTGTCATTTTATCCCTTATCTTCTCAGTTTAAGATCAGGTAAACCTGTTTTAACATTAACATCCATAATTAATTTTTACTATTTTTACTATTTATCCTGAAAAAATATTTTAAAAATATTATATAATATTAATTATCATGAAACATAATATTTAATCCATTTAAATAAAATTTATTCTCATTCTTGTAAATTTTAATTTAATAATAAACACGAAAATTGTGTGGGAAGTTTGGTTTCCTAGAAATTTATTTTTTGTGCAAGAGATGATCCATAATAAGATAAAGAATAAGTAATAATCATTATATGGATTAAATTAATATATATATATATATAGATAAAGATTTAGATATATAATATGCTCATTTTATTAAAATCCCGAATCATTAAAAATTATTTTAATTAATTAAAAGGTCCAAAAAATATTCCTTTTTAAACAAAAATAGTGTTCTACGAAAAGGTCTGTTTTTTTACAAAATATCACTTTTATATCCAAGTTTTATTATCTATATTTATATAAAATTTATAGTTAATGTTTTATAATTATATTTATTATAATTCATTATAAATATTAAATGTAGTTATAGTTTAATACTTCATTATTTTCTTATTCATAAAATATTATTTCTATTGGAAATTTTCTTAAAATTATTTTAGGCATATTTTGAAAAATTATTTTCAAAATTGGTATTCATACTATAAAATTATAATTTTCTTCCATGAAAGATTATAATTATAATTTTATTATGAGGTTTTAAAATATAATTTACTCTTAAATTAATTTATGATTGGGATTGTGTGTATGAGAAGCTGTATTTGAAAGGAAATAGATCATAAAGTCTTGATGGGTTACATTCTTAAATCATATCAAATTTCCATCATCAAAATTTCATCAATATTACCTTCTTAACAAATGTAGTTAGTTACTCTTCATAACATCCTCTAGTTACTACATTTCTTCCTGTAATTTTTTATTGTACTAAAGTGACATTACAAGTCGAATAACTTGATTCATCAACAATTTTCATTTAGTATCAAGAATATAGATGGGATATTCAGAGTAATATATAATTGGTTATAATTATATTTCTCCATAGGTGACAACATGTGTTGGTTTTGGTATAGATGTTCTTAGTAATGATACATGGAACACATTATATACATTAGAGATACATCTACAAATTTTCAATAGATATTCCATAACACTGTTTTTTTACATAATTTCATTGGGTTCAATGTACACGGGGATCAGTTTTCCATTCTTAACAAACCATTAAAGACCCTTTCATGCAAAAATTTCTACTAAAATCTAACCACCCACTTGAAAATCCATATCGTTCCTCTGATTGTCAGCATAATAATTTTGCCTACTTTGAGATGCCTTAATACAAGCCTGGATAATAATTACCTTTATCATTTTCTCTTTAACATGTTCTTTGACTATAAGTCTCATATCACCAAAATCATCCAAACATGTTTGATTACGCCTTTACTTTCCATATATTTCTCTATATGATGTTATTCGAATAATTTAATTGAAACCATTATTATAGGAAAACTATGCCTACGGTCAATTTTGATCCCATAAACCATTAAATCCATGTCATAATGTCTTAAAAATGACTTATAATATTTTTATATTACATTAGGACTATCCATCAATATGAGTATGGTAGGGATTTCTCATATAAAGCTCAGTATCAAGAGCCTTCTAAAGACTCTTCTATAAATTTTATGTAAAACAAGGATATCGAAAGGACATGATTGTATGCTTTGAATCATAATGTCATAAAAAATCATTAATATAGATCCTTATGATCTATTGAAGAGGTAAATCTTATATTTTAGAAACAAAAAATTTGTACTTTATTAAGATGTAAAAAAATAACCTATATTGAATCACACTTTCTATGAGTATTTGGTACTCAGGTGATGAAGTTCATAGTAATTTCATATCATTTCCACATAAAAAGAGTAATTTATTGAATATATCCTCTATGTTTATGTCTCTTATCTTTTAATGATTAAGAAACCAATAATTTTGAAGCATAACAATCAATTTCTTACTTCATCTTATCCCACCGAAATGGTTCCCTCAAATCCCTATACATCTTAGTGAAACCATGGTGTATATAAAAATTCATTCTATGGGAATCATACAATAATTTAATTTTATGATCAGGTACATATAGAATATATAATCACATTAAAAATTAAATAACTCCATCTTCACAAATGAACTATGATAATTTTATATTATTCACATATTTAGTTTTCTTCTAAAAATTTTCATCATCAGATTTAAAAATTTTATATTTTATAATAAAACAAGTTTCACAGTAATTTAAAAAGATGTAATTTATCTCCTAAAAATAATCCCCAAATATAAATTTACTATATCCATGAATATATGATATCTCTCAATCATCATTTTTTTCGTAACTATATGCTCATTTCATCCTAATGTATCGACTATCATATTTACCTTCCCTGGGTGGTAGTGTATTGAGAAATATAAATTCTAATATAGCTCAGGCCATCGTATATTCCTTATATTGAGTTATTTATATGAAAAGATATATTTTAGGCTCTTATGGAATGTTCATATCACACATATTTTACTAGAGATATAATTCTATTATATCTTCAAAGAAATAATTATATCTTCTAACTCATGTTCTTAGTTTGGATAGTTCCATTCATGTGTCTTTAACTTCCTTGATTCAGATGTAATGACATTATCATTTTCCATAAGTACACATTCCAATAATTTCCTCAATTCATCACTATACATCACAAACCCATCATCTCTTGATGTTAGAGAAATAATTGAAGCATTTAACAGTCTCCTCTTCAATTGATCAATAAATTTATCACATTATTTTCTTCAAATGAAGTTACAGCCTTTACAATGAATTTTGTTTAATGGTTTATCCAAATAAGTAATATTATAATTGAATCCATGATAGTAACCTTATAATCCTATGAATCTACATGCATCATTTATGTTCATTGGTGTAGGACATTCTATGACTGCCTATGTCTTTACATGATCAACTACGATTATCATTGAAGACAATATAGACAATAAAAGAAACTTCTTAAAACAAGAACTAGCACTTACTAAATTTCTCATATAACTATTTTATTATAATAGTATCAAGAATTATCCACAAGTAATTATCATGGTCCTCATAGATATTATAATACAATAAGATATCATTATTTTATACCATAATTAATCTATGAAGATCTTTCTTAAATAATCCATTCATTTGATCCATAACAAAATATGGTTCGTTATTCATTCCAAATGTAATTACTATAAAAGAATAATGTTCATTATTTATTCATAATATGGTCTCTATAATATCTTTGTTTCTTTCTCGTAATTGATGATAACTTGAATGAAATTAAATATTGGAAATATATTTACCTCTATAAAGTTGATAAAATAATTCAACAAATAATGGAAAAGAATACTTGTTATTTATCAGAATAATATTTATTTCCCAATAATCAATCCATATTATCAAGGATCTATATTTTCTATTAATAAAAGGAATATGGTCTCCCTATGATAATACACTAGGGTGAATAAATACATTATCACACAACTCCTCTAGTTGTTTCTTTAACTCCTCTAAATCCACAGTTTCCATTATTTTGTGATTAATTGATATAGGTCTTTCATCATGGGTAAAATAAATTGATATATCAACATCACACTATTGTGGATATCCAGTTAATGCCACACATGATTCATCAATTTTTTCTTGTACAATAGTTCAATCCTCATCATGAATATTCTTTTCTCCATCCAAAGGTTTTTTTCACTCTTCTTCCCCAAAAACTTCATTTAGAATAGATACTATAGGTGTGTCTAGAAATGACTCAAATGATAATTTATCTACTCTAAATATAAATAATTATTCATATTTATCATGAATTGTAATTTTGTTTTCATTTATTATGTTTTTTTATCATATTTTTAATACCATTTCATACCAATGATTTTATAAAATTCAAAAATATGTATGATAATTAATTTAGAAAATAGTTCATGTGTATATGTCATAATTGGGACTGATTGACACCTCCTTATTTCAATGATACTTATTCTTTTATTTTTTGACAAACAAGTCACTTATTATGTTTCAAGGTAAGTACCTAAATTTCTTCGAAAACATGGAAGATATAACAGATTGTAATGATCCAGAATAAAATAAAACAATAGACAAATTTGAGGCTATGATTAATATACCTAGACTGGCATTATTGGGTACTTCCACCTCAACTATAGTTATTGAATAATCCTTACCTTATCGCCTTTTCTTCTTATATGGTATGCTCCCTTGATTCTTGGGGAATTTTTGTGAATAATTCCCCATTTCATTAAAATGTAATAATTGGAAATCATTGCTTTGTTTCTTCCTCTTTAATTTAGGAGCCAAGTTATCCTTGTCACCACTCATGTAAAAAAACCCCATTCCCTTGAGACATTTTCCATGATATTTCCTTTCATAATTTTATCATTATGTACATTTCATCATATTCATCTTATTTTATGACATGTTACCTTTTTCTTGGTGTCTAGATGACCTTTTATTCTCTTGATTCCATTAAAATATTAATGATATATACAATTCATTCTCTATTTTGATGGAGCTTAATAGTATTTCATCATATGAGGAAAAAATATGTGATATTATATCCCTTCAAAGACTTATAATAATCTATATAATTAAATATTAAATCTCTCATTCTGTGTTTAGAATATAATTTTTAATTTACTCGGATTGTCGTATAATGGAAGCCTTATACTCAGTAACACTTTATTATTCTTTTTTCATTAATATATGGATAGCTCTATTAATTTCATTATTTCTCTCCTAAAGTAAATATTTATCAATGAATTATTCTTCAAAATAGATCCATTATATATGTTTTATTTTCCTCTTCCTTTTTATTATTCTTAATTAACAACCACCATTGATCTATATTTCCCTTGAAAAAATATACTTTAAGTAAAACCTTTTCTATTTCATTACAACCCAAAAATAATAATATCTTATAATGTAACATTACCCATTTCATAGTCAAAAAAGGATTGGTAGTACCACTAAATTATAAGGGATTCTACCATAAAGAGTGATAAAAAATAGAATCAAGTTGTGGATAAAAAAGATGATCCATTATGAAAATGTTATTTTTCATTACCTGATTGTTCTACCATACTATCAGAATGATCTATAGGTTCTCAGTAAGAGTTGTCTGGGATTTTTCAGAAGGAAAATACCTATATATTCCATGATTATTGATGCCATTCATTCTTCTAGACTCCATTAGTAAACAAGGGAAGATACTAGATTATGTTATAAAATTATGAATTTTAAATCATAATCTATATTTATAAAACTGATGTAACACTTATCATGAATCAAAAATTTATGCATTTTTAATCATATAATTTTAAATATTGTTTCTATGGGGATATTTTTATTTTCAAATATTTTATTATGTATTGTGATCAAAATGGAAATTATCCTATGAATATCCCCTAGGAGTGACAAACTAGTTGTGCAGTAAGAATGTTGTCATGAATGGGATGACTATCATGTCATAACCTAATGTCCCCTTTTGAGGTTATTATCACTAGATAATATTATTATCGAACCACATCCACTTGTTTTTACCAAATAAGGATGTATTTCTAAGAAAAATTACATAATCACTTCTTTACCAAAACATTAAGATATTATTATATATTTATCCTCAATGTTAATCATAAGGTTATCTTATCTATTTTTTGATTTCCTTAATCTAGTTCATAAAGATTCTACTAAAATTCTTTTAATACCACTTATAATATCCCTGGATATAGTAACTTGGTGCTTGTGTCTAATTTATTACATTAGTATAGATGCATTTAGTAAAATCCTAAAGTACCAGTCAGTAAAGTTGGTTTGGAGAACTGGATACATACATGATACCCATATTTAATGGTAATATATTACAAAAAATGGAAAACATTATTCATCCTTTAACTCATTATAATAATTCTTCTTCATATCCTATAGAAAGGAAAAAAATAAGGGTGATCTCAAATGCATAGTAGGGGTAATGTAAAATAGAAGTTATAATGAATCAATAAATCATAATCAACTTGGTAAGGTAAATAACTAGAAATAAATGAAATTTAAAAAATAAATTAACTTAACAATTACATTAGGTATAATATATACGGAATGTTAAATATCTTAAAATACATACCATTTAGTCAATAAATTGAGCACCAAAGGATTTCAGGTATAATATCAATGCAATAATTTCATGGATAATAATAACATGATTTTCAATAAATGAAATGCTTAATATTGGATTTCATGATCTCACATATTGTATATATACCATAAATACCATTCACTAGATGGTTTAAAACTATGGGAATAACCATTAAATTTGGCTAACCAATTGGTCTCACAAGACCAATTGATGCATCAAGGGGCTATATAATTTTAGGATACGCCTATCACTGCATGTCCAATGCATTCCTTTCATATTTAGTGGAAAATTTAATTAATCGTTCAATATTCCTTTTCAACAATGTCTTTAATTAGTTAAGTATATAGATTTATAAATATTTCCCTAGTTAGTCAAATAAAATTCTATGTAAACACCAAATATAAAAACGGTTTAAAGTTAATGCGATAATAATATACACAGATCAATAATATGTTTATTTTATAGAAATTTAATTTTTAATGAAAAATGATCACAATAAATTTATTGTCTCAAGATAATGTTAACAATTACAAAATTGGTCCACAGATGAGAGGTGTCCAAGGGTTCATCGAGAATATTGTTTTTTCAATAAAATCAACTCTTTAGGATGAATAAATAAAATTAAATTGAAATAACAAAATAAAATTTCATAAAATATTATTCACATTAAAACCATAGGAAACATGTAGATAGAGGTATATTTCATAAAATTCTTATCGCAGTGGGGAAGTATGGTATCACTATATACATTAAAAAACATTATGTTTGACTTTTTGTCGAAAACATCGATTTTAAAAGTAGTAAATATATTATTTGAAACCTTTTTCATAAGTCGTGTATAAAATAAAATATCCCTTAAAAAAATTTCAATAAAAAATACATTTTTGATAACATTATTAAAAAACGTAGCCATGGAAGAAAAATATTTATCATTTAATGATAAATAAAATTTTTTTCCTTTTAAAATTTTCTTTTTTCTTGATTATGGTACCAAAAAATAGGAATATCTGGAACAAAATATAAAACTTTTTAAATATATATAGTATATCAAAATTATTGGATCTCATGAAGGGTGAATGATAATATTCTTTGAGTGAGAAGAAAATCAATTCCCAGAGAATGTGAGATTATAAAATATATTCTTACCTCATTGGTAATATTAAAATTATTATCCTTTTATAGAATAAATTAGAATTGAAACATTATACCTCATAAATGAATAATTATCCATTTTAAATGAACCAAATGGGTATTATATACACTATATTAAAGGGAATAGGTGCATATTAACAAATATGTCTTAGTGGAATGGAAATTTAGACAAAATCCTTTACCCCATTATTTCTTTTGGTTGATCACAATTTAAACTCATTTATAATTATTTTATGAATTTTATTATTTTATTAAAGAACAAAATTCATGTTTATAATATCATATATTATCCTCTTATGACATCTTAACACACGTTCATTAATAATACTTTATTATTGTTGTTGTATCAGGTGTTAATTTCCTTATTTTCTCATCCTTATTTTGTTATGAAATTTATAGTTCATATATATAGGATATAGTTCCATTTTAAATAATGATATTAATGTTATATAAATCATATTTAAAAATTATTTAAATTTTTAATCCATTATTAACATTTTTGTATGGAAAATCAATCACATCAATTTGTGGAGTGGGTAGGTTGTATATATGAATGAGAAACGACATTGTCCCATAATAGTAGAAATGGTAATGAATTGGATGGAATATTCATTTTATATAATAATAATCATGTAATATGTCTCATAATGACTGAAAAGTCACTTTTTATTATTTTTAATCATATAAGCCCATACATTAATGACACCAAAAATAATGGACGACTAGAGAATCTTCATTGACAAAAAAGCATACAATCATCCATAAATGACCCTACATAATCATAAATGATGAAATTATCATGAAAAATCTTTTTTATAGATAATTTGTCTATTGTGAAGTTACATTCTCTTCAGGTGTGTTTGAACGAGATTATCTACTTGATAAACCTTATACAGGTTCTAACAGTGTAATTAAATATCCAAGGATGTCTAATTGTACCCTAAAAACCTGAAATCAAGGAAGAATAAAACTCCACTTAATAGATTTGAATATTTCACCTTATAAATAACAACATGTTGAGAATAATGGCTCTTGTATCCACTTCAATTGAGGATCCTATTCCAAAAATCACTCTAAACCCCAAAAATATCCAGCCATGATTGTCCCTAAAAATTCAACCATACATCTACCTGAAATAAAAGAGACATCCACATTCATCTCCAACCATATCATGGGATATTTCCATTGAATTCATCTCCTTGGATTACCACTAATGAAATTCCTCTAGTATCAGAGTTATAGAAATTGCATTTGGAAAGCCACAACTGAATATCCACCTTTCACAAGAACCCGAGTTCTTCCACCATGATTTTACAGGAACCTGGAAAAATAAGAGAGAGACTCTAATGCCCTCCCTCATATTGTCAAGGAATTCCCAGAGGCTTCATAAAAATATGGATAATATTATTTTGTGGCCCTTTCTTTCCACTCCATGTGTGGGAGCCATATGAATTCAGTTGAAGATCCCATCCTGTAATGAATCACTGTTCAAAATGATATTAATATTTGTACAGAAAAATACCTTGAGCTCCTTCACCCATTTTCCCTTAAATAATAGGTTAATAGTCTCTTGTTTTAGCATAATATATTAATGACACATATAAACAAGATATATACCATTCTTATAAACATTCTCATCAATACGGAGGGATTTGGTCCTTGATCTCCAAACCAAGAAGTTCATCTTACTTTGAATTTCCTTGAACCATAATTGGGTATCCTAGAAATCCACCCCATCTCCATGATGAATCAAATTCCTGATGTCATTTTCATTTAATATCACTTTTAAAAATTCAATGAAAACATAGAAATCCATTTCATCATAGAGGAAAATACCATTATCTTATTTTTTTGATCATCCTTTATAATGGAATTTCCGTGGATTATTAATAGAAAGTAAATGCATAGAAATCGATGTGAGGGTGATGTTGATAAAGGTTATTCATATTCCAAATAAGAGAAATATATTTTTTCAACTGTATATCATTCATGAAATATTATTGATGATAACCTTAAATTAGTATTTTTATCCTTCCATTGAATATCAGGGCTCCAAGATACTTCATTGGTAATTTCCTTCTTTACATTCCAAGCTTATTCTGAATATCAATCTTGTGTATACTTCAGAATTTGTTTGAGATACAAAAAAATCCCTTCCTTTTACTAAAACAATACCCAATAAAAAATATATAAGATTCCATGATTTTTTTGGATCCATTTACTTAAATTTTCCTTTCATTGGTAAAAAATAACATGTCATCAGTGTACATTAAATGAGATTTCATACTACCCCGAGACCTGGTAATGAATTGTTTGATGTTACCTTCCTCAAAACCACATTTAATGTATTTTATAGAGCCTCATGATCCAAAATAAAATGTACAGGATAAAATAGGTCTCCTTGTCTCACACCTCTTTCCCATTTGAAGATCCTCAATCCCTTTCCCATCAAAGAGATTATGATCCACATATACACGTAATAATGAAAGCATAAATTAAAAAAGCAATCATTAAAGGCAACCATATTAATGTCCATTATCATAAAATAAAATTACATATTATCATATGTTTCATATATATTCATTATTTATATCATTATGTAAATCCTTATAATTCAGGTAGGGAAAAAAAATTACATCGGTTTATGTGGTGGTAGTTCGTCATATACACGATCGTTGAATTTGTATCTAATTTTACAGAGGAGGAAATGGATAAATACTATTCCATTAGAATAATAATAAATAATAATATGTTAGATATTTTTTTTATTATATTTTAAGTGTTAATACATATTTTAAGTTGTAAAAATAATAATGAAACATAAAGAGCCTCATTAAAACGATTTCCTTCTCCTAGACAAACCTCCGTTGGATTAATTTTTAAAGACCTTATAGTAGGTATTTTGGGAAGACGATATCCTCTATAATGTTAATAATAATCTTGTAGATGCTTTTAAGAACGAATTTTTCAGAAATTTGTTGAACTGTTTGGAGGCTGTTCCCCTGTACAATTGATGAGGAGGACAAACATTGAATTTTTGAAAATAATTAATCATAAAAGCAATTTACGTGCCCCAGGAATCTAAAATTTGTAATTATCAAACCATATTCTATTATAAGATCTAAATATGTAAATAAAATATGAATTGTACTAGATAAAAGGTCATTTCTTCCTATATCCTTTAAGTTTAACCCCTAGTAAACTCGTTTTACCTTTAACCGTGATAATTAATTATTTTGTTTTTACAATTCACTATAACCAATAAATATTTTGGACTTATTATATAATATAAATTATTATGATTAAAAATATGCAACATGTTTTAACAAATTCAATTCACATAAGTTGAAAAGTATGAAATAAATATAAACCCACAAATTGTGTCGAATAACAGTGTTTTATGAAATGCATTTTTCAAGTTTAATTTGATCTTATATTAGCTTTGTGACAAGTAATAATAATTATATGGATTAAAATTAATATATTTAGATACATAATATATAAATTTCTCTAAAATAATTCATTATTAAATATTATTTTAATTAATAAGAATGGAAAGGCATTCTGACATCTAAAATAGAAATTGTTCTCAGAGAAAAACCAGTTTTCATAAAATTATCCATCTTTACCATTAAATGTTATTATATTTATTTATATAATGTTTATAGTTAATAAATTTATAATTAAAAATATTATAATACATTATTATATATAAAATTATGAATAGTTAAATATTGAATTTTTAATTACTCGAAAAAACATATCTGTAGAGGTGATTTTGGAAAACTATTCTAGGAAAATTTTGACCTAATACATTCAAAATATATATTCGTCCTATAAAATTATATTTTCATCCCATTAAATATTAAAAATTTTATTGTATTATATTTATACATAAATATAATGTTCACATACTATAAATTATGCATCATGTATCGCAATATATCAAAGATATTGAATTTATTTTAGAGGAAATATATCATAATGTTTTAGGGTATTACAAACACACACACCCTTGGCCGCGAAAGTATAAGACACAACCCCTATTAGGGTTCAGCCACTCCATAAAAATCATATTGCAATGCTTTAATTAAAATCACAGAAGCCTGAAGGCCATTACATGGATCATCATCCCTATCATGAATCACTCATCTATCACCACATTACGTCTCTGCCGACACCACATCCTATATATGTAAATAATTTCATCATATTATAACAGAAAACTAAATAATATTATTCAATATAATGGGTAATATTAATGTTATATAAAAATTAATATTAAAAATAAATGGAAACACCATATTCAAGAACATTTCATTATTATATTTTAAAAATAATAAACAAAATAAAGGATACATTTCTATTTTGAAGAAAACAATAATAAATGGAATTGAAATGATATATAAGTAGTGAGATTGAAATTAATGGTTTTGTTAGTTAGAGTGAAGTGCATTTATAATTGATAGTCCTTTCATTTGACAGTTAAGGTGATCATTAGTACAATGACATAAAAATATGATCATCATAATAGTCATGTGGATGTTTCATGTAATATACATGTCTTCAAAAAAATACATAAAATAATATATAAATAGCATAAAAAATAATTAAATATAATGTCTGATAATATATTAATTAGCATATAATGACATATATAAGTTTCAAAAAATATATTAAAATACCTTTTTTAATACTCTATCGCTAAATGAATAGATTTCAATTACAATTAGAATTATTCCTAATAATTAAATTTCTTAAATATAAAATATTATCTTCATAATAGGAACTTGAAATTTAAAATAAATAAATAAAAATTAGTTGAAGTTAATTTATAAATAATTTGTTGAAATATATGACTTTTATATTGAATTATTACGTAAAGTAAGCATATAAAGTATGTATTTTAACTTCATTATAATGTAAACATGATTTAATTTCAAATATAACTGATTATATGTCCCAAATATAATAGGCATTTAATTTAAAGTAATAAAATAAATTTACAATCCAATATTGGCTTCGAAATTTCTAAAATGTAATTTAATAATATAAAAACTACTGCTCTTGAAAAATGAAATTTCGTTCACCAAAGTATTCTTTAAAAAAATTGGTGTTAAAATAAATAAATGTAAAAAAATATTTCTAGTTAAAATATAATTGATTTAAATATTAAGTAATTTCATGGTACTACGTTTTCTACATCCATGATATAGAAACCCTGTGTCTCAAATTACACACACAAAAATTGCCCCCATTTTATATAAGTACTCTCCCCCCATTTTATTAATCATCAATAAATAATAATTAATCATGTTTATCCATTTAATTTTTCTCTATGGAGACCTTATAATGAGTTCTTAATGTTCAAAACAATACTTTCTTAAGCATTTGGAAGCTCTTATACAAATAATGGTTTATGATATGCTATTTTTATTTCCATTTCACGATATTTTTTTATTCCTTAAATATCCTTATCAAATTATTTTATCATATATTATTACATAAACTTAGTATTAATATTAATGATTTAATACTATTTACTATCATTATCCCACCTTCTTATATCATTATAAAATAAAAAAAAATTATATTACTTATCTACTTCTAGTTGTATGTCATATATTAGTTGTTTTATATATGTGTTTTTTATAGGATAGGCGATTTATCTATATAATGATAATGAATATGTATATAGTAGAGCATATATTATATTCATAGTATATTAACATCTATTTCGACACATGTTCACCTTTCCTGTTATGACATGCAAACATGTAAGATTCTCTATATGGAATTTCATATCCAAAATGAAAATCAAATAAGTGTGTTACATTATATTATTTTTAAGAAAGGTTTTATCTATCATTAAATTGGTCTCTAAACACTAAATACTATTTTAGTCACTGAATAATACACATGATTATCCAGATATAATTTAATAAATTTGAACTATTACTCTAATATCATTCCTTTAATAAAGTTACATCCCATTTTATTGGAAATATCATAATGTTATATGTTTATTGATGGAGATTAATCATTATGTATTGATCACTTTTCATTAAAATAAAATTTAATATACAATTTAACAAGGAAATAAAATATGAAAATAAATAAATGATCAATTTTTTTAATGTAGTCTAAAATAAGATGATCGATGGATTCTATCTCTACAACTCATTCACAAACATTAATAAGAGACCCAAACTTGGGAACACTTTCGAAAGTACCATTGAATATCCAACCATTTAAAGAGACTCCACAACTATCTGCCATTTTCTAAAACTATGATGGATATTCGAACAACCATCACATAGGCTATTATATTGGTAGATAATTTACATATTAGAATATTGGGTAATCTGTAGAGAAGAAAGAGACTTCAAGAAAATTTAGGAATTCGACTCAATAGTGTTAGGAAAATTTACATTATTCTTATATATTTAAATACATACCAACATCATTATTTCTTTTACAATGATAAATGACATGATACCTTAGAAATTTACAATAGGATAAAAATGCCAAAAATAATCTCCCTCTTATAGTAATCAACACACCACCATCTTCTATCATACCCTCAAAAATTTCCCCTTCGATATAATGCTTGTAGTCATTAAAAGGATTTTATTTCATCCATTCTCATATCATGAATATTATCTTCAGTGTTAGAATATTCAAAGATTCTAATATATGGATTTCAAGAAACTAAATTCACACATATGTTATATAAATAGTTTCTAGCTCACAATAGGTCATATAAAAACTTATTCCAACAACTTAATGTGATGGGGGAATGGAAAAATAATTAATTTCATATCAAAAAACCACCTAAAAATAAATTAAAAGAGTACTATCCTGGGTTTACCTTTGGGGTATTAAATTCGATTCCTTTAAACTGATACTAATGATGTTTATTAAAGGAGTACATGAATGGATAGATATCTAAGGCCACAAATGAATATCTGAAATGAACTATGGCCATCACTCCATGCAAGATAAATTTAACAAATGTATCCATATTATAGAAAACATAGTACCCACTTCTTGGCTCTCATGTAACACCTCTTCTCTAAAGATATTGTTTTGCAGTAATTTATATCTTGTTAATATTTTATTCCTTAAAATTCATCCACTTTGTAATGTTTGTGTTCAATATTTCATTTTCTAAATAAATATGAGGAAAAAATGTGTATGGCGCATTATAATTCGAATCCATGGAAAAGATAACAGTTAAGATACTTGTAACTACCATATGTTTAATGATAAGGGTGGAAAAGTTTTACCTCACTACCCACTTGTTATAGTTTTTGACAACTACCGCAGTATGTGGTTTATAGAACTAATCCAATCAATGATTCATGTATAGTATGGGTTCTCCTTGTATAAATACGGGATAAGTGACCAAAATTTATTTCAAGAAAGAAATATATCCATCCTCAATGATACACACACAATTTTCAAAGCGTTTATGTATATATTGAATTATCGAGTATTGTATATGAGGTCACATTAGGTTCAGATGAAATATAGATTATTCAATAGGGTTTCTAAATCTATATTTAATATAATGTGACCAACATGACTTGATAAATATCTAATCTCATTCTCTATTATCATGCACTAGACAAATTGTCCTCGTAAGGCTAATAAATTTTAACCAATCATCTACCAAGGGATGAAAAGTAGTTTCAAACCATTCATATACATATGTTGAAAATAAATTTAGTCCAGTATTCTGTTTTTGAATAGATTCTACATATATATGATAACACTATAATATACAAAAAATATTAACAAAACCTGGATCAATATTTATGATTGAATATTCTAGAGCAATGTTACCGTCCTTTGAAATAAAATAAATCATTTTCATTATATATTATAATTCATGTAAAAATTTATCAATAAGTAAATAAGAAAGCATGACCTTAACCATGCTACAAAATAAAAGGGATCCAATGTAAAGGAGATTGATTCCAACTTTAGTGAAACCAAACTTGCTTTATCCCTTCAAATGAATGTTGTATACATGTAGTTTGGCTCAATGACACTACTCCTTGGGTAAATTTTCATATTAGGCTCTACTCATCAAATTTTATGCAATTACTTTTGAAGGAAACAACTATTATGTTAGAACCATTAATGTAATAGGCAATATTGTCAATTAATAAGACACATAATAAACTATTAAGGTCAAGGTTTCAACAAAAGCATCCCACCTAACATTCATTTATGAAATGATTTAGCCATCTTATAAAGGAATCTTGATATAATTTTAAGAGTATGGGAGATAGAGTATTTTCAGTTATTATCCTTCATGATAACATAATGAAATAGAATCGCATACCTAATAAACCTATAGAGAACTATGGGGAATTTATGTAGTGGATAAAATTGGTTACAATAGTTTTTGGATAACCCCAGATGTCTAAACACTGTCAAAATGATTACTCATTCTAATTTATGAATCTAATTTTTCATTCCATTATTTGATCATACATAACTATTATGAAGGATAAAATCAATTTTTGACTTCATTTCTTATTCATGTAAAATAATAAAATGGATATCTTTCACACCACAAAAAGATTATACTATTCATAAATAAAACCCATAATGATTAACTATATTACAATTCATAACTATAAGAATGAGTTTTTATGAGAACTTACAAAAAATTATCATCCTGATATATTTGAAATTAATGTTATTAGTGATCGCAGAAGGACTTACTTGAGTATTTGATGTTATTGACATGAAAATAATTCTACCATAAAATAAATACAACACATCTTTTAACACATCTCCTTTATTAATCCCTCATTCCATAAAAATAAACTAATAATGGAGAATTCAATGACGCGCAAAAATTTATTTATTTATAATTCTAATAAACTACATCTATTGGGGTTTTTGGGGTTGAATAAAAGATATACCATGTTGTGAAAACTAAAAAATACAATGATATATACATTGACTCGAATGTGAGAAGGAAATGTTATTGATAAGTGATTTTTGATGAGATATTGAGAATGATGTTTAATATCATGAAGCAAAAACAAAAGAAGACATCAATCATAATATATAATTATTTTATAAAAAACTAGATGATGTCAATGGGAAATGAACAATTATTTTATAGAACTATTAACATAGTGGTGAAGTAAGATATGGAAAAATAGAATTGGGGAACCTAATTATCATTGGTGATCTACCCAACCCATGATAACTCTATCAATAATGGTATATCTATCATGAATCAAGAAATATCACTTATTATTTAATGAAACGTTCAAACCTATATCTTCTAAAAAACATACATTAGTATAGAATAAAATTTCAAAAGATTCAAATCCCTTCAACTATCAGTCATTGAGGTAATGTAGTAAAAAGGATTATAAAGGAGCTAATGTGAACTGGTGAAATGATCCCTATGAAATATAAACTAACCAGGACAAATATTTTGAATAATTTCAATTTTTTTCACTAAAAAATTTAGTTACACATGTTTATCACAGACAAAATGTTCAAAAAATGCATCTGAATGCATATAAAATAATTAGAATAAGAGAATATAAGGAATTATCTTCTCTACTAAACTCAGTTCTCTCCCTAAAACTCTAGTTCCTCTACAAACAATCATAATAACTACCCATTCAATTATCATCTCTACTCACATATTTTTATATCCTCTAATTTTTTTTTGTCTAGAGTCCCCCAAAACAATTTCCTAAAATTCTCATTTCTTTCCCAAATGATCGATGACTTATTTTTCCAAAATAAAATAATAGTTTCCTCTAACATTTTTCTATGATGTTGGGAGAGATTAGTTTTAACTTATATCACCACCATTATTTATTTATATAAACCTGTTAACAAATCACTTCCACTCTTATAGGATTTCAACTCCTCTAACTCTCATCTGTTGAATTTATCTAAATAATTAATTTTATACAGCTTTAAATTTTAGAACCTATTATTGATTCTCTTCTTTGACTTGGATTCCTCCTCTTAATGAATTAAAGTACAAAAAAATTCATTTGAGAAATAAATATTTCATCTTGGATAGAATAGACCGCTAATCATGTTCACAAGCCAACTTCAATGAGTAGAAAAATCTAACAATAGGGAACTTTGAACTACCCTTGGACAAACATGATGTATCCCAGCATAGTTTTGATTCATATTGAGCTCACAATAAATAATATGCATTATCCATTAATTTTGACATCAATTTATTTAATAATATTCATATCCCAAGAGATTTATTTTTAATGGTATTTCAATGAACATATAGTTTCTAATATTCATAAAACCAAAATTCGAATCATTTTGGTTCTAGAGGCCCCATGAGAACTACAAATAGATAAAAAATTATGAAAACATAAATCTGGACCATTATATCATATTCATATTATTAGTAATCCTTTAGATTCCCCAAGCCTTACCATCCCTCGATATTAAATCCAAATATTCCCCTCAACCACAATCTATGCTTGGGTCCAGTCAAGACTAATAACAGTTTTCAAAAATAAATCACATGATCAATTTATTAGTGATTACATTATCCGACACAACTCAGACGAACTTATTACTCATAGATCTAATTTGTTTCTACATTAGTTCATTGATATTGTGTGGACTCGTGTTTCTATAAATACCTTCATTTGTTTTTCTTGGTCAAGAATTCTTTATCTAACCTCAATCTTGGATCTCACAACCATATATCAAATTGAATTCACATCATATGATCTTATTGTACCTTTCTCTTCCATTATTTCCTCTAGTCTTATAGGTTTCATCCTCATTTATTTTTGAATGATTCAGCTTCTGGTTATCGAATCCATTCACATATT
Source organism: Viscum album (assembly GCA_963277665.1). Classification (NCBI taxonomy): domain Eukaryota; kingdom Viridiplantae; phylum Streptophyta; class Magnoliopsida; order Santalales; family Viscaceae; genus Viscum; species Viscum album. The sequence continues at coordinate 154,822,354 of OY728156.1, read as the reverse complement.
CCACCATCTATGTATTCTTTATCCATCCTTGCCCATGTTCAAGGTATATAGTTGATTGTCCTACTTTTTGTGTGATATTTCTTATCAATGAGTTAGTGAGAGATATTGAACATAATGTAAACATGTATTAAAGAAGAAGACTATCATGGAAGTGTGTTTTTGTTTTTAATCTTTGGTAATGTGTGATGATTGATGTTCCCAATAATGTTTTTTAGTTAAATCAATAATATTGGAAGTAGTTTCTGTTTCTGAAGAATATACATCCACAATATTTTTAATTTCCATATATTATATTTTGTATTTGTTAAATTTATGTGTAATGATTTTTCAAAAGTTATTATTTATCAAGGACTTGTGCTACCCTTGTTTGGTGTAAGAATATTATATAATATAATGATGAATAAATATAATTCATCCAATGGTGTTTCTGATTTGATGAATCTTGAGAGAGTAAACATAATGGTATGAAATATTTCATTATTTCATGAAGAGTTTTATCAATATCATGTAAATAATTATTTTCAAAAATATTAACACAAATATTTTAATGGGCATGTAAAAATATAAAAAAAATTAATGAAGAATTTTATTGGGGAACACATCAGAGTGGGGTTACCTATTTCAAAATTTGTAATTACCAAGTACATATTTGGTCTTAACTAAAAAATTTTCCAACCAAGCTTGCTCATTAGTCCAGCACAATCCCATGCGTGTGGGATAAGGGAATACAACATGGGAGAGCGATTCATGAAATATGGAATGGTGTAAGGTTATGTGGGCATTTTTAGAACCCAAAAAGTGTGAAGGATTAGGTTCATGGAGTTCCTAGGGCATACATGGATTTTATCATGTGTACAATATAGGTTTCTTGTGAATAGGAAATGCCATAGTATATACAGTATTACGGGTGTCGCCCCTAGTGTCGGGTCATATAGTCAAATCCTTGGTGAGTATTATTATGTGTATGTGACATAGTTTCATACCCATGTGGTACTCATTAGTATAATATATTATTCCAATGATAAATTCATATTGCTAAAATAGGGACCACTCGAATGAATTGTTATAAGTTGTATGATCTTTGGCTATTTTATCTCATAATTCCCAATGAAGGGTTTCTCCAGAGTTCATATCTAGATTTCGATGATCGTTTCTCTAGATATATCCAATAATAATTCCATGAAGATGAATACACGATCAACCACTCAAATCCCTTCATGAAAACTTAATCATTCATTAATGCGTAAGTTCGGTGAAATATTATATGGCTATGTGAAAAATGAAGTTGTAGGAGGCTATTAATGCATATGGGTACATAATGAGTTCTAGATAAAGAGTTCCATTTGATATTCTTACATGAAAATTAATTATTTTTTTTTAAAAAAAATATCATGTGAAATAATTTATGCAAATATTTCATTATTTTCAGTGTCATGAAATGGAAACCCGCCCTCAACAAATACTAAAATATTTAGTGATTTTAAAACACATATTAATAATGATTTTTAAGGCATTAAATGTTTAATAGATGGTCAGATGAGGTCTACCATCATCAATAAGAATAGAGGTATCATGTATATGATGTTTTACTGAACTTATTGAGATTACTCTAAAAATAGAGAGTCCACATCATACCCATACAAACCAATGTATTTGAAGGAGTCTGCAACTCATCAATTCGATGTAAATACCAAGGAAACTATGTTATGTTTGAAAAGATTGCTTTTACATTCTTTTTTCTTATAACGAATAAAGTTTCCTCACATATATGAACATATGAAATGAATCCTGATATCCAATGAAGCTTTTCAATCTCTCAAAAATTATTTGAGAACTATTCACTTATAATTGTGTGGAGATAACTTAAGATATTGTGATCATTATTCACATGAATAATAATACCCCCCCAAGAATTAACTGGATATCAAGATGAAATAAGGATATTAGGAATATAATATTTATATAAGGAATATAGATCACATGAACCTATGTGATCCTTATTTTTTGAAGTAGTTGAGTCATGAAAAGACCACTTTTCTTTAATAAAGATATTGAGTGATATGTTTTTTCAAGCATGTTAAATGGAATATAAAAATTCATTCTTAAATAATGAAGTGTTTATGCATGATAATAAGGACATGATATTTTATACAGGAATTGTAAAAAATATATATCAATAATAAAATAAAGGAATAATTCCCATGTGGGGTTTTAGTGATTATGAAATGCATAAAACAAACATATACATGAGATTATTTCATATTTCAAAGTATCAAATGAATGAAATAAAATTGAGTTATTTGAATTACGAAATTGACTATAAAATTTGATATATCATATTGATTGTTAAAAACCTAATGAAGAATATGAAATCATGAATGAATCAATCATTGCAGATTATCATTTTGGTTAGAAGAATATTCGTAAACCTATATAAATAGATAGATCAATTTATTTTTTACTACATAACGTAAAAAGAGGCATCCCTCTAGATCGATGCATAATTTATTAAAACCCCTTTATTAATGAACCAAAGACAACTCACTAATTATTTTTATATGGAGGTACGCATTTATTTTCTATATTTAGAGAAAGTTGATCAGATTAGTTGGTGTATATTAAATAATTAATAATATAAATTTCTAATCATATCAAAATGGATAGGTCAATTTTTGGTAATATTGTACTTAAAATATTTAAATTTAATTATACATGGTCAATGTCAGGAGAATTGGTTCACATTCATACCCTTTCTTGTTATTTTATTGTTAATAAATTGGAAGCTGTGTGGTAATAGGATAATAACTATCATATGGATGGGACATAGACATCCATGTTGGCGGTGAACCTCATTACCAAACATAATATTTCCTTATATATTAATATTTTATTTGTATACTCTCTTATTGAAAGTGATAAAAATAATTGTTTCATATACTAAATAAGTAATATAGAAAAATAAAGTGATAAAATACCAATATGATAAATATTTCGACACACTGATTCACCACTTCTTTGTGGGGACATCCTAAAGGGATCCTAGCAATTTTTATTGGAGAACATCACACCTATGATTGGATTCTTTGACTTGAAGCTCTTATTGAATATATAATTTTAATTATTAATTTATAATGGAGTGGAAACATAGAAGAGATGTATCTATGGAAAATTATAATTATATATCAACCAAGAACATGGAAATAATAAACAATAAATAATTGATGAAGATGAAGAAAACATCCCTATAATGAAAATTTGATGGTGAATTAGTATCCTTATATTTTAAATATGAGAGTGATAAGACATATAATAAAGTGTAAGATCAATGAGTTATTTGGAGTGATCGCTTTTCAGAAGAATTCAATTCTAAATCAGTTGATATTTAAATGATTCATGCATAGTATTCCGAATGGAATAGTAACATTTATCTTTGTCTCATTCAGATGGATATTGGAAGATATCACTAAACATGAAGAATGTTTTTAGAATTTGGAGATAGATTTTGTAGAAAGAATGAAATTCCATATCAATATCTCCAATCAATTTTAACCCAAATAAGGATATGTTGTTGAAATGGAATAAAGATGATCAATTTTTTAAGACCAATGAATAAATACAATTTATTAAGATGAATATTCGACTAATGTGTTTTAAAAAATGTACCACACATTATAGGAAAAAAAAATTATCATCGATATCAACAATTATCATCTTGAAATAAAGAAAAACAAAATCAAATGGATTAAAAATATGATATTTGAGAAGAATAAAATTCATGATGATTAAATTGAAAAAATAAATAAATAATCTGAAGACAAATTCATGTTGTCATAGGATGATAAATTTATAACAAATAAACAATTCCTTGAACATTTATTCAAAGTGGATGATATTGAAAATGGTCAAGTTGAGTCTTCGGAACGAGCTAATATAAGAACTATTTCTCCAAGGGACACAAATACACAAACATTTGAGGATTAATATTATCCTAATATACCTATATATGATTAGAATAATCTATTGAGTTTACTTATTGATCAATCTCAAGTAGTAAATAAAATAAAGACACCATCCACCACTAATAACAATATCTGTGATAACTATGGACATATGAAAAGTGCATGTTCAAAAAGAAAACTTGTATAAAATTGATGGAGAAGGAAAATAAACTGTATAACGATAGATCTATGAAAGAATATGATAATTGAAAAATATTTTGATTCACTAAAGACTCCTATCAGAAGAATGAAATTAAATAGAGTCAACATACATCCTAATCAATACAAGATGTTATCCAAAAGAAGATATCAACATTTTTTTCTATAATTGTTTCTTGGAATTATTTAGCAATACTGAATCATGTTGTTCAAATAATACGATAGTATCTTAAAATCAAAAAAATTCAAAAATCATAGTAGATGAAATAATACAATAAAAAAATAAGACATGTGAAAGGAAATTAATTTCCTTTGAAATTGATTTTATAGATTGGATAATAACAATGTATTTTTCTATGTCTGTGGTCAGAATGAAGAGGTATTTAGGTATAATTCGTTCAATCATTCCACTAAAACAATCCAGATGAAATTACTATAAAACATTAAGAATATAGGTTAGGACACCTTTTACAAAAATAAACTGAATACATATATTCATAATAAACCCAATATGTTAAAAATTAGTGCTCAACCAAATATTAGATGATGATTCCTTTGTAGAAAAAGGGTTCACATCATGGATCTCTCTACGTAGGTCATGGATACCACAATTAATGGATGAAAACATAAAAAAGGGATGAATATTTTAATAATAAAATAAATAAACTGAAGTAATAAAGGGGAAAACTAAGAATCCATGTTGAAATACTAACCATACTATGCATATTCCAAATTATATACTTGTAATGCGCCTAGATGATGCAAATAGAGAATAGAAAATTCAATATTGTTAGAAGAAATCATAATCTAAATTAAAATTGGAGATTCCATATGATGAAGTTGAATTTAATGATATTTTGTCATCACCAATAAATCTCAATAATATTTTTTGGAAGGTTCATGAAGGTTTGAATAATCATAGACAATTTTTTGTTCATAAATCTATCTCAAGAAGAGATGTGGAATAATATTCATAAACAACCTGGTGATGAATGTTCCTTGATGGCCAATGTCAACATGATGATTCCACACAATGTTTTTACTAATGTTATTATAGATACCATGCTCCTAAAAAACTTTTTAAAACTAAAAAAAATACATGGGGAAGATTTCACAATCAAATGGAGCCACAAAAAAATAATTTTCATGATTGATAAGAAATTCAAAGCCATTTTTCTCTCATAGAATATTTAAGGAGATCCACCTTATTCGAATATAATTTAAATTTGTTCATTATTGTCAAGGAATTAATATGTATTCACATACTCAGGAGGAGAACTATGAAAGATAAATGAAATTCCCATATCTAGAAGATCAAATATTTATTCTATGATAAAGGGAGAACAAAATATAGGATTTATTTATCTGTTGATATCATGAAGAGTATTTGTTGAAAATGTTCAGAAACCGTCCCTGATGAAGATGGTCAATCTAACATAGTTGATAAAAAATTTGATGTCACCATCATGGATATATGATCAAAATAATTGTTACATAAATAAATTCACTTTTCGAGGATCAACTAAAAGAAAAGATCTATATTTTTAATTTGAATCTTGATATTATTCATGAAGGGGGTCTATCTAAGAAAAGTATTCTAAGACAGATATATTATCTAAATTAGAAATATATAGAAGTTATTTTTAAAATAACCCATCGACGAGGTATAGTATTTTACTCCCATATACATATTCAAGATACATTAAATGAAGTATTCTCTTAATGGTGAAAACATAAATAAATACATTTAATGAAGAAAATATTGTTGAAGATGTTCATGAAATGAATTTAATAACATAAGCTTCCAATTATACATTAATTTTCTCAATCATTGTTTTGACATGAGTGGGTGAATTTTGGGTTGAATGTTTATTGAGAATATTTTACTTAATATGTTGTATTAAACAATATTCTCTTATATTTACCTATTCTTATCAACCAATTATTATCAAAAATAAAATAATTATACATCCTATAAAGAAGTAAATAAGTTGTTCCCTATTAGTTGGTGTCGTATTAATTATTTAGAATGGTAAACATCAATGTATAAATTACACTCTATTTTTTTTACATAGGGATTTCCCAAGTATAAATATAGTGGAATAATTAATGCCACATTGCATATGGATGAATTAGTAGAATAATTTATTTGGTACTTTTGATTTTTTATCAATAAGGTGGAGAGAAGAAAAAAATATTTAAAAAGAGAACCTATTTAAATCCCATTTTCTACATTATTAATGATACTAAATATAAAGGGGTAGATTGATGATCCTACTTTTTTTTGTTGTATTTATGTCAATGAGTTTGTAAGTAATAATCATCATTTATATAATTTATAAAAAAGGCCATTGGTTGAGGTACAAAGAAATAAATGCAGGTAAAGAGGCCTAAAATAATGAAGAACATGTGTGTCCCTATGAACAATGATCTATTATTTGAGGGGGGGAAGGACTGAAACCAATGAAAAAAGTGAGAACTGAATCTTAAGATACCTCAAATTCTAGGAATTCCATTACTTTATTAACCTCACATAGAGTTTGTAGGATCTTGAAGTGCTTGTTAATAAACTGATTTCTCTTATGAACATAATATGAGATAGTCCACAAAGTATTAATAATTCCATGAATGGTGTTGAAGATGATTTCAATGTGAGTATCAGCCGTAGAAAGAATAATATTTTTTTGTCTATATAACGTGAGTCCTATGAGAATCGCCTTCTATTCCATCATAAGGTAGTCTTTATTACCAAGGGAAGTAGTGAAATCCATAATAACAGACCCCCTAGTATCCCACTCTAAACTAACACCCCACATGATCCCAATTATGCAATACATGTTTGTACCCATATTATACCCCTACATATGTAGTTTCCTACAAATCCAATGACCCTAAGATATAGATGGAGCCAAGAACAAGGAATTAGTTTTCAATAAGAACTTTAACAATGGAGCTTCACTCCATTTTTTTTTATCAAAGAGTGGTTGATAAAAAGACTACTGATTTTAAAGATGAGGGCCATCGTTGAATAAGAAATGCCTTCATAACTAGATTTATTTATAGCCTCCCAATGAAGTAGAACCCCACAAAAATAATAATTTCCCTTTCCTTCAACTCAATATTATTACTCTCTTCACCTTGGATCCAGTTGATAAAGAACACATCTTACATCGATGCATGTGAGCTAGAACTAGTAAACCATGGAATATTTCTCACCATGTATCCATCATTGTACATGTATGAAGTAGTCGATGGTATTAATCCCTATAAAAAATCAAGTTGGAGCCTAATAATATATATTTATTGGAGTCAGTTTTTAACTCTATAAGATCAATAGTCCTATGGTGTTCCCCATTCCGGAAGGCTTGGGTAAATATATATAAATCCATTGCTTACTAGAATGTCATGTGATGAACTGTGTTAGAAGAATTTTAGTTTATAGATCCCTACCTCCAAGATTGGAAAGAGGAATGTGTCCTTTGTAAAATCAGGTGAACATGAGCAGCTTTTGAATAAATTCATTCCACGGAATGCCACCTTTTGGTTGGATGAGGATAATGATACATAGACTTGTAAGTAGACTGAATGTTTCTCAGTTGGGAATAAAAGTGATAAAAATAATTTAAAGTAAGCTACATGGTAATCATCTCTATGTAGCATCTCCAATGCAGGGAAAAAGAAAAATAATGGTGAAAAAAGAAAAGATCAGCGAAAAATGGCACCGCAAGGGGGGGCATAGGCGAAAACCCTAAAAATTAGGATCTTTTATTGGTACTGGCAGAGGATATGAAATTACCTAACATCCAAAACCCATTGGAATCATATAATGGATCATAAACCTATGATAATTGGTATTAATGAACAAGAAAATTTGTTTGAGAATTGGAAGGCTTTCTAATTGGAATCTCTTGGATACAAATTTGTTTCACAGAATGTGCACACTTGCAACCCGAATAATATTTAGTTCCTTAAACATGATATTATAAGTATCTCTACCTACTGTATGAAATCATAGAGCATCACAGTTTCATGTGATGAGACAATTTTCCATCTTTTAGTATCTTTTGTGTTCAGTGATTCATCTTACTTTTGAAGGAGGAATCTTTGGAATGACATTGGTATAGTTTCTAATGTTATTGATCATAAGTGGGTGACTCTTAGAGACATTAATTCCATTCTAACATATGGGTAAAAAATATTGCAAACATTAAATCAAACTAAATCTATGGATTTTTCTTATTGAATTGATCAATGAAATTTTGTTGAGATACCACATGCTAGAGATGATTACACATATAGTAGATACACAATTGATTGAAGGCAATAAAGGAAACATGAAATTTAATTTGTACAAATAAATGATAGGAATGTTGAAAGTGAATTCTCTGGCTATACATTGTCTTAGAACCACTCAGATCATAATCATACTCTTGTGCATGTCTCAAATCCTTTATCAAGATTTAATCTCATCGCGTTTAGATTTAATAATGGATGGATGGTGAATTCTGGATGTATAGAATCCTTATTAGAGGCCTAGAAATTTGGTCCCACTAAAAGTCCATTCTACAAGGTGGATGCGAAGTTAACACATACAAAGGGTCTCCTACATAAATGGAGGAGAATGGTTTTATCAATCCTGACCCAGATATTAAATTTTTTGGGTATCATCTTGCTTGCTATCAAATTAGGAACCGTCCTGAAGTCTCCCCTTCATAATAAGAAATAAAATCTCACTAATGCTTTATAACCTCATCCTGGTAAAATAAGTACTTAATAATAATTAATTGGACATTAATTGGCTATCGGATTGAGATAGGAATTGAAAATTCCTCCATCAGATGCATAAGGAGAGGAAAGCTAATGCTAGAATAATGAGTATCAGTATCAATGGTGGTATATCCACTAATAATAATGAGATTTAACAAAAATGGTGTAATAATTCAAGGGTCTTTACCCTGATATTTAGCATTTCAAATTTCAGAAAATGGTGGGAAATATTGATGTTTGTGTGGAGGAACATAAAAACTTGCTTCTTGTTATACCTCCATCCAAGGAGAAAATTAAGGCAGTGCTTCTCTCTCTGAACATAGATAGTCCCCCTTAACCTAATGGTTTTACTTAACAATTATATATGTTTTATTGGTACATTTTGTAGGATTACATAACTTTGGAAATAAAGTAATTTTTTTCATCATCCTCAATTCACCATGTGGTGAACTCGCTTTTCATTTCATTAATCCCCAATAATGAAAATTCCCTTGACATTAGAGATTTCAAGCCAGTGGATTTGGGAAATACAATTACTAATATCATCAATAAAATCATCATGAACAAGATTTGTTCGATTTTAAGGCATCTTAATACTATAAATCAGTTTGCCTTTGTCCTAAGAATGAATATTCAGAACTACCTCTTCACCGCCTCAGATGGTGTAAATCATATGAAAAGGAGCACAAAATAGGGAAAAATTTCTCTTAAAATTGATATTTCTAACTCTTTTGAAAAGATGAAATTGAGATTTCTATTTTATGTTTTACAAAGATATGGATTCTCTATTGAATTCATCACACTTTTTAATGTAATTTTTAATTCACCAAGGTTGTCCATCCTCACAAATTGAACCCCTAGGGAAATTTTTCAATTTACATGGGGTGTGTGACAAGGTGACTAATTTTTAGGACTTCTTTTTCTCATTTCTGAATAGTATCTAAGTTGATGCATAAATGATCTCACCCATATGGGTCTCTATAAAAAAAATTGGGTTGCAGAGGATGTAGATCTCCATTCACACCTTTTATATGTATATGTAATCCTTCTATTTGGGCAGGAATCTATGAAAACAATAGACTCTATTAAATCCCTTTTCACTCTTTATGAGGATGTGGTTGGACAAACTATAAGTTGGAACAAATATTTTTTTGGTGATGTCTTACTGGTTAGGAAACAAAACAAAATTGTGAATAGCCTTGGTGTTAAGAAGGGATATCTTCTGTTCATTTATCTTTTGTGTTCCCCTATTTTTGTGTAAAATCAAGAGATGGTACTAATAGGTAATGTTATCTATTCTTGTAAATAAAATGGAATGTCGGAAAGGAAAATCCAAGTCCATGGATGGAATTATTTTCCTTGTAAACTATATGATCACATCCATTTTTGTGTATTACTTTTCAATTTATCGATGGCCAAGAGGTCTTATTAAGGAACTTCAAGGAATGGTCATGAACATTGTATAGACTGGATCGATTTATGAAAGGAAGTTGATTACTATCGCATGGAATGATTGTATTAAACCGACTAATATGGGAGGACTTGGGATCAAATAATTCAGAATCTTTAATGATGGTATCATTAGATAAATCATGTTGAATATGATATCCAATAATTCATACAATTAATTCATGTCCACAAGATTTAAGGGAAGTATTATAAATGGAAACCAATTCTACTTGATATCCTTTATTTGGTCGGCTATTAAAAAAAATTCATAGCATCATGCTTGACACATAATAGCCAGTTATTAAAGATTCCAACCTTAACTACTGGACCACCAATCAGTTGAGAATCCCATTACATAGTGTTGTTAGCATACCCATCGACTTATCACATTTGATTTTTCTAAATTTCTTTCAAAATTAAAAGTCATGATGGTCTACTGAATACACAGGCTAATCGTGATATATAAATCAATACCTTTAGAGACTATGACATGATCGTATGGAAGTGCAACTAGAGTGTAAATATTAATCCTCGACATCATTTCAGGATGGAATGAAACAAAACAAAAAACTACCATAATGGATTATGTAATTTCAATCAGCATTCATATATCCATCCATATTTTTTCTTCTCTGCAAAATATGGAAAAATACATTTCCAACTCATGATCATATTAATAAATAAGGAAAAAAATTGTTTCTTATTTTTACATTTTCATTAAGGATGAATGGGATGTCCAACATGTATTTTTGAGTTTCAAATTTTCCATGAAACGTTGTGTATATGTTGGATTTTGGTTTAGGATGTATTTTAACACTCATATGTAGGTACCTGAGCTACATTAACATATCTCCAAGGATGGATGAAGCAAGAAGGTGGAGAATATTATCATGGAAGTGGTGGCATCTATTTTTGTTTCTATGTGGGATTATATGAATGGAAGGCTGTTTAATATTAAATAATCATTTCTTCACCTCATCATGATGCCACTATATAAAAATACATATACATCCTCTATGGTGAAAACATGGGGTATGTCCAACTTCTATGATGACTTGAAAATTTTATGACACTTGGGTGTGAAATTGAAGTATAAGAAGCCAAAATTTATGAAATATATATGTTTTATAAAACCACTTAATTCATGGATCATGGTCAATGTATATGAAGATACATTTGGCATGTTGGGACCCTCAGGCTGTGGAGGTGTTTTCGGACCAATCGTGTATTTTTTAGGGATGATTTTACCATTAAATTTGAATTAGCATGGTCCATGAAGTTATGCTATGGTTCATTGTGTTTTTTTTCTAGTATGAAATTTTATTTAACTATATATTCTTATAGATTTAATCCAACACAGAAATTTCTCCCAACACGTTGCACTCACGATCAAGGAATGTACCATGTAAGATTATTCATCATTGGATTGAATGTCTCCTAAATATCAATCGAATAAATTTAGTCATTTCACATTCATATAGAGAGGGAAATCATGTAGAAGATTTATTATTGAAGAAGGTGATCATAGAGCCGACCATGATGTGGTTTTTCTGGACTTCTGATGATTGTGTCCCAATGGTGAGTGCGGATAAGGACGGTCCGATACACACCCATTTTTCTAGTAATCCCTTATAATGTTTTTATTTCATTGCTTCTTTATTTTAATAAATTTATTATAGGAATGGTTTCAACTAGATACTAATATTTTTGGGTATTAAATAATACTTTTTATACATTGTATACCACTTCATAAGGGAAAATATGATATCATTTAAACACATGCTTCAACGATAAATCTTTCACTATACTTGGTCGATTCCTGGAGAAAAGCTTCATTGAAATTCCATTTCCTATAATTTTATTGGTAATAAAATGAAATCTATGTGTGAGAGGTATAGTAACCTCCATGCACTAAAGATGTAGTCATCCATAATAAAGGTGAAACTCATTAACAATCCAAATTACTTTTTGTGATTTATTATTTTATGTGGATTCTATCTAATTACTGGAAAATAAGAAACATATATCCCTTTACTGAAAAAAAACATATGAAAATATTTGGATAAAAGAGTAATGTAGTAAAAGTTTCCTCACACTGATTTACCTCTTATAATTGTGGTGATATTAAAGTATTCATAAAAGAAGACTCGATCAAAATTTTTACAATTTATATATTCCTTAAAAAGATATGCATGATGTCTTATGATCATCAGGTGTAAAGAATTTTCATGATTGTTGGAAGTCGTATGTTTTTTGCATTCATGTATTGTGATGACATCATAGAACACATAAAACTAAAAGTGTAAATAATCATATGAAAATGTACAAAAGTTTAAGTAAATTTGAAAGGAATTAATAAAATTTTAAAAACAAAAAATTAAAAAATACTATCCATTTTTTACGAATTCTATAAAATTTAAATATCGATAAAAAGTAAATTTAAAAAATTTATTTAAAATTAAATCATGGTACATTGAACATTTTAATTTCAAATAACCAAAATCATAAAAAATGTAAATTATGTTAAAATAATCATTCCATAAAAACATTAATTTTTTTTATAAAATATATAGATATTAATCAAATTAATCAACAAACGCATGAAAACACCCATATTAATCAAAATATTCAATTTTTAAAAATCAACCAAAAATTATCTAAATAACATTAATTCCCTATTATCACAACATTTCATCATTAACCAATGAATAAAATTTCATATTTGATGTGAAAAAATGTATCAAAAAAATTACTCACAAAATTATCCCGCATTATATATTTATTGTCCCCAATTAGTTGATTTAAAAAACCTAGGGGAAGAAAATTAATCACAAGAGTGAAAAAATGAAGTGCCAAAAAGGATAAGATTATAAGTCATATTTTTCCTCATATATATTATAAATTAATAATTATTCATTATCTTATAAAAATGTACTTTGGATAAAATATGATTTTATATTTATAAAACAATATTGAGATTTGAAAAATTTAAAATATTTATGAAAACATCCCTTATCATTTAACATCTCACAACCTAACAAATTGTGGTCCACCTAACCAGTGGTAAGATGAGTGTGGAACCCCAAATCAACCTCAAATATTATAGGTGTTGTCAAATAGTTCCAAGATGGCATAAAAACACATGGGAGGCCTTAGACTAAGGCACATGAACATGCTTAGACATCTTGATCTACCCGTATAATGTTGAAGAGTAGAACACTACTGATACCAACTTTAAGGAATGCATCTTTTTCCAAAAATAGTTTATGCCATATGTATGTGAAATCATAAAGGGATAAATATAATTCCACCAAAACTGTAAAAGAATCTACACTAATAATAACAGGGGATTGATGTCTAATAATCTTCTGGAACCAACCACTGTCTAGAATAATTGTGCTCATCTTACTCTGCGTCCACCTAGGACTCCATCATAAATCATATCATTATTATAAGACACGACATGTGTAGGTATATCCAATGAAATGGTGTGTATAACATTAATTGTAAGACTCCATAAAATCACAAATGATAAATAATCAAGAGACCAGTTAGTTCATCATAAAAAATATATGTTAATCAAAACATGAAACATAACAATAATAACCCAGATATACTAAATATAGACACCTAGTATCAATGTAAGGTCACAAAAAAACTCCCAGCATATGATTTTTATTAAGGATTCAAGGAAACACACATCTAAGAGAACTACCTCCATGAGGTCGATAACACTAATGGTTATCATATGAGTGGTATTTGTCATATGGTCTTGCAATGAACAAGTACATGCAGGAACTCTGAATATATTGATTCAAAAATAGGGGGTCTCACCCAGGGCCTATGAGGGATTAATGTACCAACCCTGAGTAAACCCACTTTGATAGGGATCACACACCGTAATAGTTGGTAATATGATTCCTAACCCAAACATTGATGATATGATAGAGGGACATAGCTTGGGACACACAGAGAGATTTTTCACTTTATTTGAGACTAATACCATACATGGGATCACATCCCATGCTCATGACATGATGCATCATTGTACAATAATAGGTATGGACTAAGGGAAACCACCCTACATACACTGGTCTAAAATAAATTGATCGGGGGCCTGATCCTTCCCTAAAAATGGTATAAATAGTTTATAGGTAATACACTACATGTATTCGGAACCTTGGGTATGCATGTGTCCTCCAAACCATGCCCATGTAATTCAAATACATCCCATGTACACTGGTTATTCTTGTGTACTTTGTTCTTATTCAGGTTTTGTGGTTTTTTTGGGTATTATAGCTATGTTTGTGCTTATTTACCCTAGTCATTCACAAGTACACAAGCTATGCATGTGTAAACTGGTCATGCCCTTCTCCTCTGGTTATTCCCATATACGTATATTTTATTCTCCTCATTTCACCCTATAGTTTTCACTAATCCATCAACTAAATTCACACAACATGTGTTAGGGACAAATAGACTGTGATTTTCATTCCTATATGGAATCCATGTCTGCCATAGGATGGGACTATATGATCTGTGTTCTCTAAAGATCACATAATTTAGGTGAAGATTTTCTGAACACTCAATCCAATTCAACATGTCTCGCTTGCACCACTACCACCACCAATTACACAGTGAATCATGCCTAAGAATACTAGAACTAAGGTTGACCAAAATCAAAATTTCACTCATCACTAGATTCCATCCACCCATTCTTCTCACAAGCCATCCCGGTCACTCCACATCACCGAACACCCAACCTAAAAAAAAGAGACCTCATATTTTTCACTGATCTATCTTTGATTTCCCATATCACTGCATCATAACTCAATCATGATTCTATTCCCAAATATAATCCTATGGAATGGGTCTGTTGTGTTAACTTAAGATATAAAAATTATTATTTTGGTTATTTTTCAAAATAGTAAACAAATGAAATACCTATGATGAACACATAAAGAATGTGGTCATCAAATAACACAATAGAAACGTGAGTAATGAACCTCATCCATTGATTGGGTTAGCCTAAATACATTTATATGAGAATGATGAATGAAGAAAAATAATCATTTTTTACCAAAAAAAATATCGATTCTTAATTCTAGGAAGGTAAATATGTAATCATAAATCAATGATCAACCCATGAATCAATTTTTCAGAAAGACTGATTTTAATTATATGTGGAATAAAAAAAGCGATTAAAATGAAAAAAACATACACCTTACCTCGATTTTGAATCGATATCTTATGAGTAATTGTTCTACATCATCAGAAATATCCAAGAACATTGTTGATGAAAGAAAACTCCTCGCTACTGATCATCAATCAATGATCATGTCGGCATCTACCAAATCTCTCTTACATGATATCTCTAAATCCTTATGTTTTTGCCACTAACCCTAGGGTTTTCCTGTAATTGGGTTTAAATAGAATTCATCTATATCATGTAAATTAAATAAATACATAATTAATTTTTTATTATATTTATTTATCAATACACCTATGAAAACTTTTAAACCAAACACCCAATGAATACACAAGATATGTATCGGTTAGGGTAAATAACACATTTATGATTTAATATTGGTATCATATATTCCATATGAGTCCCTTTTTAGTATTTTTCTCCATTATTTTAGAATAATTATTTTCAGGTGATATAATATATTTAATATTTTTATTATACCAACATCAAGGCACTCATGTCCATGAAATCCCACATTGAATCGGTTCCTATCTCTAAAAAATTATTTAAAATATCACTATGTTTTATAAGGAAAACACATAGTCCTTAAATTCTCCACAAATAAGTTATTTCCATCCCCAAAATCAAAATTAATACTCAAAAAGATAAGGGTTTTGGGCTCGAATCTAGTTCTACCACTCCCAGGTTTTCTCGAAAATATTCTAATGTTTTCAACACACAAACACTATGGGAATCACTCACACATATGGGATATTCTCCAACCAATCCTCACTATATATATATTACCTTTTAATGTTAGCCTAATCCTTGTTTTCTATCATGACCTAATTGAAAACATGCGAAATATCATGCTCATACTTTCTCATATGTGAAAAATGGAAGAAATAATGTACCCATTTAATCTATAGTGGTATGGTTAAGTGGTCCACACCTCGTTAACCCTACACCTTATCTTGAACTATGGAACGAATCCTTGATATATATTTCTTCACCAATCAATTAATTTTAACCCTCTTTATGTTGATACAATAAAGAACAAAAATTATCTCTCAACAAACTCCAAAGGCCTCTTTTGTTGGTCCAAACAAGACTTTTTAGTCCTCTAAGATGTCCATATTAGCTTCTGATTGATATTAAACTTCTCTATTTTCTTTTATTCATTCACTGGGACCATGAGTCTTGTATCCCCTGGATCATTCCAACATTGTGGTAACCTAATAGGTCTCCTGTAAAAGTCCTCGAAAGGATCCATGTTGATGGAAGAGTGAGAAATGTTGTTATATGAAAACTCTACCAAGGGTACGGTATCTTCTAAACTATTTCCAAAGTCCAACATTAAATGCTGAAACAAATCCATTGATCTTAAATGGTTTTCTCATTCTTGTCATCTATCTGGGTGTGTAATGATGTGTTCAAACACAAATGAGTTTAAAAGGCATCCTACAGTCCTCTCCATAACCCTGATATTAAATGGGATTCATGTTCTAAAATTATCATCAAGTGAACTCCATAAAGTTGGAATACCTCCTACATGTAATAGAATATCATTCCCTCTATTAAACTCTTCTCTTAGACAATAAAGATATGTGTAGATATGGTATTTATCTAAGATCACCCATATTGCATCATGTACTATAGAAGATCAAAGAATCACTATCACATAGTATATAGGGAATCCATCCAACTTCTACTCCAAAACCTCAAGTGTTCAATCCAAACCCACTAGAACCTAGTGCTGAGCCTTTAGCTACTGATAGTGGAGGCATTTAGAGAAAAAATAATCTACACACTTTTTTATCCCTAGAAACCATAATCAACATAGATGGACATGGAACACATATACCACTCCTAGATGTACCTCTATGGTGGATCTATTAAAATACCTAAAAATATCGTATCACAAAATTAATGCTACCATGTTCTGCCATTAATGAAGCATAACATGCTCCCCACTAATAGAAAATCCATCAGGATAATATTCAATGGATATATGAATACACAAGTTCTCACAGATGGTATCTCCATACTAAGATAAATAACACGTTATATAAGAAAAGGTGTAACAAAATTTTGAATAGAGGGAATCAGAACCATCCTTATCCATTAATGAAAAATGAAATGAGGTCAACTAATCTGACACCTCTCTTAACAACTATGAACAAGGACTCTTACTAAGAAAATCGACCACCATGTTCCCCTTACAAGAAGTATAGAATATCTCAAACATAGAATACATGAGGAAATCTATATGTATTCATTTTCTCAAGTTAATATCTTTCTGATAATAGAAATATCTGAGACTCTTTCTGTCAAAATAGTGTATCAACTGCTTACCCATAACATTAGGTCAACACAACTTTAGGGAAAGACACAATACTTTTATATTTAGGTCATGATTCACATACATTTTTCATAGGGTCTCAGATGTTATGGCCTATATTATATCACCACTTACCTCTATATTAGAACACATCCAATCCCAGTTTAAGAGTCATCAAAAAACACCATATACTAAACACCCTCCTATGACAACCTCAATATTGAGGTGCTTGTCAAGATTTGTTTTAACTACTAAAAATAGTATTTTTACCTCCCTATCCACATGAAGTCTAACCTCCCTTGTCATCAAAGTTAAGGGTGATGATATCCTAGAGAAATTGGGTATGGATCAATTTTAATATCCCACCAACCCAAGGAATATTCACACATATGAAATTCTAGTCGGTGAATCCAAAGATTACAATACCTAAACTTTGGCTATGTCCACAAATAATACATCCTCTAATATGATAGGTCCTTGGAAGTGGACTTATCATATCTAGAACATACACTTATAGAGATTCCTAAAAAGTAGCTACCCTCATTGTATATCAAGAACCATATTAACATGTACCACCTACTCCTCCTTAGACACATAGTACACTAGGATGCCATCGATGAGGGTACAATAATCTTATCTAGTAATAGATTAAAGTTCAAGTTAATAAGTCCCTTGAACATTTTGGGGCATTAATCATGTTTAAAGGTGTCACGAAGTATTAATAGTGTCTATAGATATGTGATAGTGTTGTCTTTAGCTTATCCTCATATTGAACATGGAGTTGGTGATAGCCTAACTAGAGGTCAATCTTTGATAACCACCTCACACTATTAATATAGTAAAAGAGATCCTAAATTATTGGTGGTGGATACTTATTCCTAATAGTCACCTAATTCAGTTGATGATATCCCACACATATTGTTGTGACCCGACCCTACCCGGGCTAGAGCCGCAACTACCCCAAGCCTGCCTCCATAGGCCAGGGGCTGGCGACCAGCGCCGAAGGCACAATAACTCGGGGAGGCCTTTTCCTAAGTACATGTACATACACACGCAACACACTCAATTCAAAAGTGCTGAGTAAAAGAGAAAAAGAAAAGTAAAGAAAAAGGGCAACTACTATAAATAAACCACAAGTGCATCGACCTCTAACAGTACAGAGTACATGCTGAAAGTAAACTGAAAAGAAAAGGGGCAAAACACAAGCCCAACCAAAAATTCCACAACCTGGAAACAGGTAAAACAACAGCAAACAGATGGGAAGGTCCCACACCTAGAAACCGACAACAACCACTGCACGCGGTCCAAACTCCCGACTCTTAAGCTCCTCTGAAGTCACGACCAACCTGTCTGTCGTCAGTAAGGGCACACCAAGTGTGGGCAAATCCCAAGCTGGGGTGAGTATAAAAATACTTAGTAGGATACCCCGAAGGCTCGAGGGAGCAACAATGGAGGTACCGATGGGTGAGCAGTATATCGAACAGGGAAAGTAGAAAGGTACAACTTAGAGTGCAGTAAAGAGTACAGTAAAGAGTCCAACTCAACCCAATAAGAGGAAGGAAGTAGACTCATCTAGACACAAGGAGCTGTAAACGGTGAGAAGATGAACTTCTAGTCGACTCTTTGCTACCTATAGTAGGATACTAGACTCTTCCAACCACGAGAAGCTAGACACGGAAAGCATGTAGCATACCCCATGCGTCTTCACCTCTCTGGGAAGGAGAGTAACCAAACCCAAGAATTGGGTACTAAAAAAGGTATAAACAATTCAATATGCTCAATCAAGAAGCCCGAACAAGATCGTAAGGGGATCTCCATCCCATAGCTCAGCCCAAGAAAGCGAGTAGCCAACAGCCCCAGAAGTAAACCCCATCGATTCCCAACATCCTGCAAATCTGCCCCGAACCGCAAGTCAAGGGGCTCCAATCACCGCACCTTGAAACTATCCGCTTTGGGTGGCATTGACTCACCCACATGGTTTTAGGTCGCGTCGCAAGGTCACGTCTCGGTGGGGAAAGTGCCCCTCACACTTGACAGTTCTGGGGGAACGTCAAACCACGCCATGTCGCTACCCTACAGTCGAGAGGTCTCCTCCAAGACAAGGTTGTTCCATCACTAACTCGTACAACCAAGGGTCCCGCTCTGGTAATCATTGAGGAAAGCCACAGACTGCCTATTAGAAAGGACTGAGTCTGGAATATCAACGGGTGTCCCACTGCCCAGCCCTACTTGAGGGTAATTCATAATATGATATCGAGT
The DNA here is from genome assembly GCA_963277665.1 of Viscum album. NCBI lineage: Eukaryota > Viridiplantae > Streptophyta > Magnoliopsida > Santalales > Viscaceae > Viscum > Viscum album. Next base: position 154,802,193 of record OY728156.1, on the reverse strand, counting down.
GACCCACTGCCCAGCCCTGCTGAAGGGTAATTCATAATATGATATCGGGGGACCCACTATCCAGCCCTTCTTGAGAGTAAACCATAATACATCATCATGCAACCCACTGCACAGTCCTTCTGGAGGGTAAACTTGGAATAAGTCGTCAGGCGACCCGCTGCCCAGCCTTGCTGGATGGTAGAACTGGAAGAAGTCGACTGGTGACCCACTGCCTAGCCCTACTGAAGGGTAAACCCAGAACAAGGTGACGGGCGACCAACTACCCAGCCCTGCTGGAGGGTATACCCTCAAGAGTCTTCGGGTGACCCACTGCCTAGTCTCTACTAGAGGGTAAACACTGAAGAAGTCGACAGGTGACCCACTGCCCAGCCCTGCTGGAGGGTAGACCTAAAACAAGATGACGGGAAACCCACTTCCCATCCTTGCTGGAGGGTAGACCCTCAAGAGTCATCGGGTGACCCACTGCCTAGTCTCTGATATAGGGTAAACCCTGAGAAGTCGATGAGTAACCCACTGCCCATCCCCGCGGAAGGGTAAACCCAGAACTGCTCTGGCCATCTCTACTGGATGGTACAACACTGGTCAACCAAACACGGAGTGGGTATTGTGCAACCATCTGACTCCGGAACAAGGCCAGGGGAATCCACTCAACCCTGTTGATCTAAACAATCGAGCACAGAGCCGGGGGAAGAACTCAACCCTGCTAGTCGACAAACAAGAACCGGGGGACCCTCTACTTCGCGAGAGGTCAAAGGTATGAAAATCCGAACACGGCTCACACATGGGGCCCACACGACGTGTGGCCCCAATTCAATCCCCAACCAAGCGCACAAATAGTCTCAGGTACAAACCACACGTACATCCAAGCACTCCCGTATACTCCTAGAGTATACCTCATTTTCGGCCAAAGGGATATCGTGCTCACAGCACCCAACGTCAACGCGAAGGCATGACATAAAATCTCCAACTTACCGCCTCGACAACTGGGACATGGCCAACCACATCTTTTCAAGCATTACTTCACTCACACGGGAGTGCACACGATCACACGACAATGGTCCGCTACAAACACAGTAGAAGAACCACCCCCCGGGGCACCTTCACATTTCCATATTTAATAAGATCATGTAGGACCCTCTGTTTCCCTGAACAGATTACACCATTGTAATCCCAACGGAAAAATACACGAGATACACTACCCACTCACACGAAACAGTCAACCGGTGAAAAAGGTATTATTCACCGTACCCAAACCCGTGTGGGGCCTACCCCAAGATCCCGAAACTGAACAAACGGATCCCACCACTCCGATCCCCTCGAAAAAACACATGGGATTGAATACTCAATCGCCCAAAATGGACACCCGGTGAAAAAGGTACTATTCACCGTAGCCGAGTCGGGTGGGACCCACACCACGTCCCTGAAAAAGGTCGGGCGAACTGTGCCATTGCAATGCTTTCAGAAAAAACCTTCAAAAGCACTACTCACTTGAGCGGAACAGATATCCAAAGAAAAAGATATGTTCCGGCTCCTCGCGCACGAGCGGTACCACGCAGGACCCACACCCCGGTCTCGAAGCACTGCCAATGGATCTCACTGTTGTGATCCTCTCGAAAAAGTACATAAGATGGACTATTCACTTGTCCCAAATGATTGTCCGGTGATAGAGATGGAAAACCACTGTCAACGCCCAACGGCCCTCATGGGACCCGAACCATTGTGCCAAATTACAGCGGGCGGATTGCACCATTGCAGTCCCCTTAGAAAATCATCCAAAAATGACTATTCGCACGCCCGTAACGGGCGCCCGATGAGAATGTCGCTAAACGATGCTCACAGCTCAAAAGACGGGTTGTGGGGCCCACACCTCAACTCCGGCTTCAACGCCTGAAACCACCCTGGAAAGCTTCGCCTCGGCGCCAGGGTCCCAACGCCACTGATGGTGCTCAAAATGGATGTCAGACGCGTCCGCGCCGTCCAAAACCTGATCCGCGGAAAAACTAAAATTCACTTAAAGTACACGTCGCGCCACCGAGGCCCCTCGTTTCGTGAATTAAAAATTCTCAAAACCATCTCAAAACATTCGTCTCAAAGCCAGGAATGTGTTTCCATAGATGGCACGCGAATCCGACCCCTGGTTTGTGATTTAGGTCTCTTTAAAATTATAATGGGTCGAAACAGGGTGGGTCAGGCTGGTTCGGGCATCCCACCACTCCCTGAACCGGCGGTACGCGGTTCACCGCCTGGACCGCCCATCCACGCCCGGACCGGCTCGGCCGGTCCGACTTTTCCGAGTGGACCCGCGAGTCGCGGGTCCTTGCCGCCTCTGGGGTCACGACGATCCCGTTTTTGTTGGGATGACTGACCGAGTGGTCGGTCCCGTGTCACCCGAAGGAGCCCCCTGCCCTGCCGACACCCGCCGTCGCACCCACAACCGCCTCCGTGGCTGATCCCCCTCAACACCGGTCGCCGACCGCCCACACGGCCCCGCTACTGAGATGTCACCTCCGCCTTGAGCCGCTCCGCCGCCGCCTTGAGCTCACCGGACCACCGCGCCGCCGCCGTTGGAAACCGTCGGACCACCGTGCCGGCCAGAGAACCCCAAAAACCTGCAAATCTTCGCCGGACCGCTGCAGAGGCCTCAGGAATCATATTTTGAATCCAAAACAAGATTCATAAATCACGGATAACATACTATGGGATCATGGTCATCGATCGACGATTGGATAACAGTTCGATGCTATAAATGAATCAAAAAGAATGGTTCAGAATTAAAAACGCAACAAAAACCTCCTACCTCGCTGGGCTTCGGCCGGAGCTTCGCGTCGATCTGCCGGAATTACCACGCCTCACCGGAGTTGTTGCGCCTCACCGGAGAGGTGGAGTAGAAGAGGTGAGCAGGGGTTTCACCTGGGGAAAACTGAGGGGAGGAAGGGGAAGGGGTGTTTAAATAAAGAAAATTAATTAAAATTTTAATTAATTTAAAACCCACAAATTAACCCGCTTCTGAAATACCCAAAGGGGTCGAGGTTAAGCATCCCCGAGGGTAAAAACCACTTCTCGAGAACAACAGAGATCTCAGAATTTTAATCCGAGACCCCATTCAAAAGTTATCAAACTCAACGCTTGAGGCCGCCAAATTACGAAAACGCCCCTTGAGCCATTATTCACTAACGGCCCGAACCCGCAAAACTTATACCCCTCCAAGGGTAAACGGCACGATCCGAACTCAACGGTGCCCTCGGTTTTCCAATCCGAGCCACCATTTAAGATATACTTAAGTTAATCCATTAAACGAAAAAATTAATTAATTAATTTATCCGTTTAATGTTCTAGAAGTGGGAGAGGGTCCAAACGTCTCGCGCCGACATGTTTTATGTCGTTCCTAGGGTAAAAACCGCATTCCGGACCCATCCGTACACTCGTATCTCTGATCCAGATAATCGTTTAGGAGTTATCGCATTTATTTGGCGTTTCCTGTGTGAACGAATTGCAAATTTAATTCCGACCATTCCAGTGCTCGGAATCTCACGTAGTCTGAGGGTACTGCCCTGGAATAATATCAAGAATATTCCAAATACTTTCGTAGAAAAAACTAGGTTCTTAAATCATTCCTTCCTTCAAGATTTTTGTCCCCAAAAAGTAAAACCAAGGGGCAAACCGGGGTACTAAGCCCACAACTGGCTCTCCTGTACCCAAAAGAACTCTTGCATAGTCCTGCGCCACCGCGCACATACCAAAGGATTGATCCGTTCACGCAAGGTCTGCCCTCGCCGATGTCGTGCACAGGAGCACGCACACTTCTTCTCGGGTAAGCCACGTGGGAGATGTCGTGCACCCACTCCATACTTTGGTGTTAGGGTAAGGCGGTAGGGAACCTCGCCATCCCTCTGCACGGTCTCAATCGGCCCGAAGGCCCTCAGGGGTAGCTCACCTCCCCGGCCGAACCCCTACGTCGCATACCGCGACTGGAATCACCCCTCGCACCTGGAATAAGGCCTGGTGATTCCCTCCTTCATAATATCCATATGGTGAAACAGCCAAGGATATCTAGTCACGCAAGGTTTCATAGTCGATGTCCCATAACCAAGGCTCTCTTATATGCTCGAAAGGCGAAGGAGTCGACACCATCGACTGGAGAAAAAGATCTGATTCCTTTTACCTTTCCATCATAGGATTATACCGACGCCCCGCGCCACCCTGGTAACAACTCAGACAAGGAGCTGGGAGAAAAGAATTCCACAGACAGAGTCTAACAATTCTTCTGCAGAAAGTAGAAGAGCACTAGAGCGTACCTCTTATCACAACATGCTCTGCAGGATCATAGACATTCAAGGCTCATAGCTATCAGTGGTCCCAACTGTCAGCTCTCGGAGCCTGAAGTGGACCGCCTAGTGGTGATGGAAAGACCTCATAAAGTTGTCCCCACTCCCAACCCCTCCAGCTCCTCTTCTAGAACCACCTCTATGGGCACTACTCCAATCATGGTGCTGCCTCCATCGTGGTGGTGCACCTGCTGCCTGCCCGAAGCTCTCCACATGTCTGGTCAGGCAGTCCGGTGCCAAGTGATCTCGCCCATCACAAGCATAACTCCGCCGCTCCCTGAGCTGTCCTGGTGCCCTCTGGCGCCCCTATGGTGTACGACCCCGTCCCGGAGCCCACTCACAAAAGCGCACCCTCGGCTGAGACCCAGCACTTTTCCGCCACAGTGGTATATGACCACGTCTCGGAAACCAACAGTGGGAAGGCCACCTGCGTCGAGGTACTGTCCTCCTGTGCTTGCTGGCTATGGAAGAAGTCTCTACTCCATCATTCCTACTGCCACTACTAACCAAAAAACGTGACAAGAAGCTCTCTGTCACCAATTCCTGCTCTAGGCGGAGGCGGCGCGGTGGTTGGGCGAGCTCGAGGCGGCGGCGGAGCGGCTCCAGGTGGAGGCGGCGTCTCGCCACCGGGGCCGTGCGGGCGGTCGGTGGCTGGTGTTGATGCGGAGCGGCCGCGGAGGTGGCTGTGGGTGCGACGACGGGTGTCGGCGGGGCAGTGGGCTCCTTAGGGCGACACGGGACAGACTGCTCGGCCAGTCATCGCGACAAAACCGTGGTCGTCGTGACCCAAGGGGCGGCAAGGACCCGCGACTCGCGGGTCAACTCGAAAAAGCTAGACCGACCGAGTCAGTCCGGGCATGGATGGGTGGTCCACACGGTGAACCGCGGACTGCCGGTTCAGGGAGTGGTGGGCTGGCGGAACCAGCCTGGCCCACCCGGTTTCGGCCCGTTAAAATTTTAAAGGGCCCTAAATCACAAACCAGGGGACGGATTCGCGTGCTGTCTACGGCAGCAAGTTCTTGGCTTTGAGGAAAATGTTATGAGATGTTATTGGGAATTTTTAATTCCATAAACGAGGTGCCTTGGTTGCGCGACATGTACATTAATTGAATTGGAGTTTTTGGGGGATCATGTTTTGGACGGCGCGGATGCATCCGACGTCTGTTTTGAGCACCGTCAGTGGCGTTGGGACCCTGGTGCCGGGGCGAAGCTTTCCAGGGTGGTTTAGGGCGTTGAATTTGGAGTTGAGTTGTGGGCCCCACGACCCGTCTTTTGAGCTACAAGCAGCGTTTAGTGACTTTCTCAGCGTCCGCCCGTTTGGGGCGTGCGAGTAGTCGTTTTTGGATGTTTTTCCGAGGGGATTGAAATGGTGCAATACGCCCGCTCTAATTCGGCACAATGGTGCGGGCCCCATGAGGGCCGTTGGGTGTTGACGGTGGTTTTCCATCTCTATCATCGGGCAACCATTTTGGACAAGTGAATAGTCCATCTTGTATACTTTTTCGAGAGGATCTCCACGGTGCGATCCATTGGCAGCGCTTCGGGACCAGGGTGTGGGTCCCGCATGGTACCGCTCGTGCGCGGGGAGCCAGAACCTATCATTTTCTCTGGATATCCATTCCGCTCAAGTGAGTAGTACTTTTGAGGGGTTTTTTCAAAATCATTATGATGGCGTAGTTCGCCCGACCTTTTTTCAGGGACGTGGCGTGGGTCCCACCCAACCCGGCTATGGTGAATAGTACCTTTTTCACCAGGTGTCCATTTTGGGTGATTGAGTTTTCAATTCTCTGTGCTTATCTGAGGGGATCGCAGTGGTAGGATCCGTTTGTTCAGTTTCGGGATCTTGGGGTGGGCCCCACACAGGTTTGGATACGGTGAATAGTACTTTTTTCACCGGTCGACCGTTTCGGGCGAGTGAGTAGTCTATCTCGCATGTTTTTTTATTGGGATTACAATGGTGTAATCTGTTCTAGAATACAGAGGCTCAAACGCAATCTTATTAAATGTGGAAAGTGAAGGTGCCCCGGGGGGGGGGGTTTCTTCTACTGTGTTTGTAGCGGACCCTTGGAATGTGATTGTGTGCACTCCCATGTGAGTGAAGTAATGCTTGAATAGATGTGGTTTGTCATGCCCTAGTCATTGAGGTGGCATGTTGGAGATGTTACGTCACGCCTTTGCGTTGACGTTGGGTGCCGTGAGCACGATAGCCCTTGGGCTGAAAATGAGGTATACTCTGGGAGTATACGGGAGCGCTTGGAGGTACGTGTGGTTTGTACCTAAGACTGTTTGTGTGCTTGGTTGGGGATTTACTTGGGGCCACATGTCGTGTGGGCCCCATGTGCGTGCCGTGTTCGGCTTTGTGTACCTTTGACCTCTCGTGACGTAGAGGTTCCATCGATTCTTGTTTGTTCAGTAGCGGGGTTGAGTTCATCCCCCGGCTCTGTGCTCGATGGTTTAGATCAGCAGGGTTGAGTGGTTTCCCCTGGTCTTGTTCTGGAGTCAGATGGTTGCGCGATACCCACTCCGTGTTCGGTTGACCAGTGATGTACCATCCAGTAGGGATGTCTAGAGAAGTTCTGGGATTACCCTCTAGTGGGGCTGGGTAGTGGGTTACTCATCGACTTCTCAGGGTTTACCCTCTAGCAGAGACTAGGATGTGGGCCACCCGACGACTCTTGAAGGTCTACCACCCAGCAAGGCTGGGCAATGGGTCACCCATCCTCTTGTTTCAGGTCTACCCCCCAGCAGGGATGGGCAGTGGGTTGCCTGTCGACTTGTTCAGGGTTTACCCTCTAGAAAAGACTAGGCAGTGGGTCACCTGACGACTCTTGAGGGTCTACCCTTTAGCAGGGCTGGGCAGTGGGTCGCCCGTCATCTTGTTCTGGGTTTACCCTTCAACAGGGCTGGGCAGTGGGTCACCCGTCGACTTCTTCCAGGTCTACCCTCCAGCAAGGCTTGGCAGTTGGTCGCCTGATGACTTATTCCATGTTTACCCTCCAGCAGGGCTAGGCAGTGGGTCGCCTGATGATGTATTGTGGTTTACCCTCCAACAGGGCTGGGAAGTGGGTCACCTGATATCATATTATGAATTACCATCCAGCAGGTTTGGGCAGTGGGTCACCCGATATCATATTATGAATTAATCTCCAGAAGGGTTGGGCAACGGGACACCTGTTGATATTCTAGACTCATTTTTTTCTACTAGGCTAGTCTGGGGCTTTCCTCCGTGATTACCGGAGCGGGACCCTTGGTTGTATGGGTCAGTGATGGAACTACCTTGTCTTTGAGGAGACCTCTCGACTACGGGGCAGCGACATGGTGTGGTTTGACGTTCCCCCAGAACTCTCAAGTGCGAGGGACACTTTCCCCACCGAGATGCGTCCTTGCGACGCGACCTAAAACTGTGCGGGCGAGTCAGTGCGGCCAAAAGTTGATAGTGTCAAGGTGCAGTGATTGGAGCCCCTTGACTTGCGGTTCGGGGCATATGTGCGGGATGCTGGGCATCGATGGTGTTTACTTCTGGGGCTATTGGCTGCTCTCTTTCTTGGGCTGAGCTACGGGATGGAGATCCCCATACGATCTTGTTCGGGATTCTTGATTGAGCATATAGACTTGTTTATACCTTGTTCTAGTACCCACTTCTTGGGTTTGGTAACTCTCATTCCCAGAGAGGCAAAGACGTGTAGGGTATGCCACGTGCTTTCCGTGTCTAGCTTATCGTGGTTGGACGAGTCTACTATCCTGCTATAGGTAGCGAAGACTCGACGAGAAGTTCATCTTCTCACCGTCTCTAGCACCTTGTGTCTGGACGAGTCTACTTCCTTCCTCTTGTTGGGTTGAGATGGACTCTTTACTGTACTCTTTACATCACTCTCAGTTGTACCTTTCTACTTTCCTTGTTCGATGTACTGCTCACCCTTCAGTACCTCCTTTGTTGATCCCTCGATCCTTCGGGGTATCCTACTGAGTATTTTTATACTCACCACTGCTTGGACATTGCCCGCACTTAGTGTGCCCTTGAAGACGACAAACAGGTTGGTCGTGACGTCAGAGGAACTTAGGATCCAGGAGCTTGGACCGCGTGGGGTGGTCGTTGTCGGGTTCTAGGTGTGGGACCCTCCCATTTGATTGGTGTTGTTTTACCTATTGATGGGTTGTGGCATTTTCGGTTGGGCACGTGTTTTTCCCCTTTTCTTTTAAGATTTCTTTCAGATTTTACTTTGTACTGTTAGAGGTCGATACACATGTGGTTTATTTATAGCAGTTCCCCTTTTTCTTTACTTGTCTTTTCTCTTTTACTATGCACTTTTGCATTGAGTGTGATGTGTATGTGTGTGCAGGTATTTAGGAAAAGGCCTCCCCGAATTATTGTGACTTCAGTGCTGGTTTCCAGCCCCTGGCCTATAGAGGCGGGCTTGGGGCAGTTGCTGCTCGAGCCCGGCTAGGGTCGGGTCGTGACAAAGTGGTATCAAAGGGAGGTTTCGATCCACTGACCTGTGGGTTATGGGCCCACCATGCTTCCGCAGCGGAGGCCTCAGGGATCAGATTTCGAATCCAAAACAAGTGTCTGAAAGCTTGGATAACGTACTATGCAATCATGGTCATCGATTGATGATCAGATAACAGTTAGACGCTATAAATGAATCAAAAAGAAAGGTTCAGAATTGAAAACGCAACAAAAACCTCCTACCTCGCTGGCCTTCCCCCACAGCTTCGCGTCGATCCGCCATAATTACCGCGCCTCACCGGAGTTGTCATGCCTCACCGGAGAGGTGGGGGAGAAGAGGCGAGGAGGGGTTTTTTCAGGTGAAAACAGACGGGAGGAAGGGGAACAGGTGTTTAAATAAATAAAATTAATCAAAATTTTAATTAATTTAAAACCCACAAATTAACCCGCTTTCGAAATGCCCGACGGGGTCGAGGTTAAGCCTCCCCTAGTGTAAACACCAACTCTCGAGCACAACAGAGGTCTCATAATTTTAATCCGAGATCCCATTCAAAACTTATTGAACTCGAAGCCCGAGGCTACCAAATTACAAAAATTCCCCTGGAGCCATTTTTCACTGATGGCTCGCGCCTGCAAAACTAATACCCCTCCTAGGGTAAAAGGAATGCTCCAAACTCAATAGTGCCCTCAGTTTTTCAATCTGAGCCACCGATTAAGAGATAATTATGTTAATATATAAAAATAATTAATTAATTAATTAATTAATCCATTTAACGTTCTAGAAGCGGGCGAGGGGTCCAAACGTCCCGCGCCAATATGTTTTATGTCGTTCCTCGGGTAAACACCCCATTCCGGACCCATCCGTACACTCATATCTCTGATCCAAATCATCGTTTAAGAGTTATCTCATTTATTTGGCATTTCCAGTGTGAACGCACTGAAAATTTAATTCCGGCCATTCCGGGGCTCGGAATTCCACGCCGTCTGAGGGCGCTGCCCTGGGAAATATCAATAATATTCCGAAGGCTTTTGGAGCAAAAACTGGGTTCTTACACATATCCTCAATATCCTTCATCCTTATTATGAAATAACACTAGGTCATTAATGGGTGACACAAAGGGTAAAACAAATCCCTTCATCTATAAATATTCCAACCAAACCTTCATCTATAAAAGAAATTTTGGATCCATTATATATTATAGTTAAAATATCAAGATAGTCCCTTGTTCTATGTCTATGCATAGTTTGATCTCTTTGTGTGAATGCAAGATCGACATGTCCTCTGTGAAGATGTCTACAAACACTTCCACCACTACTAGTACTGAAAGTGGAAAATATATAATGATCCAAGTGTAATATTATCCAACAGATGAGTAATCAGTAGTTCCTCCTCTGTATGATCCCATCCTTCTCTTAATAGGTTTCCTTCTCACCGATGAAAGGAAATATCATCCCATCAACTCGGACACACTACATCTTTCGTTTCAAATTCTTAATATACAAATGAACTAGGGGAGTCTGTCATTACCTTTAATTTAATCATAAGGAATCATCACTTCATTGAAATGATCCCAAATTAAGGTCCATTTTCCAATAATTAATTAACACTATTAGTGGATATTTTTTTTGTTAGAAAATCTCCTAGAGTAACAGTCTCTAAATATATGTTTACACTTAAAAGGCTCAAATAGATTCTATAGATCATGAACAAGGGATATTATATGAAAATGGTGGATCTCACCAATATCAATTAATAATAAATATGAAGTATAGAAGATATATATTTTACCTAAAATCATATATATAGCCTCTAAGTCATAGACCTCTCCATCCTGTCATAGCCTTCATATATAACCACTTTCTCCATGATCCAGGAATAGACCACTAGGGGTGGTGGTTGAAATAGATCAAATCATCATCCACCACCTGCTACTTTCCCATCTCCTTTACCATGTTCTACTTTTTACTGACCTCCCTACTCTAAATTCAACCACTACTTAAGAGGCCCATTGATTATATCACTCTCTTCCACATGACGGGTTAGAAAATCCCATGCTAGATGTCCCCTCCAATCAAAGTATTAATAACACCTCTCCCTAGGCTGTATATATCTATCTTGAAAGCCATAAATTGTAGAAAATATGTCCCCAGGTTGTCTTCAAAAATTCATAGTTCCCCTATATCCCCATGTCATTCATTAGCTACTAGTTATATAAGTGTTGGATTTTGGGTTCCCACTACAAACACTAACTTTTGGAGACTACTCTTCTGAGAATCTCTCTACTACAAAGGTTAACTCAAGTACCTCAATATATGTGGGAATGAAATGATATATCACTCTAGTCTAAATATTTCAATGAAGGTCACACTAAAATGTACATGGGTGAAAACCACTATCTCAGACCGTATCTATGGTGTCTCTAAAGAGGATTGTGAACCTAGACTAATACTCTTCCACTATCATTGTACCCTACTAATGCCCCAAAAACTTCTGAATACATACCTATCAAAATTTATCAGTATAAAACTCATTTATGTAGAGAATTTTAAACTCAGATGAAAAAATCCATCTCATAATTCATCAGAGTCACCATCCTCCACAATCATCCAAAGAATCCATGATGACATCTCACTACTTGGAACACCATCAGATCAACATGGGTACTAAAAAGGTGGAAAACTCACTCAACTACCTCAAGTTAGTGCTATACTACCTATGGATCTATCTTACCTTGAAAATTGAGGGTAATATTCCTCTAAATCTCATTAAATTCCCTCATCCTTTTCACATAATCTCTTGATATGTATGGTGTAACCAACTACTCATCACGTTGTGGTAATATTGGAAACCCACCAGGTGGTACCATATCTTAATTAGGTCCTTGTACCCAAGACTCATAACTAAGAGGATCAACCTAATGATCAGAATAAAAAATCCATGATGTGTGTATCATTGTGGAGTCTTGAAAAGGTAAAGATGTACCACTATCATAGAGTATATTTGGGAACATGACTCAATAAGTACATGGAAACCCCACCCCTTTCCAACATGATGCATATATAAATTTTTTCTCTACAATAAGTCCTAATTGTACTAAATTAACAAGAAGGTTATCAGTGTCCTATTTAATGGAGAAATTTTACATCACACTGACACAATATTCTACAGCCTTATAGAAAAACTCGGTGCACTTAAACACTGTTTACCATGTTCCCAATCCAAACCTCACAGCTACAAAATATCCACATTGTGGTCCTAAGGCGAAATCCTTTAATACTAATACTTTATGACCCAAACAATAAATGTCCACCTGACATGCATTAATCTGAGTATGACACCACATTCTAACCTAAAATAGGTTAGGGTCTAGTGACTATTACCTAGTAGGCGTAACACACACATGGGAGGATTTATCATGAGTTACCTTTATAGAAACAAATATGTCAAACCACTGATAAAATGATGAAATTTATAACCCATTAGATACCCAAATGCATCTATATATATATATATATCACAAATCAGAGTATTATAAAAGTAGGAGATTTCATAAGGGACCAAATAGATTCCCACCAAAACTAGAATACATTCTAGCCTGCTAATAAAGAGTGGACTACAATGATATTCACTCATGGAACCAACCACTATCTATCAAGAAGAACAACACTCTACCTAGTCCTGGTTTACATACAACTCCTCTGTACGATTTTCATATTTACAAGAAATTGAATGAATGTGAAGATAGCATGAATGGGTGAGTATAACGTACCTTATAGGACACTAAAAAATCACTAAACATAAATTATCAAGAAATTAGTTATCTCAGCATCAATAAGATAATTCAATAAAAAAATAATTATAATAATAATAAACCAGAAATACTTAAGATATAAACTGAGTCTCTATGTAATGTCACATCCAAACTACTAGGCTAAGATTCTGATCATGGATTTATGGTGACACAATTCTATTTAGACTCCCTCCATGAGCCTGATAACATAGGTGTTTCTCATCAGAGAGTTTGTGCTTATTGGGTATCTCCATGAAAAAGTACATGTTAGAGTCATGAAGATATCAATTCAATGATTTGGGATTTCACCTAAGGCCTATGGGGGATTCCAAACCCTACCCAAAGTAAATACGCATGTATGAGGATCAAATTTCCTGATAATTAGTAACGAGATTCATGAACCAACCTAGGGAATAATTGATATATCATATCACCATGGGTCACATGGAGGGATTCTATAAACTATATCACACTTAACCAATAGATAGGATCACATCCAATTCTCATGATGTAATATATCACTATAACCTTATGGGTATATACTAAGAGAACACACACTACAAACATTAGTATACACTAAAGTTATTGAGGGGCTCAAACTTCCCAATAAAAAGTACAAATTGTGTATAGGTAAAATATGGAGTGTCTTGAAATCCATAGTAATACCCCTTTATTATGTTTTTTGACAGTGTAATTTATCCTATAACCACATACTCTAGTTTTTCCCATGTACTCTAGCCTTTTTTGGGAGTTTTGTTCTTTCACAAGTACTCTGGTTGTGTTCTTGATCATGTACCTTGATCATTCCCATGTGTTTTGGTTTTACCCATCTACACTAATCATTCCAAGTTATCGAGATATGCATATTCCCAAATATCCATGTAGTAATCATTTATCTAAGATCATAGAGTGACACATCATGTGATAGGGACACAATGTGTGTGATATTTTTCATTTCACATAACCATAGACACCATGTAAGGGGACTTCACAATGTGCTTTCTCTAATTTACATGTCATATATGTTGGGGGTTCTCCATAAAATTAAATACATTCAATGAATATCACCCATCCTACTTCGAACTATTATTCCTCTAGGAATAATGATTATAGATCCCAGATCATGGATTGATCAACCCCAAAAAAATCACCGATGGTCAGTTTATGGCCACCCATTCTGCTCATAGAACATCCTTCCCTCTCTACATTTACAAACACCAAAACCTCAAAACATAGATTTCTAATCCATCTCAGATCCATCATTGATATCCTTCCATATAATATTATGCCTCAAAAATGCATCTATTCCTAAATCTAATCCCATGTAAGTGATATGTTTTTCTATAACTTGAATGTTCATTTTTTAGTCTCTTTACATATTTTTCAAAACAATGGTAAATTGCTATAACAACAATGAACACATGAAACATGGGGGATAAACTAATTAAATTAAAACTTTATGATAGAATCCCAGCCATTTTTTGTGTTGGAATTAATCTATTATTTTGATATTGGTGAATGGAGAAGAAATATTCAGTGTTCAAAAAACAATATAAATTAAACATTATAGAATGATAAATCCATATTCATAATGTAATGATTGACCTGTGAATAAATTTGTTTAAATGGCTGAGTTGGGTTAGATGTGGGATAAAATAACAGGGATTAAAAGATCAAAAAATCCCCAAACTCAGGTTTGGATCAATCGATACTAAATAATGGTTCTATTTTGTTTGAAACATCCAATAATTACATAGTTTAAGAAAAAATCCAATGAAAAAATCCTTGATCCATAATCTGATTGATGTCCCTATAATATATGTACCATGAACTCCCTAAATACCTAGGGTTTGGTGGATAACTCATGGATTTTACCATAAAGATGTTTAGATAGATGGTTTTATGGTCATATAAATTAAAACTATTTTAAATAAAAATATTTATTTATATACATATCATTCTTCTAATGGACCGCTTTTAGACCAGACAATGAATGCACATGTAGGTTATGTCACACCAAGGGAAAAACCACATTCCATATTTCATGGTGCTATTATATTTCCCTTCTGATGCTCTGATTTCTAGATATCCCACTATTTCAAAAAAAATCATGTTCATGATATAATATAGTAAATATTTATATTAAAAAAACTGAGGATCTTTGAGCCCTGAAATCCCATACTGACAAATAACATAGCTCTAAACATATTCTTTAAAATATTCCAAATATTCACAAGGGAAAGTGTAATTACATAATTAAACATCTATATTTCTCTTTTTTCATGATAATTAAACACACAAAATTAAAATAATATAATTAGGCACCACTGGTTGAAAAATTTTCTTAATAAAAAATAAGTGAATAATTATCACATCTACGAGTTTCATGTTATATAATAAAAAATAAAACATATATTAAGATATTATTTTACAACCCATTTAAACGATAGCTTGTTACTTTAAAATATAGTCAAAATAATAAAAAAATATAATGATTGTTAATATTACTCCCAACCTTTGACCAAAATTGTTTTTCCAGAGATCAATTGAAATTATATACTTGATTATATCCTTTGATAAATAGAAAATATTATCCATTAAAAGTGGTATAAAAATCTCTTAAATCAAATAATATTTTTTACCAAAAAAATACAATATGATTCTTGAAAATAGTCAATTTTGAAATAATTTGGTATTTTGATGAAATGTTTTAGATATTTGTTTTATCTCAATATAATACTACTCCATAACACATAAAACCCATATTTTTCTTTAATATATACCTCAAGGTGGAATCAAAATTAAATATTTTGGTTCAAAAAGATTTTAAATTTCTTTAGATAAAAATCATGTTTTATGGGTAAAAATTTGGTTCAAATTGAATGTTTCCAAAAATTAAAATAATTCATAAAAATGAATTAATAATATTAAAACATCTCCATTAGATGGAATAAAAATATTTTCAATACATATACAAAAAGTGGCATGTTACTCAATGATTCTTCTACACTATAGAATTTTCAAATAATTTCAACCATTACATAGAATCCAAATTAATAACATGGGTTCTAAGAAAGGTTCCATTTTTTATAAATATTTTTAATTGATTAAAAAAATACCCATCGGAAAAGAACCAAAAAAATATAAAAAATTTCCCCACACTTAATGCCAGTAAAGGGAATAATTTAATCAAACATTTATATAAATAGGTCAAGTAAAAATTTTACGGGATCATTTAGTATTTTAGAAAAGTATAAAAAATAAAAAAATCAATGGGCTAATTTAAAAATATACTCCCCTATCATCTGGTTACCTCATTATGCTAATGTCCAAAATTAGTCTCCCTTAACCCAAAAAAACCCCACTTGGCCTCTTTAAATCAAGTAATTATAAGATTATAATTAAAAAAAATTATTTTCAATCATTAATAATCAATAAATGATTCCAAAATAATTGGAGAGAGTGTCAAATGAAATATAGGTACATTGAAGATACATATTTATTGGAATAAAACAAAAATAGAGTGTGGGAAATTTCTGAAAAACTAGAAAAAAATAGAAAATAAAAAAATATGTGGGTTTCCTCTGATGAAACTCTATTTTTAGAGTCTTCGAGTAGAAATTCCCATTAATCATATATACATAATCATGTGGTATAGTCTAAAATTTTATCACATGAACCTTATTCATGTTTTTTAAATTAGGAACATTAATTCCAAAGTGTTTTCCCGAACAAAAATTAACCAACATCATATCAAAATCTCCAAGAGTTGTAAGGATTAATGTAATATCCACATTTATTATACCTATAAAAACATAAAATTTAACTCTACAATTTGTGTATATCAACAAAGAAAAATCCATTTAATGATTATAAAATCACTCAAAGTTGTTCCAGCACATATAGGGTTGAGAACACTTAGAAATGGATGCACAATGAGATGTAACCAACTAAAAATTATCAAAAACAAAACCTAAAATAGTATAAAAATAGAGAAAAATTGGGATCAGTAATAAACAAATCAAATTGTGGACTAAAAATATAAATTTTAGAGCATTTAATAGAAACAAATTAAGTGAGTTTTTCAAATTTAGATGAGAAATCAATATGCAAAGCATCCGACGCCCCAGGTGTGATGTTATGAAAAAAGAAATAATGTTCAAATAAAACAAAGATAATATTTTTAGAAGTATGAATTAAACTATAATGTTCAAAATCTTTAGAAACATTCAAACTCTTATATTTAGATTTTAATCTCCAAAATATATGCTCACACAATATAGGTGGGAATATTTGTGACCTTGAATATATGTTATGAAATGGGTAAATAATTTCATCACATATGAATATATGTGTTTTCCAACAAATAGAATAGTTGATACATTCTAATTAATGAATTTGTTCACATTTACCCATTTTATTATTATTATAAATAGTTTTTATTATGTTTTATCACTATCATACCTATCCTTTAAATTTCATGTGTGGATTCAGATTAAATGATTTTAACATTAATATTTTTAGTTAATAATAATTCATGTATTTCCTCAAAAGGGTTATGAAATATCCTCATTAAATTAGCACCAACACCTTTTTAGAAAACCACTAACCATTTTAAACTATACACAATTTTTAATTTCTAAAAAAATATTAATCTCTTATTAATAATCATTTTCTTATAGGGTTAATTTATCAATTATCCTATCCATAGTAACCTAATTCTTATATTTCAATGGTCTACCTAGAATAATGGTGACATTATTTTACCACTCTATTTCTAGAAGAAGGAAATTAGTGGTAAATGAATGCTTCACTATACTAACTGATAGGTTATCTACACTTCGGTATGGATGATTAATTAAAATTTCAACCAAATAAAGAGATTAAAATTTTGATTTTGAACCCCCTATAATATATAGTCAAATAAAGGGAAATGATTATATTGAATATATATCATAATTCAATAAATAAATTTATCTCATCACTTTAGCCTATTCTAAAATATACGAAAAATATTTTAGGGACATTCAATTTAATAGGTAACTTAATCATAAGTACAAAACTACAGTCCCCAACTAGATTTATGGGGAAATTTCATTGTAGTACATTTTGTTAGATAAAAAACCCTTGATTGGTTTGATAGAGAAATGGATTTATTATGGATTATAAAAAATATTATTATTGAAATGGTTCTAAACATATCAGGAAATTTTAGATAATTTTGTTATTAATATTATTTTTGGGCCTTTGATGAAAGGGAATGAGAGGTAAAAAATGAAAAAAAAATTGGTTGATTTTTTCCCTTCCCCACAAAACCAACCTTCTTCTTATATTCTTTGATAAATTCCAAAATAATTTTCTATTTCTATTAATCTTTTCCAAGGGAATATTTATTATTAACTTAATTTTGTGAATTACTATCCTGTATCCCAAAGTTTGGTTTTTTAGGTTTTTTATTTTTAGATTCAGTTAAATATTATATCTCATCCTCACTATATTGAACCCTAAGATGTTCTTTTGGATTCAATGATCGTATTGTGGTAATTATTGTAGTTGGTACCCTGTAACCAACTTATGTATAAATTATGATAACATGTATTCATTGTTTTTCATATTAATAAATTTTTTATAACATCACGATTAGCCTTCTATGTAATATAGTATGTGATAATGTTATAAAAGTAGATTTCACACTATGAATTTGTAGATGTTCTCTATTATTATGAGAACCAGGAAGTGATAGAATGCTATTCCTAACCATATTTTCAATATCATGATGACATCATTTTAGGGACACAAATGATAAATGATATTAATGGTGGAGACACATGGGACTTTGAAAAACCTTCTTAGGGTGTACACCCTTGGTAATATCGAGTGTAGGATAACTATACCCACCCATATGAAATAAAAATTTATATTTTTCATGGTATTTTCCAATATTTGGATGTGTGGATTTATCCTTATACTTTAATATTACTATAAATGAGTATTATGAGTTGTGTACTTTGATATATTGATTAAAATAATGATAACATATGTTTACTACAAGGTACAGTACATTAGGGGCATCACGAGTAATATTACATCAATGAATAATGAGAGAAATTATTCTTCCCTTCTATTCTTTAACATAATTTGATATCTCAAGCTCATTTAAGGAACTGATATATTCTAAATAATTCCATGGACATGGTGTTCTATATGTGAGTTTAATTTTCCAGAAGTCAAATAAAAAGACATCGAGCACATAAGTTGGTGGCACCTGCATGCATCCTTCTTGATTATCGATATCATGATAAAGGGATTATATTGCAAAGTACGAAACTGGATGAGGTATTATATTGTTGTGGCATTATGTTATTTCTATATGGCTTCAATGGTGTGTTTCTAGATTTTACCCTTGGACTTTAGGGTGCTTCACCTAATGGCATTAAGAAATAGGCCAATAGAGCGACACACTAAGTGCATCCATAATCATAGTTAAATAATATTATTATTATTTATTAATTAAATAGTTTAATAAATATTAATCACAGTCATGGTTTAATAATCATTCATATTTTATTGATATCATGTATTCTATAACCAATTATTTGAGAGAGAAAAATGTGAGAAGAATATTTAATAATTATCTATATTCAATTTACTAAATCTAATATATACTTTTACTTATTAGAAAATAATGTAAAGATATTTATTTAAAAAAAATAAATATTTATTATTCAAGGACTGTTAAATATTTTAGAGGAATGATAGATCGAGGTTAATGGTCTGGTGAGAAATAATAAATTTTCAATATTATTAGATTAAAAAATATGTAATTTAATTATCATGTTAACCACATGTCGATAAATAATAATATTATTATTATTTGTGTTGGGTTCCGCAGGGATTAAATAAATAATAATGGTAACTTGGGAAATTATTTATTTCTAAACCTAGAAATATATAATTCTATTTATATTATTTTCTCAGTGAGGAAATTCACTTTGTTAATTGTGTACAATGAATTTGAAGAATCCTATCAAGCCCTAGAGAGATCCAACCTCCATGAATTCTCCCAAAAATAATGGTAGATATTTATCCACATCATACTATCGAGTTCAGAGAGATCAAGGAGAATGATTTGGAAGTGATTCTCATGAAGATCAAAGGCAGAAAACACAACAAATATGATATTTCACGCTGGAACCTAGAGATTTTTTTTGATATGTTCATAGATTCGTTGAACACTAGTCAATCATAGGTATAGGGAATCTTATCTTGATTCCTGCAATGCGATAATAGAACAGTGTAGATATAATTTTAGATCCAAAATTAATAATAAATTCTAATAAGGTAACTTTTAATTAATTAAATTATTTATAAATTATATGTGATTACCCTCTCTACGGATTCGGAGTTCTGTCCCTTATCTATTTTATTTGATTTAATTTCATAGATCATTATTTTTATCATTTTGTAAATCTCAGATAGATCATCAATTATGAAAAGAACAAAATTTGGGCATGAGCCATCACACACTTCTACTTCCCCCAAAACCTACAAGTGGTATTAGAGAGGTCACATGATTATATATGATTATTTAAATTTATATTATTGATTTATGCATTTTTATTTACTATCCAATTAAATTTTAATCATTCTTTTAATACAAATAGTGAGATCTCCATCTTCCTTATTAATTTCTCGTCGATCTAATCAATACGATTAATTTTATGAATGAAATAAAATTGAAAAAATACTTAGGAGGTAAAGAGGATTCTAACTATATAGCATAGAAGTACACTCTGTGTAACTAGAGTTACACATTCTGTACTTGTGTTCAATGCACTAAGAATTAATTTCTAAATTAATTAAAATTCTGTGAATTGATTACATGTGGTGCATTTAATTCAATACACTATGTATTTACTATGTCAGCTTGGGGAATGACCATTCAGAGTACATTCTATGGTTCCCACAGACACAATGTGTAGTCCATTTAAGTCAAAGATGGGATGTGTAATTTCATAAACATCCTACCTGATTGGTGACTATATAACATATATACCACACATCATGTAGTCCCTTTTAGAAGCCATGTTTTCCCTTTTTCGAAGGCATTATTTAAATAATGAGTCTGTAGGCATGTTCCTTGTATAGATGGTGATATATGTACATGTCCTGTATCTCTCTTGTACATGATGTGTACTTTTAAAAAAATACATAGAATTAAAATTAATTTATTATACCAGCTAATCCTTTTTGACATGTTCTTTCATGTGGTAATTATGTTGATAGGACACACCATGTGATGATTTTTAATATATATATATTTTTATATGTATATATATGTCTGTTTCTGTGTCTGTTTAATTATTATCCCAATTAGGTTAAATACCATGGGCGTGAATTAAGGTATGACATATTAAAACAACATCCCCTTAAAATATTCTTTCATCGTTAAACAAAACACTCTTCTCTCCCTTTTCTATAACAATGTATGGATAAAATTGATATCATTTATGAGACACATCTAATTTACTTAGTCTACCCTCACTAGGCTACATCCAAGGAGAATAAAATAAAGATTTTTGATGTACCAAATCAACTAAATATCACTTCCAAATTACTAGGATCAGGATAGATCACTTCTATGACAAGGCTAGACACATTTACAAGGTTTATGGGTAGCTCACTACTTTCCCATGGGTCACTTGCTATATACCTTTTTCTAAATCACTACTGGTGGAAAGTATCATTATCTTATTCTTCCTTTTTTAACTACTCTAGAAGATAAGCACAAACAACTTATGGACCTGTAGGTCACTACATTTTGATGAATGCGCACATCCTCAATTATAGATACATGATTTATTAGAGACATGATTTCACCCGTAGATGAAGTCAACTTTTCCAAAAAAATTTGGTTTGTGAAAGTTTTTTTTAAATGTTTTAGTCCCTTTGAAAACCTCTTTGAATTCTATAAGAATGGCCCTACTTCACTGGTGAACTATCTTTCACAGTATAGCACTAGTGCTTTGCGGACCACCTATTCTTCCATGGATTACTTTCGCTTCTATAGAGCATCCCTTCTTCTATGGACCGCCTCTCCTTCCGTGGAATTTTTCTTCTTCTGGGAACTTCATTTTCTTATGTGGGTACATTTCCTTTATAGATTTAGTGCCCCTAAAATAACCCTTTTGCAAACTAATCCACACAAACTACCTTATTCACAAAATTATCCCTCACAAAACACTTCATACTATACCGAATCCTTCACAATGCGATGATATTTTATAATAAAATTTACTTTTCTTAATCACCTCATTAAGAGTATTTATATAAAGAAATTAGACATGAAAATCACACCATCCTAAATTACCCAAAACATTAATGTGGTACATCCTTCACCATTTACTATGCCATGCATTTTTACAACACCTTTCTAATTTGTGGATGATGATGTCATCCCAAAAGAAAACCATTTGTGGTAGCCATAATAACTACCTCAAAGTTCAAACGATGATCCTCCCTCAAACTTTATTCCTCCAATAACCTGTAATCCTCCAGAAATTTTTTTCCCCACCCTATCCACATAGTGTGCTTTGTGGTCCACATATCGTTGATTTGTGAAAATATTTCTTTGCTAATTTTCTTTCACCATTCTATGTACCTCTTTCACGGTATGTGAACTATGCTTTACAAACTACTTTTTAAAAACCTTCCTTTTCCAAAAACAAATTCCCTATTTTGAGGCGAAATTTTGTGGAAAACACAGGTAAATTGACCGACTATAAAAATGGTCTACGTCAATAACAACTAAAATGATTCACGGTAATCTAGACTTGTCATCAAACACAGTCACCCTAAAAACACAGAGATAGCACCTTGATGGATTTTTCCCCAACAATCTACCCCTATAGGTTTGTTGAAAACTCTTCAAAATTTGATACATCAATAAAGATTATTCCATCTTATACCAAAATTCAATTCATGCAATTATGATAGTGACTAAGAATTTACTCAACACATAGTCTAAGGCCACATGAGCCATTATCAACATGAGAAATAAAAGTATAACGCAATGTTCATTAATGAATCACTAAATTTAAAAACTATATAACATTATTCATCATGAACCTCATCTATCATGATATATAGTCTTTTATTAGTCTCATTCACCAACATCAGATTTATAACTCCTCCTATGTAACTACACCCCCTATATTGATTAAGTTATTTTCTCCAATTTTTAGCTAAAATGTCATCCCCTTTGTCAATGAACCCAATGGTCACTTCATTGTTGTCTACAACTTGGTAAAGAACCCAGATCATCACATTTGGGAAAAAAACACTATACCTTGGTGAGAGGAGGTCCCATATCCAAACATTTTCAAGTGCGGGCAGTCGGATAAACTACCTGATTTAGTCGATGCCTTTCAAATTTTTTTTGGGTAAGCCCATTTTTCAGAATTTATGCAACCTAAAGTCTATATTAACAAACTTCAACATCAAAATCCCTTTATCCACCTTTTATTTGATAAAATGGAACTTGATTTCAATATTAATTTTTATTGGGTAATATATTTCATTTCTTATATGATTTATTGAACTTGAATAATCTCAATGGATTCTGATTAGTGAATTCACTTTAACTCCCATATCATCATGTTATCCACAATAACTATGTGTAAGATTCAGTAGTTGCAGGAAAATCAGATTTTGAGGTACTAAATGAAATAAAATCTAGTTTCTTTATAATCCAAGAAATACACAATCATAAATGATATAATTCTCTACATGATGTTGATTTTTTATAGACTACTGAACCGGACCAATCTGCATCTATATATCCCAATATCTCTTAATGAGATTTGTCATTATACATCAAACAAAATTCTATTGTTCCCTTGATATACCTAAGTATTATTTTCAATGTATGTATGTGGGTTTCCTTGGGATTTGTTTGATATATTTCTATTTGGAATTTTAAAAAGACAATATTAGGTCTTGTCTTTATCAAGTACAATAGACTGCCAATTATTTTCTAATATTATGTGATATTTACTACATTACCTTCTTCATCTCATGATACTTTAATCTGAGTGACCACTAGAGTCTCTATATCCTTGTAATTATACATTCCAAATCTTCTCACAACCTCCTTGGCATATTAGGATTGAGAAATTAATGTTCCATTATTTTCTTTTATCAATTGTAAACCAAGGAAAACTTTTAATTCAGTAATTATCAACATTTCAATATCACTTTTCATGAATTTTGAAAATTGATTGCACAAAACATCAACTAATATAATAATGATTATTTCATTGAAATGTACTTGAATAATAATATTATGATTACTCACATGGTTGACATATATATTGTAATCAAATCCACCACGCTTAAAACATAGCTTCTTCAGAAACTTATATAGGCCTGAATACCTTACTCTTGGTGATTGATTTTACCCATATAGCACATTTTTCATCTCAAAAACTCAGTTCTCATATTCATGAATGTGAAAACTATCTATTTGATCAATATAAACTTCTTCTTCCATAACCCCATTAAGAAATGATGACTTAATGTCTAATTGGAAAACATTGAACATTCATTGCATTACTATGTCAAAGAATTATATAATTGTCTCTAGCCTTTCAATAGGGACAAATGTTTCCTCACCGTCAATGCCTTCTATTTGGGATTACCCGTTTCACACTAGTCGTGATTTTTTTCAAATCACAAAACCATATTCATTCATATTTTTATGAAATACCCATTTATTATAAATTTAATTTTTAACTATTGGCCTCAAAAAAATCTACCATATCTGATTATTCTCAATTTACTAAAACTATTAATTCATATCATGAACCCAATTTTCATATCCATATATTTCATCAAAACAAATAGGTTCTACTTATGATATGTATGATTATTGATGTAGAGATTTCACCCACCTTGAATGAACTAGAATTATCTGATCACCAATTATGTTCTACCTATCAATGTCTTGTCTTGTCTTTTGTCATTGTTGTGATACTTAGTTGTGTTCATCCTTTTCCTTATATTAAACTTCTTCTGAATCATCCTCTTTAAATAGAACATACCCCCATATACTTACCTTTTCATCATTATTATCTTGATAATGATCTTGTATTTGATGAATATTTTTCACATTCTATACTATAATTAGATCATGACTTGTAACAATCTTTCCCTACCACTTATTGAATCATTTATTTGATTTTATCTTCTTTGAGTAGCCATGAAATATCCCTTCATCTCCAAGGGATTCAAACATCCTATGTTTCTAATTATTTGTAACACCCCACCCCTACCTCATTGGCTTGAGGAGGCAGTGAGGGATACTTGGACTTATGTGACATTCGCAAGGCGCCAAAGGGTGGCAATAAATGTCGAGGGCTTCTAAACAAATTAGGGAATTATTTTCCCTTAAGACAAAACCAAACACCAATCCACTAACAAACACTATATGATTCATGTCAATAAAACATCCAAGCATGTATTACCAAAAGGCAACCAAGTCGTTTTACAAAAAACCCCAACACCAATACAACTAGACATGTCCACCAACATTAGAGTACAAAGAGGAAACTAAACAACAAACACCATGAGCCAAGACACCACCACCGCTCTACACCAAGATCCAAGCTCCAAGCTCCACCAAGAGATCACAATGCTTCACTAAAGTAAGATGATGCCTTACCTTTTCCTACATCACGGTACACAACATCTGAAAATACACCAATGTTCTAAAGCAGGGGGTGAGTACTAAAACTCATTAGGTTTTCCCAAAATGACATCCCTACACATGCCACTAGGATAAAACAGTTAGCATGTTTATATAAAACAGTTTATATAAAATAATCACAAGTGTTACCATTAACGTAATCCAAACACACCCTTACCAAGACATTTCACCCAAACCAAACAACTTAGGAAAATCCAAACAATCATACCATGATCCAGACATGCAACACAAGGTATCCAAATCAACCATGCCATGCAAGGAAGCCAATTAAACCGTTTCACAGTTCCACAAAAAATTCCATCTATGAAAAGAAACACAAAAAACAACCAAAACAACTAAACGGTGGGACTTCCACCCAACCTTTTCACCCATTCACATCAAAACAACCAATACGGTGGGACTTCTGCCCAACCCATTCACCTATTCACAAGTAGTAGTACTCCCCGACCACTAAGCATGTAGTGGTTCTTCCAACCACTGTCCATCACCTTTTATAGTGAGACTTCCCACCCACTTTCACACAACATTTCAATCAATCCAAACCAAGAATGATCTCACCAAGGTCACAACAACATGAAATCAACCAATTCCATCGCATACCATTCCACTTCAATATATCGTCCATTTTTTGATAACCATTTTCCATACCAAACCACATTTCAGTATATAAAACTCTTTATTGAAAACCATTTCCATCAATCATATCACAAATCAATCATACCATACCATTTAAAATCCCCATTTCAAAATCCACAACAATATCATTTCACCATAAAACCCCATTTTTTTCCAAAAATTCCCAAAACATCACCCAAGACATTTCTAACCAATTTCACACAACAAATCACAAATTATTTTTCAGCACAAAAAATTAATTGTGACAAAGAACCACTAGTTCTAACCATATGGAGTTGAGAGAGAAGACACCTACCTTTAGGGTTCCAAAGGAAACTACCCATAAGCAACCACACCTCCAATCTAGAGAACACACCACCGAAACCTCTCTAGATCCCTTCCCTAACAATCACAAGCCATAAAATAATCACCCAAGGCAACCATAACCCTAGATCTGCACACAAAAAGTGTAGATCTAGAAAACCAAGAAAGGGAGAGGCATAGAACTAGAGAGAAACCAAAAAAAACCATGAGGGAAGACTTACCCGGAAAAAACCACCTTCAAAATGAGTGGGAGATCACCTCTAACCCTGGAGAGTCGAAAATCCTTAGAGAGCTTCGAGTGGGGGGATGTTTGGGGTGAAATAGGTTAATCCTGAGGGATCTAGGAACTTAAAACCCTATTTATAAGTGGCCTCATGGTTATTCTGCACGGTTTGGAAAACCGTGCGCTATGTCTGCACACCCTACTGCCTCAAGAGGGAGGGGCCACACGGTTTCCTCCCACGGTTTGGCAAACTGTGCGCAGGCCGTGCGAAGCCTACTATTTCCCCAGTACGGTTTCCTAAACCATCCACACGATTTACCCAATCCGGGCTCCCTTAGAAAATCCCCCAACCTCATTCAAAACCATTCCAAACTCTCCCAACCTCTTCCCACCTCATCCCATGCGCTTTAATCACATAAAAAGGTATAAAAAGGCTAAATACCTCAAACCAGGGGTACTACATTCTCCCCCCATAGGAATTTCCATCCTCGGAATGTAGTGAACCCGCCCTTTGCCGAAAGAGCTCAGGCCACTGCTCGACCATTTCATTCTCCTGCTCCCAAGTCTCCTCTTGAATCTGACCATGTTGCCACAAAACATTAACTAAACGGATGCTTTTACCATGCATGAGTTTCTCTTTCCTGTCCACAACCCTCACTGGTATGTGCACCGATGAAGCATCTGGTTCTAGCTCAACATGATCCCAACGAATGGCATGGTCATGATCCGGCCGATAATTTTTCAACTGCAACACATAAAACACATTGTGCACCACACTGAACCTAGGTGGAGAAGCCAAATGATAAGACACCTCACCAGCCCTCTCATTAATCTCAAAAGGTACAATATACCTCGGAGATAACTTTCCTTAATTCCCAAAACGATGATGCCCCACCCTAGGAGATGT
Organism: Viscum album; assembly: GCA_963277665.1. Taxonomy (NCBI): domain Eukaryota; kingdom Viridiplantae; phylum Streptophyta; class Magnoliopsida; order Santalales; family Viscaceae; genus Viscum; species Viscum album. The sequence goes on along the minus strand of OY728156.1, from coordinate 154,774,795 downwards.
CCTCAATAAAACATGATCACTCACCTCGAACGACAATGTTTATCGACGATGATCCACATACGATTTCTAATGACTCTGAGCTGTCTCCATTCTCTTCCTAATCAACTTGATCTTCTCCATAGTCTCCTGGAAAAGGCTCGGTCCAACCATCGAGGACTCACCCATTTCCACCCAACATAGTGGAGAACGACATGGCCGCTCATACAACGCTTCAAATGGACCCATCTATATGGATGCCTAATAAGTGTTATTGTACCAGAACTCAACAAAAGACAAGTTCTCTTCCCACGAGCCACCAAAATCCATGACACAAGCCCGCAACATATCCTCCAAGGTTTGTATCGTCCTCTCTGATTTACCATACGTCTGAGGGTGGTACGCCGTGCTCATAGTCTTCTGCGTCCCAAGGGATTGCTGTAAGGATTTCCAGAAACGATATGTAAAGCTCGGATCTCTATCGGATTCGATCGAAACTGGGACAGCATGCATCTTTACCACCTCCTGGATATAGATTTTGGACAAGTCCTCCACTATATGAATTTCACAAATCGAGAGGAAATTGGCCGACTTCGTTAGCCGATCCACTATCACCCAAATGACATCGTGCTTTCTGACCGTTCTTGGGAGACCTGTGACAAAATCCATCGCCATCTGCTTCCACTTCCAAACAGGGATTGGTAATGACTGCAACTTTCCTGCTGGCCTCTGATGTTCTTCCTTGACTTGCGGACAAGTCAAGCATCTCAAAACAGACTCATCCACACTTCTCTTCATACCATCCCACCCGAACTGTGCTTTCAACGCTTTATACATTTTCTGAATTCCAAGGTGAACAACCCACCTGGAATGATGATACACCCTGAGAAGATCCTCCTGGCAAGAAATTGGTACAAACACCCGATTCAGAAAACACAAAATTGAATCTTCATTCGGTTGCCAACCCTCAATGGTCTCCCCACCATTGAGTCTCGACCCCATGGTCACACACTCCTAATCGGATATCTATGCCTCTCTAACCAAGACAACCAAGATAGTGTAGGTTCCGGGCGTAGTGGAAGCGCGTTGGTGGGTTTGTCCAAACATTGATTTTAGCGTTTAAACGACGTTCAATCCGAGATCCGTCATGATATAAAATGCCAGATCTTTGGAATAGAACGAGGAACGAAAAAGAAATGAAGAGTCTCGGAACCCTTGAGATAGGATCTTCATATGTTGGTTATAATTAATTTAATCAATTCATAAGAATTACCTCGATGGAATTATTTCTTATTTGGTGTCTCCGGTCATGATCCTCTGATCTGTCGTTGTGTCAGAGAATCCAAGTGTAGGATTCCTCTAGCAGTGATCCACATGTGTGCCACGTATCTCTCGACATCGCCGAAGCGAACTCTGGGTGTTGGCGTGGAAGATCCTTCCCCTGCGATGTCTATCTTCGATCGCCTTGATCCGGTGGAGGATTTTGCTTTCGTAACTTGAAAGCGTTACTGGTGGAAAGGGAATTCTCTCTTGGCTTGGGAGCATTTCCAATCCATTGTGCACAACCAAAATGGATAACCCCTTTGAGAATAATGTAATTAGGATTTATAATACCACGAATAATAAAATAAAATAATTTCTCATAAGCATTTAATCATTTCATTTAATTCATAGCAATACCCCATGTCTTAATAATGATAGTTGACCATCATTATTACTTGACATGCGTCTGACGTATTACATTTAATATCATTTAATTAAATAAACAATATTTTCTCACGAATCCTGGAAAAATAAACTACATGGCGTGTATATATAAGTATACACGGCGTGTACTTTTATTTTTTCAGTTTTATTTGTTTTCCTCCACCATATTTATTAGACCGTGATTAATGGATATTTATTTCTTAAATAAATGTAACTGCATTACTCGCTAACAAATTTATATTATTTCGCCCTCAATATATTATCTCGAATAACTAATGTCGAAATAAATGCGATCAGACATCCTTGAATAATTATTAAACCACAGTCGGGAATAATATTTATTCAACTTGTTAAATTAATATTTAACTGAGATAACGGACACACTTAGTGTGTGACCCTCTAGGCCTCTTTCTCAGTGGCATTAGGCGGAGCCTGCCCAAAGTCTAAGGTTAGTGTCTAGAAACACACCAAGGCACCCATAGAGAATGAATTTAATGCTGCAATGACATGTCACCTCCTACGAATGCTTACCATGTAATATAATCCCTTTTTCACGATATCTCCAATCAAGCGGGTTGCATGCTAGTGCCATCAACCCATGTGCTTGATTATTATTTCTTTGACATCTAGGAATTGAACTTTCCCATACCTTACCATGGCCATGGATTTATTTAGGCTATATCAATTCCATCAAAGGTCCTGAGATATCTACTTCTGTTATGGAATGGAAGGGACAAATCCTTTCTCACATTATCTATTAATGTGGTATTACTCGTGACGCACCCAACATATCCTACCTTGCTGCGAACAGTGTGCCGTCATAGATTTTGTCAATACATCTAAGTGCGCAAGTTGTAATACCCATTAATAATAATCTTAAATTCTAAGGACCAATACACACGTCCGCAGAAAGGAACATCCAATGACACTATGAAATGTGGATTTCCTACTGGCGGGTCTCATTCTCATAATATCCTCCTGGATATTACCAAGGGTGCACACCATGAGAAGGTGCCTCAAAGTTTTATGAGTCCTCACCCCTAATGACCTGTATTGTTTGTGTCCCTCAAATAATATCATCCGGCCATAGAACATACATTCAAGAACTGTGTTATGGCACTTCCGGGTTCTCGTCATAGTAGGGATCCTCTACGACCCTTTAATGCAACAGTTTTCCTTAGGACATTACCACATGACAAGTCACACAAAAGAATAATCAAGATGTGATAAGGCTTTTATTTAAATGAATAAAGTACAAAGTAGTTGGTTCTAGACCACCAACTCTAACAGAATCCCACATGGACTAGAGCCAACTGCTAACCGCCTTTAACCCGCTAGCTCTCACATGATATTCATGCTTCTGCTGAGATAGGCCTTTTAGTCATGGGGTCTGCCACGTTCTCTTCTGTGGACACTCTACTCACTGCAATTTCACCCCTTTGATAGAAATCCCTCGACATGTGATATTTCCAGAGTATGTGCTTTGTCTGTTGATGTGACCTTGGTTCTTTTGCAAGAGCCACCACTACAGTATTATCACAATACAATGTAATGGGACCTTGACTGCTAGGCACCACATCAAACTCCTGGACAGTGTTCCGAATCTAGACGACTTCCATGGCTGCATCAGAAGCCACTATATACTCGGACTCCGCTGTAGAATCGGCGACAACTGGCTACTTTGAACTCGTCCAGCTCACAGCTCCTCCATTGAGACAGAAAACATATCCAGATTGTGACATCATATCATTCTGATCTGTTTAAAAACTAGAATCATCATTCCCTATAATGGCAAGCTCCTCGTCTCCTCCATACACCAAGAACATATCCTTAGTTCTTATCAGATACTTAAGAATAGTCTAAACAGCAGTCCAATGATGTTCTCCTGGATCTTCTTGATATCTGCCTACCATGCTCAGTGCATAGGCAACATCAATCCTGGTACATAACATGGAATAAATGATGGATCCTATAGCCGAAGCGTATGGGATCTTGCTCATCCTATCTTTCTCCTATTGTGTCTGGGGACACATTTTCTTAGAAAGATGTAAGCCATGTGACACTGGAAACAATTCCCTCTTGGATTTTTCCATATAAATCTCTTTAGTATCTAATCAATGTATGTACCCTGACTTAGTCTAAGCATCATCTTGGATCTATCACGAATGATCTTGATCCCTATAATGTAGGTTGCTTCTCCTATGTCCTTCATGGAGAAACACTTGTTCAACCAGTCCTTAACTGACTGTAAGGCTGGTTCATCGTTTCCAATAAGAAATATGTCATCAACATATACCACTAGGATGATGACCGCATTCCCATTAAACCGCTTATAAAAAAATGGCTCACATTCGTTCTTTTTTAAACCAAATTCCTTTATGTCTTCGTCAAATCGAATGTTCCATGTCCTAGATGCTTGATTCAATCCATAAATGGATTTCTGAAACTTGCAAACATGTTTGGCTTCCCCTGGTGTCACAAACCCTTCTGTTTGTGTCATATAGAAATCTTTCTGAAGGTTCCCGTTAAGGAATGCTGTTTTGACATCCATCTTTTAAATCTCGTAGTCATGGTAAGCTGCTATGGAAAGTATGATTCTTATGGATATAAACATGGAAACTGGTGAGAAGCTTTCATCATAGTCAATTCCTTGAGGCTGTCTGAATCCTTTAGCCACTATCCTTTCTTTATTGGTGCTAACTTGACCTTCCATGTCGAGCTTTCTTTTAAATACCCATTTGCATCCAACAGCCTTTACATAAACTGGCTCATCGACCAGAACCCAAACAAGGTTCTGATACATGGAATCCATCTCAAAATTCATAGCTTCTAGCCATCTTGTAGCTTCGGAGCTTTCTACTGCTTCATTGTAGGATAGAGGTTTATCATTGTCCAACAATAATGATTCACCATCCTTGGTGACTAGGAAACCAAATCTCTCTGGTTCCCTTACCTCTTTTGAGCTCCTACGCAGTACTTGAGTTTCTGGAACCTCTTCCATGGGGACCTATCGAAGTTGTTCCTGTACCAACTCTTGTGTATCTTGTGCATCAACTTCATCAAATTCTATCTTGCTCCCACTATCCTTCTTGAGGATGTGCTCTCTCTCAAGAAAGATGGCTTGTCTGGAGACAGTCACTTTCTTGTCTTGAGGGTTATATAGGTAATATCCTTTCGTTTCCTTGGGATATCCTATAAATATACACTTCGTGCCCCGAGGTGCTAGTTTGTTGCCTAAGAAGGCCTTAACAACTGCCTCGCATCCCCATACATGTGTGTGCGAGCAAGTGGGTTTCATTCCATTACATAACTCGGATGGAATTCCATTTTCCGCCTTAGTTGGTACTCGGTTTAATGTGTATGCTGCAATTTGCAATGAATATCCCCAAATGGATAATGGATGATCTGCATGGCTCATCATTGACCTCACCATATCCAACAAGGTGTGGTTCCTCCTTTCACTAACACCATTCCACTGTGATGTATAAGGAGGAGTGAGATGAGATAGAATCCCAGACTCCCGTAGAAGATCGATGAACTCTTGGTTCAGATATTCTCCACCTCAATCCGGTCGAAGCTTCTTTATCTTCTTACCAAGATGATTCTCTACTTCATTCTTGAATTCCATAAATTTCTCTAAGGACACAGACTTATACCTCATTAAGTATACATAGCCATATCTACTCAAATCGCCAGTAAAAGTAATGATTTAAGAATATCCACCTCTAGATTCTACTGGAAATGGTCCACACACATCCGTGTGTACCAATCCAATAAGCTCTATGGCCCTTTCTCCTTGTCCACCAAAAGGCGGCTTGGTCATTATTCCTTGTAAACAAGTGTGACATTTATTAAGTGGTTTTAGATCAGTTGAGTATAAATAGTCATCTTGGCAGAGCTTTGTCAAATGCTTCTCGTTCACATGACCAAGGCGGTGATGCCAAAACTTGGTGATGTATGAGTCATGTGAGTTTGTTTCTTTATCGATTTCCAACACTTGGTTTTCATAATTCAATACATACAAACCATTATTTAAATGTTCCATACCATAAGATATGTTGTTCTTATAAAAGAGACAACCCTTATTTCCAAATATGAAAACAAATCCATCCATATCCAAACCAGATACAGAAATTTTGTTCTTGGTAACACCAGGAACATAATAACAGTTATGTAAAACCAAAATCATCCCAGTCGGCAATGAGAGGTGGTAGTCGCCAAAAGCCAACGCAACCAGCCTTGCACTATTGGCAGCTCGAAGATCCACCTCTCCTCTGGCGATCTTTCTAAATCAACATGGTTCCTGCATTTGAATACATATGTGAGCCCCACAAGTTGTATCTAATACCCAATATGTAGAAATAGAAAGATTGCACTCAATAAAGAATGCACATTTAGCGTCCCCACACTTCTGGGTGTAGTTCCTCTTCCAGGGGCCCTGATTGCCACATGAAAAACACACTACCTCCCGTTCTGTACCCTGCCTCTGGATCTTCCCCTTCTTGGAGGGACGGTGCTCGTGGGCTTCTGACTATTTATAAGTCTTTGGCCCTTTTACCTTGTCCTTCCTTCTCTTGTTCACCATATGGACTGCGGGTTTGTCATGCCCCATGTCCTTATCTACTTGGCGAATCATGGTCAGAAGCTCCGATAGACTCTTCTCATTGTCGCTCATATTATAGTTGAAAATGAAGCTAGAGAAGGTCTTGGGCAGTGTTGATAGGATGAGATCTGTACGCAACTCATCCGGGAATTTAATCCCTAAGATGTCCAGGCATTCAATGTAGCCAATAAGCATGACTACATGAGGCCCAGCTGGCGCATACTCTCCAAGCTTCTTGGTGAAAAAATCACTGGAGATCTCATACCTCTCTTGTCTCACCTTCTCTTGGTAGAGATCCTTAAGGTGAGACATCATTCTATACGCGTCCATGTTTTCATGTTTCTTCAATAGCTCATTAGACATTGCCGATAGCATGAAACACTGGACATCTGTGGAATCATCCATGTGTTTCATGCAGAGAGATAATTCCTCATCTATATCCTCTTTCCCAGGCGCAACTGGAATAGGTTCTTCCAGCACATATAATTTCCTTTCGTGGTGAAGGACGACGCGTAAACACCTCTGCCACTCTTGGAAATTGGTGCCAGTGAGAAGGTTTTCTTTTTCGAGTATAGTGCGCAATGATATGTTTGACGTCATTTTCTTTCCATTTCTACAAATTATGATGAGAAAAGGTTTAGTACTTTATTACAAAATTTGAGACAAATAAATAAATTAATACTTATTAGTGTCCCACTATTTTACCGAAATCCAATAGCCCTCACCATTGACTTCGGAATGTTCTGTTGCATGAATATTCTACTGGCAAGGATCCATATTGCCCTTCGCATTACCCCAACTAGGGTTGGTCGAGCAACTTGAAGGGTTTTAGGTAGGCATTCCAAATGCCAACTGCATTAACTCTCAGCTCCTTGATCTGCTGAGTGGACTCCCCAATCCTGAAATCCTTTTTGGATTTCCTCAACCTTTGCCTCTTGTTCACACCATGTATTGTTGTGGCAGTCAACGCTTGATGCGAACCAAGTCAAGTCAACCCAGAACCTTCAACTAGAATTCCCCGATAATTGAAAGCACCCCAACTAGGGTTGGTCAAGCACATTGAACTATGGTTTGATTCTAACCAAGATTATGGAAGGCTATGCTGACTTAATATTTATTTTGAGGGATTTTATCCTTATACGTAAATTTACATTTAATTATCTTTGATTACATGCTTGTTAATATTAAGTGGGATATACTTAAGTGATTAACCATGTATAAGATAATATTTACGTATAATCCGGTTTTATTTTAGTTCAATCTTGCATGATCGTTTAATTCATTAATTGTGTGATCATGACAACACACACACAATAAATAAACCATGCAACTGACAGAAATGAAATAAATTGTATGATCATGAGCTTTTCTATTGGTGAGTTTATCTATCGGTTGATAAACTAACCCAAGAACTAGGGGAGAAACACCTTGAACCTTTCGGGTTCGTGTTTACAGCTTTCCACCTGTCCGCCTTTGTATCTCCTTGGATTGGTTTCACCTCGGCTCCTAACTTGATCCGCCTCCACTATCTTGGGAGCTCCATCCATTACATATGCCTTTATCTCACACGCAGCTGAGGGGTAAAAATGGGTTTTTACATAAAAGAATCATTGGGCACGTAGGCCCTACATATTAATGAGGATATGGCTCGCAGGCTAATAAATTTAATTTAAATAAATAAATTAAAAAAACCATTCACATACAAAGGTCTGAGTCTAGCTCATGATCATCCACACATGCAACGATTTTTACGCATAAATAAAACTAGCATTCAATTCTTTAAACGTTCTTGTTTAAGATAAATCACGCTCAAATTAATTAATTATCATTAATTAATCAATCATTTTATCTTAAATCCCTTTTCTGAATTTCCTTGAGATTCTCATCCATCATAATTTTAAACAAATAAATTCATTTAAAATTATCTGTGTACGTAACTTCTACCTTGGAGGCAACCCGGTGAATTTCCATTTATTACGCAGATGTTAAATTAAACACATATATATAAAACACCTATCACGTGTTGTGCCTCGGGCTTAAACCTACACCATGGTACACGTCTCAAGGGTTTGTATAATATGATAATAAATTTTAATAAATCTGCGTAATTCGTGTGAGTACACGGCGTGTCGTTCCGACTACATGGCGTGTACTTTTCTTCACCGTCCATCCAAAGTACACGCCCTGGGACATGGCATGTTAATGTACTTCAGAAATTTTCGGAGTACACGGCGTGTATAGTGGGACATGAGCCGTGTAGTTTCCGCGTTACACGGTTTCCAGTCGGGCATGCCGTGTATGGAGTACAAGACCCAACCCTAACTCGAAGGGACTACACTCCGTGTTCATTGGACCACACGACATGTATTCCGTAAACCACGTGCCACATGTTTCTGGTCAACACACAGTGTCTTAAATTCTTAGAACGAATCCAATACATGGCCTGATTTGGCAGATCAGTCAATGCATTGATCCTAGACTACACGGCGTGTACTTTCGAATACACGCCGTGTATTCTGGTGTTATACGGCCAGAAACGATTGGCTCCTCCAGATGAGTTCCTATATTTTATTTTAATCAAAATTAAAAGAAAAAATCGTTTCTATGAGGTGAACGAGAAACGAGGGCGGAGTAATAGATCTCGATATTCAGATTTCCAGAACTATTAAACTTGAGTTGAAATAACTAAATTATTAAATGCGTAATTTACCAACGAAAAACTAAATAATTATAATCAACGATATGGCCCCCTCTGATACCAGTTGTAGGTTCCGGGCGCGGAGGAAGAGCATTGGTGGGTTTGGACTAACATTGATTTTAGCATTTAACCGACGGTCAATCCGAGATCCGTCATGATATAAAATGCCTGATCTTCGGAATAGAACGAATAACGAAAAAGAAAATAAGAGTCCTGGAACCCTTGAGATAGGATCTTCATATGTTGGTTATAATTAATTTAATTAATTCATAAGAATTACCTCGATGGAATTCTTTCTTCGTTGGTGTCTCCAGTCACGATCCTGTGATCCGTTGTTGCATCGGAGAACCCATGTTTAGGATTCCTCTAGTGATGATCCACACGTGTGCCATGTATCTCTCAACGTCGTTGATGGGAACTCTGGGTGCTAGCGCAGAAGATCCTTCCCCTGCGATGTCTGTCTTCGATCGCCTTGATCCGGTGGAGGATCTTGCTTTCGTAACTTGAAAGCGTTATTGGTGGAAAGGTAATTCTCTCTTGGCTTGAGAGTATTTACAATCCATTGTGCACAACCAAAATGGATAACCCCTTTGAGAATAGTGTAATTAGGATTTATAATACCTAGAATAATAAAATAAATTAATTGCTCATCATCATTTAATCATTTCATTTAATTCTTAGCAATACCCCATGTCTTAATAATAACACTTGACCATCATTATTACTTGACATGCATCCAACGTATTATATTTAATACCATTTAATTAATTAAACAATAATTTCCCACGAATCCCGAAAAAATAAACTACACGGCATGTGTATATAAATATACACGGCGTGTACTTTTATTTTTTCAGTTTTATTTATTTTCCTCCACCATATTTATTAGACCTTGAGTAATGTCTACTTATTTATAAAATAAATGCAATTTCATTACTCGCAAACAAATTTATATTATTTCGCCCACACTATATTCTCTCAAATTACTAGTGTCGAAATAAATGCAATCAGACATCCTTGAATAATTATTAATCCACAAATGGGAATAATCTTTATTCAACGTGTTAAATTAATATTTAACTGAGATACATTGACACACTTATTGTGTGACCCTCTAGGCCTCTTTCTCAGTGGCATTAGGCAGAGCCTGCCCAAAGACTACGGTTAGTGTCTAGCAACACGCGAATGAACCCATAGAGAAAGAAGTTAACGCCACAATTATGTGTCACCTCCTACGAACGCTTACCGTGTATTATAATACCTTTGTCACGATATCTCCAATCATGCGGGTTGCATGCTAGTGTCATCAACCCATGTGCTTGATTATTCTTTCTTTGACTTACCGGAATTGAACTTTCCCTTACCTTACCATGGCCATGGATTTATTTAGGCTTTATCAATTCCATCAAAGGGCTTGAGATATCTACTTCCGTTATGGAATGGAAAGGAAAAAACCTTTCTCGTATTATCTATTAATGCGGTATTACTCGTGATGCACCCAACGTATCCTACCTCATTGAGAACAGTGTGTCGTCATAGTTTTCATCAATACATCTATGTGCGTGAGTTGTAATACCCATTAATAATAATCATAAAGTATAAGGACCAATACACATGTCCGCAGATAGGAACATCCAATGACACTATGAAATGTGGATTTCCTACTGGCGGGTCTCGTTCTCATAATATCCTCCTGGATATTATCAAGGGAGCACACCATGAGAAGGTTCCTCAATGTTTTATTAGTCCTCACCCCTAATGACCTGAATTATTTGTGTCCCTCAAATAATATCATCCATTCATAGAACATACATTCAAGAACATTTTCATGGCACTTCTAGGTTCTCATCATAGTAGGGATCCTCTACGACCCTTTAATGAAACAGTTGTCCTTAGGACATTATCACATGACATGTCACGCAGAAGAATAATCAAGATGTGACAAGTCTTTTATTTAAATGAATAAAGTACAAAGTAGTTGGTTCTAGACCACCAAATCCAACAGATAGGAATAAACGAAAGTTGAAAGAAGACCGCTCTATCACCCTAGTCCTCACATTCCAACCGCGTGTCAGTTTTCACCGACATTAACTGCCACTAGTCTGATGCTTGTTTCACCACCTGAGCATATTATTTTCTTCTTAATGCATCAGCCACCAAATTTTCCTTACCTGTTGTGTACATTAAGTCAAAATCAAACATCTCAAGATATTCCATCCATCTCCTTTGTCTCATGTTCAAATCCCTTTGTGAGAAAATGTGCTTCAAGCTCTTACGATTCGTATATACCGTGAATTTCTCACCATAGAGATAATCATGCCACTCTTTCAAAGCATGGACCACCGCTGCCAACTCCAAATCATGAGTTGGGTAGTTCTTCTCATGCACCCTCAAGTGTTGTGATCCATATTCAACCACCTGATTCGCTTTCATGAGAACGCACCCCAACACTGATCTTGATGCATCACAATACACCATGTACCCTCTTCCTGGTTCTAGAAAAACCATGATTGGTGATGATGTAAGATGACCCTTTAGCTCTTCGAAACACTACTGACACTATTCATTCCACTGGAATGAAGCATTCTTTCTTGTCAAAGCTATCATTGGCGAAGCCAAACGTGAAAAATCACAAAAAAATTGCTGATAATACCAAGCTAGACCAAGGAAACTCAATATCTCAAACACATTCATTGGAGATTTCCATGATATAACAACCTCTAACGTTTCTGGGTCAACTGAAACACCCTTTTCAGAAATCACATGACCAAGAAAACAAACTTCATGTATCCATGTTCTGCTCATGCTCTACCCTTGTCTTTGAATACACCAGAATATCATCTACAAACACCACCACAAATGAATCCAAATATATATAAAATATCTGATTCATCAATTCCATGAACATTACGGGATCATTAGTTAGACCAAAGGGAATAACCATATATTCATAATGGCCATATCTACTTCTGAAAGCTGTTTTAGAAATATCCTCCTTCCTCGCGCACAATTGATGGTATCCTGACCTCAGGTCGATATTGGAGAACCACTGGGCTCCCCTCAACAGGTCGAAAAAATCATCAGTTCGTGGAGGTGGATATCTGTCCTTTATCGTAACTTAGGTAGGTCTACGATAATCAACAGAGAGCCTCAAAGTTCCACCTGCCTTTTCCACAAACAACACCTGTGCCGCACATGGAGAAATACTGGGCCGGATAAACCCTTTGTTTCCCAACTCTTCCAACTAGACTTTTAATTCCTACAATTCAGCTGGTGCCAGCCGATAAGATGAAAGTGCAATAGTACTATTCCCCGGAAGGAGATCAATCATAAACTCCACTTCTCATATGGGAGGTAACCCAGAGAATTCTTCAGGAAAAACATCCATGAACTAATCCACCACCACCAAAAAAACACTCTGCTCAACACCCTCTACCGATTCCAATGACAACACCAACAAATGATACAATAATGTACCCACTACTGGTGCCAACAAACCTATTGCACCTTTCCTTTCATGCCTCTCTCCTCTAAAGAGATGTCTAACACCATCGTGTGTTATAAAAGCCAATGTTCGCACATCACAATTGATGTGGTCCTTAAACGCCTCCAGCCAATCCATTCCCAGGATTACATCATACCCACCCATCTCAAGCACTGATAAATTCCACATTATCTCAACCTCGCCCACAACGATACAACATGCTCTACACAAGAAGGATCGACACTCTCTTCGACCCAGAGGAGTTTGAAGTTTCAAAACTGAGGTCATCATTTCTACCATTAAACCCATCAAATCAACCACATGTGCAACAATAAAAGAGTTTGAAGCCCCCGTATCAAACAGCACTTGCATCAAGTTAGAATTTATAATAATAGTACCTCGCCCCGTGGATAGTCCCGAATGATCATCCACCACAACCTGCTCAGCTAAGAACAATGCCGTTGTTTCTACACTCTACTCTGTATTGATTTTTTTGGGCTGTCGTGGTATTCCGAGAATCACCATGACGCACTTTACTCGGCTGATTGGGGTTATGCTGATGTCCCCGTCCCGTCGAAGCATATGAGGTCTATGATCCCTGATGAGTGTCACGCACACCCGACCTTAGAGAATTCCGAGAATAACATTGCAGATGCCTCATATGCTTACAATTGTGACATGATCGAGGTTCTGTTATACAATACCACTTGATGTGGCTCGTAGAACCACACTGAAAACATCCCAATTCACACTTGGGTCTCGAAGGATGTTTAAACAAAATAGTGGTCCGATTTTGATGTACTCTTTGTCGTTGAGAAAAGGTTTTTGTCTTGTTATTTCTCTCAGTGTTGGGGTTAACACCTCCTCCCATGAGAAAAATCGTGTTGCCATTACTTAGATTTCTGACTGTGATAGATATCGTAATAGGTGTATCTAGTTTCAACCCTGATTGAACTGTTTAAAAATCATGAATGATGCCTTGGGCCAACTGCTAGTTCACCTGGGGCTCAGGTGGAACCACATTTTCAGTAGCTTCCTCTGATTGGTCTCTATGATGTCTACCTGGTTCCATTTCTATTAACATAAAACAAACAACCATGAGTCTCACTTCCGTATACATCAAGAATTTCCACTTCAAATCACAATAGACAACACTATCACAACAAGGCTTTCCACAAGTTCACATTTCCCATGTTTTACCATTTTTGAAAACCAAACCATTTTCAAAATCCCAAATTTATTCACATTACAATTTCATACATTTGAACAACCATTTCTCAATTCAGCCCATAAATCATTATGCCCCATGAAATATGAATCCTATAGGGAATTCATTTCTACCATGCATGTCATGATCATCTCATTGGCTACACCCACGACAATGAGATATCCAATTACTATAAGTGTCTCCAAAACACTTATGTACCCAACTCCCTGGTAACTTGAAGTTCAGCATAAAAGGTTTAGCTATGTCCTTTTATGCTATACATTCCTAGTTTTGACATTCTTATGCCTTTCTACCATCCCGACTCATGGGAAATACCTCAAAGAATGTCAACTCCAAAGGATCGAACAAGCTGATACCACTTGTAACACCCCACCCCTACCTCATTGGCTTGAGGATGAGGTGAGGGATACTTGGCCTTAAGCGACATTCCCAAGGCACCAAAGGCTGGAAATAAATGTCGAGGGCTTCTAAATAAATTGGGGAACGATTTTCCCATAAGACAAAACCAAACAACAGTCCACTAACAACCACTATATGATGCATGTCAATAATACATCCCAGCATGTATTCCCAAAATACAACCATGTCATTTTACAAAAAAACCCAACACCAATACAACTACACATGTCCACCAACATCATATTACAAAGCAGAAACTAAAAAAAACACCATGAACCATGACCACACCACATCTCCACACCAAGCTCCATGATCCAAGCTCCACTAAGAGATCATACTGCTCCACTAAAGGAGGATGATGCCTTACCATTTCCCAGGTCATGGTACACAACATCTGCAAAGACCCCAATGTGCCAAAGCAGGGGGTGAGTACTAAAACTCAGTAGGTATTCCCCAAATGACTTCCCTACACATGCCACTAGGATAAAACCATTAGGACATATATATAAAATGGTTTATAAAAAATAATCACAGGTGTTACCATTACCGTATGCCAAAAACACCCTTACCAAGCCATTTCACCCAAACCAAACAACCAAGGGAAAGCCAAACTATCAAACCATGAGCCAAACATGCCACACAAGGAATCCCAATCAATCATGCCATGCAAGGAAGCCAATTCAACCATTTCATAGTTCCATAGCTAATTCCATCTATGCAATGAAACACAACAAACAACCAAAAAAACTAAACGGAGGGACTTTAGCCCAACCGGTTCACCCATTCACATCAAAACAACCAATACGGTGGGACTTCCGCCCAACCCGTTCACCCATTCACAAGTAGCATTACTCCCCGACCACTAACCACATAGTGGTTCTTCCGACCACTATCCATCACCTATTATATTTACACTTCCCACCCACTTTCACACAACATTTCAATCAAGCCAAAACAAGCATAAACTCACCATGGTCACAACAACATGCAATCAACTAATTCCATTGCATACCATTCCACTTCAATAAATTGTTCATTTATTGAAAACCATTTTCCATTCCAAACAACATTTCAATAAAACAACCTCTTTATTGAAAACCATTTCCATCAATCATTTCACAAATCAATCATACCATTCCATTCTAAAATACCCACTTTAAAATCCACAACAATAATATTTCACCATAAAACCCCCTTTTTCCCCAAAAATTCCCAAAACACCACCCAAAAGATTTCTAACCAATTTCTCACAACAAATCACAATTTAATTTTCATCACAAAAAATTAATTGTTACAAAGAACCACTAGTTCTAACCATGTGGAGTCAAGAGAGAAGCCACCTACCTTTAGGGTTCCCAATAAATCGACCCACAAGAAACCGCACCTCCAATCGGGCGAACACACCACTGAACCTCTCTAGATCCCCTTCCCTAACCACCACATGCCTTAAAATCATAACCCAAGGCAACCATAACCCTAGATATACACACAATAAGTGTAGATCTAGAAATACAAGAAAGGGAGAGGCATAGAACTAGTGAGAAACCAAAATGATACCATGATAGAAGACTTACCCAGGAGAAACCACCTTCAAAACACCTTGAATCCTCTTCAAAACCCTTCCAAAATGAGTGGGAGAGCACCTATAACCCTTGAGAGATGAAAATACTGAGATAGATTAGAGTGGGAGGAAGTTTGGAGTGAAATAGGTTAAGCCCGAGGGAGCCCGGAACTTATAACCCTATTTTTAAGTGGCCGCACAGTTAGTCCGCACTATTTGGAAAACTGTGCGCTAACTGTGCACACACTACTACCACAAGAGGGAGGGTATTCACAGTTTACTCACACGGTTTGGCAAACCATGTGCAGTTCATGCGAATCCTACTGTTTCCCCTGCATGGTTTCCTTGAGCATCCCATGGTTTACCCTAACCGTGCTCAAACCGTGCTCCCTTAGAAAAGCCTCCAAACACATTCAAAACCATTCCAAACTGTCCCAACCTATTCCCAACTCATCCCATGCGCTTCAAAAAATAAAAAGACATAAACAAAGGCTACGTACCTAAAACCAGGAGTACTACATTATTGAGAATGAACCACTTATTTCTAAGGTCATGAATGTAATTCAACATTGCCTTATGTCCATACCATAACCCTTATGGAGTCTTCTATTCATTTAGAAAATGAAATTCTCTACTTTATGTGTAGATTGATGACACCACTACTTATTTACAAAAAAAATTACAGAAGGACTTTCTAAATTATCATTGTTTAATCCAAGTTGTTGATAATTTGATTTATTTTCTCAACTTCACCATTCTACTATGGAGTTCTTTCAGCATAAAGTTGGTGTCTTAACCCACGTTTCACAAGATAATCCTTTACTTGGATATTAGTGAACTCTTTTTCATTATCTGTTCAGAACTAGCAGATATTTTGAGCCAACATCTTATCAACATACCTTCGATGATGTTTTTTGAAAATAAACACCTTATATTTGTGATTATTGACTAATATCCATGACATTATACTAAATTGATCAATGATGAAACCATTATATTCCCTTCCATCAATACATCTTGGTTAAATTAGTCTATACACATAAATATACACAAAATCAAGCAGTTTGTTGACCTTTTCTTCTTTTCCTTATATGTATTTTAAATTATCTTCCCTTATTGAAAAGCATTTCATGTTTGAGTATGATGATGTGATAGCCTAGGGAGGTCTCAAGAAGTATCATATTTTACTACATATTCCATGTATGTTTGGATCAAGTCAAAAAGATGTTTATTCCATAACCTTTTTTCTTCTTCCATGGATAGAAATAAAATATCTTATTCTCCACTCATAGGCTATAGTTTCGCTTTCATATGATTTCCCTGCAAAACAATTGCACCCTAATTTTTTTATGACACATAATTTCATGTAAAAGCTTATGGAATATCCTAAATGAAAACATTGAATGCCACATAGTAAATTGTGACTGGGTCCTTCAACATCCAAGACATCTACACACCTCATTTCGTTTCCCCATGATTTTATTTCCATAGAAAATAATTTTCATTCCTTCATAATAACTGAATAAAACGATACCTTCTTTATAATAACTAATTCCATTAACAAGATCCTTAATTTCTATCATATGATGGCTTGAATCACTTTCAATAATCGATATTCCAATGTAATCTGATGCTCTAAAATCAATCTCTACCACCACTTCCTGTTAATCTTCCTTCTTTTTTATCTATGGTTTTTAATTCATACATGGTCAATATTGATGATATTGATCTTACTCATAATATAATTGACCAAATTTATCTTTGAAAACTACAAACTAATTTTTCATTTCATCTAATTTGTTGATTAAATGAATTGATTATTATCACCAAATTCATTAATCTTTAAAAAATTTATATACATTTTTTATGAATAATATCTTGTAATGTTCCTGAATCCTCCACACCTAAAATAATGTTAATAAAATGATGATCTGGATTATTGAGTTCTGTATTGTTGCCTCTATTGATCTTGTTCACTTTGGTACCTATTCCCTATAGAACACACATTTTGTTAGTCTCTCATTTTCCCAAAACAATAACATCTAATGTGGGGTCCATTCATGTGTGTTACTATTTCATTACTCGTTATCCATTGGATTCTCTAAATCTTAGAGTTCTAATCTATACCCAAATAAATCTCCAATCTCATAGTGAGTGCTTCTAGTATGACTTCAACCATTACTGATTTATATTTTTTATCAAGTCCCCTTATTTTATTCTCCTTATAAATTGACTGTTTCATCATTTTTTCAGATCTTTGTGCACCATATCTATCTTTTCAATCACCTAAATTACTAGATTTCCTGATTTTATTCCAATAATATATAATTTTTCTTCATTATCAACTTTTTAACGTAGGTTAATGACTGCTTGTTTAAGATCATTGATACGTTTTATTTGATCTTTTTTAGTGAGAGTCAAACTATCAATTTCCCTTTTTTATTCTTCAATTTTGAGCTTGTACTCAACCGCCTTTTCTAAGAATTCTATCATTTAGGGCTTCAATTTTTTAATTTCATCATTTAGCTCAGAGTTTTCTTCTTCATGCTGCTCAATATAACTTTTGGAATCATGATCCACTTTGTTGGATTTATTCATTTTGGCTCTCCAAACATCTATCTCTATATGGGTATCTTCTCATTCATTCTAAAGGTCAAATATTCCTTCTAATTTTTCATAATTACAATCACTTTATTTACAAGTTTGGGAATTTCCAAAAACATCCACCATAGAATCTTCATTATGATCTTTTTAGTCCTCAAATTCCTCTACCTCGGATTATATTGAGGTGTTATCTCTTTTTGAGAGAAGATCTCTCTTTTTTAAGAAATTTATTTTATAATATTTCTTTCTTTTCACAAAGGATAATTACTTATTCATGGTAATTTAAACATAATCATATTAATATTCATGAAACATCATGGGCCACCTTTGTAGAGACCAAAAGCTTGACGTACATATATTTTACAATACTTTGTGGAATACTTAATACATAACAAAAATAGACACACAAGGACCATAATAGTTTAGTGTCTTTGGAAACTTGGGACATAATCTTCTAGTCATGGTGAAAGATCTTCTACATCTCCCATAAAGATCTTCCAAATTTTGTTTCCTTACCTAAAACCTTTCTGTTAATCCTAGGGGAAAATAAAACATAAAAAGGGTGAGATCAAATGCTCAGTAAGAGTAAGCATGGATAAGATAAAACATACAATATACATTTGAACTTAAAAACATGAACATAAAGTTTAAACATCAAAATCTTGAGCAACGAAATAAAACATGGAAGTACACAGGGCATAGATCATAATGGAACCTAAATCATGATAATGTTTCATGGGAATAAAACATGTAATTCTGGCATCCATTAAGAACATGTAATGTTTTCTATAGTAGCCAAGGCATTGCTTCCAAGAACATTTTAGTGGACAAAGTCCCTTTCTGAATCGAGTTCACTCTTCATTTCAGTCCTGTAATATTGAACCAGATTAACTTACCATTCCAGCCATGTCTATATCATGAGATATAAATTTTTACCCAATGCATTGGAGGGAGATATAGGTCCCACCCATCTCATAGTGAAATCATTCTTACTTGTGCCACAAAATAAACATACATCATTCATAAAAACCCAATAAATAAAATGGGTTTCATAAACATCGTCCCATCATCACATAATCCATATAAAAAAAATGGATATCATTTCATAATTAGAAAAGTGAAACCATGTAAATCATAGACACATTATACTTGAAACATAAACATATGAAATAATGTTTTCTTAGATAAAAAATGGTTTTGATAAAACACTTGAAATGAAATCTTGAAGAAAATATCCTTTCTTCTTCAAAATCATTTTCTTTTCACAAAATACCATGAAATTTTAAAAGAATAGGATTTTGTTTAAAATTTTCATGAAATATTTTGGAGGAAGCTTTATGAAAATAAGGCTTTATAAAACCGTAAAAATCTTTTCATGCCATATAAGTAAAAAAACATTCTCCACGTACTTTTGTCGGAAAATTCAAAAAGTACCACATAACGTAAAAAAAGAATGATTCCTTACATACCATGTAGTAAAAGTCAAAATGGGTGAAAATGACATTAAAAGTACATAAAATAACTTTTATAAAACATGTACATGGATGATAACAATAACCCTAGTAAATACTTACGTATAAGCAATCTCGGATAAAAATGAGATTTCAAAAATTATCCCTTACCTTAGGTCTGATATGCATTGTACGTATCCAAAACTCCTGTATAATGATTTAAATAATGTCATTGACTTATTACAGAATCATATTCATTGTTATAATATCATATATTGTTCACTTATGACTTTATATTACCCGTTCTTTTGTAAATTCATGTTAAAGTAGCGTTTTGGGTAAAATCGTTTCATTTATCATTCGTGTTTTTACTTGTAATTATTCATACGATTACTTAGATCATGATTACTAACATCCAGAATGTAAAACATGATTTATATATAATATATATTCAGAATATACATATATATAATGGATCGATAAATGGAAATAAGTACACCATTCATGGAGACGGTAGGTCGTATGTATGCATGAACGCTGTTTTCGTTTCCTTATTGAATTGAATGGAATTAAGTAGATGACATAAATATATATATACATAAATATAGTGGAATTATTATGTCATATATTTCATGATTACTTATTATATATACTTTATAATCATTCTTGAATGGTTATCATGGAGATTGAATCTCATCGCGTCGTGGAGACGGTATTCCGTACGTACGCACGAGCGATGATATCGTTCCCATGATCATGGAATTGTATTAAAGTGTATGTATAATATCACAGAATCAATATCACTTTACAATAATCATATAAATTCTTTATTTTCACCATTATACCCATTCAAGTAAGTTGGTGGTGGAAAATAGATTACACCACGACGTGGAGATGGTATTCCGTATATACGCACGCGCGGGGATTTCATTTTCCGTAGGATGGATAGATGGTGAAATATGGTTATTTCATACTTATAACAACATATCAGTATATTATTGATACTTATGTTATTACTTCATAATTAAACAACTAATTAATAAGAAGTGGAAGAAGAAATAAATTTGAAAGAATCGGTAACGGACATTACCTTTTCTTTGAAGCGCCTCTTTGAGACCTCCTCCTAGGGTACTAAAATTCGTCTTTGAAGAAGACCAGAACCTCTGGGATGTTTCTAGGGAAGTGGATAATAGAATTGGTCAGGGTTTGGACGAGATAGAAAGCTCAAAGTGGAGTGAGGAAGAGAGAGAGGAGGTTCCCTTTTATAAGGGAGGAGAGGGGAACTTTTGAAAAAACAGAAAATATTATTTTATTATGAAGTCATATTCGGTTTTTAATAGCTCTAATTTAATTTATTTTGAATCTAATGTTGGGATGGGTTGAAATCCTCTCATACAATAGAATTTAGAAAAGTTTAGGTTTCGATTTTAACCTTATCATTTCTATGTAACCTTAAGTTAAATAATTTTACTTTTACAGTGTCTTCTTGTTTTCTTACACTATAAGATTAATAAACTTACTATAACAAGCCAAAAGAACCTCAAGTTGTTTATATATAATTTTATCTAAGTCATTTGGCCGAAGCATAGATTTTTAGGAATAAAATAACAATTAATAATATAATATGTGTTTTAAAAACTATTTTATGTCAATTTTGACACTATTTGGTAATTGATTTTTGTGAAAATCATAAAAGAATGATTAGTTAGAAAAAAGTTAATTAAATCAATAGCTTCATGTCATATTAACATATAAAATTATTTCAATTCATAAAAAATCTAAAATTACATTTATTTGGGTATTTATAACATCAATTATGTCAATATTTATCTAATAAGATAATTATTGCATCATCATTGTGTCATAAATAAATTAAATTATTTATTGTCTAAAAATTATAAATAAAATACCACAATGTAGGAAATATTTTAGCTTTCTAATTAATATTTATAGTCGAATTGATCTTATGTATAACCCAATATTAAAAATAATTTAGTTATTAAACATTGATTTTAACTATTTTAACCCTTCTTAAAATAAATTAATAATAACTGTCGTAATCTAATCCAAGTGGGCATAAATGGACATATTTTATTCATTAGGTTGTTTTTGGTCAAATTACACTTATCTAATAGAATTAGGACATGTGTTAGGGTAATAATAATATCATTTTTACACTTAATTTCCCTATTTACTTTTAACCATGGTAAAAAACGTAAAAAGTTACTATTCACCAAAAATTATTTTCATCTCATTGAACCACATTTTAGTCCATGATATTAACCGTGTTACTCGGATTTTCTAAATTCAATTCACAGAAGTGGAAAAATTTCATTTAAATGAAAAAGTCAATTTATTAACTACCACTAAGTGGTTTCACTATTCATCGAAAATTGTAGTTTTTCAGAAAAATACCAAAAATCCAGCCTAAGAATTATTTGACGTTCTGAATTCAAAATTGATGTCTATTTTTACAAATTCAAAACATAGAAGTGTAATTAATTAATTTTAAAATTAATTCCCATTATCAATACTAATAGCGTGTTTTTTAAGAAACAATAACTATCAAAAGATTGATACCTGTTTATATCCAATTTGAAAGTGAAATTAATTCCAATGAAAAACATTGAATTAAATGGTAAAAATATATTCTAATTAAACATTAAAACCAATCAATAAGATAATATAACCATATAAATTATTGTGATCAAAAAAGTTGTTTTTAATTAAAATATAGCGTGTTTTTACTATTCATTAAAATATAAAAGTTATCAGAATAATATGAAAAATTTATCCAAGGTAAAATTTTATATCCTGATTCCAAAGAATAATTTTATTTTTTCAAATTTAACTTATAAACATTTCAAAAACTTGATTTAATGTGGGTGCGCCATCAAAAGGCGGCAAACCTTCATTTTTTGAAAAATACTTATTTTACCCGAAAATTTTATTTTCTTCTCATACCATGTTCTAGAAAATATGTAAGATGAATAATAATGTTATAAAATTTTAAATGTATTGAATACTATTCATAACGTCTAGACCATAATAATATTATAACAATATATGATCATTTTGTGAAACCCAGTATTGCGTACTACACACGCTATCGAAGAAGGTCGCGATTGTGTGTAATGAAATCCAAGTTGGGGTTGTGTATACTGAAAGCTAATACGGTGTTGCATATAGCACAAGATAATCATGTTGTAGCATACAACAGAAGACATCAGTAAATTAAAAAAATATTTTTCATAAAATCTCAGGGTGTTACATTCCCTTAAAAAGAATTTCGCCCTCGAAATTCATCGGGGTTATAAATCGTTTACTATTTATAGAAACCCATATCATAAAAAGGAATACTAAAACTTAATTTTAAAAACTAAAGTATGAAATGTAACGATTACCGAAAGAAACTCATCACTGGGATACCATATAAGAGAACATGGATGAAAATATGGATATGGAAGAAAAATCTAACCATCATGTTCTGATGGAGAGTGGTAGAAAACATGGCTATGAAAAATCCATCAATCAAAAAGCCATAGATTTGTGATGATCTAAGGTACCATTTGATTCATCGGATATAAGGGCACTAGGACAACATTTTTGGTTTTCAAGATCATTTCCGTAAAGTTGATGAAATTGGAATTATAAGAAACACTTTCGTGATTTTGGTACAGTCTCACCGTTGGTCGTTCATTAGACAATTTCCACTTCATCTCTTAAAGAAATGAAGTTGAATTTTTAATTCGTTATGTGTTAGAAAATCATGTGATAGAATGATGGGTCATTCCGTCTGTCTCAAACAAAAGGTTAGAGAAGTTATAAAAAATACATAAGTCCATCTATAGTGAAATTAATCATATATGGTTCCTAAAATGGACTTATACTTCCTATATCATACCAGTTAATAAAATAAAACTAGTTTCTACTAACCAGGGACTTCCTGTAGGCCATTGGTATGCGATAAAGGGCAGTCACACTTTAGTTGTGGGTTCGATTCCCACAGCCTTGTCTAACGCGATGGGCTTTCACTCGTCCTGCAGGTTTTCCTTTTCTAAAACTATATTACTATAACATCCGATCAATAATATCGAAAAAATTTCTATCCTTAAATAATACAAACTTATGTCCAACATAATCTGTTCCAATCTTCAGGCTTATCCAAAATACTGCTATCGAATCTCATATTATAGTGAAAACGATTACGAGAGAGTTCATATAACAAGAATGTTAATACCATCGTTGATCCCCAAATATCTTCAGATATTTCTTTTTGGTCACATCCCAAACATTCGAAGGCCTTAATCATGTATTCTCTTTAAAAAAAATGAATATCCATTGAACCTTAGTTAAAACATGAATGCAGTTAAAAGTTAACACTTTCCACATACAAAAATCCTCAAAATTATAAATACTCAAACCATTATATCACATAGTCCTTATATCAATTATGATATCATGAATACTGTCAAACATTTCATTTTCTCTTTATCCCTTCATTATACTCATATCATATTCTTTCCAAAATATTTGAATCCCTTTTCGTGGTTACCGATACCATAAAATTATTGAAAACTACAATAGATTAATACAAAAAATATTCTAATACACCATAAAAGTACCTCAACAACATTATTCTTGAATACTAATACATAAACACTTCAATCCATCCTCTTCAATGACTGTCCTAGAATAAGTCCTTCCTTGATTTAGAAGTAACTTTTTAGGTCAGGGTATTGAGTTGGGTAATGTTTGTGTTCTCCACAAATAAGACATTGAACTCCATAAAAGTCTGTCACTGTATGACCCTTTTCTCCACACAGATAACATTTGTCCCTCCATTTGATGTATTCCTCAAGGATCTTATTCCCTTATTTAGAAATCTCAATCTTCCTTTCTTCATGCTTCTCAACATGCAAACATGCATAAAAGTCTATCTTCCTCTTATTTGATGAATTAGGAATGCCACTAAATTTCAACTTTTTAATCATATATCACGACGACTGATTCGGAATAATTACAATATCTTTCTATCTAGGCATTACACAATTTTGTTTCTCAAGGTCACCAATTTTCCATTGGATTCAATGTTAACCGAATTTCTTCTGGTTCCCTCCATTGACTAAAACACAAAAAGAATTCTGTGAGAGGAAGAAATCATACAAGGAAAATAACATAATCAAGGGGGAGTACCTTCAATATCTAACATCATAGGTTTAATTCTACGATATTTAGCGCAATTATAGGACTATAACCTATAGGTATACTTAACCTTAGGGACATCCCTAGATATACCTTAGAAATATCTGTAGGGAACTCACTAAAGTTCTCACATCCTAGTTTACAAAGGTTAACTAAACCTTTCCTATGATACCAATTGTAGAGACCCAAAGCATGATGTACATAAATTTTACATTACTTTTGCGGAATACTTAATACATAACAAAAACAGAAACACAAGGTCCGTAATAGTTTAGTGTCTTTGGAAACATGGAACGTAATCTTCTAATCGTGGTGAAAGATCATCAACATCTCCCATAAAGATCTTCCACTTTTTGTTTCCTTAACTAAAACCTTTCTTTTAATCCTGGGGGAAAATAAAACATAAAAAGGGTGAGCTCAAATGCTCAGTAAGGGTAAGCATGGATAAGATAAAACATACCATATACATTTGAACTTAAAAACATGAAAATAAAGTTTAAACATCAAAATCTTGAGCAACGACATAAAACATGGAAGTACAATAGGCATAGATCATAATGGAACATAAATCATGATAAATAGAATGGGAATAAAACATTTAATTGTTTCTTCTATTAAACACATGTAATGATTTCCATAGTAGACAAGGCATTTCTTCCAAGACCATATTAGTGGAAAAAGTCCCTTTCTGAATCGAGGTCACTCCTCGTTCCAGTCCTGTAATTCTGATCCAAATTAACTTACCGTTCCAGCAATGTCTATCTCATGAGATATAAATCTTTACCAAATGCATTGGAGGGATATATAGGTCCCACAAATCTCATAATGAAATCATTCTTACGTGTGCCACAAAATAAACATACATCATTCATAAAAACCTAAAAAATAAAATGGGTTTCATAAACATCATCCCATCATCACATAATCTATATAAAATAAATGGATATCATTTCATAATAAGAAAATTGAAACCATGTAAATCATAGAGACATTATACTTTAAACATACACATATGAAATAATGTTATCTTAGATGAAAAATGGTTTTGATAAAACACATGAAATGAATTCTTGAGGAAAATATCATTTCTTCTTCAAAATCATTTTCTTTTCACAAAATACAATGCAATTTTAGAAGAATAGGATTTTTATTTTAAATATTCGTGAAATCTTTTGGAGGAAGCTTCATGAAAATAAGTCTTTATAAAACCGTAAAAATCCTATCATGCCGTATAAGTAAAAAAACATTCTCCTCGTACTTTTGTCGGAAAAGTCAAAAAGTACCTCGTAACGTAAAAAAAAGGAAGATTCCTTACATACAATGTAGTAAAAGTAAAAATGAGTAAAAATGACATTAATCATAAATAAAAACACTTTTAGAAAACATGTACATGTATGATAACAAAAACCCCAGTAAATACTTACGTATAAGCAATCTCAGATAAAAATGAGATTTGCAAAATTATCCCTTACCTTAGGTCCGATATGCATCGTATGTATCCGAACCTCCTGTATAATGATTTAAATAATGTCATTTACTTATTAAAGAATCATATTCATTGTTATTATATAATATATTTTTCACTTATGACTTTATATTACCCGTTCTTTTGTAAATTCATGTTAAAGTAGTGTTTTGGGTAAAATCCTATCATTTGTCGTTCGTGTTTTAACTTGTAATTATTCATATGATTACTTAGATCATGATTACTTACATCCAGAATGTAAAACATGATTTATATATAATAAATATTCAGAATATACATATATATAATGGATCGTTAAATGTAAATAAATACACCATTCATTGAGACGGTAGGTCGTACGTACGCATGAACGCTGTTTTCGTTTCCTTATTGAATTGAATTGAATTAAGTAGATGAAATAAATATGTATATACATAAATCCAGTGAAATTATTATGTCATATATTTCATGATTACTTATTATATATACTTTATAATAATTCTTGAATGGTTATCATGGAGATTGAATCTCATCACGTCGTGGAGGCGGTATTCCGTACCTACGCACGAGCGATGACATCGTTCCCATGATCGTGGAATTGTATTAAAGTGTATGTATAATATCATAGAATCAATATCACTTTACAATAATCATATATATTCATTACATTCACCATTATACACATCCAATTAAGTTGGTGGTGGAAAATAGATTACACCACGGCGTGGAGACGGTATTCCGTACGTACGCACGCGCGGGGATTTCATTTTCCGTAGGATGGATAGATGGTGCTATATGGATGTTTAATACTTATAGTAACATATAATTATATGATTGATACTTATGTTATTACTTAATAATGAAAGAACTAAATAATAAGAAGTGGAAGAAAAAATAAAGTTGAATGAATAGGAAACGGACATTACCTCTTCTTTGAAGCGCCTCTTTGAGACCTCCTCTTAGGGCACTAAAATTGGTCTTTGAAGAATACCAGGACCTCTATGATGTTTCTAGGGAAGTGTAGAAGAGAATCGGAAACGGACATTACCTATTCGGTTTTTAATAGCTCCAATTTAATTTATTTCGAATCTAATGTGGGGATGGGTCTAAATTCTCTCATTCAATAGAATTTAGAAAAGTTTAGGTTTCTATTTTAACCTTATCATTTAGATTTAACCTGAAGTTAAATAATTTAACTTTTACCGTGTCTTCTAGTTTTCTTACACTATAAGGTTAATAAACTTACTATAAAAATCCAAACGAACACCTAGTTGTCTATATATAACCTTGTCTAAGTCACTTGGCCGAACCTTATATTTTTATGAATAAAATAACAATTAATAATATAATATTTGTTTTAAAAACTATTTTATGGCAATTTTGACACTATTTGGTAATTGATTTTGTGAAAATCATAAAAGAATTATTAGATCGAAAAAAGTTACTTAAATCAATATTAACATGTTATATTAACATATAAAATAATTTTAATTCATAAAAAGTCTAAAATTACATTTATTTTGGTATTTATAACATCAAATATGTCAATATTTCATTAATAAGATAATTACTGCATCATACTTCTGTCATAACTAAATTAAATTATGTAATGTCTAAAAATTATAAATAAAATACCATTATGTAGGAAATATTTTTATCTTTCTAATGAATATTTATAGTTGAATTTATCTTAGGTATAAGACTATATTAATGATTATTTAGTTATTAAACTTTGATTTTAACTATTTTAAACCTTCTTTAAATAAATTAATAATAAATGTCCTAATCTAATCCAAGTGGGCCTAAATGGTAATAGATTATTCCTAAGGTTGTTTTTGGTCGAATTACACTTATCCAATAGAATTAGGACATGTGTTAGGGTAATAATAATATCATTTTTACACTTAATTACCCTATTTACTTTTAACTGTGGTAAAAAAAAGTAAAAAGTTACTATTCACCAAAAATTATTTTCATCTCATTGAACCATATTTTAGTCCTTGATATTAACCATGTCTCTCGGATTTTCGAAATTCAATTCATAGAAGTGGTAAAATTTCATTTAAATGTAAAAGTCAGTTTTTTAACTACCACTAAGTGGTTTCACTATTCATCGAAAATTGCAGTTTTTCAGAAAAACTACCAAAAATTCAGCCTATGAATTATTTGATATTCTGAATTAAAAATTGATGTCTATTTTTCCAAATTCAAAACATAGAAGTGTAATTAATTATTTGAAAATTAATTCCCATTATCAAAACTAATAGCGTGTTTTTTAAGAAACAATAACTATAAAAAGATTGATACTTGTTTATAACCAATTTCAAAGTGAAATTAATTTCAGTGAAAAACATTGAATTAAATGGTAAAAATATATTCTAATTAAACATTAGAACCAATTAAAATGATAATGTAACCATATAAATTATTACGATGAAAAATTGTTTTTAATTAAAATATAGCGTGTTTTAACTATTCATTAAAATATGAAAGTTATCAGAATAATATGAAAAATTTATCCAAGGTAAAATTTTATAACCTGATTTCAAAGAATAATTATATTTTGTCAAATTTAACTTATAAACATGTCAACAACTAGATTTAATGTGGGTGCGCCATCAAAAGGCGGCAAAACTGCATTTTTAAAAAAATACTTATTTTACCCGAAAAATTTATTTTGTTCTCATACCATGTTCTAAAAAATATGTAAGATGAATAATAATGTTATAAAATTCAAAATGTAGTTAATACTAATCATAATGGCTAGACCATAATAATATTATAACAATATATCGTTGTTTTGTGAAACCCGGTATTGCGTACTACACACGCTATCGAAGATGGTCGTGATTTCTTGTAATGATAGCCAAGTTAGGGTTGCGTATAATGCAAGCTAATACAGTGTTGCGTATCGCGCAATATAATCTTGGTGTAGCATACAACTGAAGACATCAGTGAAATTAAAAAAAAAATCACAAAATCTCGGGGTGTTTCATTCTACCCCCCTTAAAATGAATTTTGTCCTCAAAATTCGTTGGGGTTATAAATCGTTTACTATTTATAGAAACCCATATAGTAAAAAGGAATACTAAAACTTAATTTTAAAAACTAAAGTATGAAATGCACCGATTACCCAAAGTAACTCATCACTGGATTTACATATAAGAGAACATAGAAGAAAATATGGATGTGGAAGAAAAATCTAACCATCATGTTCTGATGGAGAGTGGTAGAGAACATGGCTATGAAAAATCCATAAATCAAAAAGCCACAGGTTTGTGATGATCTAAGGTACCATTTGATTCATCGGATATAAGGGCACTAGGACAACATTTTTGGTTTTCAAGATCATTTCCCTAAAGTTGATGAAATTGGAATTAGAAGAAACACTTTCATGATTTTGGTATAGTCTCACCGTTGGTTGTTCTTTAGAAAATTTCCAATTCATATCTTGAAGAAATGAAGTTGAATTTGTCATTCGTGAAGTGTTAGCAGATCATTTGATAGAATGATGGGTCATTCCATCTGTCTCAAACAATAGGTTTGAAAAGATATCAAAAATACATAAGTCCATCTATAGTGATATTAATCATATATAGTTCCTAAAATGGACTTATACTTCATATATCATACCACTTAATAAAATAAAACTAGTTTCTACTAAGCAGGGACTTCCTGTCAGCCATTGGTTTGCGATAAAGGCCAGTCGCACTTCAGTTGTGGGTTCGATTCCCACAGCCTTGTCCGACGCGATGGGATGTCGCCCGTCCTGCAGGTTGTCCTTTTTCTAAAACTATATTACTATAACATCCCATCAAAAATATCGAAAAATTTTCTTTCCTTAAACAATACAATCTTATGTCCAACATAATCTGTTCCAATCTTTAGGCTTATCCAATATACTGTTGTCCAATATCATATTATAGTGAAAACGATTACGAGAGAGTTCATATAACAAGCATGTTAATACCATCGTTGATCCCCAAATATCATTAGATATGACTTTTTGGTCACATTCCAAACATTTGAAGGCCTTAATCATGTATTCTCATGAAAAAAAAGAATACCCATTGAACCTTAGTGAAAACATGCATGCAGTTAAATGTTAACACTTTCCACATAGAAAAATCCTCAAAATTCTATATACTCAATCCAGGATATCTCTTAGTCCTTATATCAATCATGAGCTCCTGAATACTGTCGAACATTTCATTTTCTCTTTATCCCTTCATTATGCACATATCATCTTCTTTCCAAAATATTTTAATCCCTTTCATGGTTACCGGTACCATAAAATTATTGAAAACCACAATAGACTAATACAAAAATATTCTAATACACCACAAAAGTACCTCAACAACATTATTCTTGAATACTAATACATAAACACTTCAATCCATCATCTTCAATGATTTTCCTGGAATAAGTCCCTCCTTGATTTAGAAGTAACTTTTTAGGTCAGGGAATTGAGTTGGGTAATGCCCATGTTCTCCACAAATAAGACATTGAACTCCATAACAGTCTGTCACTCTATGACCCTTTTCTCCACAAAGATAACATATGTCCCTCCATTTGAGGTATTCCTCAACGTTCTTCTTCCCTTCTTTAGAAATCTCAATCTTCCTTTCTTTATACTTCTCAACATGTGAACATGCATAAAAGTCTATCTTCCTTTTATTTGATGAATTAGGAATACCACTAAATTTCACCTTTTTAATCATATGTCACAATGACTGATTTGACATAATCACAATATCCTTCTCTCAAGGCATTACAAAATTTTGTTTCTCATAGTCACCAATTTGTCCATTGGATTCAATGTTAACCGAATTCCTTCTGGTTCCCTCCATTGACTAAAACAGAAAAAGAATTCTGTGAGAGGCAAAAATCATACAAGGAAAATAACACAATCAAGGGGCAGTACCTTCCAGATCTAACATCTTAGGTTTAATTCTATGATCTTTAGCGCAATTCTAGGACTATAACCTATACGTATAGTTAACCTGAGGGACATTCCTATACATACCTTAGAAATATCTCTAGGGATCTCATTAATGTTTTCACATCCTAGTTTCCAAAGGTTAACTAAATCATTCCTCTGATACCAATTGTAGAGACCCAAAGCTTGACGTACATAGATCTTACATTACTTTTTCTGAATACTTAATACATAACAAAAACAGACACACAAGGACCGTAATAGTTTAGTTTCTTTGGTAACTTGGAACGTAATCTTCTAATCGTGGTGAAGGATCTTCAACATCTCCCAAAAAGATCTTCCACTTTTTGTTTCCTTACCTAAAACCTTTCTTTTAATCTTGGGGGAAAATAAAACATAAAAAGGGTGAGCTCAAATGCTCAGTAAGGGTAAGCATGGATAAGATAAAACATACCATATACATTTGAACTTAAAAACACATCACATAAATTTGAAACATCAAAATCTTGAGAAAAGAAATAAAACATGGAAGTACACAAGGCATAGATCATAATGGAACATAAATCATGATAAAATAGCATGAGAATAAAACATGTAATTGTGGCATCCATTAAGCACATGTAATGACTTCCATAGTAGCTAAGGCATTGCTGCCAAGACCATCTTAGTGGACAAAGTCCCTTTCTGAATTGAGTTCACTCCCTGTTCTAGTCCAGTAATACTGAACCGGATTAACATACCGTTCCGGCCATGTCTATCTCATGAGATATAAATCTTTACCCAATGCATTGGAGGGATATATAGGTCCCACCCATCTCCTAATGAAATCATTCTTACTGCCACAAAAGAAACATACGTCATTCATAAAAACCCAATAAATAAAATGGGTTTCATAAACATCATCCCATAATCACATAATCCATATAAAATAAATGGATATCATTTCGTAATAAGAAAAGTGAAACCATGTAAATCATAGAGACATTATACTTGAAACATACACATATGAAATAATGTTATCTTAGATGAAAATTGGTTTTGATAAAACACTTGAAATGATTTTTTGAGGAAAATATCCTTTCTTCTTCAAAATAATTTTCTTTTCAAAAAATACCATGAAATTTTAAAAGAATAGGATTTTTTTTAAAATAGTCATGAAATATTTTGGAGGAAGCTTCATGAAAATAAGGCATTATAAAACCATAAAAATCCTTTCATGTCGTATAAGTAAAAAATACATTCTCCTCGTAGTTTTGTCGGAAAAGTCAAAAAGTACCTCATAACGTAGAAAAAGTAAGATTCCTTACATGCCATGTAGTAAAAGTAAAAATGTGTAAAAATGACATTAAACATACATAAAAACACTTTTAGAAAACATGTACATGGATGATAACAATAACCCCAATAAATACTTACGCATAAGAAATCTCGGAAAAAAATGAGATTTGAAAAATTATCCATTACCTTAGGTCTGATATACATAGTACGTATCCGAACCTCCTATATAATGATGTAAATAATGACATTAACTTATTACAGAATCATATTCATTGTTATTATATCATATATTGTTCACATATGACTTTATATTACCCGTTCTTTTGTAAATTCATGTCAAAGTAGCTTTTTGGGTAAAATCGTTTCATTCGTCGTTCGTGTTTTAACTTGTAATTATTCATACGATTACTTAGATCATGATTACATACATCCAGAATGTAAAACATCATTTTTTTATAATATATATTCAGAATATACATATATATAATTGATCTATAAATGGAAAGAAATACACTATTCATGGAGACGGTAGGCTATACATACGGGTGAATGCTGTTTTCGTTTCCTTATTGAATTCAATGGAATTAATTAGATGACGTAAATATATATATACATAAATATAGTGGCATTATTATTTCATATATATCATGATTACTTATTATATATACTTTATAATCATTCTTGAATGGTTATCATGGATATTGAATCTCATCGCGTCGTGGAGACGGTATTCCGTACGTACGCACGAGCGATGATATCGTTCTCATGATCATGGAATTGTATTAAAGTGTATGTATAATATCGCAGAATCAATATCACTTTACAGTAATCATATATATTAATTACTTTCATCATTATACCCATCCAAGTATGGTGGTGTTTGAAAATAGATTACACCACGTCGTGGAGACGGTATTCCGTACGTACGCACGCCCGGTGATTTCATTTTCCATAGGATGGATAGATGGTAAAATATGGCTGTTTCATACTTATAATAACATATTAGTATATTATTGATACTGATGTTATTACTTCATAATGAAACAACTAAAGAATAAGAAGTGGAAGAATATATAAAGTTGAATAAATCGGTAACAGACATTACCTCTTCTTTGAACTGCCTCTTTGAGACCTCCCCTTATGGAACTAAAATTGGTCTTTAAAGAATACCAGGACCTCTAAGATGTTTCTAGGGATGTGGAGGAGAGAATTTGGCAGGGTTTGGCCGAGCTTGAATGCTCAAAGTGGTGTGAGGAAGAGAGGGAGGAGATGCCCTTTTATAAGGGAGGAGAGGGGCACCTTTGGAAAAACTAAAACTATTATTTTATTATGAAGTAATATTCCGTTTTTAATAGCTCAAATTTGATTTATTTATAATATAATGTGGGTATGGGTATAAATCTTCTCATTCAATAGAATTTAGGCAAGTTTAGGTATCTATTTTAACCATATCATTTAGATTTAACCTTATGTTAAATAATTTTACTTTTACTGTGTCTTCTTGTTTTCTTACACTATAAGTTTAATAAACATACTATAAAAATACAAGAGAATTCAAGTTGTTTATATATAACATTATCTATGTCATTTGGCCGAACCTTAGATTTTGTGGAATAAAATAACAATTAATAATATAATATTTGTTTTAAATACTATTTTATGGCAATTTTGACACTATTTGGTAATGGATTTTTGAGAAAATCATAAAAGAATGATTAGTTAGAAAAAAGTTAATTAAATCATTAATAACATGTCATATTAACATATAAAATTATTTTAATACATAAAAAGTCTCAAATTACATTTTTTGGGTATTTATAACATCAATTATGTCAATATTTCACTAATAAGATAATTACTACATCATCATTGTGTCATAAAAAATTCAAATTATTTAATGTATAAAAATAATAATTAAAATACCATTATGCAGGAAATCTTTTTATCTTTCTAATGAATATTTATAGTCGAATATATCTTATTTATAACCCTATATTAAAAATTATTTAGTTATTAAACATTGATTTTAACTATTTTAAACCTTCTTTAAATAAATTAATAATAAATGTCCTAATCTAATCCATGTGGGCATAAATGGTCATATTTTATTTCTAAGGTTGTTATTGGTCGAATTACTCTTATCAAGTAGAATTAGGACATGTGTTAGGCTAATAATAATATCATATTTACCCTTAATTACCCTATTTACTTTTAACCGTGGTAAAAAAAGTAAAAAATTACTATTCACCAAAAAATATTTTCATCTCATTGAACCACATTATCGTCCATGATATTAACCATGTCTCTCGGATTTTTGATATTCAATTCACAGAAGTGGTAAAATTTCATTTAAATGAAAAAGTCAGTTTTTTAACTACTACTAAGTGGTTTCACTATTCATCGAAAATTGCAGTTTTTCAGAAAAATACCAAAAATTCAACCTAAGCATTATTTGATATTCTGAATTCAAAATTGATGTCTATTTTCCCAAATTAAAAACATATAAGTGGAATTAATTAATTTTAAAATTAATTCCCATTATCAAAACCAATAGCGTGTTTTTTTAGAAACAATAACTATCAAAAGATTGATACTTGTTTATATCTAATTTCAAAGTGAAATTAATTCCAATGAAAAACATTGAAATAAATGGTAAAAATATATTATAATTAAACATTAAAACCAATTAAAAAGATTATATAACCATATAAATTATTGCGATGAAAAAATTTGTTTTTAATTAAAATATACCGTATTTTAACTATTCATTAAAATATGAAAGTTATCAGAATAATATGAAAAATTTATCCAAGGTAATATTTTATATCCTGATTCCTAAGAATAATTTTATTTTGTCAAATTTAACTTATAAACATGTCAAAAACTAGATTTAAAGTGGGTGCACCATCAAAAGGTGGCAAAACTACATTTTTTTAAAAATACTTATTTTACCTGAAAATTTTATTTTTTTCTCATACCATGTTTTAGAAAATATGTAAGATGAATAATAATGTTATAAAACTCAAAATGTAGTTAAAACTATTCATAATGGCTAGACCATATTAATATTATAACAATATATCGTTGTTTTGTGAAACCCGGTATTGCGTACTACACATGCCATCGAAGAAGGTCGTGATTGCGTGTAATGAAAGCCAAGTTAGGGTTGCGTATACTGCAAGCTAATATGGTGTTGCGTATAGTGCAAGATAATCTTGGTGCAGCATAAAACAGAAGACATCAGTGAAATTAAAAAATATATATTTTTCATAAAATCTCGGGGTGTTACAACTTTGTTGCATGATGTCCCACCTTTCTATATCAAAAGAATTCAAGCAAGAGTTTCCATTTTAACATTATTTTTCTTCGTTCAATATTTGAGAAAACAAATGTCATCACCTAATCTATTTCATCACCTTCATATCCGTCTTCAATTGTGAGCTTCTTCATGGCCTTTAATTCCACTTCGTTGGACTTCCCCTTTTCCATAGCATTGTTATCATCATCACTCATTCCATATGCTAAAATAATACTATGGAAGTTATAAAATGGTGGATCCTTCATATATTTATCTTCAAATACATAATCATTAAAATTGAACATATGTGGAATATTTCACAAGATACACTTAAAAATATTTTTATATTCAATAATTTCTCTGAGACTACACATGTCTCCCACAATAATATTCACCTTGTCAATGAATACATCAACAGATTCATTTGGGTGCATTCTTAAAACCTCCTAATTATTCAATATAACATGCATCTTTGCTTCTCTAAATTTTCAGTTTCCCTTATAAATATACATCAAATATTCCCACATTTCATGTGATAACATACATGACATCACCTTTGAATATATGGAATTGTATTGGTCTCCCCCTAAATCATTTATTCATTCAGAGACTATATCAAATTTTATTTAGTTAGCTTAAGATAAAGCATCACTATCAATGTTGGCTTAAATACCCTGAATCACTACCATAAACACATCCATTCCAAATGATCGCATGTAATTATACATCTTATTCTTCTATAATTGAAAATTTTTCCCATTGATTATCAGAATCCCTTTGTGATTAACAACCTCCATTTACACTAGTAAGAGATAACCAATTAATATCAACCATTCACACTAATACTAATTGTTAGTTTAATTAGGTTAAAAAACCTGAGAGGAGGGGTGAATCGTGGTATGATAGATTAAAACAACTTCCCCTTCAGGTATTGTTTCATCGTTAAAAAACTCTTCTCCCCCTTTCCCGTAGTAATGTATGAACAGAATTGAAATCATACATGGTACATAATAATTTTACGTGGTTCACCCTCATAGGGATACTTTTAAGGACAATCTAGCAGTGATTCCACAATATAAAAAACCCACTATAGTTTACTACCATATTACAAGGTTCATGCTAGATCACTTCTATGCCCAGGCTCATTTGTTTTACAATATTTAGGGTAAGCTTAATGCTTTCCCAAGGGTCACTATGTATATCGCTTTCTATAGATCACAACTAGTGGAAAGTATCACCATATTCCACTTACTTTTCTCATAACTCTAGAAGAGATCCACACATAGTTTATGGACTTGTAATTAACTTAATTATCAAGAATTCACAATCCTCAATTGTAGATATATGCTCTTTTAAATTCATGTTTTAACCCATATATGAAATTCAAAATTCTATATACTCTTAGTTTTGTGGAAATGTTTTTAAGAAACAATTTTCTTCCCTTCATGATATTACTTTAATCATCCCTGAATAGTCACATTTCCACTGTGAAATATCTTACAACGTGGGGAACAAGTTCTCCATGGATCACCTCTTATTCCATGGAATTATTTCTCATCCGTAGACCATCTATGTTTCTGTAGGCATCCTCTCCTTCCCTAGACCATCTCTTCTCTTATAGACTGTATTTTCTTCTGTGGAACCTTCTCCTTTGTAGGCTACAAAGCCCCACAAAAACCCCTTTTGTGAATTGTTCCCTTAGAACTACCCTCTTCATAGAATACTCCCTCATGAACCGCATCAGACGTTTCCAAATTCGTTACGGAGTGATGATATTTTCTAATGAAAATCGCTCAGATAAATTATATGATCATGGATATTTTAAATAGATCAAAAAACCCCATAAATATCAATTAATAAATTATTTGATGTGGTACAACCTTCACTATGTATTGTTCCATGTGGTTTTCACAACATATTTATCCTTTGTGGTAGTCAATGTCATTTGCAAACAAAACCCTTCACATAAGACATGATCACCACTTCACTTCCAAAATGACTAGAATCCTGTGAATATCAAGCCTCCCGCAAATTGTGGGCCTCCCATGAATTGTTCCCCGAAACATTTCATGTAGTGTGATTTACTGTCCTCATAGAATTTCTATGCAGATATCCTCCTTTTTCAATTTCACATCTTCATTTTTTTACCACATTTGTGGTCCGTAAACTCGGTTTTGTGGAATACTTTTTAGAATCCTTATTTTTCTAAAAAAAACTATCAATTTTGAGGCCCAAAAAATTTTCAAACACTAGGCAACAACACTAACTTAAATTCATGCTTTGAAAATTAAAAATAAAATGGATTCACAGACATCTAGATTTTTCGAACAACAAAATCACCCTAAAAACAATGAGATGTAACCTTGAAGGATTTTATACCTACATTAATTTATATCTACATAATGATAAAATCTTCATATCATTTATAATTCATATTAAATATGTTACTCTATGTGTGGTGAAGAATAACGTCTGACCAAAAATTCATGTAATTTATGTAATCATTAATTTGATAGTACATGTCATGAATGTGCATGGTGAGTCGTTTGTTCCAAATGTCACATGATTAAATAGTATACAAGTATATTACATATTGGTTAGATTCTTATTTTTATTCACCATGATTCCTCTAAGGTACATTTATACACACATGTAATTTTAAATAAATTTATTTATTTTATAAACAATTATGATGGATGAGATTCTCAACGAAATTTAGATAATAATTATGATAAAATAATTGACTAATTAAATAAGATATGTAAATGATTTGAGTGTGATTTATCTTGAATAAGAATGATTAAGAATTCAATGATAGTTTTATAAAATTTAACATTCATTTCATCAATGTGGATGATCATGTGTAGAGTCCACTCCTTTTTATCAGATTGGTTTCATTTACTTTATTATCAAATTAAATTGTTTCCATGCAAGCCAACAATCATCATATTTTTTAAGGGTTTGCATACCCATTGTTTCTTTTATCTAAAACCATTGTTTCCCTCACATGGATATGATTAAAAGATTTTGTAAAGTTTGTACCTATCAAGATATTAGAGGTGGTTTCTGGTTGGGTATGATGTGAAAACAATCCCATATAATTGCATTGGTGGATTGGTGGAAATTTGTAACATTAACATTAATTGGTTCATGGTGTTTTCCACTGGGTAAAGGGCATGTTTATCAACCACTAGACAAACTAACCATTAGTACAATTTCATGGTCATACTAATTTATTATTTTATTTCTATCACTTTTCATGGTTATTTTATTTTTAATTTTTTTCACAATCACATGAATTAATGAAAATAACAAGCCTGTAATATATAACTAAAATAATTTTTTTTTCTATTTAAATATTTTTTTAACACATGGTTAATCCCTTATGTAAATCCAATTAATATTAAAAATCATGTTATAAATATAATAATTAGAAATTTATGCATAAATGATAGAATCCATCAATTATATATATTATGTTGGTATAGCCTTTCATTACTTCTATTAAAATAAAACCATAGTTCCAAATGCATGACCATCCATGTATGGGGTGATTTAAATTATCGGGGAATTATAACATGACGTTTTTGGTTGAACTATCTTAGTTCACAATAAGGGTTTACTGAAAAAGTAGGACTTGCTGTAACTGAGAGTAAATGGTGGAGTAAATCTAATTTCATTATTTTAGGAGTGGAGAGTCTGCTCAAGAGATCAAGAAAACGAGAGTTAAAGAAGTTTGAATTTTGAATGCCTAACTAAAACTTTTTGAGTTTCTTGTACAAGCAATGTTTGGATAATGAGAATGGGAATATTGATCCCTTCCACTAGAATTTCTAAGAAATGGGATATTCTGAAGCTAATGGTGAGTTATATTGGGTTTCTATAAAATAGCATGAGATTAATCAATATAATATTTATGTATATTTATGCATTTGTTTTTAAAAAGTAACAAAATTTCTCTCATCTTATTTTGTAGAAACAACATTAAAATTAATTTAAATATATCATTACAATCCATAATTGAGAAATATATCCTTCTCATGGAAATAAATTTACAATAGTGTCAAACATAATTACATGTTATCCTTCCCCATGAATGGAAATTTTTTTCTGGTAGAACCCATTCGTAATGTTCCTAGTAATGAGGAAAATGATTAATAGTTATAATTCAATTAGAAATATTTGAATTGTTTTATAGATGTTAAATGTTTTATGCTATAATCCTTTTCTAGTGATCTTTTAAGCAACATGGTGACATGGATGTCTATATAATTATGTATCACCTTTAGGATCTCTAATAAGAGAAGGGAAGATAGTAGAGGAATAATATCAAAAATTCATTGTTTACAACTACACTTGGAGAGTATGTTCCAGTTGGGCCTCATGTTTTTAATCTTGTTTGATACATTAAACAATTAGACTTCATAGAGATTAAATTATTAGATTAGTTATGTATAAATATCATACTTTCATCACTACCCAATAACTTCACCAGTATTATTGTTAATTATAATATGAGAAATAATGAGAAGAGTCTTTCTAAACTAATTACTTTTATTCTCCAAGGAAATAAGATCATGGGTAATGATAAACCCATTATCATTATGGTGAATAGTAAAGGAAGAACATGATGAGGGGCCCAGTACTCATAATTATTCTAATGATCATGGGAACCCTCCTTCTAATAAGAGTAAGATCCAAAGGCAAGGCAATGAAAAGGAGGCTATATGATTTTCATTTGGTAGTCTAGGACCCATGAAGAGGAATTGCATCCAAAAACAAGGGGAAGCTTAATGTGTGTTTCTTACTGAGTGTAATGTTTCAATATCTATAGATTGAGTATTAGATATAGCTTCTGAAACTTAAATCAAAATCCAAACATGGGAAACCTATAAAATCTGAAATATTACTAGAGGAGAGGTGGACTACGAGCTATGAATGGTGTAACGCTAGATGATCTAGTAATTGGTGACTACCATATTGAATTTCAAATAGGAATGATTTTTGTGTTAAAATATTGTTATTATTTACCTATGGTTACCAAGAATATAATTTCTCTATCATTTCATAGTGCTGGTAGTTTTATTTTCATGCTTGGAAATTAAATTTGGTTCTTTTATTAGAACAACATATGTTATATGGAACATTTAGATAATGGTATTTATGTATTAAATTACAAATTCAATGTATTGGAAATAGATAAAAAAGCATGTTCTCATGAATCATACAACACACTACTATGGAATCACCATCTTGGTCATGTGAACTTGAATAGTTTGACAATTCTATGTCAAGATTATATTTAGACTCTTATGAGCTAAAACCACTTGAATGATGCAATGCTTGTTTATAATTGAAAATGAACAAACCACCATTTATTAGATAGGGTTAAAGGGCCCCAAAGCATCTCTGATTGGTACACGCTAATGTGTGTAGACCATTTTCTGTAAAAGATAGAGGTGGATATTCTTAATTCATAACTTTTAATGATGACTTGTGTAGATATGGTTATATCTACATGATGAGGTATAACTTTGAGCCCTATGGGAAATTTCAAATAATTGAATAATGAAGTAGATAATCATGTAGGAAATAATATAACCAATCTTTAATTGTATTGAGGTTTTGAATATCTAAACCAAGAGTTTATCAACCTTCTATTGGAGTTTGGGATTATATCTCAACTCACACACCTCACACACCATAGTGGAATGGTGTTAGTGAATGGAGTGATTGTACTTTATTAGACATGGTTTTTTTGATGGTGAGTCATACAGATCATACATTATCCTTTAATGAATATTCATTAAAAACTATGACATACACATTAAACCAAATTCCAACTAAAGTGGAAAATGGAATTCCCTTTATGTTATGAAGTGGAAGGAAACCTATTTTTTCACTTACTTGTATATGGGTTTGTGATGAATTTTTTAAGTCCTTATTAGGGGACAAGCTACTTCCCTAAGGTATGAAGTTTATCTTTATAGGGTATTCCAAGGAAACAAAGGGGTACGACCTATATAAACCATTAAGCAATGAATTTATTGTCTCCAGAACAGCTGTATTTTTTTGAGAGGGAGAACATAATCTAAAATAATAGTGAGATAAATATTTAATTCAATGATATTGATGCTCATGATACACAAGAGTTAGTATAGGATTAGATTACACAGGTCTTTGTGGATGAAGTAGTTCCTAAAACACAAGTACTATGTATCAGCGTAAGATATTTAAGAGAAATAGAGATATTTTGTTTTCTAGTCACCAGAGATGGTGACTAATTATTTGTTGACAATGATGAACATCTCTAATATAAAGAGGAAGTAGAGATCTTAGAATCTACAAGATGGAAAGAAGCCTTAAATTCTTAAATGGATTCCATGTATCATAACAATGTTTGGGTACTGGTTGATGCACCAGTTGATGTAAAGGATATTGGATTCAAATCGGTATTAATGAAAAAAATGGACATCATAGGTAAATTAAATAACTATAAATCAATTATAGTGACTAATGGTTTTAAACAACATCAAATAATTTATTATTATGAAAACATTTCACTATTTTTCAGGTTTATATCCATCATAATTATTCTTACTATAGAATATTACCATGACTATGAGATTTGGTATATGGATGTCAAACCTGCATTCCATAATGGGAACATTCAGAAATATGTCTATATGACATAACCA
Organism: Viscum album; assembly: GCA_963277665.1. Taxonomy (NCBI): domain Eukaryota; kingdom Viridiplantae; phylum Streptophyta; class Magnoliopsida; order Santalales; family Viscaceae; genus Viscum; species Viscum album. The sequence continues at coordinate 154,732,201 of OY728156.1, read as the reverse complement.
TAAGGATTGGTTAGTCCGGGTAATGAAAAATGGATTTACAAGTTTTAGAGACCCATTTATGGATTAAAGAAATCATCGTGGTCATGTAACAATCAATTTGAATAATCCATAACAGAATTTTGTTTCATTACGAATGCCTGTGAGCCATGTGCTTACATGAGGATTAGTGGAAATGATGTTTTTATCATATATTTATATGTTTATTACATATTACTTTTTGGAAATGGCATACCATTCTTATAGTCTATTAAGGACTTGTTAAACAAGTGTTTCTCTATGAAGGAAATAGGGGAAGTACCCTATGTTATATTGATCAATATCATTCATGATAGATCCAAGACGATAATTTCTCTATGTCCCAGAACATATGTTAACCAAATTGTAAATAGATTTAGTTTGGAACAATCCAGGAGAGTATTTTTTATATTGTCTCATGGTGTATGTATTTCAAATAAAATGTTTCTTAAAACAAAAAAGAGAATGAGAGAATATGTAATTTCGCATACCCTTCTGTGATAGGATCAATCATGTATTCCATATTATTATAATACTTCGTGATGGATATGCATTAATCTTGGTAAGAATATACGAAGAAAATCCATGAGAATAACATTGGATTTCTATTAAGTCTGTCCATAAGTATCTGAGAAGAACTAAGAATATGTTCCTGGTGTATCGAGTTGATGAGGAGTTGGTCATCAGAGGTCATAATGATTCTAGTTTTTAGATAAATCAAAATGTTATGATGTGGTGGTAATGATTTTTTTTCTAGATCAATGGAGGTGTTGTGAACTGGGAGATTTCAATGTAGCCAGTTGTCAATGATTATACATCAGTGTTTGAGTATATAACAACTTTTGATGCAGCAAATGAAGCCATTTAGATACAGAACATTTCCTATGATCTTGATTTGGTACCTATATGTAAATACTCAATCACCCTATATTGTGATAATAATGCAATAACGAATCTTTCCAAAGAGCCAATGTCACACTAGAGGAAAAATAATAAACTCAAAATGTATTACCTCTTGATGGATTTTTATCAAAGGGGTGAATTTAAAGTTAGAAGACAACCTGCATAATAGAATGAGGTAGACCCATTAAATAAATGATTAACTCATAAAAAACACAAGTATAATGTGAGATCATGAAAACTGAAGGTTTTAGTAGTTGGATCTAGTGAATGTGAGACTTTTTTGGATTTGGTTCACTAAAACTAACTACAATGTACTCTATAATAAAATATATTCACTTTTTTATATATAAATAAAATTATTATCACATCATGATTATTCTTATGAATAATATAGTATTAGAAAATGTCCTAAAAGTAGTTGTCTCACTAAAAGGACATAAGGGTTCCCTGATATGACGAGAACTCAAATGTGCTACAAATATATTCTTAAATATATGTTCGATATCCATATGATACCATCTAAGGGACACAAATGTTACAAGATATCAATTTTGGAGACTCATAGGACTTTTAGGCACCTTCTTATGGTGTACGCCCTAAGTAATATCTATTGTAGGATATTATTAGAATGTAACAACCTAGTAAAAAATCCCCATTTATATGTTTTCATTGGATGTTCCTATATCTGGACATGTGTACTGATCCATATAAATTAATATTATTGTTAATTATTATTATGAGTCGTGAAATTTTATGTATAGATGAAAATTGTGATGACATATATTCATTGTGAGGTATGATACATTGGGTGCATCACATGTAATATTTCATGACTGAATAATGCAGGAAAGTATCATTCCCTTATATTATTTAATGGAATTTGATATCTAAGTCACATTGATTAAAATGATATAGCATAAATAATTTCTTGGCCATGGTGTTCTATGGGGAAGTATAATTTCTAGGAAGTCACAAAAGGATACATTGATCACATAGGTTGATGGAAGAAGCATGAAACCTAATTGATTATAGATATCTTTACCAAGGTATTATATTGATCAATAACTGTCTATATGAGGTATTATGTCCTTGCTGCATTAACTTCATTCTCAATGGGTGCCTTGACATGTTTCTATATTTTAAACGTGAACTTTAGTCTAATTCTCATCAAGCAACTGTGAAAGAGGCCTTGAGGTTCACACACTAAGTGTATCCATAATCTCAGTTAAATAATATTATTATTAATTATTCTTTAAATAATGGAATAAATATTATTCCCACACATGGTTTAATAATTATTAACAGTTTCTTGATCGTATATATTTTTTACCAATTATTCAAGAGAATATAATGTGAGCAGAATATTTAATAATTATTTATTTGTTATTTAGTGAATATAATATTCATTATTCATTAGAGAATAATGAAGTGATATTTATTTAATAAATAAATAGTCATCATTCAAGGATCAATAAATATTTCATAGGAATGACAGATTGAGTTTAATGGTTTGGTGAGAAATAATAAATATTCAATATTATTTGATTAAATAATATTTAATTTAATTTTCAAGTGAAGTGCATGTCGAGAAATAATAATAATCTTATTATTATTTGACATTGGGTTCCAAAAGAACTAAATAAATAATAATGGAAACTTATGAAATTATTTATTTATATCCTTGGAGAAATATAAACAAAATTATATTATTTTATAATTAAGCCAATTCATTTCTTTAGTTGTGCATAATTAATTTGTTGAATCATCTAAAGACCTAGAGAGCACCCTTCTCCAAGAATGATCCCAATAATGGAGATAAATATTCTTCCCACTCCCACTATAGAGTCTAAAGAGATCAAGGAGGATGTTATGGAAGTGATTATCATGGTGATAAATGGTGTAGGATGCAAGTGATATGATCTATTGTGCTAGCGCTCATAGATTCCTATAGTGACGTTAAGAGATTTTTGGAACACGTGTGGATCACCGCTAGAGTTAATCTACTCTAAATTCCTAAAAATCAATAACAGAACAATGGAGATCATTTTTTAGATCCATCAATGAAGAACCAATTACAATAAGGCAATTCTTTAATTTGTTACATTAATTATAAATAATATGTGATGATCCTATTTTGGATCTAGAATTCTATCCCTTGTATGTTTTCTTTGATTCAATTATATAGATAACGACAATTTTCATTGTGTAGAACTTGAATTGATAATTAACTGTGAAAAAAATAGTTGGGAATAACCCATATCGTGCTTCTATTGTTTCTAGAAGCTATATTAATAACCATTTTATTTTAACTTGAATATAATTATATTGGATTGGGTTGCATTCTCTTATCTCTCCCTCTATGTTAATGTTAAATTTGTCTAATTTGGTTTTTATATTTTCGATGGTTATTCATTAATACATCAATCCATCATTAAACCTCACTTCATGAAAATCTATTTAACAACAGAACTGGTTTGATATACCTTCTAGATTCTCAAATAAATTTATGGATCTGGAAAAAACATAATTTATAAAGTATTTCTAGTTTTTTTTGTGGAATACGGAGGGGTTTGAATTGCTTAATTTCCCCCTTGATCTCTCCAAAACATGTTAGGGTTATTCTTAAAAGATTCTCTATAATTTTGATAATTTTATAATATTAAATTTATAATATGAAAATGAGTACCAAACTGAATAATGTTTACCTCTTTAGGGGGATGAGATGGAAAATCGATGTTTGGGTATCAAGTTGTTGTGCGAAAAAACATGTTATAGTATTGGAATTTCTTCCGAAATAATCTACCGTGATATTCACAATATATTCCACAATCCTTTGGGTGGGACACAATCTTATATATGGTTCTCTTCGAATAACTTTTATGCTAGGAGTTTATCCATTTTTTTAAATCATTATTTCAACTCCTCATGTGATTCATCAGAAATAATTAATACAAAAATACTGATGAACTACCTTTTGTTGGTACAGAGTGAGCCAATTATAAGATATTTTGATTAAGGTTTGGGGAGAAATATTTTTATTGTGTAACATCCAATGAATCCTTCTAAATATGTACCATGTTTAATGGAAAATATCTCTCTAATCCAGAAAAAAATACCTTGATTTTCAGCCTCACCTCAAGGGCCATATTTCTTGAGATAGATTTGCAACAAATTAATTTTGTAATTTCCTCCAAAAGGTCAAAAAAATCATAATATCAAATATAAAGAAATATTTTATATGATCCCATTAAATAGAAGGGTAATTCCCAATGTCTATGCTCCTCCTCACTATTTTAATGTAATGGTAATTGATGAAAGTTAGTATTAAAGTATTTGATAAAAAATATAGAACCATCCCTAGTATTTCCATTTAAAGAGGGTAACCTAGAGATATATAATTCCTTCATCTCATAATATTAGGATCTAGTGTATAATCATATGTAGTATGGGTTTTTTGGACACTCTGTGATGTTAGAAATATTTATGCTTGGTCTCCACTATTACAGTGTTTCCTAGATTATTTGGAATAATATTTTGATATAATTTTATAGATCAAAAAATTTCCACATTTTCCATTTATTTTATTTTCTTTCTACGGCAACATCAGTGTTTACTAATTTCATGAATTATGGTTTTTGACATTATAGTTGATGTTCCCCCCAGCTTTCATGGAGTAGTAACTGAACAAAATATGGTCATTATAGTGAAAACAAATTCAGAGGCATAAATTTTTATTTATCGATTTTCTATGAAATAGTTTTATTTTTTTCGTAAATTTTCTCATTTTTATTACTTATAATAAATAACAAAAATTTAATGTAGTAGTATGTGACCCAATAAAATTTATTTATTTATAATTCATACTATCTACTAGCACTATGGTAAGTTCAGTCACACCATAGATAATTAATTTTGTGAAATGAAATAAACCAAGACTAACAGAAAGAAATAGTAAATGAATTAAAAATTGAGAAATAATGGATGGCGAGAAATTAATGGTGATGTGATTTTGAGAATAAATTGCATGAACATAAAGCATAAAAAAATTATGAATCTGAGTAGGGAATTATTTTATGGAAAACTAGTTAAACTGAATTGGAAATGAACTATGCCTTGTTAATAAGATTAACATAGTGGTGAAATAATAAAATATAGAAGGTAATTAAAGTAATAAAATATAACTCCCCTGACCCACACTCATGGACCTGGTGTTTAAACAGATAAAATTTAATGTTAGATTTTGTACACAACTATGATTATAAAATAATAATATCATTTAAAAACCAAAGACCTTTTAATTTAGAGTTTAAAGAGTTATTAAAAGTCACAAACTATTAAATATAATGTCTTACCCTCAAATGGGAAATTGTTTCTTCTATACTATATAAGAATATAATAAATCTATCATGAGTCCTCAACACCACCTTTAAATTCTCCCCAAAATATACACTTCGTGCATTATTATAATTAATAATTTCTTTCATAACAAGGGAAGGGAGAAGGTGGGTTATATAAAATTCATAGTTAGGTTAAACATGATAATAAATCATAAAATGAGAGATGTGAGGCATAACATGATATCTTAATGAGGATGTTCATAAGTATTGAACCATCGAATAAAGAGATGATATTATACGTAAATGTATTAAAAATGATCATAATATAAGGTTATAGTGTTATATGATGGTTGTGATGATATAAATATGACATCATAAAAATAATTGAAGGATCCATGCCTCATTAATATAACATAGTTTTCAAGGATAACTAACTAAACACCATATTTATCTAGGTTCAATGTCCATTTACCATGATATCTCATGTGATGGAATCTTAACCAAATTAATTGGAGGGATTTTTAATTCTAGAACCACCCCTCACATAATTAAAATCATACATTTATTTACATAATGTTTTAGTCAACATATCATAAAAAACAAAGTAAATAAAATTATTTTTATATACTTTTCTTGTTCTACCAAAAGGAATCGTTAATTATTTCATCTATAATCCTAACATGATAAAGCTGCAAAACATTAAATGGTATCCAATGACATTAAAAATAATCTATTTTAACACAACTCAATAAATATGACTATGAATATGGTATATTCATGATATTAGAAATAGGTATATGGTTTATCCAATAATTTACATAATCAATTGAAGTATTGGTCATCTAGGTGAACACTCTTAAATCATTTAAAGGAACATAGATAGCCCACATTGGATAGGTAATGTATGTAAATAATATCTATAAAAATGGTTTATTAGAAATAAAAATGTGGTTATGTGTAATACCATAGATGTAAAAGGGAATTTTGTAAGTCATTGAGAAAAATATGGTGGATGGTTTCATTTTATGAATACCCATAATCAAAATGATTACATAGATTAAGAGAAAACATGAAAAAATATGAAAAAAATAAAAATATATTAATTTTCCTTTTTCATTGAAAGTTTTTAAAATTAATAATTTATTAAACCATTATGGTAATAAATTTATTTTTAAAAACATTAAATCATATAGAGGATTTCTCTTATAAATTGATATAGGTAGTGAAAAAATTCTTGCACATGGAAACTTGTAAAGGAGATTCCGTTTATTGAAAACTACCAATGTGTAAAGCATTAAAATTAAATTATTTTAAAAAAAAATTAAATAAAGACAATTTATTTTAAAATAACATTAAATCATGAATTGAGTGTTTATAAAAAATATATAATAATACAGAAAAAGAAGAACCTTTTGAAAAATATCTATGTAGAAAACATTAAGTGTCCATTAAAACCCCTTTTATGAAACCCACATCATAAATATGATAACAAAACTTTTATTTTAAAATAGGTAAGGTAAAAATTAAAGGATAGTTTGGGTGAATCATATTTTAATTATAGATCACACTTTTGAAATGTAAAACATTTATATCGATGAAAAATATCTATTGGAAATAATAAGAAATATTCTTATCAAAATAATGATTTTATTTGAAGAAGTTCTTCTAAAAATGTGATGAAACTAATTAAGAAAATTAATATCTAAAGTGAAAAAAATATATCATTTTAAAATATATTGATAGGGAAAACAGACTTAGAGAAAATAAACATGAAGAGATTTCATGACTCATGGGAAAAAACAAGGATCAAGAAATAAATTATACCTTCAGTAAGATTTTAATCTAAAAAAATAAAGAAGAAATATATTGATAATGACTGTAAAATACAATGAATAATATAATATTAATGAAAATATTACAATGTGATGGCATATTTTCCATATAAACAAAAATTTGTCTGTTGAGTAAAACGTTTCTCAACTAAGAGAGTTTGAGAAAAAATTAAATTACCTTATTTCACCAATTAGTTGATAACACTCTATAATAATTTAAATGAAGCATAAATATATTTTAAATATATTTAATATCCTTATTTAACAGTATATATCTTTTATATACTACATTTATAATTATTCACTATTAATATTATTGATCATTATATTTTATTTTTAATATCGGGTGTGAACAATTTAAATTGTTTTCCAAATGATTTTAAAGGTTAATTTTTATCCTTGATATTTTTTAAATAGTTCATAATTCTGAGATTAAATATTGTAAAATAATATTATATATATATATATATATGATTTTTATTTATAAAATTCAAATTCTATTGCATGGGAATTATAATTATGCATCATGAAGAAGTAAGAGATAACTTATTTTTAATGTTTTTATTTACCAAAGAAGAAATAAATGGAACCTTTAAGAAATTTTATTGCATTATATTTACACTTCACAACAATATATTATATCCTTGACCATTTACAATATTAACATTACGTTTTCCCATATGCAGGCGGTAAAAAAACCAAAAAAAGTGTGTCGTAACGATTAAATGAGTAAGAGAGTAATATTACATAACGATTATATAATATTTAAAAAATTATTATAAATGTAATATATATAAATAGTTATTCACTATAAAATCAATTATTATAACTAGGTATTTTTGTTGGGGTTTAAAATGAAATTTATTATCCATGGAGGCAGTAGTCAGTAAGTACGCATGATTAACAAACCAATTTTTCAATGAATGATTTGAGTGGTGATAATTGGAAATTTATCATTTAAAAATTATAAAAATTTTACAAACCAAATATTTATTCAATAATTAAACTTTTAGTTCAATAAATGTTATTTGTTTAAGTGAAACAAGACTCATCATTCATATAGGTATTAGTCCGCACATTCTCATTATTATCGATCCAATTCCATGAAGAATGGGAGAAATGAAGGAAAATGTAAAAGATGATATTTTAAAAAATTATAGATGAAATATAAAAAATATTTATTAATAAACCACATCATTTATACCATCCCAAATATGTGGGGATGAAAAATAAAATTCATCATGTCATGAAGGTTGTAATCAATATACATGCATGATCTATGAATTTGATTTTCTTAGTGGATGATTTGGAATAAATACTAAATTGTTGTCAAATTAATATAGTGAAATTTAAGTAAATATATATATGATATAGAAATCATTTTATTTTCAATTATATTTAAGATTATTATGAGGAAAAATTAATATAAAAGAAAATGGGTAGAGTGATACTCACGTCGGGAACTTTTATTTTCCTTGGAATTATACTAAGAAATAAAAGGTTTAAGGATTATGTAGGGAAGAAAAAAAGGATATGGTTAATGGGATAAGGTTATATTATTAAAAAATGGGTATATTTTAACTATGTAATTAGATATAAATGGTGTTTAAAAAAGTTATTTATGTTATTCTTTTTACAATAGAAGGGAATGGTTGTTTTGGAATTAGCATAACTAATTAATTTATTTCATTTTAAATTTCAATGTCAAACACCCCCATAATTAAAAATTATAGAGGACGAACCATTATATGTGAAAAACTATCCCACTAACACATTTTGGGGACACATTTCAGTTATTTTGGTGTTTTTACTTTCACATTGCACTTTACCCATGTGTACATTTTAAAATGTGACTTTTAATATCACCTATGTTAATTGAATAAAATAATCATCTATACATTTAAATTACAACATATTTTTATAATTATTACTCTATATATGATATTATTTTTATAACAGAAAATAAAAATGATTATGAAATGTTTAATTTGATATGAATGCACTTAATCTTTGATAACAATTTTTAAGATTAATATGTTTTTAAGATTAAAATTTATGTACGAGATAATGTTAAAAATATCAAAAAAAAAGTTATGTACAAAATTAATTAATTGTAAATAAAAACAAGGTTTTTGAAAATAAAACAAAAAAATAACTGAATTTTAAAAACATAATAACTAATTAAAAGAATATATATAAACCAATTTTCTTAATTAAAGTAACATTTTACTTTTGTTTTAAACATATCAGCCATTGATTGCCTAAGTTTAAATAACTTTTTAAATAGCATAAAGTTGTTCCTTTATTTCATATTTGATTAATTAAATGGTTTTATTACAATATATGTTATTGTTATATATTTATTGTATCATGAAAATCATAATTTTTTTAAAAATCACATTCTCAATAAAAAAATTTATATTTTTAGAAAATGCATAAAAATCATAAAAAGTAAATTTTTTTATTTGAAATTAAAAAATATATTTATTTTTATCAAATTACATTATAAAAAATTATATAATTATCTTTTAATATAAAATAAAAAATATTAATATTAAGTGCGTTTATTTAAAATATTACATTCTTAAAAACTAAGTTCTTATTATATTATTTCAAACCGATTTACTAATTTAAATGTTTTTAACATATTATATTGAATTTAAATATATTATATTTTTTCATAATTATATTTTAAATTTTATTTTGATAATTTATTATTGTATCACAAAATTTGTTTTAGGGCTTAGGAATAAAATGTCGAACATGATATTATTTAAAGAAATAATGATTTTCTAAAATATGAGGATGTCACATTCTTCCCCTTTTATAAATTGAATCCTAGAAAAAATTATAAATTAATAAAGTTTGTTAAAAGGAAAAAAAAATTGTAAGATAAAATTTTCAATTAAATGCCTATATTAATTGATTAAGTAAAAGTAATATAAAATTATTCTTCCTCTATCGATTTAAATAAAAGACTTATTTTTCATCAATAGTTAGATGATTTTTATCCTCCTTTTACACACATTAAATATTTTATAATTCCTTTGAGAAGTTCCATGGTGTGATTATTCTAATAAATTTCACCTAAAGGAAATTTATTTTGTTCCCTTCATCATCTTGATCACTCGTATTTACCCAATACACAATACTTTTTTTCTTAGTGTGATGGGAATTAAACAATTTTTAGTTTTTTTATAATAATTCATAATTATTGATTTTGAAAGAAAACAAAATTTTTCACACCAAATCATATCCCAATAGAATATTGGTCGGTACGATCATTCCACTGGCCATTACATCAATTTTTATCTTAGTTTCTTCTTTCTCAAGTGTTTATATTAAAAGTTATATTAGGGGTAAGAATACTTAAATTATAAAATGTTAAAATGAAAAATTATGAGATTAGATGAAATAATTCATAAATGATGTGTGCACCCAAACATATAATTCTTGATAATTAATCTTGGTTATCCATGGTAATTTATATATTAATCTCTCTACAATAGTTAACCCCCATAAAAGCATATAATCAAATCCATCAAAATGGTTTATAAAGGGAATGTGAATTTACCAAAGTATATCCTTCATGAGTGTCTGTCCAGGTGCTTAGTTGGAGACCATTCACTATCATGTATATCATGTTCATAACAAAACATTATTATTTGTAGGGGTGAAGGATAAATTATGTTCTCTTGAAGTGAAGACAATTTGGGTTCAAGATCACACTAACAATAGGTTAAGCATAAGCATGGAAGAAAAATATAATTATTATTTATTAAAGATATTATTATCAACATCATTCTCATATTTAATAAAATGTATTATAAAGTGGGAGGATATTAATTTAATATGTAATGTATTTGGTGAAAAATTTAATATATCATTTTAAAAAAATAATGGTATGAAAAGGAGACTTAGAGGACCAAAATGAAGAATAGATCTCCCGAGTCATGAGAAAGAGAACATGAATCTTGAAAAATGTTACAATATGATTAACATCTTAATCAAACCCCATGAAGGAGAAATATTATTATAATGGTATTGAAATTACATGAATAAAATATAATTCATTATAATATAGAAATAAGTAGTAATATTCAATATATAAAAGTAAATTTGTGCATAAAGTAAAACGTGTCACAATAATAGGAGTTCGATAAAAAATACCTTACCTTTTTCTCCACTTAGTTGATCAAAATATAAATAACATTAAAAAATAATAAATATATTAATGATATATTTTATAACTTATTCATCAATAAATAAAAATTTAATTTAATGACTATTAATATACTATTATTATTGGTTATTTTTAATATTAGGTGTTAAAAATATTATTTGTATTGCACTATATTTTTAATGGTACTATATGTCCTTGATATTTGATACCATGTTCCTAATTACAATATTAAATAAGGTTATGTAATATACATCCCATTATTATTTATAATGTTTCATTTTAAATTGTTGATATTTTAATAACGTCTCGTGATGATGAAGTTAGAGAAAACCATTTTAGCGGTTTTTAATGAACAAAGATGATATATTAGTTATATGTTAATATATTAATATAAATACTCCAGAAAAAATAAATAATATTTACTAATGTATTATTATATTTCATTAATAGTATATAAAATTCCTTAATCATTTACTCTATAAACATATCAACATCGCTAAAGTAGGTGATAAAATGTCCAAAACAAAAGTGCATCATAATTATTGAATGTGTAAGAAATTCATATTACAGAATGATAATATAATATTTATAGAAGATTACAAATTTATAATATAAAATATATCTCCATAAACCCACTCCTAGAACCATTAATTATGGGTTGTGTTGAAAAAATAAATCCATTATCATATAGGTGGTATTCCGCAAATACCCATGACAAACGAATTCATTTTCAATGAATGTTCAAAGTGATCGTATATTAAAATTTATCTTTTTATAATTATAATAGTCTTATTAAAATATTATTTTTTTTAAATTACATTTTTAGTTCCTTCCATTTTTGGTTTTAAATTGAAAATAAGACGCGTCATTCTTAGAGGTGATAATCTCCACATGCACTTGATTATTATTCTCAATCCTTAGGGTAGTGTAGAAATGATGGTAAATGTAAAATATTATAATTTAGGAATTATATAGGTGAAAGAAATAGAATAATTATTCATAAAACCATAATTTGTTACAACAATAAGAGGTGATGATGAATCAAACAATATCATGTTGTGAAGGTGGTAGTCTACATGTAAACATGATCGATGAAATTTTTTCCATTGGATGCTATTGAATGAAGGAATAATTTTTATGTAGTTAATATAATGAAATCTAAAAATATATATTATATTTAATTACTTATATTTAAAATTTATTAATGACTAGTAAGAGGAAAATTTAAATAGAAAAATCAATAGGAGAGTGATACTAACATCGAGAACTTTGATATTCCATAGAATTTTACTTCTAAATGAAGATCTTTTGATAATTATGGTTGGATAATGGATATATATTTTGAGATAGGATTATACAGTGAAAAATGGGAATATTTCAACAAAGTAATTTAAAGGAAATTTTGCGTAAAGAATGGGTGTAATTGTGTTCTTTTATAAGTAAAGGGAACAGTAGTTTTGGAATTATTATAACTAATTAAATTACTTCCTTACACTATTTAGGGTCAATGAATTTCATACGTCTAAATTTTATATTTTTTATAAGATATGGTCGAACCTCCTCACATAAAATCATTTATGGAACTTTATTGAGTTATTTAAGTACTTTTACTTTTAATTTTCACTTTACTCATGCGTACTTTTTCTTGTGGTAACATTTATGTTCACCCAAGTTAGTTAATTTAATTTTTAGTAATTGATATTGATCATGCTACATAATTTAGAGTCGTAATACATCATTTAATATTAATTTTATCAATTAAATTTACTACGAATAATAAAATTTCATTTGAAAATAAATGGGTTTGACGCTTCAAAACAATTTTTGAGATAAATAAGTTTTTAAGGATAAAATTTATGCGTGAGTTAAAATTAATAATGTGATTAATTTTATTAGGTAAATTAATTAATAATAAATAAAAATAAGTTTTTGTGATATTAAAATAAAACCATAAATGCATTTTATAAGAATATTTTATAATTAATAGAAAATATATAAAACAATTTTCTTTGTTAAATTAGCCTTTTACTTTAGTTATAAAAAATTTGTCCATCAGTTTTATAAGTTCCGAAAAAAATTAAAAAGAATAATGTTTATCCATAAATTTATATTTTATTAATTAAATTTATTTATGATCTTCATGGTGTGATGTTCTAATATATGTATGTATTGAATAGAGGGAGGGTTAAATAGTCTTTTTACAATTTATTCCATCTAATATGATTATCATTGTGTTCAAAAGTGTTAGTTATGCACTAGAATATAGAAAAATTAACACATGACGTTTTTTATTATATTTTTAATCCCTATGATCACATTCTACTTTTAAATATCCATTACTCTATGAGGATACTTTTATTTACTAGTTCCTCACATTTTAAAGGGATTATATCCCCAATTTCAAACAGACATATGTTTTTCTCACCTGGAAGTATAACCCCTGAATATTGAAAGAGTCACAACCCACCTAAAAACTGTCTAGGATTCACAACCCAACATCATTTTAGATTTGGGGAATAACCCATTTGATATATTTTTTATTTGAAAAGATTAATCCAACCATATAAAATAAATTGATGATAATATGAAATAAAAAAAATAAAAAAAAGAAAACAATTTAGAAAATTGGTGGAGAAGATGATGTTGAAATTTGATGCAACTCAAAATCTAAGATCATTTCGGTAGTGGATGATGAAAATGATGAATTATTTCATGATGGTAGTAATGGAATATAAGTACTTATCAAATGACATATGAAATTTATATTTTTCTATCTCTATTATTGACTCATTATAATCATCATCAATCTTTATGGAATAAACTTTTTATCATATTCCTTGATTCGTAATGAAATGGATAACTAATTTTCATCAAATCTATAGATCATGGAGGTTATATTTGGTTAAACATATAAATGTGTATTATAAAAATAATAAACTCACAAAATATATTCATTACCTATATTTCAAAATATTCTACTTAACATCATATATTTGGTTCTCTTTTTTTATATAAAATAATAGTATAAAATTGCATCATGAATGTTATAAAAAAAATATAATATTTATTTAAAAAAAATTAAAATAAAAAGTGTAAACGTTAATGTCATTTTAATATAAAATATTCTCAAATATAACGTTTTTTAAATACACTTCATGTTTTCCAAGTGTAAAAAATTATTTCTTAGAATAAATTATATAATATGTAATTGTATTTAATCAAAATATGATCCATAAAATTTTTATTAAAAATTTTTACTTAAATTATAAAAATTAAAATAATATATGAATTATAATTTGGAAATTTTATTTTAAACTAACGGTATGTGAAAAATAATACAGAGAGGTAGAAAGATGTTTCTACCATCCTAAAATCTATAATCGAAGATCATGCTACTTTTTTTGAAGATATACCATGAACAAGATCTTCTATTCCAGAATGATCTATCATTTATTGAACTACCAATTGGTTATGATCTACCGTTTAGTGATATACCATTTACTAATTTATAATTCAGTGATATACTGTAACATTTTATGTGTTCTATAATCATATAATATACGCTATCATTGATGGTAAGTAATGAAAAACTCTGGATGATTGAACAGTTGCAATACTATAGTCGAATGAAATAATATGGGCAGTTCTACCAATAGATGGTCCTACTACCATCATGTTCAGTGAATAATATAATGTTGAATGAAATATAATTCTACCAGTAGATAGATGATCTAAAATTATACTGTAAACTACCATTTATATAGGCATGGTACTATAGAGGATGTTAGAGGGGAGTTATCATCCAATCATGAGATACTACCTTGAAGAGAATTCATGCTAATGTCACTATAGGATGGTGTTTCAACCCCAAAAATTGGGAACGGTCAATCATTTTTGATGAGATAACATTGATATAATAGTCACCCATTATAGTTGGTTAGTAGATCTTCCATTTAGGGATGAAGTACAAAGAGGAAGGTCGAGTGGTTGGAAATTGCTGCTATAGATTATAGTGCTTCCATGAAGTGTAATGAATATACCATTGAGGAGTGATCTAATGGTGCTCCAAGTGTTCAAGGACATTATGTGAAAATGATATGAGTTATTGTCATTATTATTTTAATACTCAAACTCATCCAAGGATTTCCATCATCTCAATACCTCCCAAAATCGACATAGAATTACCAGGGAAGATTAAAGTTTGATCATCAATGGTTATGTATTTATCTATGACATACATGAACTTATTTTATGTTTCTCTAGGAAGATGACGGTCCCTCAAATTATGGGGTGGATCAACTGAAGCAGATCATATATCTAATGAAACATCCATTTTTTAATGATGGTGGAATAATTTCTATACACTTAGTTATCTCACATCATAATATCAGTGTTAATTCCTTATTATATATAAATAATCATGTGTCGCAATTAATTGAGATAGATACAGGGGATCTACACCCATTACACAATACACACACATGAGATTCATAGTAAGGAACATCCTCATACTAGTCCACTATCCTAGGCATGTAGGTGTGCTATGTGTCTACCACTATCTAGCCTATACACAGACCACTACATTTGATGGTCTCTCAAATTACTCTCCCATGGGTTTAACCTCTGGATCACCAATGTGATTAACAGGAATAGCATTTATGGGATGGTTACAGGTTGACCATATTTTTTTTTCCAAATTTCAGCAAGTGAACTAATCAAAAAATCAAAAATAATTAATTTCATAAAATTTAAAAGATATATATATATATATAATAAAGTTTAACATTATTTAATATTAATAAAACATTAAACTAAAGGGATTGAAATTTATCAAAACAATAAAAAAATGAACAAAAAAACTCATTTAAAAAAATATCACTCTTTTTTAAAATGAAATATCATACTAAAACATTAATATTAAGTAATAATCAATTATCTCAGGAGTTTTCTCCCAAAATATTTCCCCCTTTTACATTTATCAAAAATCATTAAGAAATAAAGAAAATATTTATAATAGAACATAAAAAATATGAAATAGTTGATAAATCCGCCTTAATTCATGTTATTCATAGTAGAAAAGACATAAATCCAAAAAAATAGATCTTAACATGATTTCAACAATGAAATTACAATCATTACTTATTAAAAATTTATTTTTCAAAACCTTATAGAAATTAATTCTTTATTAAGCGTGTATTGTAGTTGTCTTTACATTGGAATATCTTCCAAAAAAAGTATTCCCATTATTAATCTGATATCTTAAAAAGTAAATTTTAACAAATATATGTTTAGTCCTATAATGATGTAAAGGATTTGTAGATATTGAAATGGATAAAGTGTTGTCACGAAATGTGGGAATTTTATATATTTAAACATTGAAATAAAATAGTTTTTTTACAGATAGGCTTTGAGAACATCAATTATTAAGTGTATTGTACTTATCCTATACAATAGATAATGTAACTGAAATATTATTTTTAAAAATCTATAATATTAAACATGTATTGAATAAGTGACCCATACGTGATGTGATTTTCATACCAAGCATGTATCCTATAAAGATATAATAAAAATGAAAATATATTAAAAATATATTAATTTTCTTAAAATAAAGTAGTGTTAATAGTTCCATTGACATATCTAATTACTCTTTTGACTGCATTTAAGTGACCATATTTAGAATTTTATTTATATCTAGCACACATAAAATAAAAAAAACATAATATCATTCCTTGATGTAGTTGTATACAACATGATTCCTATCATTCCTCTATATATTTTATCATTTATAGACATTCCAGATTCATCCACATCCAATTCAGAATTATTTTTTACTAGGGGTTTCATAGTTTTACAAGAATAAATATTTAATTGTTTACCTAAATGTTATCATATTTTCATTGATTTATAAAAATATCATATTGTCTTCCTAAAATTCAATTTCCAAGGAAGAATTTTGATTTTATTATTAATCTTGTATCTAATTAATTTCTCATTAATTTTTGAAAATAATTACTATGAAAATAATTTTTAGATCAAATTATAATATCATGAACATATCTTTGTAAAATTAATATACCAATATAAATATTCTTTATAAATTATTTTTTATCAAACATTAACTTATTGAAATCATGTTTCAATAACAATATTGTTATTCTAGAATACCAATATATTGGAGCTTGCATTAAAACATATAATTCTTTAAATAGTTTGAAAACATGGTTTGGAAAATCATTATTTTTGAAACTAGGTGGTTGATTGACATATACCTTTTATGAAATTACAGTATTTAAAAATAAAATTTTACATACATTGAAAATAGTTTAAAATTTTAATAACATGAAAATTATAACAGAATCGAAATGAATTCTAATCTAGAAACTGGTGAAAATTAATCTTTAAAAGCTATGCCATATTCCTATAAATAATCTTGGAAAACTAATGAAGCCTTATTTATAACTATATTACTAGACTAATACATTATATTTAAAAAAAAATTGGTTATAATAGAGAGTTTTTATTTGGATAACTCAACTGAATTCTAGAATTTATTTCAAAGAAACTAGTTTGGTTCATCATGCATCTAATTTATACAGTTTGAATCATTAATATATTCTTTAATGTTATCTAGCACCAAATCAACTACAAAAGTAAAATTAACACAAAAATTAGACACTAATATACATGTTCTACTTTTAGATTCAACACTTCTAATTGCATTTTCTAATCAATGATCTCTATGTTGTTTCTAAATCATAAGATAAAATTATGAAGAGATATAATCCACATAATTAGATATATTATCATTTTTATGTAAAACATTATCAAAATTGAATTTCATAAATTATTCGAACTAATAAATAGAATCTATAAACACTTTTTCATTTTATTTAATAAACATTACCTACACAGATTCCTCTATTTATATATATCTCTTTATATATACTCTTTCATCTATTATAATGTTTGAATATCCTATAAAAATTACCTCATAAATTTTGGCATCAAATTTTCTTAGATTATATTTAGTATTTAAAATATAAAATACACATCAAAATCCCTTAAACTGACCAATCTTAGTAGTATCCTATTTAAATAGTTCATAAGGATGTTTTTTTAAAAAGGGTCAAATATAAAATCTATTTAATAAATAGAAATAAGTGATAACTGATTCATGTGACAAATATTTTGGTTGGATGAATTCATTAATAATTTTCCTATTCATTTAATGAAAAATTATATTTTTCATCTCTTCCAATCCATTTTTTGTGATGTTATAGGGGTGGATTAGTTTTAAAAAATATCCATTATTTTCACAAAATTTCTAAAAATTGAAGTAAATAAATTCTACTCATTCATAACTTCTAAATGACGAAATTAAATATCCTTTTTTATTTTTAATCTGATTATATAATTCAATACATTTGTTTTGGTTTTTACTTTTATGGGATAAGATTAGGGTCTAAGTGAATCTATTTAAATCATCTTCAAGTATAATCACATCTCTTACTACATAAACTTGTAGTTCTAATGGGTCATAATTAATCAATCTGAAGTTGTTATAATCATCTTGAAATGATAACCATATTAATATATCTAGAAGACTCTTTTTGATTATTTCCCTTTATACAATGATAACATATAAAATAATCACCTTATTTACTTCTTGAAAGTTACAAAACAAGTCCATTTTCTTAAAATTATATAGTTATCAAAGATGAAAATTCAAAAACATTATTTTGGATTGAACAGTGTCTATTTATATAGATTTTAAGAAGCTTACATTCTGTTGGGATAGTTTTGAATTATTTAGAGAGTATATATTTCCTTTTGTATTGGCATAAAATGAAACAGTATTATCTTTATTAATAGGATATTTATTATCTCCTAACATTACACTCGTATAATCATCAAAAAGTTTTTATATGGTAATTTTTTTAAACCTTGAGTACATATTAATTTAAAAATATCATATATCTTAATATACTTCTACAATTCAATTTACCATGCCTTTAGAGTTTTCACAAAAATTGAAAGTTCCTCCGTTACAAGAATTAACCCATAAAATTTTGAAGATCTCACTGGTCACGTTTCTAAATCACCCACTTTCAATATGTCAAATATCTTTATAACTCTTTATAAAGGCTTCCTACAAAACATATCCTGTAAATAATTGTATTGGTTCCCAAGAAATTTTGGGTCAACCATGAAAATTATTAAAACTCTTAGGAAACCATAATAATTTAACGAAATAATTGGAGTGTAATATAGAGGATATATGATTATATGTAATTGTATTTTTATGTTCTAGTTGTTTAGTAAATCATAAAGAGAAATTATTTGTATAAATACCTTTTAAATTACATTTATAGTATGTAAGAGTTGAAATATTTATTCTAATTATTTTAACAAATGTAGTCGTATAGATATTAATAATCTATATTTTAGAGAAAAATCTATTTTTTGTTTTATTGGGATTTCACAAATACATCTTCTTTTCTAATTTCACTTTTCCTTGAACAAAAATAGATATCATTTCTTTTAATTAATCCATTTCACTTTTATGATTTTAATTCTCTTTTTGAATAACTTCTAGGTCATCATATATTTTTATAGTATACCATGTTTCTATTTTTTTAGTTTCATATTTTAATGTTAAATCTTAGTAAATTCCTTAAATATTTTGTATAAATCATTAAAAACTAACATAAATATTCTATCTTGATCTTCATTAGTTTTTTACATGAAATCATTAATTCTTTAATTGTGATATTTCTACTTAATTATATAAAAATATTAAACAATGTTATCTCTTATATCTTTATTATTTTATATTCATAATTTTCCATATTGTTCATCCATTCTCAAATTATCACTTTAAAACTTTTCACTTTTTTATTTTATTCATTAACATCATTTTCAATATCTGATTAATAACTTCAACTATAATAAATATCAACTTTTATGTGATCCTATGTATTTTCTATCAATAAATTATTTTTCAATTTATTCTAACTCTTGTAACCATCATTACTGGTGTCCAAAATTCTATAAAACTCAATATATCATGATATATTATTTTTACCACTTTCATGTATTTCTTATCTTTCCATTCTAGTTTAAATTGTGTATAGTTTTATTTTATATGTCCCTTTTACCTACACTCATAGAATATTAATTTGTAAAAAATATATTTACTACATTGATCGCTTTCACTTCCCTTTATATCATCCTTTTGATGATATCTTATGGGAAACTTATTAAGAATCTATTTCCATTCGTTTACTTGTAGAATCCTTTTGTGAAATTTTAATTTTCAACCTTCTCACTTTTTGATAACTCATAATTAGTGGAATTAAAAAAAATTATATTTTACTTGAATGATTTAACATTCCTTTTATCATTACCATTGTAATTTTTATTCATCATTTCTAGCTCATATTGATGAATCGATCCTATCAGGTCATCCATTTAATAATCAATGAAATAATAACAAACATAAATTAAAACTTTCTATGAGTACCATCCTTTGGTAAGTCATTAAGTATTCTTTCAATGAGATCATTTCACCACAAGGTCTCTATGAGTGCAACCATTCTATTTATGATCTTAGTGAATCTGTTGTATATATTTTTTATTCTCTCTTGATCACTCATTCTAAATTCTTCAACTCAACTCTGTGAATAATTATCTTGTTTATTTGCAAATTTCTAGTTCTTTTTATTGGATAAAAATGTATATGTAGATGCTCAATTACAAGAGGGGGTGAACTGTAGGTTCAAAAACATTTAATTTTATCCTTAATAAAAACAATGTTTAATAGATTTAAATAATATGGGTACAAAAATCGACTTTAATTCTAAATTAAGAAACAATCTTTCTTATGATCTTGAAATATAGATCCAATAAATAAACCTAAGAAATGTTAACATAGAGAAACATTCTAACTTAAAGTATATAAAATCATATTAATCAGAGTATACAAGTATAAGAAAGTATAATAAGGTTATAGATTCATCCTTTAACAAAATTTTAGTAGAATTAAAAATTTGTAACAACCTGTAAATAAGTAGGATGTATTTTAACGCAAAGATAATGGTATCCAAAAACCATAGATAATGGACCATTGATTTATACATTCAGTAAAGTATGTCTTTCCCACACTAGGGTATGCCCTTATTAATAATATCTAAATCTGTATTACTATCCCCGCAAACCCTTGAACTTTAAGGTAATCGAAACCTCTATCTTTCTATCCCCAAATTCCCACAAAATTTAAGGTATCATCACCTATGTCATCCTATCCTTGGAAGTCCTCGATTGATCAGCCAATCAGAATCTCAATAGTTAGGATGAATAAGTTTTTCATAGTTGAATAAGATGTTCATATATCACAGAAATCATAAGAGTCTATCTCTCTAGAATTCAGTACATCCAGCACTTCTCAACATTTCAACCAATGTCTCTTTGAAAATTTAAATGGATTGGGTATTTATAGGCAACATTCCCAATGGTCATCTCCTCCTCCAATGTTTATATTTTTCTTTGAATTTTCGAGCGACCTAAACACATGTCACTCATCTAATGTTTAGTTAAAAATAGATTTTATGACATTTTTTCATATAAGAAGAACATGAGAAACAATATCATGTGTAAGAAGAAAAAATATGGAAGGAAAAAAATATTACTAAGTTTCATTAACATATTTAAGATATATAAAATGAAACATTACATTATGGAAAATATATAACTATAACAAATTAATTTACTCAAATTCTTAAGGAACTAAGAATAAAATCTTAAAAATATGAACAATCAAATTCTGAAATAATAGATATTCAATGTTTGGATTTTTAGGAATCTAGAATCTGAATTCGAATGAATTTAAAGTCTGATTTCTAGGGAACTAGAAATTTGAATTCTGATGAATTCGTGTCTAATTTCAAGGGAATTTGTATTATGATTTCTGATGAATTCGAGTTTGATTTCTAGTGAATTCAGAGTATAAATTCTCATGAATTTAGAGTCTGATTTCTAGAGAAATCAGTATCTGAATTTTAATGAATTCAGAGTCTAATATCTAGAGATTTTAGTGTCTTAATTCTGATTAATTCAGTGTCTGATTTCTAGATAATTCAGAATCTGAATTCTGGAGAAATCATAGTCTAAGAAACTATAAGGTTATAAGATAAGTAAGGATCTAATTTTTTTTAAAATAAAAAAATTGTAATACTTGGTTTAAGAAAACATTAAAAAAACATTCAAACCCAAGGATAAAGATAAAACTTTTCTTAGAGAATGAAACTTTTCCTTAAGAAAATAATTCTTAGAGAAAGATAATATTTCTTAAGAAATGCGTTTGTGATTTTGAAAACATAATCGAATGGAAAATATATAATGATACATATTGAATTAAAAATCACCCCCATTTGAAAATCACAATTTTTTTTAAAAAATTAATAAAAGGAATAATATTTTCATTTTTTGAACATTAAAATATATACTTATCCCTCTTTAATTATGAACAATAATTAATATGACAAACTCCCCCCTAAGGTTTTAAATCCTGAAGGATCATACTATTTTCATTATTATATATGTTTCTTCTTCTTTCTTAAGAATATATTCTTTATTTAATCTCTCTCTTACATAGTATCCCCCTTTTTTAGGAATTTTATTCTTTTAACATAATATTCTTTTGATCATTATTTTCTCCCTCTTTTTGATTTACATTAAGAAATATAGGGAAAGAAAAAAATAATACCTAAAGTGTTAAGAATATAAAATACAAAACAATGGAATGATAAGAAAATTTTATTATGATTTGAAATATTTTTTACTTGTAAAATACAACAAATTATTGGATTTTGAGATACTAGTCATCCTTATTTTACATCAGCATCAAATTTATTAAGGTTTCCTTAAACATCTTAAACTCATTGTTATCATCCTCAATCTTCTTGAGAATCTGATCCTAATACTAATTTTTCTTTTCAAGATCATTGATTCTTTATTCTTGAGACATAAGAATTTTGGATTAATAATTTACCACCACTTCTTTCTCTTTGTATTTTTCTTCCAACTCTTCCATGAGTTGGCTTACCCTTTTCAAATTTAGTGAAACTATGTTCATATTTACATTTAGTTATTTATCCTCTCCAGTCAAGGAAAATTTCTATTGAATCATAATTTTTAATGGATTGTTGAAAATTTCACGATCGTGTCATTTGAATTATCAAAATAATATTTTTAAAAATCAGGGAAATCATCCTTTCCTTTCAGATAATCAATCACGGACTTGGACCACTAGGTTATTTCATTCAAGATCTCTTATGAGCATCATAACCTATGTGAAATGACATAAAATCAGGATTATGTTTGAAAAACGTTTCCTTGAGAATTGTATTTGAATTTGAATTTTGATTGACTATTCTTTGGATCATCTGACATCTCAAATTGATACATGTAAATAAGCATATGGTATTCACTAGATTATTCAAAGACTGAAAAAAAACTTCTCCGAAGGAAGATGGGGATTTATAATTACATTCCTTTGTTGGTGAGGGACTTTTAGCTTGCTCTACTACTTTTCTCTTAGATATTCCAACAACATCTTTCTTAGATTTTACAACCACAACTTTCCTAATAGAATCAGCAACCAGTTTTTTCCTTTCTCATATTTATATATTGCCTTATTAACTTTCAGACTCTCATTATAACTATTATAAACTTTGATAATTAGATCATCATCATATGTGACTTTTTCACAATATTTATTAGAAACTTCCATAACATCATTAGGATAAAAATCATGATTAATACTTTCATAATCTAAATTTATATCAACCTTGTCCTAAGCATCATCATCTTTCCCTTCTAAGATTATCTTGGTTGATTCAACAAGGGAAGTTTTGATAGAACACTGGTTAGAAGGACATTCCATCTCCTGATATTCGTACACCATTATGATTACATATTCGCATTCCTCATCCTCTTATTCTTCTTCATGTTCATGTTTGACTGCTTCTTCATCAACAATAGGTTCTGGAATTGAATCCTTCTTTTCCGGAGTTTCTATTGGAATTGAATCATGCAAGACAGATTTTAGTATCTAAATTTGTTCAGATTTATTATCAATATATTTAAGTAAAGGCTGACCAATATTGGCTTCTCACATATTCTTCTTTAACATTTTCATTTTTCCTTACTTCTCAAGATTTTGAGCTACTTGAACCTTTATGGCCTTATCCATAGTAGGGTCGAATAGAAAAATTTCATCCACATCTTTATTTTTGTTCTTCTACTCTCTCCATTTGGCTACTACATCATTAGAAAAGGACTTTTGTTTTTTCATATTGGGTGGAGTACATACTAATTCTGGTACTGGGTCTTTCTCTTTCAGTTCTGGATATTTTCTTTTCTTTTTTTAGGTTTGCTACGAATTTTCTCCTACTTCTCCTTTCTTGCTAAAAGCTTTAACATCACTATCATGAAGATTAAATAACTAAACTGACTTAATAAAATATCCAATTTTCATCATTATTATATTATCATTAGAAAACAACATTATCTTTAAACATTTGAGTTTTTAACTTCATAGAATTTTGAAGGATTATAAACATAGGACAATGATCTTCGACAAGATCGATAGTTATATTTTTAAATGAGACATCAAGGTGACATTATTGATATTTCTATTGGTTAAGAGAATTTACATGATAATGGTTATCCTCTATAGACTCACCAAGAAGTCCATCATGAGGACATCACATTTCATAAGGGAATCCTTGTCTCCCTTTCTCATAATGATAAATTCTTCCATCCATAGGGCTAGTAATCTATGGTTTGTTAAAAGATGATTGGTCTTTGGTGACTTAAATCCTTTAAGACCAAGTCACTAAATTTCTTTAACCTTATCAAAAGATCCTTCCTTATCTGGAAATTTGTGAGAGAAAAATATTTCATCACCTTCATAAAAAATATCCAAAATACTAGGATCCTTGTTTAATGACAAAGAATAAGTCTTCCCATAACTCTTAAAATAAAAAAAATTCTATTCCTCCTTGTTCATAGAAACCAACTGAATCATTTAATTCAGTAAAGTGATCAGGATAAACTGGATCCTGAATTTTTGGCTTGGCAATGCAAACACTTTCCCATCTATTCTTCTTAATTATTAATGAAATAATAGAATCATACATGGAAAAGAAATTTGGGTCCACCAACCTTTATTTATAAATTAACCAATCTGTGAGTTACTTGTTGGAGGCCATTAGAGTTTTCAAATAAACCTCAAGAGACATTCGAAACATAAGGAAACTGAGAAAACTAAATGGTATATTTGATGGAAGGATGATCTTCATTGAAAAAACATGTAGAAAACCAACGTGGGATGATAACACAGAGTTCCTTTATACAGGTTTCATAGTGACGGCTGAAATTCTCGAATCAATCCAATGGTTGAGATTACCATGATCTGATCTAATGTTTGATATAGATTCCGAAGAATATTTTTATGGATTCCAATAATTTGTGTGTTTAAGGAAAATAAGGAATGTGAATCTAATAATGTTTTCATAAAATAGGATAGAAATACCAAAAATTAAAAAATCAATAACAACGATTTATGTAATGAATCATTACATATAGATTACTAATTAAGGATTTTTAATATTGATATGATTATTGTTGGGGAAAATAAATTCTAGAAAATTTTCTAATGGAAATATTTTTTTCAGGTCTTGAGAATATTATTAATGAAGGAAAAATTTTAGGTTCTAGAAATTTTATTAAGGAAAGATAATTATTTAGTTTTTGAAAAATTTATTAAAGAAAGAAAAAATATTAGGTTCTGAAAATTTTATTATGGAATGAACACATTTCTATGATCTGAATATTTTAGGTTCCAAAAAAATTGAAAATAATTTATAATAGAATTATCATATGTACACCCCCTATGAAAATAAGTAACTTAATTTTAGGATATGGTTTCAACAAGTAGTTAATATGAAAGATTACCATACAGTTATCATTCCTAAATTTTGTTTAATGTTTTAAAATATGTCAGAGGGTAAATATTTTGTAAATGTTTCAGCAAGTTGATCTTGAGTTTTGATAAATTTATGAATGATATCTCTTTTAAGAGTGTGATCCCTTAGAAAGTGATTCCTAATATTTATGGTCTTTTAATTAGAGTGATGTGAAGGTTTTTTTCTTAGGGAAATGGAACAAGTTTTATCACACATTATCTATGTTATGGTAAAACATATACCATTTTATGTGAGTGTTTGTTTCATCCACAATACTTGATCACAACAACATCAAGATGCTTCATATTCAACATCATCAGTAGAAAGTGATATTTATTGTGGCTTCTTAAATGACCAAGAAACTAATTGATCTCCTAAAAAATAAAAACTTCATGATGTACTTTTTAAATTCATTCTACATCCAACAAATATATCATCTGAAAATATTTTTTTTAAAGTCATCTCCAGAATAATAGAAAATTCCTAAATCCATGGTTCCCTTTAAATAGAGAGACATTATTTTCAGTACTTTTAAATGAGATTCCATTGGATTAGATTGATATATTGCACATAAGGATAATGAATACATTATGTATGGATGAATATATATTAATTATAATAAACTAATTATAATAGCTCTCAACAATTTTTGATCTACTGTTTCCCCATCTTCATCAAGATCCAGAGAGTTTGAGGTATCGATTGGATAACTTATACTTTTAGTTTTATCATATCCAAACATTTTTAGAAGATAATTAATGTGCTTATGTTTAGATATATATATATATATGTGTCTGTGTGTTTCTTGTTGTTTTTTATAAATTTTAAAAATAAGAAAAATGTTAGCCCACACATCATACTCATTTGAAACTTTTATTTCATGAGGTTTCCAAATGAATCACATAAAGATTTCTGACTTGATCTGAATATAATGTTATCAACATAAATTTGGAAAATCAAAACATTTTACTTATCTTTCTCTATAAAAAGGGTTGGATCAGCTATTCCTTTAACATATTTTTTTCTATCAAAAATCATGTAAGTCTATCATACCTTGCTCTAGGGTCTTGTTTAAGTCCATATAAATCATTGGTAATTTTGAAAACATGATCAAGATGTCTTCTGTCTTCAAAACCAGAAGGTTTTTGAACATATGATTCCTCTGCAACATATTCATAATGTAAATCACACTTCATGTCCATTTGGAAAATTTTAAAATTAAATAATGTTGAAAGGATAACAGTGTACCAATTTATTCAATTATAGATACTAGAGCATAGGTTTATTCATAGTCTATTCACACTTGTGAATTACAGCCTTTAGAAACTAATCCTAATTTTTTTCTTACATTGATTCCATTTTCGTCACATTTATTTCTGAAGACCCATTTTACACCAATTACAGATGTTTCTATTGGTATTTCAACTAAGGTCCCGACATTTTTACTTTCGAATTCAGTTAATTCATCATCCATAGAATAAATATAATCATAATCACCTAAATCTTCATTAAATTATTTTATTTTTTCATTGGGAATTAAATGAAATATGTTCTACTTCATTTCGTAAAGAACTTATAGTCCTTTTAGGTTGTTTTAAATAACCAATGATACTATCACTGGGATGATTCTTAATAAACTACTTATTTGGGTATTGTAATATTTGTTCAAAAACATAAGGTAGAAAATCATTTGGGGTAAATACTTCAAAAACATTTTCATGAGTATTTTCCTTATTAGAGGATTCTTCCATCAAAGGATGATAATCAGTTTTTGAAAATATATCTGATGATGTAGGAGGGGGGGTTTTTTTTAAAAAGGTTTGGTTTCATGATAATTAATATGTATTGTTTCTTTAACGGTACAAAATTTTTTGTTAAAAACTCTATTACCCTTGGAAGTAGTGGAATAGCCTATGAAAATTCATTCATCATATTTGGGAGAAAATTTATGTATTTTACCTTTAGTATTCAAGATTAACACTTTTCATCCAAAATACTTTAAAGTAAGAAACATTAGGTTTTTGACCATTCCACAATTCATATAGTGTATTATTATGATAATGTATGATTAAAGCTCAATTTATAGTATAAAAAGAAGTACTAATTGCTTCAGCCCAAAAGTGTTTAGCAATAGAATATTCACTCAACAAGGTTATAGTTACATCTTGAAGACATTGGTTTCTTCTTTCAAAAACTCCATTTTGTTGGGGAGTTCTTGGAGCTAAGAACTTATGAGTAATTCATTTCATACTACATAAATTTTCAAAATCTGAATTTTGTGTTCTCCCTCATGATCACTAGGAATAGTTATCAATAGAAGGATTTTCTCTTTTTTAACTATGGATGAAAATATTTAAAATAAGAAAAGGCATCGGATTTCTTTACTAGAAAATAGACCCCATAAAATCTAGTGCAATCATAAACTAAACAAATACATAATATTTTCTTCCAATACATCCAGTTTGTGTTGGACTGAAAATATCCATATGAACTAGAAATAATGCATCAAAAGTTGAGACTTCACTGATTGATTTAATTTTTAAATTATTTTGATTGGCATATTCACAAGTATTACAAGATTTTGAAGAATCATATCTATGATTCTATAGATCCTTAATAAGTATGTTATTTGAGAGTTTTCATAGGTTACTAATGTTATAGTGTCATATTATTCTATGTTATAACCAATATTGAGGATCCATTTCACTAATACAAGGTAGGTCTTGGCACTTAAGGACTTCTAAGTAAAGTGTATAATCAATCTCATTCCTATGGGAATAGAGAATAAATTCTTTCTTGGAATTGTGTTCTATTGATTTTTCCTTCCTAAAATTCACATGGTAAAATTCATCTCATAATTGTCTTATTCTTATAAAGATATTCTTATGATCATTAACAAATAAAACATTTTAAATTAATACATTTCTATGAAGAAAAATGTTACTTATACCAACAATTTCTTTTTGAGAATTATCTTCGAAAGTTATTTTTCCTCCTTTAATATTTCAAATATTTTCAAATCTTTTTTTGTTACCAGTAATGTGCTAGGAAATCTATTGTCCATGTACAATGTATTGTTGTTGAAAATTCCATTGTTTTCCTAAAACTAAGATAGTTATACTTTTGTAATCCAAACATTCTTGGATCTGAAATTGTTAGTAATTAAAATCATAGGTATACATATTTTCTTAGAAAAATAAGATTTAAGGAAACCTATGGATTGGGTTTTATTTAAAGAAAAAAATTCTCCCAATTTCCACCACATTGACATGTAGTTCAAAAAGAATCACTTTTGGGGAAAAATAGCTATGGATAAAAACATGCTTTGAATGAGTGTACACAACTCTTGGACTATTATTAAGAGGTCGAGTTGTGAATACATTTTATCAAATTCTTTCCTTCCAGAAGTAAAATTTGATGAAATTTTATTTAAGGAAAAAAATTATATTTTAGTCACATGACTGATTTCTTATCCTCGTAATAATTAGTTTTATAATATAAGTTAGTCTCTAAAAAATTTTCATAAAAATAAAATTTTCTAGATTCTTAGAAATTTTATACTTCTCAGAATTAATATCCTTATGTTTTTTAAAAATAATTTCTGAATCAAGAATTTTCTAATCAAAATATTTAGAAATATTTGACACATCTTTTGTAAAAATAAAAAATCTAGAATTTTTTATCTATAACATTTTTTTATCATACAGTTTTCATTCTCAATTATTTTATCAAATCTAGAGAATTATTCATACGAAGGTAAAATATTATCTCCTAACGAGGAATATTATTTATTTGAAGATTTATAAAATTCATTATTAGCAATATTAGCATTCAATTAAATATTGGGTAAAGATTCACCATTTTGTACCTTAACCATAAGACAATGATTTTCAATAGGTAATCTAGATATATGACCAATATTCTTATAACTAAAAGATTTATATTCCTGGGAATAATATGAAGAATAACCACCTTTAGGACTCTAGATATCATTAGCTATCAAAACAAACTTATCCTTAGACCGGTAGTACTTTTTTCTGTTCCTTTCAGAATCTGTATCCTTTCATTCTTTTCATTTGAGTATAGGACAGTCTAGTTCAATATGATTTGTGGTCTTGAATTCATAACAAGTAACTTCTGAATTTTCTTATCCTTTATTTCTTTCTTCTTATATCTATACTGAAAATACTTCTTTCCTACAATCTTGTTCTTCCTTCGATCATGATTGGCTAGTTCATTCACAGAATGATCACTATCACTTTATTCAGATACAATAGTAGAATTATTCGTTTTTGATCTAGTAATATATTCAAGAGTCTTGGATTTTTATGTAGTAGTGAAATCAACACTTCCATTTCTATTATTTTTCTTATTAAACTCTGCATCTCTCTTAATTGTAGTTTCATTCTATAGAAGAGTCCCAAATAGCTCATCAAGCGTAATGTTGGAAACTTTATTTTTCTCATCAACCGTTTTTATTTATGATTCCCACTAATTGGGTATAATATCTATTGTCTCTTACATATGAGCCTCATAATCAAGACCTTTATCAGCCATATATTAAATACTGTTGACTATAGTCATAAATTTTTGTTGCACATTGCAAACAGGTTTTGCAAAAGGAAAAATAAAACCATCATATTCATCTATAATCATAGTTCTTCTAGTTAAAATAACTATTTTTTATGAAGTGTGTAACTTCATGTTTCATCTAGATACTATTGGTAACTTCATAAGTCATTATTTGGATATATATATATATTCTTTTTCATGGAATAGAAAATATAATTGTGCACCATGATGTTTAGTTGATATTCTTGTTTTTCGGATTTGTAAATATTCTGATTTCATAGTCAGGAATCTTACACTAACCAATGAGCATGAAAAAATTATCCATTCTAGTGTTAATAACAGAGGACATTATCCTATATCTCTAGTACTCATAAACATTACCATCAAAAATTGGTGGTCTGGAAGGATTTATATTTTCTATAGAACCAATGTTCATTCATGTTATTTTATAAGATAATACAAAATATATTTCCACAAAAAGTGTTAGTAGTAAAATTTTAGGAAAAAAATTAGAAATTAATGTAAATAAATGAAAAAGATGACATTCAAACTTTTATATATGTATAAGTATTTCAGAGACCTCCTCTCATATCAATTATAGGATCGAAATATATATGTAGATGCTCGATTACAAGAGGAGTTAATTGTAGGATTAAAAAAATCATATTTATCCTAATAAAATATATGTTTAATAGATGTAAATAAGAAGGATTCACAAATCATCTTTAATTATTAACTAAGATACCATATTTCATTGGATCTGGAAATATGGATCAGATAAAGAAACATAATAAATGTTTACTTAGATAATGAATCTTCCTTAAAGTGTATAGAACCTTATTTATCAGAGTATAAAAGTATTAGAATGTTATAATTTCTTTATTTAACAAAATTGTAGAGGAATTAAAAACTTTTAACAAGAACATGTAAACATGTAGGAAATATTTTAACCTGATTAGAAGGGTATCCAACAACCTTAGATAAAGGTCCCATGATTTATACATTCAATAATGTATGTTTTACCCACACCAAGGTAAGCCCTCGATAAAAATATCTGAAGTTGTATTGTTATCCCTAAAATCCCTCGAACATTAAGTTATTCATCACCTCTGTCTTCCTATCACCAAAATCCCTATAACCTTAAGGTAGTAGGAACCCCATTCTTCCTATACCTAAAAGTCCTTGATTGATCAGCCAATCAGAATAGTACAAGGTAGGCTCAACAAGTTGTTCATGGATGATCAATATGTTCAAAGATCACACAAAGCATAAGAGTCTCTCTCTGTCTCTCTATAATCCTTTATATCCATCACTTATCAACGTCTTAACCAAAATCTCTCTAAAACATCAAATGGATGGGGTATTTATAGGAAAAAATCCCAACGGTCATCTCCTCCTCCAATAGTCATATTTTTCCATGAATTTTAGAGGTTCTTAGACACGTGTCACATAGACAATGGTTAGTCAAAACCAGATTGTATGACATCATTTTATGTAAGGAAAACATGATAAAAAGTACCATGTGTGAGAAACAAAAACTTATAATGATAACATTTTTATGCATAAGAGTCATTAAAATGTTTTGGATCTGATAAAATGTTATGTTACTTTACGGAAAATAGGTAACTATAAGAACATAATTTAATTAGATACATAAGTAAGTGAGAATCAGAGTTTAAAAATATGAAAAATTGGATTTTGAAACAATAGATATTCAGAGTCTGAATTTTGAGGAATCTGGAATCCGAATTCTAATGAATCTGGAGTCTGATTTTCTAGAAAATTCATATTCTAAATTCAGATGAATTAGGAGTCTGATTTCCAATGAATTAAGATTCTGAAATTTTATGAATTTGGAGTCTGATTACTAGAGAATTCGGAGTCCAAATTCTAAGGATTTCAGAGTTTGATTTCTAAAGAATTTGGAGTCTTATTTCTGATGATTTCGGAGTCTAATTTCTAGAGAATTCAGATTCTTCATTTGGATGAATTCGGGGTCTGATTTCTATAGAATTCAAAATAAAAAATTCATTGAGAAACGTAGTCTATGAAACGGTAATGTTCTAAGATAAGTAAGGATGTGATTTTTTTCATAAGAAAAAAATAATACTTGGTTTAAGAAAACATTAAATAAAACATTCACAACCAAGGAAAAACATATAACTTTTCTTAATGATATAATATTTTACTTATGAAAATAATTCATAGAGAAAGATAATTTTCATTAATAAATGTGTTTATGATTTTCAAAACATAATGGAATGAAAAATTCATATGGATAATTATTGACATAACACATTTATGATAGAAAATTATATTCATCTCCAGTTCATAAGAAGTTTTATGTAAATGAATATTGATATACATATTACTAATTAAATAGGAACACAAAAAATTCATTACCTTTTATTTTATAATGCACTTTAAATAATCATTACTGACGAGAGTTTCTAAATCTACTTACTGAATTTTATATGTTTTGACCAAATATCCTATAATTTGAGAACTATATATTTTTTAGAGTTACCTCAATTCGATCATTCTAATAAACATAGTCACTTTCATTGAATTGATGTGTCCTGATGGGATTCAACACCTCAAATTCCTAATATTCTATAACAAAGCTGTGTTTCAATTCCTTATACTTTTATGTCGATCATAATGGTTATTTCATAAAAAATAATCAAATAGTAGTAAGGAAATCCTTAAAATGCACCACACTCAAATACCAATTTTTACGTCCCAATATATAGAAATAGTTACTAGAGGGGTGGGTAAAATTCCTTTTAAAATTTATTCAATCAAATATGATTATTAGAGTGTTAAAATGATTGTTACATAGAAGAAGATAGAAATTTAACAAAAGGTTGATTTATAGTATTTAGGATCAATAAGTCATAGTCAACTCTTTAATACCCATAACTCATTGAGAAGACTAATATATACCAGTTTCACATATTTGAAAGGGATTATGAACCGAATTATATACAGATTTACCTTATTCAAACCTTGTAGTATAACCCATGACTTTGGATGGACTCACAACCCACCCTAATTTTTTATCGGAGTCACAACTTGGACATCATTTTAGATGGGATGAATAACACATTTGAAATATTATAGACAGAAAAATCATAAACCAACTCTAGAGATAAAATATATGATAATAATAAATAAAACAATGTTAAACAAAATGATTCTACAATATCATTGGGGTAAATGATTTTGAAATTCAATGTAGTTAAAAATATATGATCACTTCAGTAGTGGATAATAAAAACAATGAATTCCTTCATGATCATAGTAATGGAACAGTTGTACATCACAAATATAAAATGAAATTCATATTTTTATGTCTTTTTTATTGTCTCATTCTTGTTTGTTAATCTTCATTTAATCAACATTCATCATATCCCATAATTTCATAATGAAACGGTTATATATGTTTCATTTACTCTAAATATCTGTGTGTGTCTCTCTATATAGTCATATATTGATACCCTAGAAAAACAATAAACACTTGAAATGTATATATTAATTATATTTCAAAATACTACTTTTAATATATATTATTTAGAGATTTCTATTTCTATGTGAAATAATAGAATAAAAAATACAGCATGAATGTTAGAGATAACATATGTAACATTTATTTATAAAAAATTTAAAATAAAAATATTAAACATGTAGTTTATTTAATTACAAAAAATTCTCAAAAACAAAGTTTTTTAAAAAGATTACAATATGTTTTACATTGGTATAAATAAATTTTCACAGAATATATTAAACAATATGTAACTATTTTTTATCAAAATATAAACAATAAAATAGTAATTAAAATATTGTATTTAAATTCAAGTAACTAAAATAATATATCAATTATAATTTGGAAAAATAATTTGACCCTAACGGTAGGTGAAAATAATACATGGAGGTAGAAAGAGGTAACTATCATCCCACAAGTTACCATCAAACAGAATGATACCATTAGTGAATATTTACCTTTTTTGTAGATATATAGTTTGGTGATATACTCTTCGGGTGTGATCTTATTTTTGGTAATATAATATTCGTTGATATACTAGTCAGTGACCTAATATCACTTCTTATGTTATCTATCATTTCATATGTTAGGCTTCCATTAAAGGTAGTGGTGAAAACCCATAGATACATGGACAATGGTTATACTATTATCGGATGAACTATGATGGCTGGTGAAAACATTGGAGGGTCATGTTACAATCATGTTTAGTAAAAAATATAATGTCAAAGGAACAGGCCTTTATCAGTAGATAAATGATCTACCATTATGGTATAAACTACCATTTATATAATCCCGATACTATGAAAGATATTATAGGTGTTCCAATTTCCGAACATGATATTCTTACCTGAAGTGTGTGCATTCTACTATCACTAGAGTCTCGTGGTGATATCGCCTAAAGTAGTAATGGTTGATTTTTTTTGATGAGCTACGATTGATGGAATATTTGACCATTTTAGTGGGATAATGGAGCTTCTGTTGAGGGATGAAGTATAGAGAGTAAGGTCAAGTGTTCGACCATTGATTCTACCCCTACTGGTTCTTCTATAGTATAGTAATGAAACTACCATCAAGGATTAATCTAATGGTAACTCTGCTGTGAAAATAGGTGTTGTAAAAATGATAAGGGTTATATGCATCATGAATTTAAATCTAGAACTCATACATTGAGTTCCATCATATTGACTCCTCGGAAGCTCAATTAAGAGCGAAAAGGACACCCTTATATTTGATCATTTGTGGTTAGGTTGTTAGGTCCATCACACAAGAACTTCTTCATCATTACTCATTGATGAATATTTTCCGTGAAAAATTATGGTGGACATATGAATTAGATCAGATGTATGATGGAATGACAATATTTTAAATGACATAGGAATAGTGATTTTGCACATTTTTGTCCCACATAAAACATACAATGGGACTTCCCTCTGCTATTTCAGTAAATTTTGTCTACAACCATTATAGGTGGATATGGGGGATCATCAACCCTTACGCAACACACACACCAAGACCTCACAGTCTGAATCCTCCTCAAGATATCTAGTAACCCAGACCTATAGGTGTACAATTAATCCACCCCGCTCGAGCCTATACATAGCTCACCACATTGGTTGGTCCATTGTGATGAGCTCATAGGGGGTTAACATTCGGGTCCCCTATGTGGTTGAAGGGATTGTCTCTTTTTCATAGTTAAGGTTGCCCATATATTTTTACAAAATAAAACAAGTTAATTAAACAACAAATAAAAAAATATAAATAAAAAATTGTTTTCTTTTAATTCCAAATATATATAGATTAATAAAAGGTACTATTATTTAATATAAATATATCCTTAAACTAAAACGATTTCAATTTATCTAAAAAAATAAAACATTTAATCACAATAAAAAATATAAACAGTAATACATTTATATATATTGATAAAATAATGAAAATAATAATTTTCATAAAAACCAAATTTTTTACTAAAAAATCTATATTTCCAAAAAATGCACAGATGTTCATACTAAGAAAATTTTGATATTATAAATTTAAAAAAAAAATTATCTAACTATATTTTTGAAAAAGAATATATTTATATTTTAATATAAAATATAAATTATATAGATAAATCAATTTTACATTAAAAAAATGATATTCTTAAAAAAATTGTGTTTCTGTTATTATTTCATATAAATTTTATAAATTAATGAATTTTAATATTTTATATCATATATATATACATTATATGTAACCATAATTAAATTTTAAAGGTGATAATTTTAATTTATTAACTTATAAATACCTTAGTTTTAGTACATTTGAATAATGATATCAAACTTAGTATTATTTAATAAAAATATATATCTTTAAATATTTGGTTGTTACACAAATTATCATTGATGACCATCCCAGCCTAAGTGAACTACCCAAAAAATGAATTGCTTTTCAGGACTCAAAATAATTATTACTCTTCATATAAAATCACTATCATTTACCTTTTATAAAAAAATCATTATATACATAAAGGTCTATAGATTTTTTACACATCACTTGTTGTTTTATGGTTTTATATAATAAAAAATGATTATGAAGAACAAAAAATGAGCAAAATAGATAAAAGATCACTATAAAATATAAACTGATTAATAAAAATAATTCAATTAATTTAAAATAGTTTCTCTAGTGTATTTTTCTAAAATATTCATCACAATAGCAATATTACTGTAATGAATCTCAAAATATATATAAGAAAGGAAAGAATAAAGATACCATAGAATCTCCTCTAATGAGATGGATTCTCCCACTCCATATCCAGTCACTCCTAACCCCATCCTCATGAATAACCGTTTTTGATGTATTATCCCCTCTTATTTGACTCTATATTCACAAAAATTAATGTAATGAATCTATCATATAAATTTCCTAGGATTAACATTTATTTCCCCATAAATTGGCCAAATTTTTTTTATAAAATCATATTTTGGTAATTAATTCCTCCAGTTTCATTTACAAAAGTCTAGGAGAGTTTAATTTTACCTTCCCTCATTACATCTATTAAATTAGCACAATACCTGAACAACATAATTCCACTTCCACATGCTCTCAACTTCTACACCAGTCACCATTATAATTTCACATATTATTTAATAATGTTAATTTGAAAGCTATAAATCCTATTGATCATCCTTATCCATTACTTAAATCCCTTCTCCTAATAAACTTGACTATTCAAAATAGATTTTATTAAAATCCAAAAAAACTAAGTCATTATATAACTAGAACAAAGAAAATATTCATGAGACTCCATAAATAAGCATTAAACATGAACCACATGGTCCATTGAACAATCCTTAGAAAATCAAAGTCCAACCCAGTACTGTTGGGCTTCATCTTCATCTCATGCCTTAAAATAAAAATATATGATTCATAATGACGTCTATTAGCTTACATGGATTCTGAGACATGAATTTTTATTCTATATTTGATTTAATTGGATAGGTGGATTACACCCTTCAATGATCCCATAATAGGAGAACTGGGGTTATTGAGGCCATATTGATCATGAACACTCACATAAAATCTAGGGAACATTAATCTTGGTCATTATCATAGATTGACATCCGCAGTCACCCTTTATTTAAATAATTATCAATCTTTCCTCAATGTTTAATCAAAATAGGACCCTAATTTATGAACATTAATCATTTATTGTTGGGACTAGTTCATTTTATACAATAATAGAGAACATGTTTGATTTTTCATTGATCTAATATTTAAAATCTACTTGAATGAACTTATTCTTCATGGATCTATTCTAGTTCGACATATGTATATGAGGAGTTTATAGGCTCAAGTAGATGAAACTAAATTCATTTTTGGTCTCAGTAGATATTAATATTTTCATCCTTGATCCTAATTTGCAAAATATATATTTGATAATCTTCTCCATGTTTGAGGTTGTTATACCTCATCCTTTATTTATCTATTCTAGTTTTTGAGGTTTCATCCTCATTTCAGTTCAGAAGGCTCAAGTTTTTATTTTCAAAATATCTATTATCTTAGAAAAATATTTTATTCATCAACATTCCTTTTTAGAGATCGAGGATTGAAGTCCTAGTTGCATATTTATTATGGATATAATCCATAAAACGATGGACATGATATCTTATTTTTTTTCAATTGCAATGAGTTTTTATGATCATAAGAGGCCTTCTGTTGACTTCCCACATGTCTTATGATGACCTCTTGGATGCCATGAAAAACGGTATATGAAAATATACAATAGCTTATAGAAAATAGAAAAAATACTTGTAAAATTTAAAAATATTAATAATTCCAAAATAGTATCCATTTTTGTAGGAATTAAAAAAAATAACAATGTTAGAAAAATAAAAATCAAAAAATATATTTAAAATTAATCCATCGAACATCAAACATTTCAATTCCAACTATCCTAAATCATAAAAATATATAGAAATTATACTAAAATTAATATTTCATAAAAACAATAATAAGTCTTATTAAAAAATATATAACATTAATCAACTAAGAACTTAAAATAAAAATTCTTCACAGCGTATTAAAGTATTAAATAATTTAACAACATATAAATTGATAATAATTAATTCTCTATTATCACCAAATTTCAACATTATTAACTTAATAAAATCATGGATTAGATGTGGAGAATATATATTAAAAAATCTATATCAATGACCGATAGAAAATATCACATCTGGGTACACATTTGAAAAAAAAGTTTCTAATCCCATGTAATTTTTATTCTTACTCTAGGAATTTTGAAATAATATAGTTTTTCGTCATATCAAACATGAAAGGATTACAATAAAACAATATTTTTTATTGTCCTCTAGATTTTAGATAAATTTTAAGAGAGTAAAATAATTATCATAATAACTAATGAAAGAGAAGTGGTCCAGCAATATTTACCCTAGATCAATGATTTCATTTATGAATTATCAATCCAATTTTTTATATTAACTGATAAAATAAAATATTTTTCCATATAATATTCATGAAAAAGGATCAAATTGTGTTCCCCCTATATGACCTAACATAGTAATGATTTTCCCTATTTTTTATTCCATAAAAAATAATATAATCGGGTATATCCATCTATTCATTGGTCATTCGATAGAATAAATTACGAACTCTTGATCGGTAAATAATTAGGTTGAGATATAGTATTTTTTTCATAAATGATGAGAGTGAAAGGAATTATGAATCAGGTTTTAATTGATAATTAATGTCATGAAAAGTGGAAACATTAAATTTTAGACTCAGTCATTTTCCATGAATGATGACTCAATACAAAACCCAAGATTCTTATAATCATATCAATGAAATCCCAATTACAAAATCACATAGAGGAGGTTCATTAAAGAAAATTATTTAGTCGATTTATTGGGATTTTATTTTATATGATAGCTGAATCCAGATTCTTATTAGAGGATTAGGGACCAAAAAAACATATCCACTCGATTATTTTATAGGTATTATATGATAAACAATCATTTTTATTTTTCGTTATTTCTATCCATTTATATTTGATGATTTGTTAGGAGTCCTTGACAACATGTTTTTGTTCCATGTAATTATTCATTCAATTTCTATGAGATCAATTGTTTTTATCCATGTGATTATTTATTTCATTTATTTTACTATGCATTGATATATTATTCTCATGTTATCATTTATATAAAACATTTTGATTATTTATTCCTATAATATCATATATTTCATGTTAATGATGTGTTAGATTTCACTCTTACTTCCACTTATAAGGTGTCTGAGATAACCCTTTATATTATTTCCATATTTCCTTAAGAAAATTTAATGATTACAACACATGATATTATGATAATAAAAAGGGTAATAAAATATATTCCTGAATTGTAATGGTGTTTCCAACATAGTTTATTGATCATGTATATATCTAGTCTCTTATGAGTAAAAAACTGTAGATCACATATATTGGGATCTATATATTCCGTACCATTGTAGTAAATAACCATTGTCCCTGCATTAGAGTAGTTTGGACTTGTAATGTCAGTATCTAATCATGTTTTGATGAAACTATTGGAAATAGGTTTAGAAGAACCTTGTTAGAAAATAGAACCCTGAGTAACACCTTGTAGAAATTTTAATAAATTTTCATGGAGAAAATGAATAATTGATATAGACTTATAAGGAATGAATAATAATAGTTTCTATTTTATAGTGTTATTCATTCACTAATTAGGATTATTCAAATGTTTATAAATTGTTCTTAATAAAAAAACCATGTCCATCATTATAATCAGTGTTGGCAATTCTATCCTGAATAAAAAAATATTCTAGTCATAGAGTTTAACAAAATACCACTATATTTGGCATGTTAACACATGTTAGTATAATTAACCTTTCCTATATTGAACAATATTTTTACTCTCAACAATATCTAACAATGTTGGATCATTTAATGATGTCATAATCTATAGCTTTTAATGTAACCTAAAGAAAATTACATGTACATAATGATTCTACTCATTAGATAATGTATTCTATATACTATGATTTATTGAATGTTAGAATATTATTAGATATTTATATTTTATAAGCGGATATATTGATAAATGGTGATAATTTATTCAAAACACTATAATAGAAGAAGATATAAAATTAAAAATTAATTATATTTAAGGTTATTTTCTTTTAAATTTACATTCCTTCAGAGTAATGAGTTCACATTAAATGGAAATTTATTTTTTTAAGATAAATATAGGTGAAACTTTTATAAATTATGAGGGTAACTTTATAAGGTAAGTGATGCATATTGTGTATTTTTTACACTATCATGAAATCATGATTGATTTATTATTTAATATATTAAATCATTGTGTTATAAGATAATTAGTATCTAAAATATTTTTATACTATAATGATATAATAATTGTTTCATCAATACTAAGGGGGAGATATCTGATATTTATATTTTCAAAATAATAATAGAGATTAAAATGAAGGGTTGGAACCATGAAGAGTTTAATATACCATAGTATAACAATGGAATGCACAAATTTGAAACATTAAACTATTATGGAAGGATGTACCATGGGGATTATTTGATGATATTGGGATATTTCATCATCTTTAGAGGAAAAGACCATATAGACCTCTAGTGGAAAGGTAAAAAATAATATGATAATGCTAAAAGATATGATTTAAAGAAGATAAAATATTGTTATAATAAATTCCCCAAGAATCAGGGGAGTCTAACTCAAAATATTACAAGGGGGGAGGATGAGTCTATGCATTTACTATTGGAGAAGTTGATGTTAAAAATTATTCGATAACATATATATTGATCAAAAAGTCAAGGTCAGATAATATATTATTTTATAATGAATATAAAAACTAATTTAAATACTAAATGTTTGGTAATAATATTAAACAATTCCCTTATAAAATACAGAATGAATTGAATGTTAAATCACATAGTGTGAATATTATTACATCAAAAATATATTAGGAGGATTTAATAAAAATTCTGAGTGGTTGTATATAAAAAATAATTGATGTCATAAAATTGGTTAACATTTTTATAATTATTAGCATGGAATAGCACTAAAAACATACTTTATGAATTTTATTCAAATACAATGAGGTTATAATTTGGGAGGGTAGTATAAAATCACTCAAGTATAAGACATAAATCATTGGATGAGACTTATTCCACCTCAAGTGTCTCATTTAAAAGAAATTATTATAGAATATGAATATAAAAAATAATAAATGATTGGTAACAATATCGAAATAATATATGTTATATCTATTTTGAAAGACTAGATTGATGAATACTATGAGGAATTAATTATATATCAACCTGGATATGTAGTAAAATTATCATTTAACCTTATCCCAAATGAAAAAATCATATTTAAGCATTAATATAGTATATATTGATGGATATGGTGGTATTAAATAATCAAAAAAAAATGAATTTTGTAGTAAAATAAAAATATACCATAGTGTCTTACCCTGGGTATAACCTACTCAAATTTTGAACAAGAGAGATGGATCTATGCAGTTGTGCATTGATTATATGGAAATAAATTCTATTATTATGTAGAATATGTATCTATTACCAAATACTAATGATATTTTTTATAATAAACCTATGAATTAGTAATTCTCAAACTATGATCGTCATTATTATTATCATCAATTAAATTCTAGGCCGGATTATTTATCAAAGGATGTTTTTTAAATGAGGTATAACCATTATGAGTTTATTATGATTCATTTGGGAATAGAAAATACACCCTCTATGTTTATGGATCTTGTGAATAAAGTATTTGAAGATTAATTTTACTAATTTTAAATTTTATTTATTTAAGATATTATGGAATATTATAATATATATGAGGATCATGAGAAAAAGTCAGGGATTATTGTTGATACCCTTAGGGAAATTGAGTAGTATTTGAAATTCAGTAAGTGTTATTTTTTATTCAATAGGTTTATTTTCATGGATATTTATATTCCATTAATTTGATATATATTGACTCTTCATATACTAGGTTAGTCAAATAATGACCCTTGCTAACAAATATTACCAATATATGTGGTTCCTTAAAATTATATTTTCTCTGTTGGTTATTAATTGAAAATTTCACCAAATTATCCAATCTATAATCAAAGTTGAAACTCAAAGGGATCAAGTTCACATTCTCAATGAGATATTAAAAAAAATTACTAAAATAATAAGGTGTTAACAATTTCATCTTTATTTACTTTACCATTAAGAAATGAAAGATTTTTTATACATAATGAAGAAATAATTACAAAACTATAGAGTGAATTTACATTGTATGTGTAAAATTCCAAGTATGTAATGAATAATATATATTTTTTTTCTATGTCTATTAATGAATTAGATAGTTTATTAGAGGCATAAAATGAAAATAAATCCAATCTTAAGCATGGAATACAATAATATTTTTAAAAGATTGTTTTACTGCTTTTTGATGGAAAACCATTTTTAAACATATATTTTGACAATTTTATAAGCTATTTTTGTCACAATAAACTTATTCTTTATGATTAGGACATCAAAATTTACATTTTGTGAATTTTTGGTATTTTTCAACCAATGATCATTTTTTAATGAATAGTGAAAAATACTGCATTATACATCAAAACTGCTTTTTAATCTAATTTATTTATATGATTAGATTATCTTTTGAGTTGGTTTTAAAGTTAAATTAGAATATATTTTTACCATTTAATCCAATGGTGGTCATTAGGATTAATTTCACTTTGGAATTGGGCATAAACTAATGCCAAAATTTTCATAGATATTGTTTCAAAAAACCCGCTATTTGTTTTGACAACGGGAATTATTTTTAAATCAATTATTGAAATTTCTATGTTTGGAATTTGGTAAAATGGATTACATATTTGGAATCATAATGTCCAAATTATGTAATCAAGACTCTTGTTTTTGGACATTATGAATAGTAATGACGGTAATTATCTTTAATTATCGTGATTAATGAGTAATCGGGTAGTTAAGGATAATAAAATAATATCATAATAATAATAAAATGACACCAACATGTGTCCCAATTATACTGGTTGTCTCATGGCCGACCATGGGATGTCTTGTGCCAAACATGGGGACCCCATGGAATCACTTTTGTGGAAAGTGACTTGTTATCATTTCATTTTTTTAAAGATAGTAAATATAACAAGAATGTATCACCTGATTAAAACATTTTTTATTTTGTCTAAATAAATGATATTTTAGACTATAAATATTCATTGGAAATATAAAAATATTTCCTACATCATAGTATTTGTTTCATAATTTTTAAAATTTAAATAAATTAAATTATTTATGACATCATGATGATGCATCGATTACCTCATTATTAAAGGATTTAAATAAAATGAAATGACAATGTAAAATCTATGACCTACACATTTCCAAAACCTTTTGTATGGGTGTATTTAGAACCCTTATCACCTTACCCTAGAATTATGTCAATGTTGGACCTTTTGAATCCGAAAATCATTTTCAAATAAAGTAACATTTCTTTACTTTCCAAGAGT
Source organism: Viscum album (assembly GCA_963277665.1). NCBI lineage: Eukaryota > Viridiplantae > Streptophyta > Magnoliopsida > Santalales > Viscaceae > Viscum > Viscum album. Next base: position 154,687,682 of record OY728156.1, on the reverse strand, counting down.
GCCCCTCCTCTCCTCTTATAAAAGGCCACCACCTCTACCTCCTTACCCACACTCCCAAAGCCTTTGGATCGGCCAAACTCTACCCATTGTGTCCCTCCACATCCCTCTCTTACTCCCTGAAGCCTCACTTTGGGCAGAAGTCTTCTCAAGGAAGCCTTTGAGCTCAAACCAAAGGGAGTTACCCGATTTTGAGGTAATGTCTTCACTTGAGTCCTTTTGTTTTATTTTTCTTCTCCAACCCCCTAAACTCTTTTTATTAATTTCTTTTGTAACAAATCCAATATCTTAAATATAATAGGATTTTTTTATAAGAAGGATTCTAGCTACACTTACACACACCTACATCTAATAGTTAAAGGACATACTGTTTCCGTGGATGGTGAATTTATGCCTCCCGAAACGATGATTGTTCAACATTCTTTTAACAACTTCAAAGGTGGCAATTAAGATTTCACTATATTTATATATGTTATATAATATGTTTATGTTTTTCTTATGCTTATGTATTTTTCATTTTGGGCATACCTTTATGGTTTCCATTATGGGTTAACGCGATATCTTCATTTAAGGAAGTGCGGACTACCGCACCCTCAAAATTATTTGATTCGTTAAATACCATATGTGGGACGTATAAAGGATGGAACTATGATATTATATATGATATTATATTGGAATTATAATATACCTTTATATCATTATGATTCAATTCTATAAAATACGAAATAGAAATGAATGTAGCATTCATGCGTTCGTACGACTTACCGTCTCCATGAATGGTGCATTTCATTTCATACCTCTAGATGATTATGTAATGTTATAAATGCATGTACATACTGGATATATATGATATATAAATCATGATTATAATTCTGGATATAATGGATACATGAACAACTTGTAATTATAAAGGGTTTATTTTTTACTCAAGTACCAATGATCGTCAAAACAACCGTTATTAACTTAAATAATGACATAGTGTTCATGACATGGAAATAAGTAATATAAAATGAATAATGATCTTAAAAAAGGTTCTTCAGAAAGTATAAATTAACTCAAGTTTATTATTCAGGACATTAAAAACGATCGAGTCAAGTCGGACCCGAGGTATGGGACTTCGTCTCAATCTCCTTTCATTGAGGCATATTTTGTTTTATACACAACCTTCTTTTACATGGTGTATAAACCCCTTTGACTATTACATTTATTCAACAGGAATCTTTTTTATAAAAAGCGTTTACTAAATGAAAAAAGGGAATGTTTTTGTCATACGTATGCGGCGACAATGACTTCTCCGCCACCGTGACCATTATTTGAGTTTCGGCTTCCTCTACAAGCCATACCTTTTTTCTAAAAGAAAAATAAATACCATGTTTTACTTTTCTTTTAATTTGGAATTGAAAATGGTTTTCATATTGTTTTTATATCAATGTGTTGTATTTATATCTTGTGATTGAAAGGTGGGAATGTTATGTTTCCTTTATGCATGTTTTATGTGATACGATTATGTTGAGGTTCTTGGGAATTATTATGAAGGCGGGTGGTTCCGTGATAAACTAAGGAAGGGTGAGCCCGATATAGCTCTCCAATGAATTTCATAATGTGAAGGAGTGAAATGTTAAGGTTTCTCCGAAAAGATTTAGGGAATATACTGTGATGGGTATTCCAAACGTAACCAAGAGGGTTACTCCCAACGTAAGAATGTTATGAATGACTCAAGTTACCTTTATGTCTTATGATTTCTAGGATTTATTCATGATTTGATGAGGTATGTTAATGTGCTTATGTTTTATGGGTAAAGTATGATTTCATTCTTATGTATATATGTACCCATGTTTCTTTTCCATATTTTTATATCCCTTACTGAGATTTTTATGCTCATACCAAGTTTTTTGAAATGTTTTGCACAGGTCAAGGGAAAGGTACATGATATGAAGATAGTGTCAAAGAAGTGTCAAGATAGAATCCATGTTTTATTTTTAATATGTTCTCATTGATGGGAAAGAAGAATACTATCTTTATGTAACCAATTTGTTTATATGTGGAATGTAATGCATGTTTTATGATCTAATTCTCTAAAACTCTAAACCCGAAAAGATCCTCAATGTGTAATCTTGTAATAACTCAAGATTAAGTAAGGTTTAAGGCTGGGGCCTTATAGTTGGTTTCAATGGTTGGTTTAGATAACTTTAGAAGTTATAATTCTATTAAATGGTTATCTAAAAATATTTTTTTATGGTCAAATTGAAGTGATATAGTATTTGAAGATTAACATATTGCTTCATCTAAGACATGTTTGTTCAGAATGGTTTTCCGTAGAGGAAACAGGGAAGCAGTGCTAGGAAGGCATGCAGAAGGAAATAACCTTCCGAATCAGAATCCTGAGACGGTCAGAATTGGAGCTGAACAGTTTGTTGCAGTAATGGCGCAGTTGACTCAAGAGATAAATGGCGGTGGTATCCATGCACGAGACCAGCCAGATCAACCGTAGAGGAACATGTCAGTGGTTGAACATTTCATGAGGCAACATCCCCCATCATTCAGAGGATCATCTGACCGTGTGCTAGCTGATGGGTGGATTAAAGCACTGGAGAAGATTTTCGATGTCATGGGGTGTTCAGACAATCAAAAGGTTAGTCTTGCTATTTACCATTTGGAGGGTGAAGCAAATAAGTGGTGGTCGATGGTTAAAAATATCAGGGACGCTGATGAGATTGATGCTCTTGACTTGGATGAATTCAAATGTATGTTTCTTGAAAATTATTTTCCTAAGGATGTTCGACTTAGGATGGAAAACAATTCTTGGAATTGAGTCAAGAGGAAGACTCAGTGGCTACCTATGAAGAAAGGTTCCCTCAATTGGCAAGGTATGCTCCAAATTTTATCCGAGACCTTGATAGTAAAATCAATCATTTTTTACTTAGGATTAAAGCCAAAATCTCGAAGGGCATTAGCTTCTCGTGAGTTTAAAAGTTATGAAAAGCTTGTTCGATGTGCTGAGAAGGTGTAAATGGAGTTTGCCTATGATCAAGTGTTATGTAACAACCAGCAAAAGAAGAGACCAAGGTGGCAGGTGAAGGGGAATAATTCTTCAAAAATGTCTGATGGTAAGAAATCTAAGTTTCTAGTTTTTGATAGATGTGCAAAAGGCATGGTGGGGAATGTCTTCTGAATTCTAGAAAGTGCTACCGATGTGGTAAGATGGGACATAAGGATCGTGATTGCACTGGAAAATATCAAGGTGAAGGTAAGACCAAATTTGATTTATAGTTTTTGAAATGTTTTAAGTGCAATGAGATGGGTCACTATGCAACCGAGTGTCCGACAAAGAGCTTTAGTGATGGGAAACAGTTAGACTACAAGAAGAAAGTGGTGGTGAAATCCTTTGCAACTACTTCAGCAGATGTCAGGTCGTCAAATGAAGATGTATCAGGTACTTTGTTTGTTTTTTCAGAATATGCCAGTGTGTTGTTTGATTCTGGGTCTACACATTCTTTCATCTCTGAAAACATTTCTAGTAAAATGGGAATACCATCTAAAGAAATGACTCCTGAACTTTTGGTAAAAACACCTTGGGGAAATGTTGAGGAAAAAAGAATTTATAAGAATCTTCTTATCCTTATCTATGGAAAGAACCTACTTGCAAACCTTATTGTTCTACCTCTAGTAGAGTTTGATGTTATCCTAGGTATGGATTGGCTCTCTTTTTACCATTCTAAGATTGACTGTAGAGCTAAAGAAGTTTCTTTTCAGAAAGACTTTTAGTTTGTGTACAAGAATGAACCCTTACTATTGATAACTTATCAAGAGGCCAAGAAAGTTGTAAAAGATGGAAATGAATGTTACCTTGCACACATCGTTGAAAATGAAGGAATTGTTCAGATTAATGATGTGCCAGTGGTAAATGAGTATCCTGATTTTTTTCCTGATGAGTGTCCTAGAATAATACTAGATCGGGAAGTTGAGTTTACTGTTGACTTAGTTCGTGATGCTAAGCCAATTTCAAAACCCCCTTATCGAATAGCTCAAATTGAACTTTTAGAGTTGAAGGAGAAATTGCAAGATTTATTAGAGAAAGGTTTTATTCGACCTAGCACGTCACCATGGGGTGCTCCTGTTTTATTTGTTAAAAAGAAAGATGGTTATATGAGACTTTTCATTGATTATAGATCCTTGAATAACATCACTGTTAAGAATAAATATCCTTTGCCTCATATCGATGGTTTGTTTGATCAGCTCCAGGGAGCTCAATTTTTTTCAAAGATTGACCTGAGATCGGGGTACCATTAGTTGAAGGTAAAGGAAGCAGATGTTCCGAAGACTATGTTTCGTACAAGATATGGCCATTATGAATTTGTAGTAATGCCTTTTGGGCTAACCAATGAACCTTTTGTATTCATGGACCTAATGAATAGAATTTTCCATGAGTTCGTGGATAAGTTTGTGGTGGTTTTCATTGATGATATTTTGGTGTTTTCTAAAAGTAAAGAGGAGCATGAAAGACATTTAAGGGTTATATTACAAACCTTTAAAGAAAAGAAACTGTATGGAAAATTCAGCATGTGTGAGTTTTGGTAGCAACAAATTTCTTTCATTGGTCACATTGTTTCTAAAGACGGGATAACTGTTGATCCTGCAAAAACAAAAGTTGTGGAAGACAAGAAAAGACCCACAAATGTAACTGAGATTCGTAGCTTCCATGGTTTGGCAGGCTATTACCGATGGTTTGTTAGAAATTTTTCACTGTTATGTAGTCCAATGACTAAGCTAACTCGGAAGGGTGTTAAGTTTATCTGGACAAAAGAATGTGATGATTGTTTTCAGGAATTGAAAAGAAGATTGGTGAATGCTCCAGTTTTGGCACTACATTCCAAGAATGGTGAGTTTGTTATATACAGTGATGCTTTAGTGAATGGACATGGTCGCGTCGTAATGCAGAATGATCAGGTAATTGCTTATGCTTCACGACAGTTGAAAACTCATGAGGTAAATTAGCCTACACATGATTTGGAATTATCTGCTGTTGTTTTCACTTTAAAAATTTGGAGGCATCATTTGTATGGAGTATAGTGTGAAATATATAATGATAACAAAAGTTTAAAGTATATATTCACTCAGAAGGAGTTAAACATGAGATAGAGGAGATGGCTGGAATTAATCAAGGATTAAGATTGTGCAATTCATTACCATCCAGGAAAATCAAATAAAGTGGCTGATGCTTTAAGTCGAAAAAGTAGTGCTTCATTAGCAATGTTGCGTTTGGAACGTGATCCTTTGGTTAAGGATTTGATGAACTTTGGCATAGAAGTTGTTGGTGCAGGAAGTTCTTCTGTTTTTTTTTTCAGGTATCAGTGAGATCATCTCTATCAGATAGAATCAAGCAAGCACAAAAGCAAGACAGTGAGTTTCAGAAAAAGGTAGAGCTGGTTTAGAAAGGTAAGTTGCCTGAATTCAACATTGATAATGATTGTGTTTTGAGATTTGGGAAGAGATTGTGTGTGCCTTGTGATTCATAGTTGAAGAGAGAGTTGTTATGTGAAGCTCATAGTTCTCCGTTTTCAGTTCATCCTGGCAGTACTAAGATGTACAGAGATCTGCGGGAGTATTACTGGTGGGATGGAATGAAAAGAGATATTGCTGATTTTACTGTGAAGTGTTTGAAATGACAATAGGTTAAAGCAGAGAGGCAGTTACTGAAAGGGATGCTTCAGCCTTTACCAGTGCCAGAGTGGAAATGGGAGAATATATCCATGGACTTTGTTGTGGGATTACCGAAGACATCTCGAGGTAATAATGCAATCTGGGTTATTGTTGATGGCTTGACTAAATCTTCTCATTTCCATGCTATAGGAGATACTTTTTACCTAGATCAACTTTCCCGTTTGTATCTTAAAGAGATAGTCAAGTTACATGTAATTCCTCTCTCCATTGTATCTGACCGTGATCCCAGGTTCACTTCTAACTTTTAGAATGGCCTTCAGAAGTCGTTGGGTACTGAATTAAATTTTAGTACAACATTTCATCTTCAATCAGATGGGAAGTCAGAATGAATAATTATGACCTTGGAGGATATGCTACGATCTTGTTCGGTGGATTATCAGGGAAGTTGGGACCAACATCATTGTTTGGTTGAATTTTCATATTATAACAGTTTTCATTCCAATAAACAGATGGAGCCATTTGAGGCGTTATATGGGAAGCAGTGTCGAACTCCAGCTTTCTGGGATGAAGTGGGTGAAAGGAATTTGATCGGACCAGAATTGGTAGAAGAGATGGCCAAAAAAGTTCAGCTAATTCAGAAACACATGAGAACAGCTCAGAGTAGGCAGAAGAGTTATGAAGACAATAAGAGGAAGGATCTAACTTTTGAGGTAGGTGATCATGTTTTTCTCAAAGTCTCACCATGGAAAAGTGTGATGCGATTTGGTAAGAAAGGAAAGATGAGTCCAAGGTTAGTTGGACCATATGAAATTCTGTAAAGAGTTGGATCAGTTGCATACCGGGTGGCTTTACCTCCGAGTTTATCTCAGGTACACAATGTTTTTCACGTTTCGATGTTGAGAACGTATATGCCAGATCCATCTCATGTTTTGAGTCCAGAGGTAGTTTAGCTGGAAGAGAACCTATTTTATGAGGAACAACCGGTCCAGATTCTTGACCACAGGGAGCAAGTGTTACAAAATAAGGTGATTAATCAGGTAATGGTTTTTGGAAAAACCACATGATGGAAGAGGCAACATGGGAATCTGAAAATGCAATGAGGGATAAATACCCCTACTTATTCGATAAGTAAATAAATTGCGGGGATGGAATTTTCTCAAGGGGGAAGGATGTAACATCCCAAGTAAGTAATGAATAATAGATATTTTTATCTATGTCTATTAATGAATTAGATAGTGTTTTAGAGGCTTAAAATGAAAATAAATCAAATCTTAAGCATGGAATACAGTAATATTTTTAAACTATTGTTGTACTGCCTTTTGATGGCAAACCATTTTTAAATATATATTTTGACAATTTTATAAGCTTTGTTTGTCAAAATAAAATTATTCTTTATGATTGGGACATCAAAATTTACTATGTGTGAATTTTTGGTATTTTTCTGACAATGTTAATTTTTTAATGAATAGTGAAAAATACTGCATTTTACATCAAAACTGCTTTTTAATATAATTTATTTATATGATTTGATTATATTTTGAATTTGTTTCAAAGTTAAATTAGAATTTATTTTTACCATTTAATCCAATGGTGGTCATTAGGATTAATTTCACTTTGGAATTGGGCATAAACTAATGCCAAACTTTTCATAGATATTGTTTCAAAAAAACCTGCTTTTTGTTATGACAACGAAAATTATTTTTAAATAAATTATTGAATTTTCTGTGTTTAGAATTTGGTGAAATGGATTATCTATTTGGAATCAGAAGGTCCAAATTATGTAATCAAGACTCTTTTGTTTTTTGACATTATGAATAGTAACGACGATAATTATCTTTAATTATCTTGATTAATGAGTAATCGGGTAGTTAAGGATAATAAAATAATATCATAATAATAACAAAATGACACCAACATGTTTCCTAATTCTATTGGTTGTCTCATGTCAGACCATGGGATGTATTGTGCCAAACTTGGGGACCCCATGGAATCACTTTTGTGGAAAGTGACTTGTTATCTTTTCATTTTTTTAATGAAAGTAAATATAACAAGAATGTATCACCTGATCAAAACATTTTTTATTTTTTCTAAATAGATGATATTTTAGACTATAAATATTCATTGGAAAGATAAAAAGATTTACTAAATTATAGTATTTTTAAATAATTTTTAGACTTTAAATAAATTAAATTATTTATGACATCATGATGATGCAGCGATTACCTCATTAATAAAGGATTTAAATAAAATGAAATGATAATGTAAAATATATGACCTACACACGTCCAAAACCTATTGGATCGGTTGATTTAGAACCCTTATCACCTTACCCTAAAATTATATCAATGTGGGACCTTTTGAATCCGAAAATCATTTTCAAATAAAGTAACATTTATTTACTTTCCAAGAGTGCCCCTCCTCTCCTCTTATAAAAGGCCCCCAACTCTACCTCCTTACCCACACTCCCAAAGCCTTTGGCTCAGACATCCCATGCCCATTTTGTCTCTCCACATCCCTATCGTACTCCTTGAAGCCTCACTTTGGGCAGAAGTTTTCCCAAGGAAGCCTTTGAGCTCAAACCAAAGGGAGTTACCCGATTTTATGGTAATGTCTTCACTTGAGTCCTTTTGTTTTATTTTGTTTCTCCAACCCCCTAATCTCTTTTTATTTATTTATTTTGTAAAAACTCTAGTATATTCAATATACTAGGATGTTTTTATAAGAATTATTCTAGCAACACTTACACACACCTACATCTAATGGTTAAAGGACATACTGTTTCCGTGGGTGGTGAATCTATGCCTCCCGAAACGATGATTGTTCAACATTCTTTTAACACCTTCAAAGGTGGCCATTAAGATGTCACTATATTTATATATGATATATAATATGTTTATGTTTTCCTTAAGCTTCTGTATATTTCATTTTGGGCATACCTTTATGGTTTCTATTATGGGTAAACACGATATCTTCATTTAAGGAAGTGCAGACTACTGCCCCCTCAAAGTGATTTGATTCGTTAAATACCATATGTGGGATGTATAAAGGATGGAACTATGATATTATATATCATGTTATACTGGAATTATAATATACCTTTATATAATTATAATTCTATTCTATAAAATACAAAATAGAAATGAAAGTAGCGTTCATGCGTACGTACGGCTTACCGTCTCCCTGAACGGTGCATTTCATTTCTTACCTCTAAATGATTATGTAATATTATAAATGAATGTATATACTGGATATATATGATATATACATCATGATTATAATTCTGGATATAATGGATACATGAACAACTTGTAATTATAAAGGGTTTATTTTTGACTCAAGTACCAATGATCGTTAAAATGACCGTTATTAACTTAAATAATTACATAGTGTTCATGACATGGAAATAGGTGATATAAAAGGAATAATGAACTATAAAAAGGTTCATAAGCAAGTAGAAATTATCTCAAGTTTATTATTCATGACATTAAAGAATGATCGAGTCAAGTCGGACCCGAGGTATGGGACTTCGTCTCAATCTCCTTTCATTGAGGCATATTTTGTTTTGTACACAACCTTCTTTTATATGGTGTATAAACCCCTTTGACTTTTACGTTTATTCAAAAGGAATATTTTTTATACGAAGCATTTTCTAAACGAAAAAAAGGGAATTTTTTTCTTGTATGTATGCGGCGACAATGACTTCTCCGCCGACGTGACCATTATTTGAGTTTCGGCTTCCTCTACAAGCCATAACTTTTTTTTAAAAGAAAAATAAATACTATGTTTTAAATTTCTATTATTTTGGTATTGAAAATGGTTTTCATAATGTTTTTATATCAATGTGTTGTATTGATATCTTGTGATTGAAAGGTGGAAATGTTATGTTTCCTTTATGCATGTTTTATGTGATACGATTATGTTGATGTTCTTGGGCATTATTATGAAGACGGGTGGTTCCGTGATAAACTAAGGGTGGGTGAGCCCAATATAGCTCACCAATGCATTGGGTAACGTGAAGGAGTGAAACGTTAAGGTTTCTCTGAAGCGATTTAGGGAATATACTGTGATGTTTATTCCAAAAGTAACCAAGAGGGTTACCCCCTACGTAAGAATGTTATGAATGCCTCAAGTTACCTTTATGTCTTATGATTTCTAGGATTTATTCATGACTTGATGAGGTATGTTAAAGTGCTTATGTTTTGTGGGTAAATTATGATTTCATTCTTATGTATATATATACCCATGTTTCTTTTCCATATTTTTATATCCCTTACTGAGCTTTTTATGCTTATCCCAAGTTTTTTGAAATGTTTTTCACAGGTCAAGGGAAAGGTACATGATATGATGATAGTTTCAAGGAAGTGTCAAGAAAGAATCCATGTTTTATTTTAAATATGTTTCCATTGATGGGAAAGAAGAATACTATCTTTATGTAACCACTTTGTTTATATGTGGAATGTAATGAAAGTTTTATGATCTAATTCTCTAAAACACTAAACCCGAAAAGATCCTCAATGTGTAATATTGTAATAACTCAAGATTAAGCAAGGTTTAAGGTTGGGGCCTTATAGTATGATAGAGGTATCAATTGTGTATCAATAAAATTAATAAACCATGAACACAATTCTCAGAATAATAATGTTGATTTAGAAGCTATAATATTTTTTATGAATGTATTGAGACCCTATATTTATGATAAAAGATTATACATATATATAGATCATAATGTTTTGAGGTATATTTGAAAGTACAAAAAGATCAATATTACAAATATAAGATAGTTGAAATACTCAAGTATTATGATTGTACGATGCATTTCAACCCTCGAAAGGAAAACAGGGTGGCACATGCATTATGTTGAAGTATTATTGTGTTTTTCAAGGATGGGGATGGATAAAGATCTAATACTCATATATTTAATAAATCTAGGTATAGAAGTTGTTATGGAGGGAAATAAAATTAATTTTCTTATGTAATTACCCAAACATATTTAATAGATAAGATAAATAATTCCCAAAAATGTGAAAAGGTTCTATAAAATAACAATAATTCAATGTAAGATTGGATAGTGATTAATTTTATCATCTAAAATGGATTCATAATGTTTGGAAAAATATTGTGTGTACTATTAGTACCTAAATGGGGAGGAATTTTCTAGGCAAAGCATATAAATTAAAATTTTCAATACACTATAGAATCCCTAAGATGTATATGGATTTAATATATCATTATTGGGGGATAAAATGAGTCATGAAATTGGTAATTATATGTTATAATTAATGATAAAATTACATGTATAATATATGTTAAAATATCAAAAATGTGTCGTGAAACCTCTCCCCATACAAATCTGGATATAGGACAATATAATAATGGAAATTTTTATGGGAATTAATAGATATCCACATGTCATGATGTGATATGGGTTATTATAGATCTCCTTACCAAATTCGAACATTTCAAGGAAATAGAAGAGGGTCCACCCCTCGAGTTTCACCTATATGTTTACATTTTTGAATTTATGATGCTTCATGTTGTACCTCTATAAGTTGAATATAATCATGTCCCGTATTTTGACAATGAAATTTTAGTAGAGTGTTTACAATTATCTATGTACTAAGACAAATTTGAGCTCCACATATCATCCTATAACATATACATAATTTGAAATGACTATCCTAACATTATAGAACATGTTTACCTAATAATCACTCAACTTATAAGGAATCTAGAACAAGTATATTAAATTAGTATAATTTTGAAAAGGAAATATATGTGTTCAAGTATGAATATGATATCATATGAATAATTATATTCGAAAATATTGTAGACAACAATTTATTTTGATTGAGTTAGTGAAATGATATTAGTACATATTGAACATATTCTGAAGACATCTGATAATGTATGAGACATATAAAATCAAATTATGTCCAATAAAAGATGATATAACATCTATGTTGATAATTGGTTGAATGAATTCTAATTGCAAGTAGGGGTCAAATGTTCTTGATGGTATCTCCATGGAATGGAGTCAGATAGTTTGGTAAGAAGGAGAAGCTAATTTCCAGGTACATTGGGCCTTTTGAGGATTTAGAGAGAAGTTTAATTAGGGATTATCATTTTACTATTAAATATGACCTCCCTAAAATCTATGAAATATTTAATGTCTTTTTATAATGTAATTTAATCCATATATAATGCATGTACTCACTATAGAAGAAATAGAGAAGAGATGGAGTTTTCCTTCAGGAAGAGACTTCCTAGAATAATTATATTATAGAGAAAGATATAATGAATTATAAAAATAAATTGGTAAAGGTATATTATATAAATCATTAATTAGAGAAACCAGAAAAGGATCCTTAAGGGGAAATTATGAAGATTTTCCCATATTTATTCATGGAATTATGTATTCCACAAATTTGAAGGGAATAATATTTTATGGGGGGGTTATGAAAAGATATTCAACTATATTAAATAAACATTTATTTAAATAAATTTTTCATAGTACACATTTATAAAATTAATTTTAATAGAAAAATACAAAACATTAAAATTATTTTCACTGTAATGGTACCATCTAGTGGTACAGAACAAAAAAAAATTGTATTGTAAAAACAGAATTTTATACCCCATATGATCATATTATACATAAAGTAACAAAAAAGGTATTCATTTTTCTAATGAAAAAAAATATGTAATGAAATTAAAAATATATGTATGTTTGGCACCATAATGAACATAAAAATACATTATAGGGGGTAGATTTTCAATATTAAAATAGTTAGAGTTATTGAAATGATAATTTATAATTTAGTGGGAATAGATTAAATAATTCATATATAACCATATAGTGTATAAGGTGTTTACAATTTATGTAGTATTGTATAAAAAGATGATTATAAATTTTATAATAGTTCAGATCACTAAGATCTAATGTATACTATTCACATCCTCAAAAAATAATACATTTGATATCCACTAGATAGACCACAATTTTTATAGGGAGTGAAATCCCTTATAACTATCCCTTTTGAATATACTAAAACAACCCCAAAATTCTTATTTCACACCTAGAGGAAAAAATCCATTACAATATTTTACTAGTTCAGGTATCAACCACTGTGAACTAGATTTCTGGTTAGGTTAGGATAACCAAACACATCCTAGTATGGAGGCTCAACAATATGTTATTTTTGTCGCACCTTAATAATGAACATTAACAGAAAATGATGATTATATATAAATGATATATCTAATACATGTAATCTAATTTAAGTAGTAATATAAGAGTATTGAGGTATAATAATTAAACATTATCCATTGATTGACCACTTGAATAATGAATCTTTGGGAGAACAGAAAAGTTTTCCTTTAGAAATTCAGAATGATAATAGATGGAATGATGTAGATTATCAATGTTTTAGTAATTTGATATTTTTCATATCAATAAAACTATCATCTATCTATTGAAATTATTTTATTTACACTTTAAATATATAATTCATGAATGCCTATTTTCACTCACCATGAACTCTAAATGATTTCCATTCAACAAATTGTTCATATTGTTTCCTAAATTATCTAGAAATTGTTAAATCATAATGATTAGAAAGTAAAATATAATGAACATGTGACAATACATAGGTCAATGGTTTGAATTTATTTTCACTCATTGATTGATTGATTTATTTTTTTATTTTTATATTGGGATATTTTGGAGTCTGATATTTTAAAAACAATAAAATTGGGTAAATAAAACTGGACACCTATTTAGAACTAACCATGCACACAAGTCATGTGAGTGGTGGGGAGAGGAAATTTCTTTTATAATATGCATGGTTAAAACATAATTATCTAAAACAAATAGTTATTCATTATAAATAATATATGGAATCAAGGTTAATAAAATTTTATAAATAACCATTTGTTAAACTTTTATGTAGGGTTAGTTCTATCCCACTGGTTACCATATGGCCTATGAATAGTTTCCAAAATGGTGTGGCTAAAAAATGTGACTTATGTAGAAATAAAAAATTGACAAATATGATTTTCCATTAGTCGATTTTTATCCAATATTAGCTTCTTCTAACCCATTTGAACTCTGTAGAGGCTCCTCCAAACTATTCCCTTTTCCCCTCCTGTCATTTATGGTATTATTCTATTGAATCATGTGGAAATATCCTTACAAATAACTCATTTATTCATCAATTATTTATTTTAGTATCTTATATTTTATTCTTCTGCAGTCTTCCTCATACTCAATTTACATAGTTGGAAATTGATGAGGCTATTTTTGATACACCTTTCAACATATTTTATTTTTGAATTAATGAAATATTGAATGGTGAATTATGCTTAAATTTTGAAATTTTTGAATACTCTAATAATTTGTGTTATTTTATACTTTTATTGAAAATGTCACTTAAAATATATTTTATTTTTGTTTCAATAAAAGTATTACTATCACTCATATTTATAAAAAAAATTCTTAATAATTTGGTGATTCTTCTTTGAAAATATCTTTTTCAAATAATTTTGATGGTATTGTGAACATTTGTTTAAATTAATTCATTCATAAAATCCCCATTTTAATAAATATTTTTGAGTGGAATTAATTTTATTCTAGGATATTGTTTTTAGTTGAGTAAATTAATTTTATAATGAAATTCCAAGAATATATTAAATTCTTTATTTCTGGAATCCAATTTTTAATTTTTGAAATTTTTAAATAAAAAATTTATGGATAATAAATTATTTTTTTTACAATGACACTGTGTCTAAAAACAATTATTATTTTTTAGGTATCCTACTACTAGTAAGTTCATCTACTAACTATGAATGTTTAGTGGAGTGTTAACGCCATAAATAATAATTACTCCATGGTTCCAAATGTTAACACCAATCTGTTATATCACTAGTTCAATATTTTTACCAATATTGGAATTGTGCCTCAACTATGACCATATTACCTATTATTACAATTCCTTGACTTGCACCCATGAGTTCCTTTCATGGATAAACCCAATACCAATAAGCCATTATAGGGACCTCTGATGAATTGAGCTCCACTAAATAAGTGGAAGAAACTGACATGCCAAACTGAGCCTCACCGAACTCGAACAAGAAATCCAACCCTAACCAGAAATCATTGAATATGTTGAGTTCAATTAATTTGGATGAAGAAGTTTCCCAGATCAAATCTGCTATATGAATCTAATATAATTAATTCCTAACCATATATTGAGATATGGTTGTATAGGACCTCAATGTCAATCAAAAAAACCATAAAAGTGGAAGATGAGCATCATTGATTGAAAAGGAAGAGACACTGAGTTTGATCTGATAAAGAACTCAAGCCAAACTGTGTTCATGGAATATTTCAGCAGACTTTAGGATTCCCAAAATCTTTTCAATGATGTTGAACTAGGGAACATGTTATTTGAATCCAAAAATGCTCAAGCCGATTCAGATTCTATTGAAGATCAATCTTTAATTTCAATCCATGGATATTCCAAAAGTGGAAGAACCGACTACACCCAAACGTGAACATGAAGGAAGATTCCCGGTGGTTGACCACATGAGATCATTAAGTAGGTGGGATTCATATTTTTTTGAGGTAGCTAATTTATGTTTTTTCTTATTTATTCCCAATGTAGGTAAAATCGATTCAAATGGGGCCTTGATCTTCCTTAAGCATTTGATTTCATTCATATTGTTGAGTGTGAACCATGTCTAAAACTGAAGACTCAAATTAAACTCTTGTACTAATTGAGAAATTATATATTTGGAATTAAAATTATTGACCCACTGGAGTATCAATAATAGGGATATAAAAGAAATTGAAAAATGAGAAAATAAATGAAAGCCTATTTATTGTGGAAAAACAACCAAAATGAAAGGGGTAAATTCGATATAAAAATAGAAGGATAATTATGGTTAAAAGTGGGTACACACTCCCTCACTATTACAAGAAGAAACCCCTTATAATATCTCTCTTGAATAAGTGGGGAACCACCTCACAAAATACCAAACAAGTGATGATAATAATAATAGTGTTGAGTGTTTATGAGATGTTAAAACAATTGCAGAAAATCCCTTTATGTAGGTTTCATCTCCCACCTTATACACTTCCTCCACTCGATGGTTTAATGGAACTAAACTCCAACCTCACACCTATCACCAACTTCCACATGTGAAAAATTAGGGTGCAATAATTTATTTGAATAATGAAATTTGAGATACATCTCCCACATGGATATTTTATTTAGAAGAAATCACATATCAACACATCATTTCTATTATTCAAACATAATAATGAATTCTCTATGAGGAAACTCAAATAACTGCACCATCTGAACAATTCAGAGTCAATCAACTTCATCAGGAAATCTTCCATATTTTCTTTAGTGTGATTTTTTTTCATATCCACACTTTATTCCTCCAACACATCTCAGATAAAGTAATATTTTAATTCAATGTGATTCATCTTGAAATGAAAATATGGATTCCATGCAATGTTCATGGAACTCTGACTATCAGAGAACAATGGAATCCTATCATGTTTACGCCTGACCTCCTCCAATATCCTTTACATCTAAATCGATTCATTGTGATCCTATATAGCTATGATATACTCTACCTCTATCGTAGATAGCACCAAATTTGATGTTAACTTTGAAATCCAGCTCACAACTCCTCCTTTAAGAGTAAACACATAATGAGTAGTTGATTTCTTCCAGTAAAAATCACATTAAAATTCTAAATCAACACAGCCTCTGATAGTGAAATCTGATCATTTGTAACTTAATTAAGCATATGAGGTCTCTTTGATGTATCTTATGATCCTGTTCACTGGGATCCAATTCTCCAAGCCTAGATTCTATCTGTACTGACTAACTAATCACATTGCATGTTCAATGTATTGTCTAGTACAAACCATAATGAACATCAGACTACCCAATTCTGATGCATATGATACTTGAAACATCTCCATCCTATCTGCTTCACTACTAGTACTTGTTATAGAGGATAACATTAAATTAATTGTAAGTAGGGTGGAGATTTTCGTAAACCCTTGCATGTTGTAGTGTTTCAATACTTTCTATAAGGACGTTATCTATGATGGACATATCTTCCCATTATTTATATCTCAATAAATCTTCATCCCATAAATTTTATTTTCTGGTCCTAAGTACTTCATGTCAAACTCCATAGACAATTGTTCCTTCTTATCCTATATTTTATCTTTTTAAAGGATTACGACCAATATGTTATCCACATAAAATAAAATAATGAAGAAATAATTACCATTTGAACACCCCAAATATGAACAAGGATTTGAATAAATTATCATATTACCAAGGATCATGATATGGTAATTAAATCACTTGTACAAACACCTTTGTGTTTGTTCGAGACCATATAAAGACTTTTTCATCCTACAAACTAGGTTCTATTTATTTACTTCTACAACACATTCTAGTTAGATAATATATATCTCATTATCAAAATAAATGGGGATAAAAGAATTATTAACATCCAGATGATCTATATGAAAACTGTATATTGCACACATCCCAAGAGCTATTTGAATTGACATTAGTCTGAAAATATGATAAAATATTTCATTTAAAGAAATAACTTCCTTATGAGAATATCATTTCACCACTAGTATTGAATGATATCTTTACAACTTGTCTTTTCTATCATGGTTAATCTTAAAGACCCATTTTTTCTTATATCCTTCCTCTTATGAAGTAATGGGATAAGATCCCATGTATTTTAATTATGTAGGGCTTCAAGTTCCTCTGGAATCACCACCACCAATGCGTATACATTTGGACTCTGGGTTTCCTCCAAAAAACAATATGGCTCTCCATCCTTTATCGATAATTAGTATAAAATATTTATCTTAGTGACACTGTCTAAGTTCCATAATGGTGATATTTTTTCCCGAGTTGACTATCGTTGTCCAGAATCAACCGTTATTTGATCATTTTGGACTATTAATGATTCAAAGGAAACCAGTTCTTCTTGGTTTTCCTCAAATTGGATTGTTGTAGTTTCTATATTCTCTTTCTTCATGTATTGATCAACTATCATTTTCACCTTATCATCTGTAAAAATGAAATATCTATATATGATAATTTTGAAGGTAGTGTGGTCCCACAAATGATACCCCTTCACACCATCATCATACACTACGAAGAAACATTTTCTAGATCATGAATCCAAATTTTATTTTCCTGGTCATTAAATAGTGCATATACAGGACCTCCAAAGGTATGTAACTGAGAATAGTCAACATGTTTACCAGTCCACATCTCTATATATGTATTTAGATCAATCTCTAGTGAAGGGGATATATTTATCACATAACATGTGGTATTCACTACTTATGTCCAAAATGTTTTGGAAATTCATACATTCCTCAACATTCCTCTTTTTCTATCCAATGTGGTTCTGTTCATCTTCTCTACCACTCCATTTTCCTGAATAGTGTACTCCACCATGAACTATTTAGTGATGACCTAGTGTAGAGAAAAATGTATCAAACTCCTTTATTGTATATTCTCCACCATTTCTAGTCTGTAGAAACATAATTTTCTTTTAAAATTCTAGTTTCTTCTATTCATCGAATATTTTAAACACATCAAAAAATTCTATTATCTTATTGATTGGTTACACAAATCATCTCCTAGAATAATCGTCAATGATGGATACAAAGTAACTAGATCCTAATAGGGATATAACTAGTTCTCTCCAAACATCATAATGGATTAGATATAATATCTTTTTACTTATTTATATTTACATTTAAGAAAATTGACATTTAATTCTTTCTCAAAACAAAATGGTCATAGAATAGTAAGGTTACCTTTGTAATATCAAGCAGCAACTCTTGTTCCACTTCAACCGTCAATCCTTGTTCTAATATATGGACAAGCTTCTGCTACTATAATTTCATCAACACTTATGCTAAGGTATTTTATGTGACAACTATTTATTCCTCCTTGAACATTTCACCCATAAGAATGTATTGGTTCTTCAATATCGTTTCTTCCTTCATTATCACCAGTGAGCCCCTCAAAATTCTCATTACACTATTCTTGGTGAATGTCTTTCATAGGATATCAACAAATTGTCCCAAATATAATTTTTTATTCTTCAGGAACTTCACATGGTGAACTCAATGGATGGTTTGAACAACACCATCATGCATATTCAATTTGATAGTACCAAATCTAGTGATCTTCAAGGTGTGATTGTTCCCCATGTACACAATTCCTTTTGAGATAGTTTCATATTTATCAGACCATTCTCTTCAAAACATCATGTTCTATTTTCTTTTTGGGTCAATTATCCATCTTTCATTGAGATGCTTCTTACTTCCAGCAGTCAATATAGCTTTATTGAACATTATATAGTATGAATTAATCACCACACATCTATCCATGTCATAATTGTGTCTCCCGCTGGAACTGTACTTCATTATCATTTATTCTATAATTTATTCTATTTTTAGTCAACAATTATTTATCCCCAGTAGTGCCTAAATATTCATTTTTTGACAACAGAAAAATAATTCACATTGAGTTTTTCAATCTCTTATTTCACTACCATCTGTAGATTCAATCATTCCATAACCTCCTCTATTTCACAATAGTGTATTTAATAATTTCAATATATTTTTTTCCTTATTAGATAGATCAATCCAATTTGAAATAATATAGAATACTCAAATCTATAAGAATTATTAATACCCTAAAAGTGAACAACACCGAGCCAGGACCATTCATTGATACCACTTTTTAGATAAAAATGATTGACCCACTAGTGAATTAATAACAATGAGATAAAATAAAGTGAAATAAGGTAATAAATGATACTATATGTAATTTGGAACACCCCCCCAATTAAAGGGGTAAAACCCCATAAAAAAATAAAAGGATCGCTATGGGTAAAAGTGGGTACCCACACCCTCATAATTATAAGGATAAAACCATTGTAATATCACTCTTGTATAAGTGGTTAAACCACATCCCAAAATACCACATAAGGGATGTAATAAATCCGGTTGGTGAGTGTCTCTGAGATACTAAAACCCTCATGGAAATGTACTTTATATAGGATATCTCTTCTCTCTCATAATCTTACTTTACTGGAAGTTTTGGTGGACCTTTCCACCAACCTCACACCTATCACCACCTAACAATTTTATAATGTGGTGGTGGAACCATCTTTGAATAAATATAATAATGATAGGAAATTCCATCATGATGGTGCCTTCAGTTTAGGAACTTCACCTAATCCTTGAGATGGGTAGGCGTGTGTCGATCAAAATCATAATTGTGTTTGATTATGGATTAGTGCCAATAAATTATAGACTAATTAGATTTGATAATATGGGATTAATGTGTACAATATGAAAATGGATACTTGGGTGTGTTTGGGAGAGTGGAATTTATACGAATACTATTGTTGAATAAGGGTTGATAATGGAACATACATAAAATTATTGTTTTTTATTAGTGTATCTCTATAAAATTGGTCAATGAATACTATTTTAAAAAGGGATAATATGATCAGTAAATCTAGGATCGATATAATGATATTGAAATTCTTCAAGGTCATTTTTTAATTGATGATGTGAAGTTGTTTTCTTGTAAAATATTTCTATTGAGACCGAGCTCACTGCATGAATTTTTAAATATTGGATTGTGATGCACTGGTTAGATCCAGATACATAAAATGGTCTCCAAGTTATGCCATGATCTAGGAAAAACTATTATTATAGTAGCCTAAAATTTAGAAATGGGAAAATAATTTCTCAAATAAGAGCCACACAACATCATATATTCTTTTTCTATCTGGAAAAATAAAGAAATAATCTACATGAGATAAGTCAATGGTTTTTATTTCTATTTCATGAAATATTTTGGGGGAAGCAAATTTTGTTAAATTAGGTTGGCTATTCTTACATGGAATTCATGGGGAGCTAGTGATTATAACCTCAAATTATGCCATATAAATGAAATTCCTATTAGAAATTTCATGTCATTTTTTTCCATTTCATTTTTCAAAATAATATGTGGTGTTTCCCTATATAATTATTAATTTGTTATTCATGGGATAAACATTGTTTCTCCTTCTCATTTGTGTTCTTACATTATATAATTCTATATCATGTTATTAATTATATTTTTATATTAATTCATTATCCTAAATATGTTGTGATATCTATCCTCCCTAGATAATCGACTAAACTGTGAGTCGATATTCAGGGATTGAAGCTAAAATTCTACATTGGTATTTGAACTTCAAGTCGATCACCATGATCTTATTTATATTTTTAGATAGTGGCTATCTAAGTGGTGAAGTGGGAATATAACCACTAAATGGAAGTGTTTTCCACTATTTCCCCTTCATCCTTATCCCATTATTTTCTTATATCACATAAGGTAATATCTAAGTGGTGTTATGTGATTAAGGATATCAATATGATCACTTCAACTAGGATGAGATCCTTGATTTAGGAGGTTCGATTAAATGATTCCTTCAATTTTGGGAGAACATTTTTACATTGAAATATATTTCATGAATAGAGATTCATCATATTATGTGAGACATGTGTCTGACTTTAGATATTAATCATGACTGAATGAGGTTGGAAAATTATCTAATCTAATTGGAGATCAATGACAGATATTTAAAAAGTGGATAAACTTGAATGAATGATTCTTTTATTATTACTTTAATTTCTTTATATTTAAATTTTTTTCTCTATTTCTTTTTCATATTCACTATTTCCATTATTCTCAATCCGTATGTGATTTTAATCACAGTTCCATGTAAATTTCATTTAATAACTTAAAAATGTATAAATAGCGAAAATGTTTTTCGAGAATACCATAAAGGACTTCAAACAAGTTCCCTGAGAGAGTCCCCATGGTTATCCACTTTTCTATATTTAGGGATATATAAGATGCATCATATGACAACCCTCATAGAATACACTATTATAATTTGGGGTTATTTCTTTGT
Source organism: Viscum album (assembly GCA_963277665.1). Classification (NCBI taxonomy): domain Eukaryota; kingdom Viridiplantae; phylum Streptophyta; class Magnoliopsida; order Santalales; family Viscaceae; genus Viscum; species Viscum album. Next base: position 154,665,974 of record OY728156.1, on the reverse strand, counting down.
AAGAGATGTATGACTTTGTGGTTTTTTTGTTTTTCCTAAATTTGTATATTATAAGAAAAACACTAAAAACCCACAAAAAACAATAATGTTGGAAACAAAAATATATTTTACAATCTCACTATTTGATCATGTATATGAACATTAGGAGGTTGTGGAAACATTTCAAATATTATTGAAATAATGATAAGATGGGGTAATGGTGAAACAGATTACTATCATTAAAGGATGAAAATGTTCAAAAAATTGATAATTATTGGGAAAATTAAAAGACAATATAAAAACTCCAAAACCAGAGATAAACTATTTAAAAATAGACATATAATAAAAATAATGATATATAATGAAAGATAAAATGCTACAATAGTGAAATTTTGATGCTGAAATACCCTTTAACCCACCATTAGAGATGAAATGTTTATATTCTGAGGATTCTTTTAAGGGATAGAAATATATGAGACATGTATAAGATGATGAAACTAGAAAATATTTGGAGATTAAATTTAATTATAATATTATATATAATGATTTTTAGTGTCCTACTTTTTCTATTGTTTTTATATTTTTGAAAAAAACATAAACTAGTTGATGATACCCTATTCCTTTATATGAAAGACTCTAATTATTTGGTGATATATTTAGATGCATCAGTCTATGTCCCACAACCCATTTTTCACTATTGGATTTTGATGCATTATATCATGTCCCATAAATGTATATCAATCAAACAAATATAGGATTTTGAAGCATTAGTCTATGTCCCACATACATATATCATAAAATCACATGTATCACAATATCACACATATAAAAATCTCATAAAAATTGTGTTTAAGAATCATTAACCATCTTTTAAAACATTACCATCATGGGTTACCAAATCAATTATCAATTCAATCTTGGTTCACCACATTAACCACATGTATTAACTTAACTAGTTCACCATTAAAACATTTATCAAAATTTAATCATATAACCCATTAAACCATTTAGGTTAAGCCAATTATCTTATAATACTCATTATCAATTAATTCACAATCACATTAATGGACCAATCACACAATCCCAATATCCTATTGATTTCACAATCACAACAATTCTATTAATTAATTGACCATTTAATTAATCTAATTCCACCAATTTCAATTTCCATAATTTAACCCAAATAATTATCCCATGGAAATTAAATTAAATTAATTCAATACAGACATGGAAATTGAAATTTGTAATATCTTGAACTGGGTTCCACATATCGGTACCTTGAGAAATTTTGTCACATGACCGCAGGCACACCCCCCTATATGCCTGAGGATTTTGACATGAAGTGAGGGACTAATATCAATCATAGGGATACTATACCCTCTTTATCAAAGCATACAAATAACAGGAATAATAAATCATAGCAAAATAATATAAACACATCTCGGTTAATTCGAGTATTACAATATGAAAAAATTGAATACTATATCCAAAAACTAAATAGTAGGTATTTCATGTCAAATATGTTTCAAGTGTCAATATGAAAAAAAAGATACATAAATAAAGACATTGAAAACTCTGAAGAGGGTCCTGAATCACATTTGGTTCCCTCATCCATGATTCTTTCCAAATCAGTCATATAATATATGACTATTTCCTTTCTCATGTCCTACTAAAATGAAATATATTCAGGCACTAATTAGGCAGCACATGTAGGGTGTGAGTAAAACCTAGTAGGACATCCCCTAACAGCGTATAAAGTAGTATCCAATCAATAACATTGTAAATTTTTTTATAAATAATAAGGAACATTTCATAATAAAATAGTTATCAAATTTTCAATTCTTCTTTAATTAACAACATAAACCCTCGAGTTCCTATGGACATTTGAACCCATAATACATAGTTAGGCCCATGTTGAAGTCTAAACCACAAAAAAATGCCAGGTTTATCATTATTATTTAATTTCAATCATATCACGAACAACTGGAATTAATGTCCAATGCAAAATCTTGGGCATAGAACATCATGTCTAACTCCCTGTGGGTATTTAGAGTCTCTTTACGTACCTGACGCCTCAATTTCATGTCGGTATTTGGAGCTTCAGTCTCTATCCCAAACTTTTTATCTGAAATGGGTATTTAGAGCCCTAATCCCAATCCCACACCTCAATATCACATTGGAATTTGGTACCTCAGTCGCTATCCAAAACTGATTTATCGCATATGGATATTTGGAACCCCATTCTATGTCTCGCACTGAAATACAAATCAATCATACATATATCACAAACATCACTTTAATCAAGGTTAATCACCATTAACACTGTCATAAAATTTCACATCATGATATACCGTTGAAATTTTTCATAACAAACATGGTTTCTCAATTTTATCCCATCGAATAATAATGATAAATTCCCCAATAAATAATTTATCAACATTCAATATTATAACCCATTAATGGTCAAGTAGATCATCTCATAATTTCCATTTTCAATTAATTCATATTCACATTAATTGACTAATTACACCATCCCACTTTCAAATTAATTCCATAATAAAAATAAACCCTTAATTAATTCACTAATTAACTAATCCAATTCCACATTCATTATATCCTTTTAATTAATTCACCAATTAATTAATCGAATTCCACAATCAGAATATATTGTTAACTAGTTCACCAATTAAGTAATTCAATTCCACAATAACAATATCCCATTAACTAATTCGTCGATTAATTAATCCAATTACACAATCACAATATCCCATTAATTAAATCACCAATTAATTAATCTAATTCCTAACATTTAAATTTTACCAACATATCCCAAATCAATATCAAATGGAAATTAAATTATATCAATTCAAATATAATTGAAATTTCCCAGTCATGGAAATTTAAAATTTAAAAATTACATAAATTTAATTAAATCAAGACTATGGTATTTTCAATTTAAACAATATACCTCAAAATTTATGATGAACACTCGCTATGGAAATGCCCAAATTGAGTCGATCAATCAATAACACAATCAGGATCATAACCTAGAACTAAATCCAACATCCAAGATCCAATGAATCAATATCTGTAAAACCTAGATCTTGACCCATCAGTAACAGAGGAATAAATCCTTCCAAAGGATGAGGGAATGATGTGGTGAAGGGAAGAAACTATTCAAGATGAGAATATCTTACATGGTGGGGTGAAGATATTCAATTTGAGATTTGAATCGTAATGAATAGAGGTTGTACGGCCTTGTAATATATCTAGGAACCTCCAAAGAAGATATAAAATATATTAGGGTCAAGCTAGTATATTTGGGGTATAATATGGGAGTCTAGGAATTTTTTTGAATAATTTTGGAGGTGTAACAAATATGCACATATGATTTCTAGATCAAGGCACACTACTTCCGCTAACCATGTGCCTAACCATGAGCCTACTCCCATGGGGATGCACATTTACTGCTTTGAGGGCTCATAGTTTTGAAAACTATGCTCCAACCATGACAATATCCTCTATCTATTTTCACACAGTTTTCTAGGCTGGTCGCACAGTTTGGGAAAATCAATTACCAATAGTGCAATACCCCTCTTCCATACAAAAACATTCATATTTCACCCAAACAAACAAAATATAAAACCAAACAAAATTATTATAAAAATAAGGAAAAAGTGTACCTTTAAAGGAGCGTGATAAAACTACATAAAAGATTTATATCTTATAATATATCCCATTATAATATATCATCCTTGAGTTATACTGCCAAGCATCTCTAAGGTTCTGATGTAAAAAGATCAAGCCACTGATCCCTCATATCTGCTTCTCTTTACCATGTTTCCTCCAAAACACAACCTTGTTTTAACAATATATGAACTATCAAAATGATCTTTCCCCACAACACTTTATCACTGCTATCCAACACACATATCAGATGATCCTCAATGAAGGCATCGGTCTTAGGGTCAAACAATCCACAGTAGTCACATAGTAAGGTTTAGGGTGATACTACAGAAATTGTAACACATGAAAAATATCATGAATAGCATTATACCTCTGTAGAAGATCTAATCGGTATACCACCATCCTGATTCTCTCCCCATCGTCAAATAGTACAATAAATATGTGTAACATCTTCCCCTATTGTTGTATCCTACAGTGATCCAATCTTGGGAAAACACGAATGAACACACATTAACCCACTGTAAACTCTATATCTCATCTATGTCTATCGATATATGACTTACTATTTCCCTGAGCCATAGCTACACATTTCAGAATCACTTGAACCTTCTCCATTATATCCAACATGAGACTCGATCCTAATATCTCTTACTATCCTGTCTCTATTTATTATAGAGGTAATATTCATGGACAATCACAAAGTGCATCATATGGTTCCATATAAATATTTTCCAGATAACTGTTGTTATAAGGGAAATCAACCAACACTACATGATACTCGAAAGACCCACTAGAGTCTTGGAAACACTCTAGAATCATATCCTAAAGAATCTATATCATACACTCCGACTTTCCAAATTCATATGGGTGGAATTTCACACTCATTAAAACCTATGTACCATGTGTCTTCTGCAAGAAAATCTTGAAGCACAATGTAAAACAAGAGCCAGAGTCTAAAAAAATACTCTATGCCACCCCATGAATACAGACAATTTCTTGGATATAAAAATGTCCCAACTAATCCAGTGAGAATGTCTCATGTATAGTAAAGAATTATTACACTTTAATTAGCCAGTCCACAACCACGAAAATCACATCATTCTTCTAAGGCATCCATGGGAGACACAACACAGAATCCATAGTAACATTGTCCCACTTCCATTTTGGAATGGAAAATGGCTATAGTAAACCACCAGGTCATTGATTCTTAGGCTTCACCTATTTATAGATGTATCACAATGTCACGGACCCTAAAATTTCTTTTTTTCATCCCTGACCACCAATAAAACCATCATAGTTCATGATACATTTTGGCCAAAATCGGATACACCGCCCACATTGAGGCATGAAATAAATGCATCAGCTCCCCATGTGTTCTAATAGGAACAAAAAAATGTCCCCAAAAGTAGTTGATCTCATCCTCATCTAAGGTCCAATCGAAAGGTGACTCTCCACATTTAAGTATTTACCTCAAGGAAAAACATTCTGGATCCTCATACTTTCAATCTCCAATATGTCTCATAAAATGTATACACTACTTAAAGTAGTAAATAGTCATTATCTCCAGACACATCTAAACCACAACATGAATTTTATATTTTAAATTCATCATTTTTTAATCTTCACCAGACTCTAGAATAGGTCGAGTCTCTTTTTTCATGCCTAAATAATCATCAACGCTGTTTCCCTTCCCAGGTGTATATACTAGATTAAATTCCAATGAATTCATACACTCAACCCATCTATATTAATGGATTTCTAAATCTCATTGAGAAAATATATAATTTATGATATTTTGATCAGTAAACATTGTAAACATTTTACCAATATATGATTCTACCAACTCTTCAACGCATAAGCCACTACATCTAAATTGAGTTTAGGTGTATGTTAGTTATGTTCATGTGGTCTCAACATCCAAGAACCATATACCACAACATGATCTACCTACATCGACACTCCTCCCTGACCAATCCTAGATGCATCACCAAATACCACACACTCTTCACCTGGAATGGGTATGATCAATATCGATTTCATAGTTCAATGTTTATTTTACTTATGGAATTCATTTTCACCTGAAACCATCCATTAAAACATTATTCCCTTTTTGTTCATGCCTGAAAGTGGTTCTTAAAAATGGGAAAAGGACTAGATGAAAATCTAATAGGAACCCACAAATCCCATAAAACTGTGATATCAAAATCATTTTTGGACTTCTCCCAAGAAACTACTACTTAATGATTATTTAGGACAATAGACACACCTTCATTTGAGATGATGGATCACATTAATTATACATGATCAGTCCAAAAATGAAACATAGATAGCTTGTTGTATAGATGATTCTATCTCAGTGTACTCTGGACAATGTCAACATGTTAGGCATGATCATCATGAGGCTTAAAGTACACCAAGATTTCACCCACAAAAACATCAAAAATTTGGACAACATATAGGTTGAAAATTCTATTCATCAAAGCATTAAAAACTAAAAGAGTGGTTTTTTATAACAAATGGAATAAAAAAAAACTAATAAAGTCCATACCTACTTCTGGAAGTAGTATAAGGGTATGTCCGAAGGTTGAACACTCAATTGATTATGCCACAATATCAAGTCAATCATGGAGGAAACAGAAACTCCTCTCAACTATTAAAATAATTTTTGATATGAGGAAGAGGATACTACTTATTCATAGTAATCCAGTTTAACGTTGGGTAATAAATACAGAAGAATAATGTCTCATCACCCTTAGTTGCAAAAAAAACTAGTGAACCCCATGGCGATGTACTCAATTGTATAATACCTTTATCCAACAACTCTTTATGATGATTCTTGAGCTCTTGAATATCTATATCATTCATTCTTTATGGTGCAATAAAAACATTCTCATCCCAAAGAATTATATAAATTTCAAATTCCTCAAATATCTTAGGTGTCTTCCCTGAGAAGCATTCAGGATAAAATATTGAAACTGGTCCACTTCGGGTGGGCAGACATCATGTTTCACACCCCCATCATCGGGAAATATACTACCAACTTGGGTGGTGATCTACTTCAATTCCCGAAAAAATGTCCTTATATGGCCTTCTTAGATATCCCACTCTCCAGAGTGAATATAATTTTCACCATTAGGAGAAGTAAAAGTCACTCTAATTTAGTAATAATCAATGTGTGCTCATTATTATACTAAAAAATCCATACCCATAATTATGTTAATGAAAATAATATCTAGAATGTAAATATCCCAAGTAAAGTGACACTCCTCAACCTCAATATAACATCTTTGTATAAGCACATATCCCTCAGGTATACTCCCAACAGTGTATCAGTCTTCATAACCCCTCTACAAAACTCTAATTCCAGACACAACTCATTCATGTTTGTGAAGATATAAAAGAATGAGAGTCACTAGTAGCAAAAAAGTCACAAAAAAGAATAGATTCAAAATTAATTTTACCTCTAACTATATATGTTTCATCCTCATTATCCACATGTGTTTGTTGAACTGTATGAAAATATCCTGCATCTCATCCCTATGATGCAGTCTGATTCCCCTGAGCTGAACAACTTTGTAGATATGGGAACTACTACCCAGAATCACCTTTTATACTGCCTCAACCTCCATAGCTAGTAGAACTAAAACTGTTAGACATATATGGTGTAGAAGATACCATTACCACACTCTGGTTCTACCTAGAGGCTCCATCACTACCCATTTGTCATGGGTTCCTACATAACCTCTGTATAAGTCCCATCCTAGTGTAAGATTCTCACTCTATTGGTGGTTGGGTAAAGTGTCTATAATAGTGCACAACCTACCAAACAAGTGGAAAATCACTTCGGTAAGATCCTTAGTAACGTATTCTTCTCGTGGACATTCTTCTTCCCCAAGATCAAGTCGATATTCCCAAAATCATACTTATTACATTCAAAATACATACATCCTAATAATCCAAAAAAACCCATTTTTTCTCCAATAGAATCCTCATTCGGGTTCCTCTTATATATTATAGCCTAGTCCACCAGCTTATCAATATTATTTAACCAAAATATGTTAACATGGGAGTTAATCTCACTTTTAAGGTCATCCTGAAAACATATTATCGTAGCTATCTCATTACCTACCAATGCTGGAGAAAATCTCTAGAGGTCTGTAAGGAGACCCACATAGTCCATCAAAAACATACTTCACTTAGTAAAATAGATGAGCTCAGATTCTCTCTTTCGTCTCAGTGCCTCTGGATAATAAAAATTACTTCCATACCATGTCATCAACCTGACCTGTCCAGGCATGAACATCCCACCGGTGCTTTGCTGATCCTCGTAAAAAAAATAATCATTTGACACAACCTTATTCTTAGAAGGGATATACCAATGGTAAAGTATAGTCTAGATGGACTAAATCTTGAACTTTGTCACCTTAGTTCAACCCTCTCTGGTAAACATCGGAGGGTGCTGAAACTAAAACTCTCGTATCAGATCAAACATTATTTTCAAAACTCACATTGTGTCTCTTTCCATGAACTACATAAACCGAGAACAGTTCTCAAGGAACATCACTTTGACTTCCTCACCTTGAACAATCAGTGCATCAGATTCCACTACCGGTGGATCAGTTCCATCCGTAACCTTATGTCATCTTATCAGCAAACATCCACATGGAGGAATATCTCAACAATAAAAAACACGCATAATAGGAGACATAAAACAACTTTTATAGACTTATATATGAGTAACTCAAAATAATCCATAATAAGTAAATATCCCAAATCCACCTACGTGGTAAAAAATAATGCGTTATGACTACCCTTAGGCATTCAATATCTAGGTCATGGTTAAAAAAGGGTAAGATCATTCTCATTATTAAATCTCATTAAACAACCATTAACACCTAAATTTCATCACATACAATATTAAACTCATATTATGAACCTTTTTGATTTATGTCATATAAGAAAAAAAGGATTTTCATTTAACAACTTTCCCAAAAACATCATTTCACATGCGCTCCTAAAAAAATGCATGTCATAAAATCAACCCAAGTGCCTAGAATAATTAAAGCATACTAAACTCTCATTATATTCAGGGGACATGTTTCAAATATCATAAATACTCATAAATAGTAATCACATCACACAATTATTGCATCAGTAGAGGTGAAATAAGCTCATCCATAACAACAAACACTATTAAAAACACTCCCACCATAGGTACTTGGATTTTTCCCTTGTACATGGGTTATCTAGTCCAATGCATGAGCTCTTATCCAATTCCCGAAACATCCAATTATCCGATTTAACTTTAAAAAATATTAAGTTAAAATAAAAATAAAATAAAACTCCATTGATACCTCATGTTTACATACCTACCCGGGTGTCACATATAGGTTCCATGAGCCGGTCGATCACATCACCTCACGCATGCCTCCCCAAACATTAGAGGGTTTTGAATAGAAATTTGGGTCTAATAATGATCATAGAGAGCCTGTAACCACATTATTAAATTATTATAACATAGGTAATAAAAAAATTTCTTAATAATATAACTGCAATGAGGATAGTAAAAGTATTACAAGATGAAAAAAAACTGAATACAATATCCAAATATAAATTGTATATATGTCATGTCAAATATGTGTAAAGAGTTAATATGAAAAAACCAAAATAAATAAAGACACTAAAAAAATACCAATAGGGTCCCAAATAATATTTGGTTCCCTTATACAAGATTCATCCCAACTCATTCATCTAACATAGGACTCTTTCCCTTATCCTATCATGCTAACATGAAATGTATCTGAGTACCGATCAAGAAGCCTGAGATGGGTGTGAGTACAACTCATTAAGACACCACCAATGGGATATAAATTAGTATCCAGTTAATTATAGTATATGTAGTTGTATAAAGAATAAATTATATTTCATTAGCAAGTAGTTATCACAATTTCAATTACACTTTAATTAACCACATAAACCCTTAGGTTCAAGAGGAAAAATGAACACTCAGTACATGCTTCAGCCAATGCCGAAGTCATATCCATAACACAATAACATGGTTATCATTATCATTCCATTTCAATAATCTCATGGCCAATTGGGATTCAAGTTCAATTCCAACTGATTGGTGTAGAATAATGTGTCTAACACCCTGTGGGTATTTGGATCCTCTATCCCTAGCCCACACCTTAATGCCACATGGGTATTTTGATCCTTAGTCCCTGTCCCACACACTCTATATCAAATGGGTATTTAGATCCTCAGTACCTCCCCAACTCCTCAATATTATATTGGTATTTGGAGACATAGTCCTCACCCCGAACTGATTTATCACATATGGTTATATGGAAGCACAATTACTGCCCCACACTCATATATCAATCAATCACACTTATATCACACGTACCACTTCAATAAATGTTAATCAAAATTAACCCTCCCATAAAGTTTCACATGATGATATTCTATTTCAATTTATCACAATAACCTTGGTTTTTTGATTTAATGAATTGGAATAGTAATGAGATATTCACCAATAAATAATTTTTCAAAAGTCAATATTATAACTCATTAAACGCTTTGGGTTAAAGTTGATCATCTAATTATTTTCATTATAACTTAATACATAATCACATTTATTTACCAATTTCACAATCCCAATTTCCTATTAATTCCACAATGAAAATATTCCATTAAATAATTCACCAGTTAATTAATCAAATTCCATAGTTACAATATCCCATTTATTAATTCTCTATTTAATTAATCAAATTCCACAACAATAATATCATATTAATTAATATACCAATTAATTGATCCAATTTCAAAATCACAATATCCCATTAATTAATTCACCAATTAATTAATCCAATTCTACATCCCCAATATCCCATTTATTAGTTCACCAATTAATTAAACCAATTCAAAAAAATTTTGTTTACCCAACATAACCCAAGTCAATACCTAATGTGAATTAAATTAAATCAATTCAAACATCAAATAAATTTTCCAATCATTTAAATGGATAATTTCCCAAATACATATATGTAATTAAATCACTACTATGGTATTTTCAATTTAGACCACCTACATCAAGATTGATTATAAATGACCGCAAATTGGAATCCTAAAATTGAGAAAATCAATCAATAACATGATGAGTACTAGAAAATAGATGTGAAACCTATATCCAAGATCAAATGAATGAAAATCCATCTAACCTTGATCTAGATACATTACAACTAGAGAAATACATCATTCCAAAGGATTCAAGAAATATGAGAGGAAGGGAGAAAACTATTTGGGATATGAATCTCTTAACAGAAGGGGTGCAGATCCTCAATCTTGGCTTTGAATATTTAATAATAGAGGATAGAAGGCCTTGGAATAAATCGAGAACCTCTAAAAATGAGAGAAAATGTTTTAGAGCCTATTTAGGGATTTTGGGTGTATAAGACATGGGTTTGATAATTTTTTTTAACAATTTTCAGAGGATTCAAAATCGTAATGCGGGATTTCCTACTTAGGGTTCAAGATTTCCCTAAATCATGCACCTAATTATGTGCCTCTTCCCATGTGGGGCGCATAGTTACTACTAAGAGGTTTTATGATTTTAAAATCGTGTATTAGCCATATGAATCCCCTTTTTCTGGGTTCACACGGTTTACTAGGCTAGGCACATGATTTGGGAAAACCCATTTCCAATCATCAACTTCCTCTATTCCTTCCAAAAAAATTCCAAATTTCCCAAAAAATGCACCTGAGATAAATCCAAAGCATTATATAGTGAAAACTAGGAAAATGGTAACTGTAGAAAATTTATATAAATATTCTGAGATAGTCAGGATCCTATACAATTTCACAACTATATACACATAATTAAATCAATACAATGATATTTTCAATTTATACGACCTACCTCAAAATAATTGTTGGACATTCACCAATAGAAATCCCAAATTAAAGTGGGTCAACCAAGATCATGATGAAGAATAAAATCTAGATCAAAAACCTAGATACAATATTAGAATAATGAATATCCATAAAACATATATCTAGAACCAACACCAATGTAGGAAAACCATGCCAATTTTATCTAGAAAGAGATATATGATAGAGAGAGTAAACCACATAGAATAATAATATCTTTCCAGGATATGTGAATATTAATATATATACGACAATTGATTTATAAATAACAGTGTTCAACATCCTTATGAATTCATCTGGAAGCCTTAGAAAAAAATAGTAATGGTTTATAGTCATGTTGGGTTATATTTGGGTGAATTTTGGGGGTTTTTTAATTTTTAATATAATTTTATGAATAATTAAACACAAGAACATAGTTTCCTAGGAATGATCGCATGTTATTCCAAATAATTCACCTAAATTGTATGCCTATTATAGGGGGTGCTACATGATTACTCCTAAGAGGGTTCACAATTTTATAAACTGTGTTCCAGCCATGAAATCCTTCTATGACTTGGGTTTCATGGTTTTATGGGGTGGGGCATAAATTTTAGTAAAACCTGCACCAACTGTGAACTTTCCAAAACCCCTAAAAAAATCAAATTTCACCCAAACTCACCCAAGAAAAAACTAAAAAATTATATACTCAAAATAAGAAAAAATAGTACACATAAATGAGCATGAGAGATCTCTAGAAATGGTCATAATCATAAAATATACCAACATTATTATAGATCTCCCTTGAGCTTTACTCCCAAGAATAACTAATATTCTAATGAAAAAATATTTGACCACTAAGACTACAAATCTGCTTCTCTCTTCTATATTTTCTCTTAAACATGCCCATATGTCCACAATACATAAACTATGGCCATAGTATTTCCCTGCAACACTTTATCACTACAATCCTACACATGATCATATAATCCTCATAGGACACATTGGTCTCAAGATCAACCCCATACACATCGATCAAGTGAGAAGGGTAGTGGTGATACTGACGATGTTGTGACATGTGGAATACATCATGAATAGAACTGTATCTATGTGGAAGATCCAATCATTATTCCAACAACTTGTTTCTCTCCACAACCTCAAACTCTACAAAAGTCATGGGCTATAACATTATTTTTCTCTAAATCCTATGGTGAACCAATCTAATAGACACCAAAAGGATCACACGGTCACCCACTACAAACTCTTGAGGTCATTTTCATATATCATCATATGAATTGTTAATTATCAAAGACATAAATATATTCTTTCAAATTATCTAAAAAAATTATAACATCTCTCACATGAGACTTGATCCCAAGAACTCTGACTCACCTCCCTCCATAAAACATAGAGGTTGTCTCAATATCCTACCATAAAGCTACTTATATGGTTCTTTATGTATAGTTTATTGATAGTTGTTATTATAGGAAAAACCAACCAATTTAAGGTGATTCTCCTAGGACCCACCAAAGTAAATATAACAAGCTCGAATCATATCCTCAATAACTTTCATGGTATGTTTCAACTTTGCATCAATATGTGGGTGGAAATATATACTCAGTAAGACATATGTACCAATACACTTCCGTAAACCCTTCCAATAGAACAAATTAAAATGCAAGTCATGGTCGGAAAAAATGTGCTGAGGCACCCCATATAGACATACAATCCCTCGAATGTACAAGTATCCAAACTAATCCACCAATAAAGTCACCCATACATGAATGAAGTGTGCTACCTTAGTCAATTCTTCCAAAATAACCTAAATGTCATCATTATTATGAGATGTTATGAGGAGACACAACACAATGTCCATGGAAACATCATCTCACTTCTCTTATAGAATGGGAAATGGTTTTAGTAAACATCCAATTTATTGATGCTAGGTCTTCACCTATTCAAATGTGTAGCATATTCTCACAAACCCTAAAATATTCTTCCTAATGACTTTCCACTAATATAGATGTCATAGGCCATGATACACATTGGTCAAACCAGGATGTACCACCCATTTCTAGGAATGAAATTCATGCACCATCTCCTCCATCATACACATAGGCACTACATCCTGATTCATGACAATGATGATCTTGTCCTCATCAGTAGTATAATTGGACGGTGACTCTCCACATTCAAGGATTTTCCTCATGTCCATACATTCTAGATACTCATACTACCTATTTACAATACGGCTCAAAAGTGTAGACTCTATTGAAATTGATATGAGTGTCATCTGATCCCGACCCTCCTAAACTAGAACATGCATCTCAGCCATTAAATTCATCATTTTCCACTCAAAAATAGACTCTTTAACTTCTTGATTATGAGTTTCCCTACTTAAAGCATCAGCTAAACTATTTCCCATCTCTGATGTATATATTAGAAGAAAATAAATACTGCTTATATTCAACCCACATCTACTCATGGATATTCAAATCACATTATGAAAAAATATTCTTTAAACTCTTATGATTAATATACATAGTAAAATTTTCACCCAATAGATAATGACTCCAACACTTCAAAGCATAAAAAACTATAGCTTAATTGAGGTTTTTCATAGGGTAATTCCCCATATGTGGCCTCAACTATCAAGACCCATACACCAAAACTCGATCTCCCTACACCAACGATGCTCAAATATTGATCCTTGAAGGATAAAAAACATCGTATACTTCTCACTAAACTCGGTTATAATAAAGATTGGTTCCATAGTTAAACGGTTATTCAACATTTATAAGGAATTCTAACATGCTTTAGACCATTAAAACTTCACCCCCACTTCTTGGTCAAGCTTGAAAGAGGTTCTTCAAAATGGTATTGTTCTGGATAAAAATCTGATAATAACTAGTTAATCCCAAAAAAACTAGGGATATTAAAAACATTTTGGGGCTGATCCCATGAAAAAATTATCTGAACTTTCTCCTTTTCCACATACACGCCTTCCTCTGAGATGGTGTGACCCAAAAAATGTACATGATCAATCAAAAATTGACACTTAGATCGCTTGAAGTATTTTTTATTCTATATTAGTGTACTCATGTCAATATTAATATGTTGGTCATGGTTTTAATGAGTCTTACAGTATTCCAACATATCATCAACAAACTAGTCTAGGTATGGGTGGAAGATTATATTCATCAAGCCTATAAACATTATTAGATCATTCGTCATCACCAATAACATCATGACAAACTCATAAAAACTATTCCTACTTAAAAAATAATTTTGAGCAATAATGGAAGGAAAAAATCTCAATTGATGATACCCTAATATAAAGTCAACCATGGAGAAAAAAATATCCCCTCAACTGGTCAAGCATTTCATCGATACACAGAAGAGAATACATATTTTTCACTATCATCAAGTTCAACATCCAGTAATCCACACATATGAAAAATGTTCTATCATCCTTCTTAAAAAAATACTATGTAACCCCAAGGTGACATACTCAGATGGATAAAACCTGTATCCATCAACTGATCTAGTTGAGTATTGATATCATGAAGCTCTGTTGGTGCTATTGAGTAAGGTGCAAAAAAAATGACTCATCACCTAGAATAAGATCAATTGTATACTCCACATCTTTGTCTTGTGGTAGCCATGAGAATTCCTTAGAAAACAAATCCTAGAACCTATCTACTATGTGTGGAAATACATCCTTCTTTAGACTTCATTCATCCAAAAATATACTAGAAACATGGGTGGAGAGCTACCTAATTTGCAGATGAACTATCACTACACATCATGCATGGATATCCAACTCTCCACGGTGAATGTAATTGTAACTCTCAACAGAGGTAAAATTCACTATTCTGTAGTAACAACTTACCTAGTCTTGGTTTTGTACTGTCTATTCCATACCTATAATTAGGTTGAAGCTTGAAATATCCATATTATAGAGATCCCAAGTAAAATAATACTCCCCAACCTCGAGAGAGCACCCCTTGCACAAGAAGATTTCACTAGAACATACTCCCAAAGGTGTATCTATCCTCATATATCCACTTGTAAACTCCATTTTAAGGATCATCCCATTAAATATTTGTTCATAAATAAAATAATGATATGTACCAGTATCAAATAAGTAATTAGAAAGCATGGAATCCATAAGAATAGTGCATATAACTATATATGGTCCATCTTCATTATCCATAATTGTAGGCTGAACTGCATGAAACTGTCATGTACACCCTTTATTATGATTAATTATGAATCCCCTAAATTTTACTACATAGATTATATGGGATATCTTTCTCATAAGAACCACATCCACTACCTCAACTTCTATATCCATTAGAACTCGGACGTCCAAAATGTTGTGGGATTGAAGACCCCCTTCCACCACTCTGATTCTTCCAAAATCTTCTGTCATTACCCAAATGTCATAGATTCCTACAAAACCTTTGTATATGTACCATATTTACACTGGGTATTCACTCTATAGGTGTTCTAGGTCATTATTTATAAATGTGACCCAACCTACCACACTGATGATAGGTCACCCGAGTATGGTCTTGTGTGACTGATCCATCCCCCTAGAAACACTACTTTCGACTACATTGGTCAACATTCTCATAAAAATTATTCCTACAATCAGAAGTCACACCAAATAACCAACCAAATTGAACCACTCATCTTACACTGGAAGCCTCCATTAGGTTCTCCTCAAAAATGAGATCCTAATCCACCTCTTTTGAAAACTTCTTCATCCTGAAGAAATTCACCTCATAATTAATTTCACATTTATGCCCATCCTGAAAACACTTTTCCACAGCAGCCTCATCCCCTTACAATGATAGAACAATGTTCTACAAGTTAGTAATGTGTCCATCATATTCCATCATGGCCATGATCCATTGAGTCAACCTCATAAAATCAACTACTCTCTCCTTCCTGGGCATATTTGGATAAAATTGTGCCAATAATTTCTCCATAATGTCCTTCCCAACTATATTGTCTAGTTTTCCATCCCATGTATGGATGTCCCACTAGTGATTTTCATTAACACATAACATATTATAATCCAATTTGAATCTCTTATGAGTAGGATTCTCTAAGTGGTAGCATATTTTCTAGATAGACACAATCTAGACCTCAGCTACCTCAGATCCACCCTCTCTAGTAAACATTAGAGGGTTTTATATATAAAACTCCCATGACAGGTCTGACATACTCTTCAAAACCAGATCTGGGTACCTTTCAATAATCTACATAAAATGAGAAAATTTCTCATGGAATTTCTCTCTGACCTCCTCAACTGATACTATCAAAGCCTTGGGTTCTTCAACGTGAGGCATGTTTCAAGCCATTTACTCATGCCTCTCTTTGAACAATCATGGTTTTGGGGAAAAATCTGTACAATTACAAACAAACACCTTAGGACATATAGTATAAAATTAAGATAAATATGAGTATTCAAAAAAATCTATAACAAGTCATCCCCATTTTCAACCACACATTGAAAACTTAGGCATAATCAATACCCTTAACCATCCTATATCTTGTTAATGGTTAATGGAGGGTAAAAAAATTATCATACTCAAGTCTCACATTAGACACCCATTCTTCACATCATTCATCATTTATGAAATTTCCAAATTCATATTAGGAACATGTTTTCATTTAAAACACACAGGCAATGAATAACACGTTCTTTTAAAAAAAATTGTAACACCCCAAGCTTCTACGGTACGTTTCCCTTCGAATAATGCGATAGCGTGTGTTGTACGCAACCTCGAGTTCTAACACACACCACAACTAATTAAACTAGCCGTTGTAAATAGTAATACCTACTTTTTGAAATCATATATATTTTATATTTCAAAATGGACTTCATTTTTGGATTCGGAATATCGAAATTATCCTAGGGTGAAATTTTGGTACTTTTCGGATAACTTTTATATTTTGATGAATAGTGAAAATTACTAAATTTTAATTAAAAACAACTTTTTTAATCAAAATAATTAATAGTGATAAATTATGAATTTGAGTGGTTTTAAAGTATATTTAGAATATATTTTTACCATTTAATATAATGTTGGTCATTGGACATAATTTTACAATTAAACCGAACATAAACAAGTGTCAATCTTTTGGTAGTTATTATCTCTTAAAAACACGCTTTTTGTTTTGACAGCGGGAATTAATTTTAAATTAATTTCTGCCACTTCTGTGTTTTGAATTTAGGAAAATGGATTCCATATTTGGAATCAGGATGTTCAAATTGTATAAATAGGTAACTTTTATTTTTAGACATTTTGAATAATTACTGCGGTAAATATTTTATTTACCATGGTTAAAGGGTAAATCCGGTAAATAAGGGTTAAAAAATAATATTATAATAATACAAAATTACCCTAAAACGTGTCCTAACCTTATTGGTGGACACATACCCGACCATGGGCATCCTTGGGTCAATTTGGGGACCCCTTGGAGCCACTTGTATGTGGTAGGGACACATTATATTAATAAAGTTAAAATAAAAATAAAAATGGCATAAGATTACATCTTTTAGAAGAACAATTTTTACATAGGGTTATACATGTTGGATTTTCGATTATAAATATTCATTGGAAAGATAAAAAGATTTCCTACATAATGATATTTTATTTATAATTTTTAGACATTAAATAAGTTATTATATTTATGACACAATGATGATGCAGTAATTACTATAATAGTGAAAAATTAAAATAATTGATATTATAAATACCCAAATAAATATAATATGAAACTTTTAATGAATTAAACTAATTTTCTAGGCTAATATGATATATTAGGATTGATTTAATGGACTTTTTTCGAAGTAAGCAATCTGTTATGAGTTTCACAAAAATCAACTATTGAATAGTGTCAAAATTGACATAAAAGAGTTCTTAAAACAAATATTATATTATTAATTGATATTAAATTCCTAAAAATCTAAGGTTCGGCCAAGAGACTTATATTATGATAGGTTAATCATTAATGGACCAGTTGGGGGTCGCTTGGATTTATAGTAAGTTTATTAACCATAATATATAAAAATACAAAGAGACATTGTAAAAGTGAAACTAATTAACTTAGAGTTAATACTTAAAGATAAGGTTAATATAAGTACCCAAACCTGTCTAAATTCTATTGGATGAGTTGTTTTCGACCTATCCCCACCTCATCCTTTGAATAGTCAACTTTGGAGCCTTTAGAAACCGAATATGAATTTATTATAAATTAATATTTCTAGCTTTTCCAAAGGTGCCCCTCACCCCTCTTATAAAAGGGCACTCCTCCTTCTCATTTATTCACACCTTCAAAGCCTTTTGGTTCGGCCAAACTCTGCCCAAATAATCTCCCAACATCCCTCACTACAACCTAGAGGCCTTAGTTTGATTAGAAAGCCAACCTAAGGAGCCCTTTTGATCAAATCAAAAGGAAGAACCCGAAGAAGAGGTAATGATTTCACCACCCTTTTCTAAGTTCATTTCTTCTTCCACTTCTTCTTCCTTTGTTCTTACCATTCTAAAATAATAACTCCAGTATCTCACATATACTGTGATGTTATTATAAGTATGGTACAACCATATTCAGTATTCTATCCACCCTTTGAATAACATGTCACCATACGTGCGTACGTACGGCTTACCGTCTCCACGTCGTGGTGTAATTGTTATTCAATATAATATTATTTGGATGGGTATAATAATGATGTGTAACTCATGTAAATAATAAATATAACATGTTAATGATTCTGTATATATGATATACCATTCATTTATATATTATTTTAATATCAAAAGAATGATATTGTCGCTCGTACGTACGTACGGACTACCGTCTCCACGAACGCGATGAGATTCATTCTCCATCGTATCCATTCAAGTATAATTATCATTTTATGATTTAAAAATGATGTTTAAGAACTTGATATCATTCTGGATATGAATAAGATACAACAAACATGGATTATGTAACAAAACATATAAAAGAAAATGAGTAAGTTAACACCCGAAACGATGATAATTCTAAGATATTATTAATAAATCAATGTTAAAAGATCATATATGATATCATATTAATATATATGATTCTTGTATAATTTAATAACAATTATTTCACCATCATACAGGAGGTTAACCTACCCCAACCAAGGAAAAGTACAAGGTAAGGGTTTATTTCACAATCTCTTCATTATCCGAGGTTGTTTATACGTAATAATCTACTGGGATATCTTTATCATCCACATCCATGTTTCTTAAAAATGTATTTCAAAACATTTTTACTATTTACAAGAATAAGGGTTAAAGTCATTTATACCCTTGTTTGACTTTTTATAAGAGGTTTATAAAGGAATCTTTCCGTCGTTTTCAAAACAAGGTCCTTTTTAACCTTTTCGACAGAATTGAGGTAAGAATGTTTTTTTTAACTTATACGGCGGGTGCGGTTATTTTACGCCGTTATAAAATCTTCAAAGCTTTCCTTACAAGCTTATAAGAATATTTTCAAAGAAAATGTTTTATTTTATATGGATCTTAAATGATTTCAAAATAAAAGGAGATATTTCTTTAAAAAGAATTTTGATTTCATCTATGTCAACATCCTTTGATGGATTTTAAGATTATTTGAAGTTGATTTATTATGATACAAAACTTCTATATTGTATTGAAGGTTTTGTGATATGTTTGACTGTGGATGTGCTATTTTTATACCATTCATAGTTTATTGTGAAAGTATTGACATTTCGTATGCTAGTTTTAATACGAATGTTTATCTTCTGTTTAAACCTTTTCATATGGGAATGCATTGGACTTAATAAGTGACGGGTGGAGCCCGCTATAGCTCCTCGAGGCATCGGTAGGTCTCATGAGACAAACTAGTGTCTTGGCACAAGGCCTTGACAAAATCTTATTTGTAGTCTTGGCACGAGGCCTTGGCTATGTGGTTATGATAGTCTGGCATTATGCATTCCAACATTATGAAAGTGGTTATTTATTTTTGCATGTGATTATCCGATTAGTGGAATATCCATGTGAATAAGTAAATGGCATTATTTCATTTTATTTATGCCATACCATGTTGAAAGTTCATGTTTAAAAGGCTTTTGTTTTAGTTATACATTGCCTTAAATGTTTATTCTTATTGATGAAAGTTTCCGCTATATTGTTATCCTTACTGGGCATTTGAGCTCACCCCTTTTCTATGTTTTATTTTTCCCAGGAAGTGAAGATGTAAGTTATGAATGACCTGCAGGGATATTATGAGGGGATTGTAGTGTGGACTGTGGAAACATTATGTTGTTGTAGTAGTTTTTGATTTTATGATGTAATGTAAAACTTATGAATATATCTAGTGTTTCCAAGGCTACTAAACCAATCGGTCTTTCGAGATTTGATCTTTCTTGTGATCATGCCAATGTTACGAAGTAATGCACCGACTCTGGGTAGCTGGGGTCGGGGCGTTACAGTTGGTATCAGAGGAAGTTTAGTACAAACCTTGGAAGCTAGATTTAGATAAACTCTGATTAGAGCACGTAGACCTAAGATGAACTTTGAGGATTAGTATAGAAGAACTTCCTAGAATTTTGGTATTGTAGAGATTTTGTGAGTTTTTCGAGCAATACATCCCTGTCTGGATACGAGCAGGTAGAGGCGGCTCTGGCACAGATGTACCTAGGGGTAAAACCCGAAAACACCGCTTTGAGCTAGACTCGAACGGGAACTGGTGCACGACAACGGGCCTTGCTGCACTCTTGGTTACGACACTCCCGGGGGATATGCTTAGGATAACTCTCACTATCTTTACAAATCATTATGAAGGGTTTATGAGTATATACTTCCTCAAAGAAAACATTTTTATGATTATGGATTATATCCATAAATAGTTCAATTTATGTTAAGTGTTTTATAAGTATGGGATTATGTATTTTGATGCATAAACTGATCTAGTTTATGCCATTTTTTTTAGAAATGGTGCCTAGTGGAAGAAATGGAAACTGTATCAATGCACGCACTCCATGTAGGGATTGCCCTCCTGCTCAAGATAATTATAGTGGGGTTGGTGATGCAACTGGTGCTGATCAGCTAATCACCGTACTGGGACAACTTACTCAGGTTATGAATAATAACCTTACCCGTATGGAGCACCCTGATCCGCAGCGTGGAGGATCAATGTTAGATCGATTCATGAGACAACAACCACCAACGTTCAATGGGAGTACAAATCCCTTAGTAGCTGAGCAATGGATATTTTCCCTAGAGAAAATATTTCAGGCTTTGGGGAGTAGTGAAAGGGAAAAAGTTACCATGGCAGTTTACCGCCTCACTGGAGATGCTGATCAATGATGGTCATTGATTCAAAACATGAAGGAAGATGATGAAGTATCAAACATGGAATGGAGGGAGTTCAAAGATCTGTTTTTTGAAAAATACTTTCCTCGCGACCATCGAGCAGATATGGAAAGGCAATTTCTGAGTCTGAGACAAAAGGAGGATGATAATGTCACAAAGTATGAGGCTAACTTTACAAGGTTAGCGAGGTATGCTGGAGATTATATTCGCAACCCAAGAAGTAATATTGATCGTTTCTTTGATGGGTTAAAACCATTTCTCCGTCGAGCATTAGTCTCACAATCCTTTTCATCGTACGAAGACATTGTCTCATGTGCTATCAAGACCGAAAAGGAATTCTCTAAGTCTTATGACTTTAAAGCAAAGCAAGAGAAGAAGAGACCTGCTGATCAATCTGGGAATGGAAATAAGGGGAAGAAGGGAAAGGTTGAATATCCATCTTGTGGTAAGTGCGGGAAGAAACACCCCGGTGCTTGCCTGAAGGGAATGGGAGTCTGTTACAAGTGTGGTGAAAAAGGCCACCAAGCTCATGATTGCAAGGGGAAGAAGGAAGCTACCAACGTTCAGTGCTACAATTGCAGGGAGATGGGGCATTATGCAAATCCATGTCCTAAGCGTCAGGAGAACTTACCTCAGAAAAGGCCAAGGGATCAAGGCCAGGCTTATGCTATCACTACTGCTGAGGTAGAAGCTCCGAAAGACGTGGTGGCAGGTAATTTAATGGTTTCCTCAAGTTTAGCAAATGCATTATTTGATTCTGGATCATCGCATTGTTTCATATCTTCCCAGTTTGCTAAGAAAATTAGATATTTCCAATTTAATTTAATAAGGGAGTTGTCAGTTAAAACTCCTAAGGGAAGTATCGTTGCAACAAAGTTTTGCGAATCAGTCCCCATTAGAGCACATAAATTTTCTTTATCCGCTGATCTCATCGTCATACCTATGATTGAGTTTGATATAATCCTCGGTATGGACTGGCTTTCGGACTATGATGCGAAGATTTATTGTAAGAAGAAAGAGGTTACGATTCTTGATGATAATAATAAGGAACACCTTATTTTTAGAGCAGAATCGTCACCACCTAATTCTTATTTAGACCCACCCCCAGTAGCTCAACTTAATTCAATTATTGGGGAGGAAGAGAATGGAATAACTATCGGTGAGGAAATGAATGTTCAAATAGAGGATGTACCTGTTGTGAAAGAATTTGTAGATGTATTTCCGGAAGATTTACCTGGACATCCTCCAGAACGAGAAGTTGAGTTTTCCAATGATTTGATTCCTGGATCAAGGCCTATATCGAAGACCCCTTATAGAATGGCCACTGTAGAGCTAGTCGAACTAAAGAAACAACTAGAGGAATTGAGTAATAAGGGATTTATTCGCCCTAGTGTTTCTCCATGGGGAGCCCCTGTTCTTTTTGTTAAAAAGAAAGATGGATCTATGAGGTTATGTATCGACTACAGGGAGATCAATGCTATAACGATAAAGAACAAGTATCCCCTACCTCGTATTGATGATTTATTTGACCAACTGCATGGAGCTCAATACTTTTCAAAGATTGACCTTCGATCTGGATACCATCAGTTGTGTGTAAAGAAGGAAGACATTCCGAAGACAGCATTTCGAACCAGGTACGGGCATTACGAGTTTACTGTAATTCCGTTTGGATTGACTAATGCACCCTCTGTATTCATGGATCTGATGAATAGAGTTTTCAAGGAGTATCTCGATGAATTTGTGGTGGTATTTATTGATGATATCTTGGTATACTCCAAAACCTACAAAGATCATGAAAATCACTTGCGCATTATCTTGAAGACTCTGAGGAGGCATGAATTATATGGAAAGTTTAGCAAGTGTGAATTCTGGCTTCAGGAGATTTCTTTTCTTGGCCATATTGTCTCTAAAGATGGAATCTCTGTTGATCCTTCTAAGACCAAGGCAATCCAAGAATGGCCAGCACCTACGAGTATAACTGAGGTACGTAGTTTTATTGGTTTGGCAGGTTATTATCGACGTTTCGTCCAGAATTTTGCCCGATTGGCTAACCCATTAACGAAGCTCACACGTAAAGGGGTTAAATTTGTTTGGACAAAAGAGTGTGAAGAATGTTTCGAAGAACTGAAGAGAAGATTAGTCAATGCTCCTATATTGACTCTACCATCGGGGAATGATGGGTTCGTTATTTATAGTGATGCATCAAAGAAAGGACTTGGTTGTGTCCTTATGCAGAATGATAGAGTTATTGCCTATGCATCACGACAGTTGAAAATTCATGAACAAAACTATCCTACTCATGATCTTGAGTTAGCAGCTGTGATCTTTGCTTTGAAGATATGGAGGCACTACCTCTATGGTGAAAAATGTGAGATTTATACTGATCACAAGAGTTTGAAGTATATTTTCTCACAAAAAGAACTCAACATGAGGTAAAGGAGATGGCTTGAATTACTCAAGGATTATGATTGTACGATACACTACCACCCGGGGAAGGCAAACAAGGTGGCAGATGCTTTGAGTAGAAAAGACCATGGAGTTTTGAACAATATGAGAATTGAAAGGGATCCAATTTTCATGGAGCTAGTGAAGATGGACATGGGAATAACCAGGGAAGGTGAAACATCAATGCTTTTTCAAATGGTTGCCAAACCATATTTACTAGAAAGGATTAAGTGTTCTCAGACTGATGATGAAGAATTCCAAAAGAAGATTAAAGCTGTGAATGATGGGAGATTGAGAGACTTTGCGTATGAAGGTGGAATTTTGAAATTCGGGAAGAGACTTTGTGTTCCCAATATACCTGATCTAAAAAGGGAATTGCTGGATGATGCTCATAGTTCCAATTTCTCTATACACCCTGGGAGCACCAAAATGTATAGAGATTTGAAGGAACATTTTTGGTGGGACAACATGAAGAGGGAGATTGCTGATTTTGTGTCAAGATGTATGGTTTGTCAACAAGTGAAAGCTGGAAGGCAACAGCCTGGAGGAGTCATGCAACCTCTTCCCATACCGGAGTGGAAATGGGACAATATTACAATGGACTTTGTCATGGGGCTACAAAGACTCCTAGAAGGAACGATGCAATATGGGTTATTGTTGATCGTCTTACCAAGTCAGCACATTTTCTTGCTATAAGAGAAGATCTACCCCTGGAACGTCTAGCAAGACTATATATTAATGAAGTTGTGAGACTTCATGGACTACCCCTATCGATTGTTTCTGATCGTGATCCCCGTTTTACTTCAAGATTTTGGAAAAGTCTTCAGAAATCCCTGGATACTGAACTTCATTTGAGCACTGCTTACCACCCTCAGACAGACGGACAATCAGAACGGACTATTCAGACCTTAGAAGACATGTTGAGATCTTGCTCACTTGATTTTCAGGGTATGTGGGATCAATATTTACCACTAGTAGAATTTTCCTATAACAATAGCTTCCATTCGAGTATTCAGATGGCACCATATGAAGCGTTATACGGAAAGAGATGTCGTACACCAACCTGTTGGGATGACGTTGGTGAAAGAAAACTTGTAGGCCCAGAACTGGTGGAGGAAACGGTGGAAAAGGTGAAGGTAATCCAAAATCACATTAAAGTAGCTCAAAGTAGGCAGAAGAGCTATGCCGATAATCGAAGGAAGGATTTGGAATTTCAAGTCGCTGATCATGTTTTCCTGAAGGTATCTCCGTGGAAGGGAGTCATACGTTTTGGTAAGAAAGGTAAATTGAGTCCCAGGTACATCGGACCTTTCGAAATTCTAGAACGAATTGGGGCTGTAGCTTACCGATTGGCAATGCCGCCAAGTCTCTCCAAAGTTCACGATGTGTTCCACGTATCTCTGTTGAGGAAATACATGCCTGACCCAACGCATGTACTCACCTATGAGGAATTAGAACTGGAACCCGATCTTTCCTATTGTGAAGAGACCGTCAGGATTCTTGATACAAGAGAACAAGTACTGAGAAACCGGACGACGCGTCTGGTAAAAGTTTTGTGGAGAAATCATAAGATGGAAGAGGCAACGTGGGAACCCGAGGAACTTATGATGAAGAACCATCCGAGTCTTTTTATGCAGTAATACCCTAGAAATTGCGAGGACGCAATTATTTGAAGGAGGGGAGAATGTAACACCCCAAGCTTCTACGGTACGTTTCCCTTCGAATAATGCGATAGCGTGTGTTGTACGCAACCTCGAGTTCTAACACACACCACAACTAATTAAACTAGCCGTTGTAAATAGTAATACCTACTTTTTGAAATCATATATATTTTATATTTCAAAATGGACTTCATTTTTGGATTCGGAATATCGAAATTATCCTAGGGTGAAATTTTGGTACTTTTCGGATAACTTTTATATTTTGATGAATAGTGAAAATTACTAAATTTTAATTAAAAACAGCTTTTTTAATCAAAATAATTAATAGTGATAAATTATGAATTTGAGTGGTTTTAAAGTATATTTAGAATATATTTTTACCATTTAATATAATGTTGGTCATTGGACATAATTTTACAATTAAACCGAACATAAACAAGTGTCAATCTTTTGGTAGTTATTATCTCTTAAAAACACGCTTTTTGTTTTGACAGCGGGAATTAATTTTAAATTAATTTCTGCCACTTCTGTGTTTTGAATTTAGGGAAATGGATTCCATATTTGGAATCAGGATGTTCAAATTGTATAAATAGGTAACTTTTATTTTTAGACATTTTGAATAATTACTGCGGTAAATATTTTATTTACCATGGTTAAAGGGTAAATCCGGTAAATAAGGGTTAAAAAATAATATTATAATAATACAAAATTACCCTAAAACGTGTCCTAACCTTATTGGTGGACACATACCCGACCATGGGCATCCTTGGGTCAATTTGGGGACCCCTTGGAGCCACTTGTATGTGGTAGGGACACATTATATTAATAAAGTTAAAATAAAAATAAAAATGGCATAAGATTACATCTTTTAGAAGAACAATTTTTACATAGGGTTATACATGTCGGATTTTCGATTATAAATATTCATTAGAAAGATAAAAAGATTTCCTACATAATGATATTTTATTTATAATTTTTAGACATTAAATAAGTTATTTTATTTATGACACAATGATGATGCAGTAATTACTATAATAGTGAAAAATTAAAATAATTGATATTATAAATACCCAAATAAATATAATATGAAACTTTTAATGAATTAAACTAATTTTCTAGGCTAATATGATATATTAGGATTGATTTAATGGACTTTGTTCGAAGTAATCAATCTGTTATGAGTTTCACAAAAATCAACTATTGAATAGTGTCAAAATTGACATAAAAGAGTTCTTAAAACAAATATTATATTATTAATTGATATTAAATTCCTAAAAATCTAAGGTTCGGCCAAGAGACTTATATTATGATAGGTTAATCATTAATGGACCACTTGGGGGTCTCTTGGATGTATATAGTAAGTTTATTAACCATAATATATAAAAATACAAAGAGACATTGTAAAAGTGAAACTAATTAACTTAGAGTTAATACTTAAAGATAAGGTTAATATAAGTACCCAAACCTGTCTAAATTCTATTGGATGAGTTGTTTTCGACCTATCCCCACCTCATCCTTTGAATAGTCAACTTTGGAGCCTTTAGAAACCGAATATTAATTTATTATAAATTAATATTTCTAGCTTTTCCAAAGGTGCCCCTCACCCCTCTTATAAAAGGGCACTCCTCCTTCTCATTTCTTCACACCTTCAAAGCCTTTTGGTTCGGCCAAACTCTGCCCAAATAATCTCCCAACATCCCTCACTACAACCTAGAGGCCTTAGTTTGATCAGAAAGCCAACCTATGGAGCCCTTTTCATCAAATCAAAAGGAAGAACCCGAAGAAGAGGTAATGATTTCACCACCCTTTTCTAAGTTCATTTCTTCTTCCACTTCTTCTTCCTTTGTTCTTACCATTCTAAAATAATAACTCCAGTATCTCACATATACTGTGATGTTATTATAAGTATGGTACAACCATATTCAGTATTCTATCCACCCTTTGAATAACATGTCACCATACGTGCGTACGTACGGCTTACCGTCTCCACGTCGTGGTGTAATTGTTATTCAATATAATATTATTTGGATGGGTATAATAATGATGTGTAACTCATGTAAATAATAAATATAACATGTTAATGATTCTGTATATATGATATACCATTCATTTATATATTATTTTAATATCAAAAGAATGATATTGTCGCTCGTACGTACGTACGGACTACCGTCTCCACGAACGCGATGAGATTCATTCTCCATCGTATCCATTCAAGTATAATTATCATTTTATGATTTAAAAATGATGTTTAAGAACTTGATATCATTCTGGATATGAATAAGATACAACAAACATGGCTTATGTAACAAAACATATAAAAGAAAATGAGTAAGTTAACACCCGAAACGATGATAATTCTAAGATATTATTAATAAATCAATGTTAAAAGATCATATATGATATCATATTAATATATATGATTCTTGTATAATTTAATAACAATTATTTCACCATCATACAGGAGGTTAACCTACCCCAACCAAGGAAAAGTACAAGGTAAGGGTTTATTTCACAATCTCTTCATTATCCGAGGTTGTTTATACGTAATAATCTACTGGGATATCTTTATCATCCACATCCATGTTTCTTAAAAATGTATTTCAAAACATTTTTACTATTTACAAGAATAAGGTTTAAAGTCATTTATACCCTTGTTTGACTTTTTATAAGAGGTTTATAAAGGAATATTTCCGTCGTTTTCAAAACAAGGTCCTTTTTAACCTTTTCGACAGAATTGAGGTAAGAATGTTTTTTTTAACTTATACGGCGGGTGCGGTTATTTTACGCCGTTATAAAATCTTCAAAGCTTTCCTTACAAGCTTATAAGAATATTTTCAAAGAAAATGTTTTATTTTATATGGATCTTAAATGATTTCAAAATAAAAGGAGATATTTCTTTAAAAAGAATTTTGATTTCATCTATGTCAACATCCTTTGATGGATTTTAAGATTATTTGAAGTTGATTTATTATGATACAAAACTTCTATATTGTATTGACGGTTTTGTGATATGTTTGACTGTGGATGTGCTATTTTTATACCATTCATAGTTTATTGTGAAAGTATTGACATTTCGTATGCTAGTTTTTATACGAATGTTTATCTTATGTTTAAACCTTTTCATATGGGAATGAATTGGACTTAATAAGTGACGGGTGGAGCCCGCTATAGCGCCTCGATGCATCGGTAGGTCTCATGAGACAAACTAGTGTCTTGGCACAAGGCCTTGACAAAATCTTATTTGTAGTCTTGGCACGAGGCCTTGGCTATGTGGTTATGATAGTCTGGCATTATGCATTCCAACATTATGAAAGTGGTTATTTATTTTTGCATGTGATTATTCGATTAGTGGAATATCCATGTGAATAAGTAAATGGCATTATTTCATTTTATTTATGCCATACCATGTTGAAAGTTCATGTTTAAAAGGCTTTTGTTTTAGTTATACATTGCCTTATATGTTTATTCTTATTGATGAAAGTTTCCGCTATATTGTTATCCTTACTAGGCATTTGAGCTCACCCCTTTTCTATGTTTTATTTTTCCCAGGAAGTGAAGATGTAAGTTATGAATGACCTGCAGGGATATTATGAGGGGATTGTAGTGTGGACTGTGGAAACATTATGTTGTTGTAGTAGTTTTTGATTTTATGATGTAATGTAAAACTTATGAATATATCTAGTGTTTCCAAGGCTACTAAACCAATCGGTCTTTCGAGATTTGATCTTTCTTGTGATCATGCCAATGTTACGAAGTAATGCACCGACTCTGGGTAGCTGGGGTCGGGGCGTTACAAAAATAAACCCAAAACATGAATTTTTTTATGAGTTTATAAAATTGTGAATATAAAAATAATAATCCTGAGTGGCTAGAATGATATTTTCTTACTCAACACTAATTCAATACCAAGACATGATTCAAATCATAGAAAATATAATACAAATTAATCACATCACACAAAAAGTGAATCACTCGTGGTGAAATATCATTCAACTGTAACATCACATATCAAAAACAACAATCCCACCCAGAGTACATGGTTTTTAACCTATACATGGGTAAGATACTCCCATGAATGAGGTCCTATACAAGGCTTGTATATTCCTAGTATTCTATATACCTTTCCCAAATAGTATGAAAAAATAAATTAAATGAAATTTACCATTGATACCACTTTGTGACGACCCAACCTGCATACCACACACTGATGCCCCGAGCCAATTGGTGAAATTCCCTTAGGCACACCTCCATGTATGCCAATGGCTACCAACTAGGAGTGATGGTCTAATTTCAATCATGGGGAGAATATAACCTCATTAAAAAAGTATTAAAAATCATAATTTAAAAAAAAAATAGATGTTATAACCATAACCATAGTAATACAAGTATCACATGTTGACCAATAAAGGAATACAATATTAAAAACAAAGGAAATAGATACGACATGACAGAATAAGTTTCAATTGTCAAATTAAAAGAAAAAAATGATGAAAATAACAAATCTAAAAAGGTCTTGAACACATTCTTGGTTCACTCACCCATTCTCCATTCAAACTCATCCATTCGGAATAGTGATAGTTCTCTTTCCCCATACTAAAAACATTATGTCTAACCAAGTACTATTCAGGAATCCCAAATAGGGTGTGGGTAAAACTCTGTAGGCCACCACCAATAGTGTTGAAAACAACATCTAGTTAGTAATAGTGTATGCTGTTTAATAATGAATAAAATAAATGCAATAAGGTAAAATTTTTAAAAATAAATTATTATTAATGTATCTACTTAAACCATTAGGTTCTGAGGACACCCAAACCATCAATAACTGCTTCATCCCATTCCATAGTCTAAAATGTCCCCAATGTAAATAACATAACACAATACCCTAGTTATCATTTATCATTTCAATTCAATTCATATTACATCCAATTAGAACCATAGTCTAATGCGATGATTTTGCTTCTAGAACTTCATGTATAGTACCCCATGGGTAATGGAAGAATTAGTCCATATCCAACAACCCATTTACCACAATGAGATTTTGAAGCATCATTCCATGTCTAACCCACATATATCATTCAATCATATATGGTATTTTGAAGCATCATTCCATGTCCAACAAATGTATATCACAAAATCACATGTATCACAATATCACACAAATCAAAATTTCATAAAAATTATGGTTATGAATCATTAACCTTATTTTTAAACATTCTAATTATGGGATACTAAATAAATTATCAATTCAATCTTGGTTTACAAATGTAATCACATGGATTTATTTAACTAATTCTCTATTAAACCATTTAGTGATAATTAATCATATAACCCATGAAACCATTTTTGTTAGGCAAATAATCTACAATCCTCTTAGTAAACTAATTCATAATCACACTAATTGACCAATTACACATTACCAATATCTCATTGATATCAAAATCACAAAAATTCCATTAATTAATTGACCAATAAATTAATCTAATTCTACTAATTTAAACCAAATCATTATCACAATGCAATTAAATTAAAAAAATTAAATCATAAATAAAAATGCCCCATCATAGAAATTTAAAATATTAAACTATACACACATAATTAAATAAACATTATAGGATTTACAATTTATAACACCTTTTTTCTAAATTCTAGATAGACACTCTTCAACAGAAATCCCCAATTGAAGCAAAACAACTAAGATCACAATAAAGAATAGATCCGGATCCAAAACCTAGATCCAATATCAAATAATAGTTATCTATCAAGCCTATATCTAGAACCAAAAACACATCCACTTTTTCTTTAAGGAGATATACGATATAAAGGATACCATATAAGATGATAATATTTTACTAGGAGAGGTAAAATTCATTCTATCTAGCATTTAATTTTTTAAAAATGGTGTTTGGGATCCTAATAAATTCATATGGAAGCCTCAAAAAATGAGAAGAATGGGTTAGGGTTGAGTTGGGTTGACTTTTGGTAACGTATTTTCGGTTTAGTAAATTTTAATAATTTATTTGGAATAATTAAACTCACACACATAGTTTCCTAGGTAGGGGTGCATGATTTTTAAAATCATGCACTTCTTATATGGGTATGGGGGTGAACAGTTACAATTAAGAGGGTGCATGGGTTGGAAAACCAAGAACCATCTATTCAATTCATCTCTATCTAGGGTTGCACAGTTTTCTAAGATAGGGCCCATGGTTTGGGAAAACCATGCGCCAACCGCACACTGCCTAAAACCCCACTGAAAAATTCAAAATTTCACCCAAATAAACCCATGATGAAACCAAAACAAGATATACTAAAAAAAATAAAATGATTGCCTATAAATTGGCTCAATAAATCTCTAGAAAAGGTTAACATCCTACAAAACCCCCCATATCATCACAACTACCCACCTCTCAGCATCATCGTATGATATTTTCCTTGTTAATGAATTTAATTTTTTTGAGTTTTTATGTTATAAAAATAAAAATACTATATGAATTTCATAGTAAAAAAATGGATTTCTCATTTTGAGGTATTCGATAAGGTTTGAATTTGATAGATTTGAATGACTTTTGAGTGATGTTTTCTTCAATTTTTTTGGAATTCTATTTGATACCTTAGAAATGAAGTGTTATAAATAATATTTTTTGGAATTGGAATCATAACATGAGAAAACGTTAGGTTTTAAATTAAACTTATTACCTTTTCCTTAATGAAATGGAACCGATCATAGATGAAAATCGATCGAGATTAAAAAAAAAGTCCTTTGAAATTGCATTAAAATGTGCAATTAGGACCTGATAATGAATCTTTAAGATAAGATAACATGGTGTGTTGTATAACTAAATAAAATCAAAACTCAGTAATTTCTTGGTATAATGAAATGAAAAAAAAATTAATGGATGAGAAAAATGATATAAACTTGTTTTTTTAAATGAGTTTATTTATGTGAGGAGGATATTAAACCCAGATGAAGAAGGGAACAATTAATTTAAATTAAAATACTTTTAGTTCTGTAAGTGAAATGTAAAATATAATATTGGTTTGAGAAACCTAAGAATGAGTGAAAACTAGCCATGCTTCTACTAATAAATTTAATTTCACTTGAATCTCATTGTTCGGAACTCATTGATCGAAAATTTGAATTTTGATTGAATTAGGGAAGTGACTGTTTATCAAAAAGGAGGCATGGATTTTTTTTAATGGATGGTTTAGTGACTCTAATTATATTATGTATATTCAAACCAATGAGTAATTATCTTTTGTTTTTAGAAGTATTTTTGAATAACTAACACGATCTAAATTTCCCATGATTGAAATTGACTAAGTGTGTGGGAGTTTGTTATGGATTTTTTCGATGTAGTTTACCACATCATCTATTTCGGAATTAATGGAATATATAATGTTGAAGTGTGATTAAATTAGAGAATTTTGTAAAATTCCCGTAATTTTTTATGAATTATACTTTCATTGAATATTATAATTATAATACATGTATTGGGAGATTTAAGTAATATATCTCCATTGTTATTTTTTCAAAAACAATACGGACAATAATTTTGTGATTTTTCATTGAAAATACCTTTGAAAATAATTTTGATTGTATTGTGTGTATATGTTGAAATTAATTATTTCATTAATTAAATTTATTTAATTAAAAAAAATTGGTGAATTAATTTTATTAAAAGATTCCATTTTTCGTTGGTTAAGTTTATTTCCTAATTAAATTCCATCAATTTATTTTATTCTGTACTTCTAGAATCCAATTGTTAATTTTGGAAAAACATTTATCGATCCATTATTAAAAAATCATTTTTTTATAATATCACTAAATAGGTAATTTTTGTTTTTTAGGAATCCTACAACCAACACCAGTTTCTACCTCCATCGAGTGTCAAGTGGAGTGCTACCTCAAAAAAATAATTCCTCTATCATTCTATGATTCCACCATCTCGTTCATTATTTTTCTCCCTACTATTTATTTTACTACAATAACCACCCTCTACTACCCTCACTATCCACCAAAACACCATCCATCATTCCAACACAGCCACTATTTTCTATCAGTACTACCACTATGACCCTAACATTTTTATATTACCTCTGACAACCACTAATTTTCCTACAAGTGTGAGTTCCTTCTGTAGATCAATCGAAGCCTTAGATACTGTTGACGGGACCTCTAATGAACTGAGCTTAGTTGAAGAAGTGGAAGAAATTAGGGACCCTATGCCGAGTCTCTCCAAACTCGAATAATAAAGCTATTTTCAGTTTCAAATAATTGAAGATATTGATTTTGGTTAATTAGTATGAATAATATTATGAGATCAAAGCCAAAAGATTAATTAAATATAATGAAGGTTGTGTTAGGTTAAATATAGAAACCCTAATTTTTGTTACATTGAAATTACATCATTCTGCTTATAAAAAACATAATAGTGTTACATTGTCAGGATCTAAAGGATTAGTGTATTTGGAAAATTAGGACCATACATAACAGTTATAAAATAAAACATAAAAAAAATTTAGTTATTTTTCTCTAGCTTCTTATTGGCCCTTGAATTCTCGTTAGTACAAGTATTAACCTGATGATTTAATTCAATGAAAAAGATTGATCTAAAATCCTAGTAATAGGATAGATAATAAAATGAAAAAAATTAATAGGGGGTGAGATTAATAATTACATAATCATAATTATCATTAGATGAAACATTATGTATAGGCATAAAATGTGGAAATGCATAAAAATGATACATTGTGTCTTAGTGGTCAACTACCACAAGTAGTTGTGAACAAAGAAAGCATCATGTTCATGAATATTTAACTTTTCTCATGAGATAAACCACATTACCCAATTCATTGGAGTTTTATAAAAAAAAATTGAATACCCTTTACATCATAACATTTTTATTCTGATATATAATTATGGGTGCACCTGTCATATCATAAAATTTACATTATCTTGAATGCCACATCTAAAATATATAAATATTGGACATAAAATAATCCAAATAAAGGAATTTTTTTCACTTAAAAAAACATAAATTAATAAAAATTGGGTTCCCAAATTAAATATGGAATAACATACATGAATAAGAATCATCAAATTTGAGTGACAAATAAACAACCTTGAGAATTAAAATGTGTGTTTTTTGCAAGAAGAGTTATTTTAGAAAGAATTTTTGATTGTTATAAGCTCTAGTAGAAAACATGTATATCCCAAAAATGGTATGATAATGATGGGGAAATTTTATCTATGGAATATTCATGCTTAAAATTGGGTGAAAGAGGGTAACCCCAAAGAAAGTGTGTTGGGTTTGAGAATTCCCCTTACCTTATGTTTGAATGATTTCTTCACATTAATATCCTGTATAATCACATTAGATAAATTAATTAAAAAATAGATTCTTTTTATACAATAAATTTTTTAATTATCATTTTATAATGTTCATTTATGGGCTTTTTGAGGATTTATAGAGTTGAATTTCATCATTCATAAGCTTTATTTTCATGATTTTCATGACCGATTTTCTTTTATACACGACTTGATGTTTATTTAAAATGTGGATAAATAAACTAAATTTTCATTAAATGTTATTAATGATATTCCATAATTTTAAATGATCTTATAAATAATTTGGTTATATTGAATGAGTTTGAATCATTAGATAAAAGTTAACAGTGGTTGTTTTAGGTTAATTTTGGCAGTTTTTTGATTACAATGAACTAGTTTTGTTTTATCATTTGGTATTGTGTGTATATGTTAGTTATATAATATAAATAGGGTTGTGACATAAAATTTACAATATTTTTAAAAATTATAAGGAATTTATTAAAATCCCGGAAGGTGTTAAAAAATAATTAAAGTGCATCGCCCACGATGTCGAAGAATTGATACATAACAGAAAATGATCTCATTTTTTGAATAAAAGAGATAGAGGGAGAAGTTTAATGATGGATATTATATTAACATTATATAAATATATTATATTTAATTTAGTGGATTTATCATTACGTTTGGATGATGGGAGGAGAGGATTGAAGTACAAGAGAAAAAACATGAAATGAAATTAAAATGAAAAGAGAGGGGAATTTACCTCTTGAATTTATCCTCATCAAGAACCTCCTTGGGGAAATGGTTTGGTATTTTGAAGAGAACAAGTGATCATATAAGTAGGGGATGGGATAGTGAAGAGTATTGGGATAAATTTGGACAAGGATTTAATCTTGAAAGTCTGAGGAAAAGAGGAGGTGATGGGTGGTATTTATTGTGATGAAGAGAGGTGTTTTCTCATTATTATATTCGTTAGTTTGTTATTTTCTCTCAATAATATGAATATTCGAAGAATTATATTTAAATATAATAATATAATTAAATATAGTTCGAGATTTTGGTCTTACATCACACTTAAAACATCTATGACTCCATAATTCATGCATTTAGCTTTTAATTTAAATTATGGTATTTTACTATTCATCAATAATTCATGTATTTTTTAAAAAAACCCAAAAATTCAGCATATATTTTTTACATATTTAGAATTAAAAAATTAAATCCATTTTGATAAATTAATTTTCTAAATATTTGTAATTTAATTTTTATTTTAAATCATTATTTACTTGGAAAATAAATATTTTAAAATTATAACTGATTTTATAACACATTGAAAAATTACTTAAGGTCTCATAAAATTATCTTAAAATCATAAGACAACAAAAAATTAAATTATGAATAAATTTTATGAAAATAAATTTAATTTTATATTATTAAATTAATCATGGAATTGTAATAAAATTTTTATGACGTTCAAAAATTCCAACACTTAATTAACAATTTTCCAAAAATTTATTTAGATAGACTATGATATAATTATACCATACTTTTATTTATAAGATTCCTAAATTTTATTAATACATTTATGTGTGAGGATACTATTCATTTGGTCAGTTTACTATTCATAGGTACATATTACTATTCTTAAGGTCATGTTACTATTTCGTCAGTATTGGTTTAATAACTTCAATAAATACTTCTTATTTCATTAATTAATCATTTATAAAGTTTTTATTAAGGTATAAAAGTTATTTTATGGGATTTATACTAGAGAAAGTTACTATAATAATGGAAAAACACATTGATAAAAGTTTGGGTCGTTACGTTCTTCCCCCTTCTAAAATTTCTCACTAAAAATATTTACTTACATAAATAAATGAGGTAAATTCTCCTTCATCACCTCCTCTAGTTCCCAAGTTACTTCATCATACTTATGTTTTCTCCATAACCCCTTGAAAAGGTGACTTATCTTGTTTCATATAACTTTATCTCTCTATTCTAGAATCTATACTGGCTGCTCCCCGTAAGAGAGATCATCTTCCACTTGTACCACCTATAAGATCAGTACATGTGAGAGATATGTAATTTAGTTCCTTAGGAGTCATATGTGGACCACATCATGAACTTGAGCTATATTCGGTGAAAGTGAAAGTTGATAGGCCACAGATCCTATGTGATATAGGATCTTAAAGAGATAAATGTACTTTAGGCTTATCTTATCTTTATTTTCAATCCACATGACTCTCCCATGGTGATATTATATGGAAGATAGTATCTTAAACATTAAACTCCATGTCCCATTGATGGTTGTCATCACAGATCTTTTTCATATTCGGAATAGCTTTGATATGTTTCTGTATGGATTGAACCTTCTCTATTATCTCTTTCAAAAGATCTGGTCCAAGTTATTTTTTTTCTAATTTCATCCCAAAATGTTGGAGTTCTACAATGCTTCCAATACAGATATCTATATAGAGAAATCTAAATACTCATGTGGAAGCTATTTTTGTACGAGAACTCAAGAAATGAGAGATTTTGATCCCATCTACCTTTGAATTTAAAGGACACCGATCCTAGTATATCTTTGAGCTTATGAATTGTTCTTTCAGTCTGGCCATCAGATTAGCCCTCAATTTGGGGCTGATAGGTCTTGTTGAAATTTAGTTCAGTACTCAAATCATGTTGAAGACTCCACCAAAATTTAGATGTGAACCTAAGATCGTGATCAGAGACAATTGATATTAGAACTCTATGTATTGTCATTACTTCCTTCATACATATCTTTACAGGTTGTTTAAGAGAGAGATCTTCCCAAATATTAGTAAAGTGGGTAGTCTTGGTGAGTTTATCCACTACAATCTATATTGTATTATTTATATTCAATGTCTTCGAGTGACCTGTGACAAAGTCCATAGTAACAATCTCCCGTTTCCACATGGGTATAGAAAATGGTTCCATCATCCCCTTGGACTTCTATTAATTGACATTAACTTGATGACATATCAAGAACCTTTATATATACTAAAAAATATTTTTCTTTATGTTTTCCCACCAAAACTATTCTCTATGATCATGGTATATCTTGGTATTCATAGAATTGATAGAGAAATATGAGTAATGTGCATTATCCAATAGCTCATTCTTTATCCTAGGTGATAAAGGCACACAAAGCCTCATTTTGAACTGAATCACACCATCATTATTGATATAGAACTCTTGAATCAGCCCTTTTTTTATTTCATTCACCTAATTTTGTAACTCTGGGTTATCTATATGTGCCTCCATAATCTTCTCTTGGATAGATTGTTGGGAAGTCGTTAGGGAAAGGGAGTGTGTATTCCCATCCATTTTTTTCAAATCAATATTTTGTATATCCGTGAAGATATATTATTTCTCTATGCTAATCATGGTTAAAGTAGTAGGTTATTTTCTACTAAGAGAATCGGCTACCTTTTTTACATTACTAGGATGATAGTGAATTGAGAAATTGTCATCCTTGATTGTCTCTAACATCTCCTTTGTCAAATTTTGATATCCTTTTGTCTGAATATATACTTTAGGCTCTTGTGATCAGTATAAATCTCACACTTCTCATCATAGAGGTAGTGCCGCCAGACATTCAAGGAAAATCACATTTTCTAGCTCTAGATCATGTGTAATGTAGTTCTGGTAGTGGATCATCAACTATCATGAGGTGTAGGCTATCAGTTTATCATTTTTCATTACTACACAACCTAATAATTTCTTGAAAAAATCATTGTCTATCACAAGATATTCACCACATTTTGGTAATGTTAGTTCATGTGTACTGATCAACCTTCTCTTTAGCTCAAAAAACAATCACTCACATTCTTCTTTCCATTCATAATTTACCCCATTCCATGTTGACATCTATAGAGGGAATGAAAATCATGATAAATTACTCACAAAATGTCATTAGTATGATAATAAGCCATAAAAACTAAGGAATTCTATGAGACTATAGGGTCTAGGCCATTCCTCAATCTTTTTTTTTCATTCAAGGGTCCATATAAATTCTCTCACATGTGATCACATGTCCCACAAATGTGATTTTATGCATCTAAAAGGCACACTTTATAAAATTTCCATACAACTTCTACTTCATTAATGTCACCAGCATAAGACTTAAATATTTTTTATCTTCCTCCTTAATCTTGGAGTAGATTATAATATCATCTATAAACTCAACCATAAATTTGTCGAGATAATATCTAAAAAATCCCTTCATCAAATCCATTAAGATTTTACGCTCAGTAGTTAGTTTGAAGAGAATCTCCATAAACTTATAGTTCCCATTCCTTGTACGGAAGGTAGTCTTCTTAATATCTTCCATTTTCACCTTTAACTGATAGTATCTACAATAAGCATCCACCTTTTAGAAGTACCGAGCTTCTCATTACTGATTGAAAAAATTCATCAATTCATGGAAGAGGATACGTGTTCTTTTTAGTGGTCTAGTTTAGTTCATTAAAAATGATACACATCTGCAATGATCTATCCTTCTTCTTGAAAAATATTACTAGAGAACCCCATGGTGACTCACCAGGGAATATGAACCCATTGTCCAAATGCTATTGAGGATTATTCTTTAACTCATCTAGTTCGATGGGATCCATCTTATATGGACACTTTGAGATAGGTGTATCCCTGTGTATGAGTTCTATTGATAAATCTGCCTCATGATATGGGGAATTAAAAGTAACTCTGTAAGAAATAAATCATTGTATTT
The DNA here is from genome assembly GCA_963277665.1 of Viscum album. Taxonomy (NCBI): domain Eukaryota; kingdom Viridiplantae; phylum Streptophyta; class Magnoliopsida; order Santalales; family Viscaceae; genus Viscum; species Viscum album. The sequence continues at coordinate 154,625,831 of OY728156.1, read as the reverse complement.
CCTCACAGTAGTCATATCACCTAGGTTGATAGCTTCCTTTAGCTCATTCTTTTGAGCAAGCTATGCTTATTTACATGGAATCAATGCCCACATCGTTGAAGGATTTTGAAAATGATGTTAATGATATCCATTTAATTTTTACAAGATCATTGTATGGTTTTGAATATAAATGGATATTTCCTTTTATTGATAGTTTATATGTTCTCTGTATAATGATATCCAATCTATTTCCCATTATAGCATTAAATTTTATTAATGGAAGTATCATGAGATTCACTGGAAGAATATTCCCACATAAACCAATAGGAGAAGAGTTTATCACTTTGGTTTCAATATTTACACCTTTTGGTGTTTTTACATATATCTCTACTTCAAGTTATCGAGTATTCGATTTAATAGTTCTAGAAAATGTTCATGATATAAAGGAATGCGTAGAACTATAATAAAATAAGAATTTTTGCATTATTGATTGAATAGGAAGTGTACCTTGTACAAATTATATTTCTTTATCAACTTCAGAAGTATTGATGTCATAATCCTTTCCTTTATCCTTTAAATTTGGTGGTTGTTGATGCTGATTATCTTCAAGGACTCAAGGTTTAGTGCACTAGATTGCATAGTGCACTAGATTGCATAGTTCCCTTACTCCCTATAGTTGTAGCATTGGACCATGTGTCATTCTCTCCTTTCCTCAACCACATTAATTCTTCATCATCTCTTTCTGACATTCATATTCTTGGTGGCCTTCTCTCCCACACTTGAATAATTTCTCATTCCCTTATATATAGTTCACATGATTCTTCTTCCAACATTTTTGACAAGTGGGTGGTTGCATTTTGTTTACACCTTTCTCATTAGATCCTTTATCGCGAATCTCAATTTTTTTATTATCACCATATACATGGGACCATTATCAAAACTCTATCTCCACTTTGAGAGTGAAGGATCTGGGCATAGTGAAAATGTAGCTGCTGGGAGGGCCTAACTTTTCTTTTTCAATAATCAATGACTGATAGAGGATCAATACGATGATGAATTCTAGTATCTATGGATTCAAATCAATGATTTAAACAAAGAGAATAATAGATTCAAATCCATGAAATAGGATTTTTCACATCATGTTTATCATTTTTTTAATAATTTCAAAATAAAGTAAAAACCTAGGTCTTTGGTACATTCTTCATTGACGATCATTGATCGTCTGGAATTACCCTTCCAGATTTACTCTATTGCGTTTGGGTGGATCCAAAGCAGAATCCATCTATTAGTGATCCAAATGTGCTCCAATGGTCTCTAATGAACACCACAAATTCTCTGGGTTCTAGCATGGTTGAATAAATTTCTTCCATCAATCGTTCTTGATCGCTCGTTTTTTGGTCTTAATGAACTTTTCTCCGTCTTGAGAGGGAGACAGGAGAGGCGTTGAGAGAGAGAATGTTTTTCACAACAGTTCTCAATTCACCGGGGTTTGGAACAATAGGTGTAGCTACTTATTAATCTATATTGGGTTTTAGTTACAATATTTAATTGAAAAACATTAATTAAATGAAATTATAACTATTAGATAAATCCCATGCCACATAATAAAAATAAAAGCACCATTATTTTTTTGCACCAACATGTGAAAAACGGAACCGTAAATGAAATCGCGTGCCACAAAATGATAATATTATTATTATTATTTCTTACACCATCTAGATAAACATTATCTACTAACTTGTAAATAATAAATTTATCAATGGAAATGGCCTTTTTCCTTTCAAAATCCTCCTCCATTTATTGAACACCTAAATAAAATATTTGTTTCTATTAAATAAATTTGTTTTATTTAAAAACTTGTAAATAAAAATTTATTAAATGTTAAATAAAATGAATAAATATTTTTTATTCATAATAGGGTGAATAAATATTTAATTCATTTTATCAATAATTTTAACTAAAATAAAATTATTCTTCAATATTGAGAATAATATTTATTCCATTAATTAAATTCAAATAAAATTTAATCGAGACAACTAGAAACACTTAGTGTGTGACCCTAAAAGATTATTAATCATTGGAATTAGGTGGGATTGCATAAAATCCAACATTAATGTCTAGAAATAGATTAAGGAACCCAATATAAATAACTTAATTTCATAATGACAAAGTCCATATACGAGCAATCATTGTGGAATACAATACCTTTGTCACAATATCTCATCAATAAACTTTCATGATAGTTTCTTCAACTTATATGCTTGATACGTCATTCTATGACTACCCGAAATAAAATTATTATTACAACATGGCCATGGAATTTAGGGCGGTGGTTCTATTTCAAAAAAAGGTTTGAGATATAAACTTACATAAATGGAATAGACAAATCCATCCTCTATATATCCATTTATAACAAGTCATTTGTGACACACCCAATGTACCCTATATCCCTCCATCATATGGCATGACGGTTTTTGTCAAAAATTATAAGTGCCCGAGTTATGACACGTGTTAATGATAATATTAATGTCTAAAGACCATTAAACACGCTCGCATATTAGAATATTCGATGACACCAAAACATGCATAATTTCTACAGGCGGTTATGTTCTCATAATCTCCACTCTTAGAGATTACCAAGTGAGAACTCCAAGAGAAGAAGTATCATATTCTTATGAATACTCGCACATGATGGTATGTATACTATGTTTCCCATTATAGTATGTCATACAACCACAAAACTATATTTAATAATATTTTCATAGTTGTTCAAGGTTCTCATCATAGCGGTGAATTGTTAAGACCTTATTAATGCGACAAATATTCTATGAAATTATTACGTTATAGTAATAAAAAACAAATCAACAATATGTAATAATATGTTTAATATTTAAATACCTTACATATTCATGTAATCAATGTAAAAATAGTTGGCTCTAGGAAACCAACTCCAAAAAAAATCCAACTTGGACTAGAGCCAACTTCTTACAAAATTATGTTTTTTAGACCTCACATGATGATCATGTTTCTGGTGAGTCAAGTATTTAGTCAAGGTGTCTACCACATTGAATTTTGTCGAAATAAAACTCACTACAACATTACCTATCTATGAAAAATACCTCAAGAGATGATACTTCCATAGTATTTTCTTCATCTGTGGATGTGACCATGTCCCTTCTGAAAGATCCACCACTACAGTATTATCACAATAAAGTATGATGGGATCTTTACATCTAGGTACCACATACAACTCGTGGATGAATCTCTTCATCCAAACAACTTCTTTATCTGCCTCAGAAGTTGCGATATACTCAGACTCTACTATAGAATATGCGATGACACCTTTCTTTGAGTTCTTCTAACTCACAATACCTCCATTAGAAGTGAATATGTATCTCATTTTTGAAATAATGTCATATTGATTAGTTTGGAAAATATCATATGCATATGCTCTGATGACTAGTTCCTCATATTCTCGATAAACTAGGAACCTGTCCTTAGTACGCCTTAGATACTTAAGGATATACTTGACTACCATCGAGTTGTGGTTAACTAGATCAGCTTTATATCTTACTACCCAACTCAATGCAAAGTCCACATCAATCCTAGAACAAAGCATAGCTTACATGACTGTGTCAATCACTGATCTGTATGAAATCCCTACCGTTCTCATTCATTCCTCATGTGTCTAAGGACACATTTTCATGGAAATATGAATTCTATGTGACACTGTAAACAATCCCATCATGTCTTGTTCCATACTAAATCTCTTTAGTATCTTATCAATGTATGTACTTTGACTTTGGCCAAGAAATCTCTTCGATCTATCATGACGGATCTTGATCCCATGAATATATGATGCCTCACCCAATTCCTTAATGGAGAATAATTTATTCAACCATGCCTTAATAGACTATAAGACTGGTATTCTGTTTCCAATAAGTAATATTTCATCAACATATACTATTCTAAAAATGACTATAATCCCACTAAACTGTTTGTAGACACAAGGATGGCATTTTTTCTTTATAAAACCAAATTCCATTATAGCTTTGTCAAAACGAAATTTCCATGACCTAGATGCTAGCTTTAATCCATAAATGGATTCTGTTTCCACTTTCATATCTTATTATCATCCTTTGGAGTCACAAACCCTTTAGGTTCTATCATATAGATATCATCTAGACAGTTCCCATTATAGATTGTTGTTTTGACATCTATTTTCCAAATCTCATAGTCATGGTAAGCAGCAATGGCCCATAGAATTGTTATGGATTTCATTATTGAAATTTGTTAAAAGGTTTAGTCATAGTTAATGCATTGATGTTGTTTAAACCCTTTTGTAACTAGTTGTGCATTATAGGTACTGAAATTTCCTTCCATGTCCATTTTCTTGTTGAATATCCATTTTCAACCATAAATCTTTACATCTACAGGAAGATCTACCAAAATCCAGACTTGGTTTTGGTGCTTGGAATCCATTTCAGAATTCATGGCTTCTTTTCACATGGAAAAATCTATGCCACTTACTCTTTCCATGTAGGTTAGAGGATCATTATTATCAACTAATAATGAGTAACCATACTTTCTAACTATAAAACAATATCATTCAAGTTCCCTAACCTCTCTTGTACTCCAACACAGAACTTTTTTCTCTAGAATAGGTAGTTATTCCAAAGGGATTTGTGAAATATGCGCATGTACCAACTCTTGCATACCGTGAACATTAAATTCATTAAAGTATATCTCTCTCCCACTATATATTTTTTATATTTTATCCCCCTCAAAAAATATGGAATCCCTTTCAACTATAACCTTTTTGTCAGATGGGTCATATTGGTAATATCACCTTGTTTCTTTGGGGTATGCTATAAAGTTACACTTTGTGCCATAGGGTGTGAATTTTTAACCCGAAGAGGCCTTAATAAACACATTTCTTCCCCACACTTGTAAATTTGATAACACGTATTTTCATTCACTCCATATCATTTATGGAATACAATTTATTGGTTTAGTTGGTACTTAGTTTAATATATGTCTACTATTTGTAACGTATATCCCCCCAAAGGATAATGGAAGACTTGCATAACTCATCATTGCTCTCACCAAGTCCAAAAAGGTGTGGTTCCTCCATTAACTTATAGCATTCCACTAGGGTGTGTAAGGATGAGTGAGTTGGGATAGGATCCCAAACTCCCATATGTAATCAATAAAGCCTTCATTAAGATATTCCCCAACTCAGTCTGAGCAGTGTTTCTTAGTATTTTTACCATGATGGTTCACAACTTCATTCTTGTATTCCATGAACTTATAAAAAGAACCCTACTTATACCACATTATGTAGATTTATCCATATCTACTAAAATCATTAGTAAAGGTTATTATGTATCAATAACCACGATGTACTTCAACTATAAATGGTGCACAGACATCAGTATAAACCAATTAAAGAATCTCTTTATCTCTTTAACATTTCCTACTAAATGGTTCATTGATCATTTTTCCTTGTAAACAAGTGATACATACACCATTTCGTTTTAGTATGAAAGAATATAATTATTCATCATGATATAACTTTGTTAAGAATTTCTCATTTGCATGACCAAGCCAGTGATGCCAAAGTTGGCTGTAGTATGAGTCATTTGAAGTAGTTTCATTATCTATTGTCATTACTTGGTTTTTGTAACCCAAAATATAATGACCACTATAGAAATGTTCCTTAACAAAAAATCTATCGTTATAGAAGAAGTAACATTCATTTCAATACATGAAAATAAATCCATCTATATCTAGTTTTGATATAGAAATATAGTTTTTGGTTATAGAAGGAACATAAATACAGCCTTTTAATACCACGATCATACTAGTTGGCATGTGATGTGGTAGTCCCTGACTGCTATATCATCAATTCTATCTCTATTGGTTTTCATTGATCTACCTCCCATCAGTCAATTTTCATGAATTTAATTAGTTCCTATATATTGATAAATATGTGAGCACCAGAATTCGTATCTAATACCCAATTTTTAGAAACAGTTGAATTGCACTTGATAACAAATACACTTGAAGATTCCCCTTTCTTCATTAGATGGGTTTAGTTTTTCTTCTAGGGGGCCTTCATGCCACATGCGAAACAAACAGATTCATGTTCCCTTCTACCCCCATTGATCTTTCTTTTCTTGTAAGGGCCTGAAGAACCTTTAGGATTAAAGATATTTCCCTTCCCTTATTCACCATAAGGATAGAAGTATTTTCACACTTCATCACATTTTCCACTTGGTGAAGTAGGATAAGAAGATATAGTAGAGACTAATCAATATTTTTCATAATGAAATTCACAACATAACAAGAGACAATCTGGGGGAGTGATGTGAGAATCAAAATCAGTACCCGGTTCTTCGGGGTGTTTAAACCCTATAACCTCTAGACGCTCAATGTACCCAATGAGCTTGACTACATGAGTCCTAACTAGGGTACCCTCTCTAACCTCACACTGAATGAGTTCCTTGGAGATTTCAAACTTTTCATGTCTTTGTCTTTCCTGGTGAAGACAACGAAAGTTATCAAGCATTTTATAGGAATCTATGTTTTTGTGAGACTTCATGAGTTCACTAGAAATTGATGATAACATAAAACATTGAACATCAACCCCATTGTTCATATGTTTTTCATAGACAAGGAACTCTTGATCACTCCACTCTTGGGTTGATAGATCAGGTAATGTGGACTCTAGCATGTAATATTTTCATTCATGGTGTAGAATGACCTGAAGGCATTTAAAACATTCATGGAAGTAACTGGCTGTGAGGTTGTTGTCTTTATCCAGTATTGATCGTAGGTATAGCGTGGTTTAAATGTTTTCATTTTTATTCTAAAATTAAAAGAGTAGAAAATTATTACTTTCATGATTACATTTTAGGAGAAATAATAAAATAATTTTATTAAGTCTCCCAATATTTTATCAAGTCCTAATGGACCTCAACATTGAACTCATAATGTCTAGTTTCTTGGAAATTATAGTGGAAATGATCTATATTCGCCTTTGGATAACCCTAAAAAGGGTTGTTCACGAATTTTAAGGTATTTAGGTAGGAAGGTCTTTGCCAACTATGGGCTTGTAGCTCCTTGATCTGTTGAGTGGACTCCCCAATCATGAAATCCAGAATTAGATTTCCTCAGTACTTGCCTCTAATATTACACAATGTCTGGAAAGAGATAATCCTCTTGATGTAATATGTTTAAGTCAAACAAAAACATTCAAAAGGGATTATGGTATAAAAGTAAGTGTCCCAACAAGGGTTTGTTGAAAACATAGTTTTATTGAGTCTTTCCATTAATCAAGTAATAGAAGGCTTACTCTAACTTAATATTTTATTAAGGGATTTTTATCTCTTATGCGTATATTTATTATTATCTTTATAAAATTCTTGTTAATATTTAGTGGAACTTACTTAAGTGATTAAACATGTCTTGACAATATTTACGAATAAGCCAGTTTTATTTTAGTTCCATCTTGAATTCTTGTTTAATCTATTAATTATTTGATAGCAAAAAAACATCCATAATGATAAATCATGCAACTGATAAAAATAAAATCAAGTAAAGGGCATGATCATGAGATTTTATAATGGTTAGTTTCTCTAGTGGCTAACAAACTAACCCTGGCCTAGGGGAGAAACACCTTCATCCTCTCGGGTTTGTGTTTACAGCTTTCCACTTTTCCACCTTTGTATCTATTAGGATTGGTTTCATCTCGTATCCAGCATAAACCACATCTACTAGCATGGGAGCTCCATCCATTAAATATTATTTTTAACTCCCATGTAGGTGAGGGGTAAAAAGGGGGTTTTCATTAAAGAAACCATGGGCACACATGCTCAATATATTAATGAAGAGAGGTGGAACATAGAACAATAATTTAATTTAAAATAAAATAAAAGGAAACCGATCACATACAATGGTCCAGTCTAGCACATGATCATCCACATACATTTAGCAAATTACACATTTCATAAAATTATAACTCAATCACTTAATTATTCTAATTAAGATAAATTTCCCTTGAATCGATTAATTATTATCTTTAATTGATCAATCCTTTTATCTTAATCATTTCATTAATTTACCTGAGATTCGCATCCATAACCTTAGTGGTAACATGGTGAACACACATTTGAATCTACATGACATGTAATTATGAACATTAGAAAAACATTAATGTATTAATTCAGTGTAATTTCGTAAAGTATGTGTTGTGTAGTTCCGACTACATGGCATGTACTACATTCATCATCTTATCCAAAGTACACACCTTGGGACTCAGCATGTAATGTGTACTTTAGAAATCATGGTGTGCACGGCATGTCCAGTGGGCCACATGTCGTGTTGTCTCCTGGTTACAAAGATACCGGTCATCATAGCTGTGTATGGGATATATGCTTTTTCCCTTGACCAGAAGAGACTACATGCTATGTCCAGTGAGCCACATAACATGTAATCTGGATAACCATGCACCGGTCTGTCTTGGTCAACATGCGGTGTAAGAATTAACTACATTGTGTGTCATTAATGCACATGCCTTGAATAATTGTAGAATTATTATCGATGCACTGAACACTACTAAAATGTATGTAATCTATATTACACAACATGTATGTAAGATTACAATGTGTGTAAATAAAAATACATACCGCTTACTATCGTGTAACCTTGAAAGAATCGTCAGTGCCTACTCATGAGATTCAAGATTTAATTTTAATAAAAAAATTATTCATTTTTGTTAGATATGACAGTAAGGAAAAGAGGAAATACAAATCTAAAAATTCAGATTCTAGGAACTATTAAACATAATTTGAATAAATAAATTATTAAAGCGTAAATCATAAAAAAATTATTTACATAATTATATATGATGATGAGCCAACTCTGATTCCACATGAATGATCCAAGAATAGTAGAAGTGTGGTTGTTGCGTGGGCCCAAATTTTCTTTTTCTATAATTGATGACCAATCTAGGATCAATAGGATGATGAATGCCAGAATCCATGGATAGAAATCAATGATTTAGATAAAGAGAATAATTGTGTCAGATCCATGAAAGTGGATGTTACACATCATGTTTATAATTAATTTAAAAATTTCTAAAGAAATTAAATAACTGGGTCTTCAGTACGTTTTTATTTTTGGATCCTTGATCATTTCGAATGACCCTTATAGATTACCTTCATCGCACTTATAAGGATCCAAAGTAGAATACCTCTAGAAGTGACCCACACATGCTCCAATTGTCTCTGATCAATACCAATCATTATATGGGTTCTAGAAAAGAATAAATAATGTCATACATCAATCTTTCATGATTTCTCATTCTGAGGTCTTGAAGAACTTATCTCGTTCTTGAGAGTGGGAGATAAGAGGAGTCGAGAGATAAAATTTTTGGCTAGACAATTCTAAATTCACCAGGGTTTGGCACAATAGATGTACCTACCAATTGATCAACATGGGGTTTTACTCACAATATTTAATTATGAAACAACAACTAAATTCAATAGTATCAATTTAAGAAACCCATTCTACATAATAACAATAATAGTACCATTATTTTTGGTGCACCAAATTGCACAAAATGGAACCAGAAATGAAATCTTATGACACATAATGATAACAGTAATATTATTATTTCTTGATCCAACTAAATAAACATTATATACCAACTTATAAATAATTAATTTATCAATGGACATGGTCTTTGTCTATTGTAACTCCTCTTACATTTATTGAACACTCAAATAAAATATTTTATTTTCTTAAATTAATATTTTATTTAAAATCTATTAAATAAATATTTATTAAATGTTAAATATATATATCTGTGTTATTCACAATTTAGTGAATAAATATTTATTTAATCTATACGATCATTTTCTCTTGAATAAAATTATTCCTCGTTCTTGAAAATAATATTTTATTCCATTAATTAAATTCAAAGAGAATTTAATCGAGACCACCAGAAACACTTAATGTGTGACCCTGTAGGATTCTTTCTCGTTGCCATTTGGCAGGCTTGTCTAAAGCTTGTGATTACTATCTAGAAATGGGTCATGTCACCCAATAGAAAGAAGATTAACCCCTAATGATGACATCCACATACAAACGCTCACTGTGTGATTTAATCCCCTTGTTACAATATCACATTAAGTAGGTTTCATGATAGTGTCATCAACCTATATGCATGATATTTCATTCTTTGATTATTAGATATAAACTCTTCATTACACCATGGCCATGAATGTTAGGGATATATGTCTATTTCAATCAAAGGGACAATATATCAAATTCCATAAATGGAAGGGACAAATCCTTCCTCGACTTATCCATAATAGAATTTCATTTTTGATTTACCCAATGTACCCTTCATAACGCCAACATATAGAGTGACGGTTTTTGTCAACAAATCTAATGCTTGAGTCATGACACGTATTAACAATAATCATATAGTCTAAGGGCCATTACGCATTTTTTCAGATAGCAATATCTGATGACACCAAAACATGTGGAATTTTTACTAGCGGGTATGTTCTCATAATCATTCATCATGGAGATTACCATGTGAAATCTTAATGTGAAAACGTATCACCTGCTTACGGGGACTCAGACCTGATGGTATGTATACTATGTTTCCCATAATAGTATATCATTCAACCAAAATGCAATATTTAAGAATATTTTCATATCACTTCAAGGTTCTCATCATAGTGGTGAACTTCTATGACATTATTGACCCGACAAATACTTTAGGACATTATTAATTTATAATCATGTAGAATAATGAAAAATATGTGATAGTATGATTAATATTTAGGTACATTAAATATTCATGTAATCAATGTACAAATAGTTATTTCTAAGAAACTCCAATAGAGGTAACATCGAACAACTTCTTTATAACTCCCAATGTCTTTAATTACAATAACCTTTCAAAGGTTTGGTTTTAAACCACTAATGATTTTTTTAAATTTTAATATCATTGTTGATAAAAAACCCAAATCATACCTTGAAAGCCTTGTAAAATTTTCTTTATAGGCCATTATAAATTCCATTTCTTTTTTATTTAGCTCCATGAATCCTCTCCCTATATTTTTTCAAAGTTTTAGTGGGAAATAATTGTTAATAAACACTATCTTAATGTCCTTTAATGTCATCTCTTCAATTTTTTCCTTCGGTTAGGTGTTCTTAATCAAAGACCACCATTGATCTTCATTTAAATATAAATGGTAAATCGACAGAGTCACCTTCTGCATCTTAGAATATGGAAGAATTTAAAAGATCTTCACTATTGAGTTGACCTAGTGTTTTGTGACTAGTGGATCTGAAGATCCACTTAATGTCGGTGGTTATTGTTTCCATAAAAAACACTCGATAACCAATTTCTCTATCTTAGGTGAAGGATGTAATTCCAAAATATTCATATAATTGTTCATAACATGAGATTGTTGGGTAAGAATCACCATGAAATTTTGAACTCCACCTACCAAAGAATTGGGTATCTCATTCGGGAAATAATTTCACTATCCCACACATGGGTTATTGGCCTGGTTTCTCTTAGTTCCCACCATTTTCTAAAATATAAAATGATATAATAAAACATAAGTCAATAAGTCATAAATAATTGATCAATTTTTGAAATTAACTTAATGGAATATCTTTTGGGATCCCTATGTTTATAAAATATTATTATGTTCTTACATATATTTAATCTCATACTATGGGTTTTCACTAAGGTTCTCTAAACCTATTTCCAAAACTAATTAAACCATTCTCTGATACCGACTATTGTGAAACTGCTTTCTCTTATATTCCTATTGCGTCATTAAAATTTTTAACAATATAATAGTGTTACACAGACAGGATCTGAAGGTATAGTGTTTGTTGAAAACTAAGACCATACATAACATTTACAAAATAAAACATAAACATTTATTTAATTCCTTCTTCTCTAGCTTCTTATTATCCCTTGAATTCTTTGTAGTGAATGTATTCAATGAGGATATACATAAATTAAAGGGGTGAGATAAAATATTGGTAACATGATAGATAATAACAAGAAAAATATAATATTGTGTGATAATAATCATTAATTAATCATCATAATCATGATATGAATAACTATATAAAGTAATGGAATGTGGTAATGTGTAAAAATGAAACATCATGTCTCAGTGGTAAACTACCCCCACAGATGTGAACAAGGATAACATCATGTTCATGAATATTTTAATTTTATTATTAGGTGAATCACATTACCCAATTCATTATAGTGGTATACAATTCTAGTTACACCCATCAAATCATAATATTTACATTGCACTATATATTTCCAGGTGCACACATCACATCATAACATTTACTTTATCATGCATGCCACATAAGACGTATACCAATCTTGGAGATAAAATAGATCATGGAAAGGAATGGGTTTTATTTCATAAATCATATTTTCATAAACTTTGGGTTCCCAAATGTTAGAGGGAATACCAAAATTGATATAAGAATCATCATCGTTGAGTGAAGAAGATTCAATCGTATGAAGTTAAAGGAGTGTTTTTTTAAGTAGAGTTATTTTGGAAAACATTATGTTTGTTACAAACTCAAGTAGAAAACATGTATATTAATGTGGAATGATAATGATGAATAAATTATATTTATGTAATATCCATATTAAAATTGGTTGAAAGAGGAAAACCTAATGAAAGAGAGTTGGGTTTGATAATTCCCTTAACCTTGTATCTGGATGAATTATTTACATTAATATCAAAATTAATCACATTAAATTCAATAATTAAAAAATACAGAACCTTTTATACAATAATTTGATACATTATGGTTTATTAAAATAATTTATGGTATTTTAAAAGAGTTATAGAATTTAATTTCATCATTTAGGATCAATTTTTTCCATGGTTTTCATGATTAGATTGCATGTATACATGAATGGATGTTTGTGTAAAATGAAAATAAATATAATAATTTATATTATATGTTATGAATTATATTTAATAAGTTTAAATTATACTATAAATAAGTTTGTTACAAGATATGATGATGAATTAGTATATATAGAAGTTAATGATGATTGTTTTAGGTGAATTTTCGTAGTTTTTTTATCACAATGAACTCATTTTGTTTTTTCATTTAGTATTATGTATATATGTTAGTACCAGAACAAAATTTTGGTTGTAACATAAATTTTAAAATATTTTTAAACCATTATAATGGTTTTATTAACATCCTTTATGGTTTCATATAAAAATAAAAGTGCATCTCCCACGATGTCAGTAAATTGACACATCACGGGCGATGATATCATTTCTTGAATAAAAGAGAGAGAGGGAGAAGGTTAATGATTTATATTACATTAACATTTTATGATCCAAATATATGAAATTTACTGGAGTTATCATTACATTTTTTTGAGGGGATTTGAGGAGATACTAATAATATATAAGAACATGACAAGAAAATAAAAGAAAAGTGATAATAATTTACCTATTGAATTTTTCTTCTCCGAGAACCTCCATAAAGAAAAGGTGTAGTTATTTTGATGATACCAAGATCTCTTGTAAATGGGGTAGAATATAGGTAAGAGTAATAATAATAATTTTTATAGGACTTAAATCATTATATGCATAAGGAAAAGACAAGGTGGGGCGATATTTATAGTGGAGGAGACGGGTGTCTTCTCATTATTATATTCATTTGTTTATTATTATGGATCATGACTATAAATATTTTGATAATTATAAAAAAAATATATAGAAATAATTATGGATAGTTCTATGATTTTGTCTTATATAATCCTTACATCATATATGACTCTATAATTCATGTATATATCTTTTATTATAAATTATCGTATTTTACTATTCATAAATATTCCAAGTATTTTAGAAAAACAAAAAAAAATAACCCTAACTATTTTTTGATGTGTAGAATTCAAAAATTAACTCCATTTTTTGAAAGTAATTTTCTAAATTTTTGTAATTTAATTTTTAATTAAAATAATCATTTACTTGGAAAATACAAATTTTAAAATTATAACTCGTTTTATAACACTTTGAAACATTAAATAAGGTATCATAAAATTATATTAAAATTATAAGTCATAAAAATATTAATTTATGATTAAATTTTATGACAATAAATTTTATTTTAAATTATTTAAATAATCATAAAATTTAATTTAATATTTATGACTTACAAAAATTCCGACGCTTAAATATATAATTTTTAAAACATTTGTTTACTTGGAATATGATATAATTATACCATATTTTCATTTGTTAGATGCATAAATTTTATTTATACTTTCATGGGTGAGGATACAATTCATTTGGATGGTTTAGTATTTATAAAGGTCATATTACTATTCCTAGGGACAAGATACTATTTCACCGGTATTGGTTCCTTAACATCAAGAAATTATTATTATTTCATAAATTATTCGTTTAGAGAGTTTTTATTATAGTCTATAATTTATCTTATCTTAATTATAATATATTAAATAATAATAATAAGGGATAAATTACATTGATAAATGTTTGGGTTGTTACATGAAAACTCAATCGCACCTTAGTTTTTGTAATGGAATGTGACTCACATAAAATCATTGATGGAAAATTACTGCTACCACGCATAAATTTTAGGATGGAACCCTAGAAGGGAATATGTGCTGGGCCTAGAATAATTTAGTCTTGAGGGAATTGATCCTAAAAAGTCGTATTAGAGCCATGGTGTAGAATAGATGTCTTTTGGATGGCCCAAAACTGCTTTAGAATGATAATGATGGCTTGGGTTGGAGAATATTGATCAGTGGCGGTACCTTGTATCAATAGTCTACCTGATTACAATGGGAATATGACATGTCCTGGTGGAGAGAAATGTGGTGTTATAATTTAAATATGGTATGATTTGGTGTATTATCAAGGATGGGAAGGCCCAATTGTGTGTCCATTGGGTTGAGGGAAGGATAAAGATCCATCTATGATAAAATGTCCCCTTTTTTCAATGAAACACCACTACCTTTGGGATCTTCATATGAAAATGAATCATCCCTGCTCCATCTAGAAACACCCAAAGAATTTATCTCTCTCATGATCTCACCGTCATAATTTTTCAACACTCATCAATCGGTACATGACACATGATCATTGAATTCAATAAGACTCTTGATACATATCCATGATCATTTGTCACGTCACTTCTACTTTTCACCCACTTAATATAGATGTGATGCACATGATACCACAAATTTGGTATCCCATCACATCTTAGATCCACCATTGATTCCACATTTATAATTGGTGATGACTCACATGATATAATACAAAGGTGGTGGCCCCATTCCTCCTCATCTCACCGGACTTCATTTTGAGAATCTCCCTATGGCTATTCACCACTAGTTACATCCCCTTTTATATCCTTCACTATTTCTTTTTAAAAAAATAGATGAGTTATAAAATAATATATCATAAATTTAAATTTCATAATGTATCTTCTATTTTAAGATTCAAATGCTTATCTCATCAAAATATATATATAAGAAATATATCCACATGATAAAAACATGGAGCATTATCTATGTAATAGGATAAATGATATCTCAAATTCAAAAAGCTATCATATCACAAATTTGGAAATTTGCATGGGTTGAATCCTATAAAACTCCCTCTTTATCCCTTCAATAAAGATACTATCCAATATATGAATTTGTATTGAATTTTTTTCATCACACCAACCATCATCCCCTACAAAAAAATAATGATGGCCTTTTCAAGCTATGACAAAAAATTTACTACCCCTATAAAATATCAAAACATTGAAGTCCCTTGCATAGATGAATCTCCACTACCCTGTCAAACATCACTAAAACTAGTGATATCTGGATCCCCCATAATTTTTATCACCATATAATCTGAATAACCTGTAATAAAAAACATTATCCCCTGCTCAAAATTCTGAGCATCTAGTGCATCACCTTGATCTAAAATTTTAATTATTTATTCACTAGTCACACATTCCAATGAAAATAAATAGGTGTATGACTTGGAACACCACTCTCAATATTTTTTTTCAGAAACCTATTCAGCATCATACACCATGGATCCTATTGAAGAAAAACAAAAAAAATCACTACAAATTTCAACCATGAACTATCACCTTTGATACCACATGTTGTGGGGAGATTCCTGATATCAGGAAAAAAAATAATATGTGAAACAATTTGTGAGAAACCTGATGAAATATGGAAGTGATATAAAGATGAAAAGTAAATCATCATTCATTATTTTTAACATGAAAACCCCTGTGTGAAAACCACACCTCAATATGCCTCTTCCTTCTCTCTAAAAATCATCTCACCATTTACATGCTCAAAAGATCCATCTATGGAAAAACATTACCTTTCTATAAATGAAATGCCACTACCTTAGGGATCATCATCAGAACATGCATCATCTTCAAACCATATTGAGACACCCAAATGATATTTCTCCCCCATGATCTCATCATCATGATGTACCACTAATTATCAATAGGTATATTCCTCTTGATCACCATCAAAGAAAAGACTCTTGATATATGGCCCTGATTGATGCTCACTTATGTGCTACTTCAAAAATACTCAATGTTGACGTGTGGCACATGCTACCAGAAATTTGGTATCCCATCACATCGTAGATATAGATTCAATGCCTAGTTTTCCAATGATGAAGACCCACAAATACTACCAAAAATTCTATGGCCCTTCTCTTTGATATCAGTGGACTGCATCATTAGAATCTCTCTTTATTTATTCATAATTTGATACATTCCCTTTCAAAATATTCACTATTTTCATTTTAAAAAAATAGATAATATATAAATTATTACATATTAAATTTACAAATCTCCATGTGTCTACCAGATTAAAAATCAAGCACTTATCTAATAAACATAGATATAAAATATATATCTTTATATGAGAAAAACGTGAAACCTTATCTGTGTGATAGGATAAAAGATATCTCAAATTCAAAAAACTATCTTATCCCAAATTTGGAAACACCCAAGGGATGAATCCAATCAATCTTAGCCATCAAAATGTTAATGGGGATACAATAAAACATACACAGTTGGACTGAACAACTATTAGAATTGTAACAACCATCATCCTCTATAGTAAAAAAATTAAACCATTTTTCAACTCTTACAGACATCTAATTACCCCTGTAAAAAAATTAAAATGTTGAAGTATTCATCATATCTATATCTGTATTACCCTATCAAATTACAATAAAACTAGAAATATCTAGCACCCCATAATTTTTATTTACACATAATCTATAGTACCTATAAGAAAAAACATGCCCCTTGGCTCAAAAGCCTAAGCAGCTAACACAACATCTCAATATTTAATTATAATTATTTCTTCACTAATTACAGGTTTAGAATAATATAATTTTGTTGATGACCTATAAAAACTATCATAACATGATTTTTTTTTCAAACCCTCTCCTTCCTCATACACAATCAATCCTCATGAAAACAACACAAATTCTCACTAAAAATTGTAAGCCTGAACCATCACCAATGAACCTCATATCAAGCCGTGTAATAATAAGATACTAACATCGACCTGAATAATAACCATGAAAGATGACATCAAGACTCATCTATTCATGATTAACAAACATTGAGTTTGATGTAATGAAAAACATGGACTGGAAAATGTTGGTGGAATATGTCACCAAAAATGGGAATTCTAGTGAGAATGATGATAAAGATTAACAAGGGAACATGTTTATTATATCCAATGATTCACATTACAATTATGAATATTTTCAAGAAAAGTCACTAATTTCAATTAATGGAAATTCCATAGGAGGAAGATCCAAGTTCACCTGAACACACCACTGAGGAAAGATGCTCAATGGATGGCCTCAAGAGATCATGAAGTAGATGGGAGTTTACTTTAATTGAGGTAGGTGGATTTTGTATTTTCACATTTTTTACCATGAAGGTAAAATATAATCTAAGTGATCATTTGACATCCCCATTATTGGGATTTAATATCTAGTTTTTAATGTGAAACACGTACTCGACTGAATGCTCCAGTAAAACTACTGGTGAAATTGAGTAACAAAATCTAACCATGTTGGTGCATTCATTTTTGGAGCTCGAACAACTCATGAATATATGAAGGTGTTTTCCATTTAAAATCATTATGGTTTTTAGTGTTTATGGGTACCAATGAGTTTTAGATGAATTAGATTTAAAAATCAGGGATTAAGATATATAGACTAAATTTTTGGACCTGGGAGTGTTTAGGTGACTTGATACAAAATCATGATTGATGTTGAATTTGGGATGATGAAGGAAGGTACATCAAATTATGGTCTTGTTGAGAGATCATGAGATCATTAAATGAATACAATTTTAAAATGAATAAAATTTTAGGTCAATCTAATTTCCATGTTAATAGATTTAGATTCTTCAAGGACAATTGGCCAATGAGGTTGTAAAGTAATTTAATTATAAAATATTGTACCTGATTCCAAGATTTCTGGATGAATTTTCCAAGACATGATTTCATATAAGTAGGATGTAGAAATATAATTAAAATGGTCCCCATTCTGGGAAAAGGCATAGGAAAATATATTTTAGATCACTGGTAGCCTAAAATTTGAAAATTGGAAAATAAATTTCTAAAGAAAAGATGTTAACATCACATAATTTTTGCTTGACTAAAAAAATTAGGAATATATCTGCATGGGGAAGTTTATGTTGATCTTGGTAACTGTATGGAATATTTGAGGGCAGTAGAATATCATTGTATAAAGTTGACTATTCTTAAAGGGTCTTCACGATGAGCTGGTGATGAGCATCTCAAAACATTCCATATGGATAACCATTATGTTATAATTTTGTGTCATTTTTTCTATTCCTTTTTTCAAAATAAGTGGAGGTCTTATCTTCTATGATTAATAATTACTGATTCATAAGATTGAACATTGTTTCTTCTTATTTTCCTTATTCGCCCATTATGCAATGAAATTTCCAAATTTTAAATACATAATGTTGTTTGTTCTTCCTGCTCAATGTGTTTTGATCTCTAACCATCATATGTTAATATCTACCATATGAGTCCAGTGCTAGGGAGTAAATCTTCAATGCTTCATAGAGATTAAAACTTCTTTTTGATCATAATAATCTTCTTCCTCTTGGTATATAGTGACTACGTATGTGGTGAAGAGAGAGAATGACCACTGAAAGGAATTATTTTTCACTATTCCACCTTCATTATAATCCACATATTTTCTTTAATCACTTCAGAGAGTATCTAGGATGTGTAGTGTTATTGAGGATATAATTAGGATCACATTTTCCTAAAACATATATTTAACTAAGGAGGTTCAACAAGGAGATTCTATTACATTATGGAGAATATTTATATACTAGAAAAAATTCCATTAATATTTTTTATAATTTTGGGTTAGCTATGAAAGTGTGTAAAGAGATTGACCCTGAACTGAGTAAGGTTATTACGTGATTTAATCCATCTAAATAGCAATGATTGGTAGTCGATGAGTGGATCAACTTGAATCTGGGATTGTTTATTGCTTTTTTTCTTTTTTTCCTTTTCTAGATCACTATTTATATTAGATTCACTCCCTCTATAATTTTAACCACAATTTTATATTGTTTTGAATTACTAAATTAAGTGTATATAAAAAACAAAAAAAAGGTTTCTTGGGATAGCCACCATGGAACCCAACACAGCTTCCTTTATAGATATCAAAAGATTAATAATTGTTATATATCTAGATATATTATAAATATATCATTTATAACCCCCATTACAAGTCCTATACAATATGATGGTGATTACACTATCTAGGATTGACTTTAAAATTTAATTTATTTTATCTTAAGGTCATGAACGTCCCATTATCTCTGAGCTTGAAAATTCAATTTTATTAAAACATTATATTTTACCAAATTGTTTGATCCTGCTCATAGGGGCCGAAAGAAATGATGAATGAGGGTTTCACCCTTAACCAAATTTTGATAATACATAGTTAAGGACCCAAGTATTTTTTAAAGAATAAGATTGTCACCTGGAATTCCTTTTATTGCTAGAGAATCAGCTACGAAATTCCCTTCCCTTTATATGTGGTTAACCTATACTCCATTCCTGATAAAAAAATTCATATCATGATTAAATAAGTCAACTTCCTAGGATATTTTTCCTTCCCCTAAAGAAACCTAACTAGAAGAGCATAATTAGATTCAATAAAAGACACCTTAAAATTAAACATCCTATACATATTGATTCTTGTGACCATGGATCACATCTTTTCCTCAATGGATATCCCCATGCCATAAAGGAACTAATTCCCAAATACATTAATCCTTTTTTGTATCATACCATACCACCTCCTCTTATTGGTCCTTCTAAATAGGATCCATCGAAATTATGTTTCAATCAATAAATGGGATGGTTCCACTCAATCCATCTCTCATGACGTCTATTGCTTATACCCATGGTATCCCAGCTTTTTGGAAGAAACTTCCTAATTTATGAGGTTGACATCACCCTATGAATGAGGTTTCCATGACCCCCCACCATGCATTTAAATTGAGAATAAAAATATATAAGTGAAATCTTATTATATTTTCCTGCTCTATTGTTGGTGTCTCATAATATCCTTCACACAAACAAAACATCACCACACGTGCTTTTGATTCCATATATTTTCCTTTATAACCATGAAACTAGTAATCGATGATTCCATACATGTTTTCCCCCATGAACTTAAAATTCAGAATGTTCCCAATATAATTCCAAAAATTGGATTCCAAATCACCCCTAAAAAATAATTGAAACATAGTTTCTTGTTGCACTGATATACAAAAACAACATCTCGATGCCATAGATACTCTCTTTTTCATCACATTTTCTTCTTTTAGAAGGGCCTGGTTTTTCATTATTTATATTAGAAAGTTAATTTTTCTTGTAAAAACATCCCACCATAACCGTAGAGGATAGATATATGTTTTTCCTCCCATGTGCAACATCTTCCTTTAATCTTCACATATAAACTCCCCATATTTTGATCTAATGAAGACACTGGGATCCGACTCTTTGTTTAGGAATATATCATTGAAACAAACATTATATTATTAATTTATAATTTCACTAATAAAATTCAGAAAATATATGGCATCTTTGAAGGATAAAACACGAGATGGACAACCAAAAAATATATATGGAATATCCAACCCAATTTTTCTACTAGAAGTTCACCTCTCTATGGAAATTAATCCACCATGACTTATTCTCCAAAATCTTGAGATGGTAAAACATATTGCAAAAAATCATGGAGAGACTCATATAATGTCCATACCAATCCTATAAATTTTCTCTATACCTGTAACACATGAAAAGATCCCATAAATACTTCCCTTTAATGATTTCCAATGTTTCTCTATCTTTATTTGCACACATAACCTCATCAAATCTATGTAAATCTTCCCCTCCCTCTTCCATCTTCCACTCCAACACGTCCAAGATATCCAATGACACTTTACTATATTATTAGCATACCAAATAAAGTAATTCCTTATCATTTAAATCTTTAACAATGGTTCCTATGGGTATTTCATTTTATATTTTTACTTTTTTTCATGGGTTTTTGTTTGACAATGTGTGGTTTTTTCATGGATTCCATAATTTATTCATTAATAAATAAGAATTATGCCTATATAGTTTTTGATACAATTTTTCAAAGAGTCTTTTGATTTTAGATAGTTTTCCAATTGATTTTTTGAAATTCAATTGCTATATAAATTATGCATCAGTTATTTTTAAGAAATTATTTCATATGCAGTATTTCTTTGTTATGTTGTTATTTTTTGTTTGTGTTCTGTATTTTTTTGAGTGCCTTCCTTGAAAATTTGATATTTTTTATGAGATTTAAATAGATGATATATTGTACATTATTAGATTTTGTGGGTAATTGTAATAAGTGTTATATGAGATCAAATTATGAATGATTTGTGACCATAGTGAAGTTAATTCCTTATCTTGTGGATTTTAACCTAGAAGGGCCAAAAGGATATGTCAGGATTGGGTATGTGTTTGATCATTGTAGGGTAACAAGTGTTTTATGAGAGTGGTATTTGGATACCCTTTTATTTATATTACTTGATTTTAAAACCCATCTTGTTCAACATTAAGTGATATTATCATTTCATGTTCTCTTCATTACATAGGTTTCATGAAAATGCACAACCTATACATCCATTGGTTATGATTTCTTTTTCCCTTTATCTTATTTACCTCTAAAACATGGTTTTTTATAATACTAAAGGAATGTGGTTTGATATTAAAACTTTTTTTTTTATAAAAAAATGAATTTTCTAAATTTAATTATCAAACTAGTGCTAACAGTTTATATTGTGAAAGGGATTTTCTATATTTAGGGTGGTATCCTAATAGGATTTTTCCTCACACACTACATACACCCATTGTTTGTTTCTGTACATTGTACTATATAATGTATGTAAAGATAAATAGTATATATTATTTGGTGTCACATATTAGTGCCTTCATTGGTTTTTGTGATATGGTTTTTGTTGGTGACCATGGGTCATTAAGAGTGGGATTATGTGAATCATTTTGGGAATACTATTATGGAAATTTTATTTTGGGTTGCCGATGTACCGACCACATGATCCTTATCTGTATTATCATATTAAGGTATATATTACTCTCTAATTTCACATTCCTTTAGATTTATGAAGTTATGTTTGGATGTTTTATTATTTTCATCAATCACTACCATTTTTCGATTGTTTCTTATCTTTGAAACTTTTTATTCATATATATGGTTTTCTAACATAAGGATATATCTGTTAATATTCCCATATGGGGGTCTTTTGTAATTTAGCGAACTTCATGGGTAAAATAATTTCCAAATGATTTATTTTATACACTCAATACATCACTCTACACCATGGATATTGAGAATTAACTTGAGGCCTTATGGTGGGTTAGTTCAAGTAATATTACTATTTGACCTCGACTAATTCATTATTGAATGAAATCACTACATTCTTTTTAAATGTCATGCATATGATAATAAATGAAATTAAATATTTTTCCTTATTATAGTATTAATTTATTATCATAACCTTTCATTATAACTTCACATTATGTTTATTCAAATGTTACCATGAAATACCTCTTAATAACATTCTCAATTCATGATATATCCTCAAACATTACTTCATGATAGTATGTTATTATCATTTCATATCTTGTGTTCATTCCATATATTATGTTCACTTATAATGGATCTTTTGTTGATATACCCATACTCTATTACTATTTACATACTCTTTTAATACATCCCAGCATTATGTTATCAATTAAATTCTCTCTAAATCACCAACACATATACTGTTGTATTTGATATTTTCTGACATTCACAATTTATCAAAACCATCGTATTTTACGATAGTACTATATGAATATAATTGATTCAATTAATAAGTGAAACTTGGTTAAACATTTTTTTTATAATAACAATAATTATATATAGAGATGGGAATTAATCATAATAATCATTATAATGAAAATGAGTGAGATATAGGGCGTCACAACACCAATTATGTAACAAATATTTGTAAAGCTATATTTAGTCATAATATTACATTATTTAAAGATCGTATTAGGAATTACCTCCCTATACTACATTGTCTCAATATATTAATAACCAATACTAGACAACATGATATTCCATCAAACATATAACATTCAAATACCATATTTTATCTTTTATTTAGCTGACATATGTTAACTGAATTCATTTTTATTCCCATTAAAATGATCAATACTTCCATAAAACATGCATTATATCATGATTTCATCAAAAAACAAATGAAAATTCAATTTGAAAAATGTAGAAATGTTTTTGAAATAATATAGTGAGTTTGAACAAAATATCATTCATCCAAATAATCAAGTAATTCTTTATTAAAGGATAATAAAACTTATATAGTTTTATTATGTTCCCTGTCACAACATGTCCCCTGGGGCCTGTGTCATGACTACCCCAAGCTCGCCTTCCACAGTCCAGGGTTTGGTGACTAGCACCGAAAAGGCATATCTCAAAATGGGAAGTCATTGACTCTAAACCTGTACACACACAGACTAGATACACAAAAAATTTAACCAAAAAGTAGAACTGTTGATAGTAAAAGTGTGAACCACAAGTAAAAAGAGCCATTATACAAACCCAACTGAAAACGAAGTACAGTAAAAAGGGAAAAACGTGCTCCAAAGGTCGTCCACCAATGATCACACCTGAAGGGTAGGTATAGCTCATCATATTCCATCATTATCGCTCACCACATCTACCAATCATCTCTGAGAACCATCTAGCGCTATCTCCCCAAGTCTCAGTCAAGCTGTCAGTTATCTGCACAAGACAAAACAAGGTTTGGGAAAAAACCATGCAGGGGTGAGTACAACAATGCTCAGTAGGGACCCTAAGACCCGAGAAGGTCTCATAGAATTCCACAAGGAATAACCACAGAGAATGATCTCAATCACAAGAAACAATGTAAAAGACATCTCACACCAGCTATACAAATTATAGAACATGAATAAAGATTATTAGTCTTAATATAGATGATTTTATTCTGTTGGGTATCTTGGTTAATTATCTGAGTATTTTTCATTGTTGTTGGTCCACAAAGGGTCACACTGTTGTTGATCCACATAGGGTTTCTCTCAATCCGATCCATGGAGGGTTGCACTACTACTGATCAACGGAGGGTTCCATTAACAATCCATAAAGGTTTGAACTATTTTCGATCCATGGAGGGTCACTCTCACGTCGATCCACAGAGGTTTTCTCTCACTATAGATCCATAGAAGGGAGATCCCATTGTCAATCCATGGAGTGTCACTCTTTACTTGGAAACAAGACACTGGATTCCATCACATAGCATGATTGAGTCCAGTAGATTATAATACTCAAGATATTGGTCATACCTCAACTTCCATAAAGTCCCATGAAAAATTAACCCAAGGACCTACTTATTGTAAGGGTCCCAAAGCGATAGATAGCACGTCAATCGGACACCCAGTCTATAAGATATAAACAAAAAGGTAAATATGGCCTGGTTGGATTTGAGTCTGATCCAGCCCATCTCTAATCCATCTTCTGCCAAAACCCAAGTAAAGTATCTTTAAAGGACTGCCTTGTTGAAACCGTCCCAACACCGCAGATAGCTCGTCAAACATATGCCCGATTTTCGGGATATATCAGTTATAGTGAAATAAGACTAGTCGAGTATGGGTCTGGTAGGGGTTTAGCCTACCCGAACCATTTGGCCCATAGATCTGGCCCAGCTCACCGGTCCATACCAATTATAAAACTTGTCCCAAATGCGGACAGGTTCTCCTAGATGGTGGTGCACTAACCCTCCTTCTGAAACGGTCATCTCGAGCCAGCCCTTATCATCCAGCTGAGCGGGCCACTCGTTTCCACCGTGCGGTGCGTCGGCACCGCACCTACCACCTCCTATAGCCTGGCTGGCCACAACGTTTTCCATCGTGACTCCTGCAAGAACCGCTTCTCCACGCAATCGGCATGGGCTGGTCAATTCCACCGTTTCGGTGGTGTCGTTCCAGCAACTGCATCCGCGGGCCACCGGAGTTGCTCTGGTAGTCTGTTTTCCTTCCCATCTGTGCCTACAGGCCTCTCGAGTCGCTACCTTCTCTACGAAGCCCTTATATTTTTCTTTCCACCATTTTTCTCGGTCTCCCATTAAGAACGCTCAAAATCCATTACTGGTAGAGGGTCCGAGCCTTGTTTGGATTGGACCACACCCTCCATGTTAGCATTTTAACATGGGGGTGCTAACTATAATCATCTAAAAAGATCAATCGTAAAATTAAGACCCCACAAAAACCACCCGCAAGAACAAATGAGACGTGGATTAACCCATTAGTCAGTTGATCCACATTCATTATATTTTCCAAAAACGGGAAAAGAGGAACCATTTTTATACATAAAACAATTAAACCCCCTACCTAGATTTGGTAAAATACATTGAGAATAAGGGAAGGAATTTTGTATTTTTTTTGTCATTTCACATCGTTCGTCAATGCGTGGTTTGAATCCTTCAATTGTTGTCGATGGATCACCATTCTTCACTGGAGAGGAAATTCATAAATTCTTCTTCAGAGCTTTCCCTTCAGTTGTCAATCCATCCGCCAACTGTTTTATTAAATAAAAAGAAACAACACTATGTTGCGTTCATTAATGTGGTTCATAAATAAACCATAATTACTGAACTAATTTAATCACACGATCATTGTGGTTACACAACCAAATAAAAGAGTCATTAATTGTTATTTAGTTAAGGATCGTTGTTACACTATAGTTCAACCAACTGTCACTCAACAGTGGTAACAGAAGAATAAAATAACTTATATTTATTTTTTTTATTTTTCAAAAGTGTAGAAATTATATTTTTCATCTGAACCATTTAGGTCGATGTTAAGATTTGCATAAGCGAATCTCTACACTAATAATTCAATGGTTCCCTCAGATTTTCAATCTGAGCAGTGGTTCAAAAGATAGAAAAAAACAGTCACATGTTTACTAAACATACCTTAAAAAATTTCAAGAATCTGATTTGGGATAACTCGGCCTCAGAATCACATACCATTGATTTTCATAGTCTCGTAATATTTCCATATAATTTTAAAAAAATTGTATGGAATTTTTAGGTCATTACATTCTCCCTACCATAAGCCTTTACATCCCCAAAAGCCACAACAAATTCTAAGAAAACTAATGGAGGTACTGAGCACAAATTTTAGCCTCTTGCTTCCTTGTGCACTCCCGGAGGTTCTTGTGCTACCACCGAACTCACACCAGATGAATCGATTGCCCCAATAGGACCCAATCATGTCAATCCTCTATCCACACCGGGAACTCTATGAATTTCTCCCCATTGTCAATGTCCATATCTCCCCAATCGATAACGTTTGACGGATCATGCACATATTTCCTCAACAGTGACACATAGAAAACACCATGCACCTGGTGCATCTGTGTGGGAAGAGCTATGTGGTACATCATCTCTCCAACTCTACTAAGAATCTTGAATGTTATGATGAACCATTGAGATAGCTTTCCACCCCTCCCAAATCTATGCAATCCTCGTCGGGGTGAGACCTAAAAGAAAACATGGTCACCCTCCTCAAACACCAAGGGCCTCAATCTCCTATTGGCCTAAGACTGGCGCCTGCTCGGTGCAGTCTTCATCCCCTCCTAGATGATCTTCACCTTCCCAGTGTTATCTTGTACCAACTTTGGAACCATAAATGATGACTCCCCTGGATCATTCCAGCATAGAGTTGATTTTCATGGTCACATATACAAGGCCTCAAATGGTGTCATGCCGATAGTGGAGTGATAGTTGTTGTTGTTTTTGAACTCCACGAGTGGCCGGTGGTCCTCCCAACTGTGGCGAAAATCAATGACACAATCCAAAAGCATGTCCTCAAGTGTATGTCCTAAGCCTTTTGGAACTTGACGTTCAACCTTCACTTGCTGACAATTGAGGAATCATGACACAAATACTACCACTACTTTCTTCATCCCTGGCCACCAGTACTTACATCGGAGGTCCTAGTACATATTTTACACTATTGGATATACTTACAAAGGGGATGTACGGAACTCCCTCAACACCTCCTCCCAAAACGTCATAGGTACGATGGTGTGTCCTCTGAAAATAATAGTGTTCTCCCCAGCTATTGAAAATCCATCAAGATCCAACCATGAGGATATATGAGCACGTCAGGCCTCACAGTCTACGTCCCCAAGTTGTGCCACCTAAACACACTGAAGGAGTGGGGGAGTGATGGTCCTAGATTAGAGGTATGTTAATCCATCTCAATCCACAAAGGATATCTTCAATGAGGATAGCTATATTGTTTCCTCACTCAGTAGCTGCAAACTTGACCTCCTGATGATGCATCTGCTACTATATGTCACATCCCATGGGAGTAGAGAATCTCATAGTCATAGTCCTGAAGTAACATCTGCCATCACCACTATCTTAGGTTGAAGTCCTTCTATGAGATGATATACCTTAGACTCTTTTGATCATAGTAGACAAGAAATTGTTCACCCATCAAGTAGTGCTGCCACATCTTTAACACAAATACCACTACTGCTAACTCTAGTTCATGGGTCGTGTAGTTTTACTCATGTTTCCTTAGATATTGTTATCCATAGGCGATCACCACTTGCTCCAGCATCATAAAACATCCCAGTCTGGTCCTTGAAGCATTGTAGTAGGCTATATACTCAACACCTTCTTCTGGTATCCTCAAGATGGGGGCACTTGTCAGTCTCTGCCACAGCTCCTGGAAATTATGAAGGAACCTATTCATCTATATGAAGGGTTGTCCCTTTTTTTTCAAAGACGACAAGGGTTCATCTACTCTAGAGAATTTGGGTACTAATCTTCGGTAGTTCCCAACCAATCCTATGAAACTCCACACCTCGATCCTGATCCTGGGTGGCTCCCAAGTAAGCACTAACTCTGTCTTCGCCGGATCCACCATGACTCTATCCTCTAAGATAACATGTCCCAGAAAGTGGACCTCCTGTATCTAGAACTATCACCTAGAGATCCTTCCATAAATCTAGTGATCATGGAGCATATCAAGGACTATCTATAGATGTGTGGAATTCTCCTACTCCAACACCGAGTACACCAAGATGTCTTCTATGAAGACCACCATGAAGCGATCGATGTAAGGCTGTAAGATCCCAATCATGAGTCCCATGATCACTGATGGGGCATTGGTCACACTAAAAGGCATCAATAATAACTCATAGTGGCCATACCAAAATCTTAAGGTTGTCTTCAGTTCATCATCATCCTGCACCTGAAGCTGATGATAACATGATTTGGGGTCTATCTTTGAAAACCACCAAGCACCCCTTAGCTACTCAAAGAGATTATAAGTCCTCAGTAGATGATACTTGTTCTCCATGGTCACTTTTTTTAGGCTCCCTTAATCTATGAAAATCCTTAAACACCAATATTCCTTCTTGGAGAACAAAATCGAGGCTGCCCATAGTGAAACACTGGGCCTTACAAACCCCTTCCTCTAAAAGTCCTCTAAATATACCCTCAACTCACGAAGCTCCATGAGAGCCATATGATATTCTTCTGTAGATATAGGTGTTTTCCTAGGGTACATGTCGATGTATAATTCTACATATCTATGAGGAGGTAGTCCCAGAATATCCTTAAGAAAAACATCTGCATACTGGTCCACCACTATAGGATAGCTCGGACTCCCCTCATCAACTACACCAAGGGTAAGGCTACAAAACTAATGAAGGATTGGATGTACCCCCCCCCCCTAAGAAATTCCATCATGTGCTGCAAAGGTTCCCTTCTCTTGGTTGAAGGAAAACCTTGGCCCGTCCTCATGAAAACGCCACACTTTGCACCTAAAACAGTCAATCTAAGCATGGACCATAAATAACCAGTCCATACCCAAGATGACATCGCAAGGCTTTGATGCTGCTAATAAGAGATCCCAGCTGAGGCTCTCACCTCCTAGAGTAATCATACAATGTCGGCACCATTGTTTAATCATCATATCGTCTCTCATCGGAGTGTCTAATTATAAGGATTGAGCAAACAGCTCCACCGGAATCTCTGAGCTCCGAACGAGATTCGTTGTAATAAAATAGTGATTGGAATATGTGTCATTAAAAACCGTAGCTATGGTGGAGTAGACACAGATCATTCCTAGAATCATCTCTAGAGTGTAGTGGTCATAGATGTCCATTACCTAAAGTTGATCTCATCCATGTCCACCTACTCCAGGAGGTCAGGGTGGACCACCTGGTGGTGGTGGTAGTAGTACCTCAAATCGTCGTCCACCGCCTGCTACACGGCCTAATCCTCTGACACATTTGTCGCCCTATGGACCTCCTTGTTTAAACCTTTATCTCTTCCTCAGCAGTCCTTAGATTGTCTACAGATCATTAGTACAGCGGTTCGGGAAATCGTGATCCATGTGACCCTACCCACCACATGAGTAGCACAATCTACTCCTCTGCTCACCTCCTCTGTCTTGTGAGCTCCGCACCTCTAACCCTACATCCTAGGGTCTTCCTCTTGAGGGTATATCCCACTTAGTCCTATGATTCATATGTCTATTTCCTGCTATAGATTACTCACCTAACGGTCGTCCGATGGTGGCTCTCACTATTGGTTCCTACTCAGAGAGGAAGCTCTCCACTAATAGTTCTCATTATAGAAATCTAGCTTCCATCGGGATGTTGGGTGATATCATCGAGGATCTGATCTCCTGTAGGAGTCCCTGATCAAAGGTATAGGCCCTCAAAAAGGGTCGTGTACCATGTCGGTGGAGTAACGAGAGAGATTAGTGAATTTTTTAGGGTAATGGGCCACTGTAAGGTTGTCCTTTTGTAAGTGAAGTAGCTCATGAATATGCACAAAGCATAAAGTCACTGGAACAAACACTACCCTAAAGTGGCTCTTGAAGGCCATCCAGGAAAGTGCCATATCTGCTTGTGTATAGAGTGTCAGGCTCTACCATCTCCCTATTGTTCTGTTAAAGATACTAGCAGCTTGGATCACCATATGGTCTTCTAGTGTCTCAAACAAGCGGAAAACTCGTGCTAGAACCTCCATCCATTCCTCATCTACTTGCAGATCAGTCTCTCCTCGAAACCTCAAAGGCCTCTATCTCTAGAACTCATGAAATATGCTCAGTTGGTGTGCGTGGTCCACTGGTGGAAATGGTGGAAACATCTTCCCTATGGGTGGTGGTGCTATTGGTACACCACCTAAAGGTGCTATCACTGTAATAGGGCCCTCCACTAACACCTCATCGCTCGGTGGGCCGTCATCATGGTCTCTCTCTAGAATCATGTCTGGTTGTCTATGTAGCACAATCCTATAATGAAATAGATGCACCGCATTCAATATGTTATACCGGGTGAGCTGACTCAAAAGAGATCAAAAAAACATTTTCAAAACACACGTAAATTGTGTTTTCATGTATCGAGATAAAAATCAGAACTCTGTGTCCTGGTGTATGGATACGTCGGTCTCTTCGCCAACACTGGACTCCACAAACTATAATATGAACTCAGGACACATAACACTATTGTTCCATTGAAAACACAGACTAATCGTTCTTCTGGTGGAACCGAATTCCCTTCAATACCACTTTGTCACGACCCGTCCCCCATGGTCCATGCCGTGACTACCCCAGGATCACCTTCTATAGGATAGGGGATGGAAAATAGCACCAAAAAGGAATATCCCAAAAAATGAATCCATTTCATTTGAACTTGTACACATATAGAACAAATACACAACAAAATTAAAACATAATGTGTAACTACTAATAGTAAAAGTGTAAACCAAAAGTAAAAAGGGCTAGTATACAAACCCGACTGAAAAGGAAGTACTGCAAAAATGGATAAACATGATTTAAAGGTCATCCACCAAGGATCCTATGTAAAGGGTAGATACAACTCGTCGATTGTCATCACTGTCATTCACTGCATCTATCAATCATCTCCAAGCGTCGTCTAGCCATGGCACAACAATTCTCAGTAAAGATTTCTATCATCTTCACAAGACACAACAAGGTGCAGGTGATGCCCATACATGGGTGAGTATAACAATACCATGTAGGGACCCAGAGACTCTTGAAGGTCTCAAATAATTCCAAAATTAATAACCACAAATCATGATCTCAAACAAAAGAAAAAAGTAAAAGACATCACACAATAGGTTTACAACATAGTGAACATGAATAAAGATTATTAGTCTTAATCTGGATCATTTTATTTTGTTGGGTAGCTCGGCTACTAATCTATGAATGGTTGGTATGCGGTCGATCCACAAAGGGTCGCACTACTGTCGATCCATAGAGGGTCTCTCTCATGCCAATCCACGGAGGGTCGCACTTCTGTCGATACATAGAGTGTCGCTCTCTTGATATTCAAAAAAGGTTCATGCCATTGCAGATCCATGGAGGGCTTCACTACTATCAATTCATGGAGGGTCGCTCTCATGTTGATCCATGGAAGATCTATCTCATTGTCGATCCACAGAGGGTCTCTCTCCACTTGACAACCAACCACTGGATTCCCGCACTTAGTACGCTTGAGTACCTTAGATTCTACTTCTCGATATATCGGTCATACCTTAACTTCCACAAAGTCCCATGAATAAGTAACCCAAAGGACCATATTGTCATAAGGGACTCAACATGACAGAAGTCACGTCAACTAGACACTTGATCTGTAAGATATAAGAAAATAGGTAAATAGGGTCTGGTTGGATTTGTGTCCGATCCAACCCATCCATACACCAACTTCTATGAAAACCTATGTAAAGTATCATTAAGGTAACACCTCATCATAAGGGTCCCAACTCCATAGAAGGTGCATCAAACAGACACTTGGTTTGTGGGATATATCAGTTTTAGTGAAATGAGACCGATCGGGTCCAGGTCCAGTAGGGGTCCTGCCTGGTCGGGCCGTTGGGCCTATGGGCCCGGACAAACTCTCTTAGAAAACCCAGCCTGCATGCGAGGAAATTCTCTCTGCTTTAGGTGCGAGCAAGGCGCCGCCCCTCCTTCAGAAATAGCCGACTAGAGTTTGTCATTGGCATCCATCCAAGAAACCTGAGCGGGCCGCTCGTTTCCCCCACGCGGCGCGTCGACGTCGCGCCGTCCACCCGCCAAGGCTCGGTTGGACATGGAATTTTCCATCGCGGCACCTATGGGCGGCTCTTCTCCATGGGTACATCATGGTCCTGCCACTATGCCCGTGGTCTCACGCTGGTGGCTGCTTCCGCGGGCCACCAGAGATGCTCCATTGGTGTGTTTTCCTTCATGTTTGTGCCTACGGGCCTCCCGTGTTGTTGTCTTATCTATGACACCCTTAGATTCATCTTCCCAACATGTTTCATGGTCTCCCATGAAGAACGTTCAATATATATGATCAGTGGAGGGTCTGGGCCTTGTTTGGATTGGCCCGCGCCCTCCGCGTTAGCGTTTTAACATGGGGGTGATAACAATAATCATTTAAAAAGATCAATCCCCAAATTAAGACCCTGCCACAAACACCCGCAAGAAAAAACGTGATGCGGATCAACCCATTAGTCGGTTGATCCACATTCATTGTATTTTCCTTGAATGGGAAAAGTGGAATCATTTTTATACATAAAACAATTATACCCCCTACCTAGATTCGGTGAAATCTGTTGAGTACGAAGGAATGAATTCAACATTCGTTGTCCTTCGACATCGTTCATCGATGTCTGGTTCGAATCCTCAAATGGTTATTGGTCGATCATTGTTCTTTGTTGGAGAAGAAATTCATTGGTGCTTCACTGTAGGTTTCCCCGTAGTTTTCAATCTATTCTCCAATGGATTGATTAAATAAAAAGAAACCTCTCCACGTTGTGTTTATTAATGTGATTCATTAGTGAACCATAATTAATTAACCAATTTAATCACATGAGCATTCTCGATACAGATCAAAGAAAAGATTAATTAATTGTTATTCATTTAATTATTTTCCTTACACTTCAGTTCTGCCAACTTTCACTCAATGGTGGGAATAAAATAATAAAATCACTTATAGTTATTTTATTATTATTATTTCTGAAAGTCCAAAAATTATCTTTTTCATCTGACCCTTGCCGGTCAAATTTAAGCTTTGATTAATCAAATCTCGACGCTTCGAATTCAACGATCCCTTGTAAGATAAATCTGAGCACTTTTTTAAAAGATAGAAAACCATGCCCACGTGTTTACTAAACATACCTTAAAAAAGATCAAAAATCTAGTCTGGGCTCTCTGAGCCTCAGAATCATGTGCAGTTGATTTTTCGGTCCTATAATATTTCCATATAATTTTAAACAATTATATGAAATTTCTGGGCCTTTACATTTCCCATAAATAATTAATATCATAATCGGTTCTCTTCCTCCTTATAAATCAAAAATATAGTATAAAACATAATCTGCACATTGGAAACTTAAGAATGTGTTGAAAATTCCTTCTCACATTAACCCATGAAAATAAAATGACAACATCGTATTATAACATGATAGAATTATAAATTACATATAAAACACTTTAGGATACATTATAAATAGTCTAAAAATTTTATATATGATATTCTCTACTTCTAACAAATTTATTTATCATAGGAACTCTTCATGGAACTTATAGGGAACGTTTTTAATAGTCTTAAAATGAAATCTCAAGACCTAGAAATAAATGAAACATAACTATATAATCAAGGAATTATAATTTATATAATAAAAATTCATAACAAACTGTATAAACAAGTATATAAAAGCATACATAGTTAATGGTTTCTAATTCAGCAAAACCAAACAATAAAAACACCCAAACAATCCCCCCTATTGAATTATTAAAAAACTCAACTAAGGGTCCAACAAATTATCACCCTTTTTACAATGATCAAAAATGATAAGAACAATAAGAATAGATATTTTTATATTTTAAATTATTGAAAATTAAAAAACAATACATGTAAATAATAACATTTAAACTTCTATAACTATGTCAAAAAAATTTCCATCAATAATTTCTTCCAAAAAAACTAAGGAGTGTAACAAAAGTTCAACAAAAGTAATGGAATTTTATTTTGAATAACGCAGAGTAAGATTTATGTTCATTCTTAAACCATAAATGTGACTACCATTAGATCTATGAATACTTGTAAGGAATATATAAAATCAAGAAATAATAAAAACAAAAAAAGTCACATATATACTCCCCATTAATCCAAGAATTCCCTGTTCGAAATGATATAGTAGTGTATGTACCATCTTTAGAATTCCCCTTGTTTATGAAATTAACATAATGGATCCATTAAAAGAAGTTAAATATATTCAAATAAATTAAATTTATGTAATGAATTAAAAAACTATAGTGCATTACATGTCATGTAGAAAAAAATATATTGTGATAAACATTACATAACAAAAAGAATGTATAAGCAGCAAATCACATGCCAGCAAGCCATATGTTATAGTATTAATAGCCATTTTTATTAACCAAAATAGAAAGTCAACGATCATCTAATTCCACAATAATAGAAAATAAAATTAACTAGGATATTGGATTTTTGATATATAGAAATTTATTATCTGGGAATGTAGAGTGTTTTAAGACACGTAATAATAAAAACAATAATTTTGGGAAGCCAAACTGAGTGAAATTTTGAAAAAATGTCACACAAAAAAATATGTATTTGTAATTCTATTATTGAACCCAAGTAGTTTTCTAAAAACTTATATTAATAAAAGGAATAACAGCCATGAAAAAAATTTAAACCTACTAACAGAAGAGTAAAAACTATTTGTCCTTCTTTGATTACATTTCATAAATTGATAAACAGAACTGGAGTTAACATTCAAAATAATGTTACATTATATTGGCCTTTTAAAATTATATCTTTCTTCTAAATTTTTCTCATTTCCTTCTTCAACTTCTAATTATTTTTTGGAATTTTTACAATATTATAAAAAAAATTAAATTCTATTAGCAGCAATACATTTTTCTTCATTTGAAATTAAATTTTATTCATTAATCATTGAAACTAAATTGAATTTATTAATATTTAACTATTGAACCACAAAATTAAATTTTTTATTTTCTTCAACAAACTCATTATGATTCTCTATTAGCTTCATGTGTCCTCTAATTATATTCTTGTATACAACTATTATTTTTAATACCTCCATTAAAATCCATTATGTTATATATTTTAAATATTACACACTATGATTATCACAATTAGATTCATGGTTAAGATTATAATATGTTGTTCATGAGGTAGATGATGAAGATGTTACTATAGTAAATTAAACATTAATTACACATAAAAATATTATTTCCTCCCCATCTATGATAAACTATATTAATCAAAATAAATTACACTTATTCCTTCTAAAAATTATCCTATTACATATATTTATGGGGTAATTTATTATCATGTGTTCATTATTCTTATATTAAATTCACAAAACATTAGTATGATGCAAATAATATTTTGTGATTTCATTCATAGAATCATTCCCTTTTTAGATTCCACGTTTTCTAACTATCATAAAAAAATTTATCTTTACCAATTATTTTTGGAATGTCTATATAAAAATTTAGATTAATGAAGAAGATAAAAAAATGAGATTCAATTCAAAATTTAATCAATCAAAGTTCAAAAGTGTGTTATCTAATACCAATTTTTAACTCCCATAAGGAAGATGTCAAAAGATATAAGGAGGGGGTTGAATTATCAACTTTAAAGTAATATGAGTTATTAAATAGATAAATTTGGATTTTTTTGAATCAAATTTAACAATTCTAGAAAACCGAAATAGTTTATATGGTGTTTATTGTGTTTACATAGAAGGGAAAAACAAGAAGGAAAACATATTATAGTAGTTTATACCACAAATATCCTACACCAATTATTCACTCTATCAAAATAGAGAGTATGAATATCCAGTCGATCAAACCCACTTTTATAGGACAGCTAAAACACATAAAACATAATTTTTTCACACATGGAGGAACAACATTTAATTAAATTTTTATACTTTAAGTAAAAACTCTGATACTTCCTTTTTTACAAGTTGAGGCATAACCAATGTGAATGTATTTTTTTGGTTAGGTGACCAG
The DNA here is from genome assembly GCA_963277665.1 of Viscum album. Lineage (NCBI taxonomy): Eukaryota > Viridiplantae > Streptophyta > Magnoliopsida > Santalales > Viscaceae > Viscum > Viscum album. Next base: position 154,588,990 of record OY728156.1, on the reverse strand, counting down.
AACAAGAAACAACCTTTTAAAGAAGAACAACCAATTATGATTTGTGTTATAAATCAATAAATAACAATAAAATACATAGATAATAGTATATTAATGGAATATATTAAAAAATTAAACTAGTGTCAATAGCATATGGTGATTGATTGTGTATAACGGTAAAGCTTGATACCATGAAAAATAAATTGATAAACTAATCCCCATGAGGTTAGTTGAGTATTTCCTCGGAAAATAAAAATAAAATTAGGTGGAATGAAGTAACATGTCAATATTTCAAAAATTTGGTAATTTTTATTGAACTATTATTCACATTCTTCTACAAATTTAGATTTATCACTCTACAAATAGACAATTCATCAATGACTATTTTCTTTTAGCTTTATGTCCATATAATTTCTTTATAATTATTACAAAAAAATTGTTTTATTAATTATCTAAAAATTATAAAATTATAATTTTTAGAATTTAAAATATATGGAATGTGAGAATTACATAAAATTTAATTATAAAATTTATTATTATCATTTAAATTTATCAGTTTTCTTTTTTCTGTAATTATATACTTAAATTATGAATTATTTAAAACTCCACATTATAGTGAGTCCAATGTTACCTTGAAATCACTCCTAATAAAGATTTTTTTCGTGATGTGATCTTGTGCTTCTCTTCATCAAAATATGTTGTTATCATTTCATACCATTTCCCCATTCTAAATAATAAATTTTCATTCAATAGATACTACATTGAATTACCTAAACATTGTTATTATAGAGACCCATACATTCCATACATAGATATCACATATTAATAAATTAATTATTGGTCGGAGTGGATACTCAAGAGGGGGTGAATTGAGTTCCAATTAAAAAAATTCTGTTAAAAAATTTTCTATTAAAATCCCCCAATTAAAATACTAAGTTAGACTATAGTGAATTTGTATTATAGTAAAGGGTCAGTTCGGTTCTCAAGAGAATGATTAGTTCTCAGTTAATTCAATCTGAAGATTAACTAACTTTTAATGCTAACCTAATTCTTTATAGTATATACAAACTCTTGCTAGTTTAACTATCAATGTAACTTTAAAATATATTTGAATTTCAAAGTAAATAGCAGTGGAATATAAAATATAAAATATACATTAGACTTAATCTAAGATGCACAACAGATATAACCAAGAGGTTCAGTCTCAAGCCGAGACATAGTCCTCTCAAAAAATTTATATAAATTTGATCCACACCCTGGATCGGGGTAAACAAGAGTACACAGACTGTCCAGGTACTAAGTCCTCAACCACAGTTATTCATGGGAAAACAACACAACGGCACACAGGCTGTCCAAGTCCTATCTGACCTCTACCACTATCCACAGTAGGAAACAAGAGATTTATAAAAGGTTTGTGTGATAATTTAGAAATCCTCGAGTTCATCATAAGAGACAATGTGTCTATAGAATATAAAAATTACACACACTACTAAAAAATGTAAATGAATGAAACACAATAGAGGTATACAGATGGAGATGAGTTTAGAATGCTCTATATGTTTTTAGTGAAGCTCTGGACTCCGTGAATTGATGAAGAATAGCTTTTAAGTCCTTATCTAGTTTTTGTGAGAAAAATAGAGTGTCGTGGTTCTTGTTCCTTCACCTCCAGTGTAGGTGTTCAGCTCGAGTAACAGTGTGTTCTTTGTAGCACTTGAGCTTCCTCTCCGAACTTCTATTCTAGATGTGTATGAGTGTTCTTCTAGTTCTTCGAGTGGTATGTTCTCCAGTATATTCATCCTCTTTGTTGTGTATTCCCGACTGTTCATGTAACTCTTATTCTCAGTATGTGTATATCCTTCTAATGCAGCTCAATCATCATTTTATACATTGACCTCCGACATTAGGAATGATTACCTTTCCATAGGTACAAGGTACGGTTCCCTAACATGCCAACAACCAACATTAATTAATGGCAGTTGCATTAAATTTAAAAAATATGACTATTAGCATTATTTTAATAATATTGAAAAAGTTGAGAGTTTGGGTAACAGTGACTGGTTAACAGTCATCTTCTGTCAGTAGCACTCTGTCGGTGAACTTGTATCAGTAACTCTGAGTGTTAGTGAGCTTGCATCAGTAGCTCCTTTGTAATGGTAGCTATTTGTCTTTGAAGCGGTGGATCATTGTAATTGTAGCTCCTTGAGTAGCGGTAGCTTGTGTATACAGGTAGCTCTTCTTGTATCGGTAGTTGTCTGCCTATATCTATGGACTTGTCTATATTGGTGGACTTTGTATCGGTAGACTTGCATACCAGTAGAATTATTCTAATGGTAACTCTGGCCTATACTAGTGACAAAGTGCATACCGGTGGACTTATGCATACTGGTAGACTTGTTCTACCGGCAGCTCTACTCCTAAAGGTAACAGTTATGCATATCGGTGGACTTAACCGTATTGGTAGACTTATGTAACGGTTAACTTAGTCTTATCGGTAGTTGTGAATCTTTTTCTCTATATCAGTAGATATATGCATATCAGTGACTTAACAATTACCTGTTCTATGAAAAACATATCCAGATTGAGTTAGAATTATTTCAAAGTATGAGTGGACATAGATAAAAAATTATTGACATATTCCAATGATTATTTTGATATTCAGCATATATATATAGAATTATATGTACATATCGACATTATCAAAACATGATTGGGATTATCAAAACATGTGAGGTCAAAAATCTCCCCCTTTTTGATAATCACAACTCATGTAATTGTAATCCATAAAAAATCATTAGTGTATCAGAGGATATATCACTGAATCCCAAATAATTATTAAAGTATCAGAAGATATCAAAGTATTAAAAGCCATTGTATCAGAGTTAATAAAAACAATGTACAAGAATTATAAAACAAGAGTATCAAAGGTAAAATAAAATAGAAAGGTGTCAGAGAAAGATACAAAATAAATGTATTAGAGATATAAAAGATAGGTTTCATATTAACCCTACTGTATTAACCCTACTGTATCAGAGATAGAGGTAGAATATGAAGTTCATGGTTCTCCCCATAATGCCCATTATAGTTCTCTGTAATCTCTCCCTTATTATCCATCCCCTATTGCCCTGTCATATTCTCCCCCCATTGTGATTAGCTAAAAGGACGGAAACAAGAAAAGAATTTATCAGTGGAAATGGGAAACAGGAAAAGAGAACAAGACCATATATATTACTTGGGGAATAAAGAACAAGTGAAACACCAAAGTAATAAAAATAAAATACAAAAGATCCCTATCAAATGGTTGAGCCATAAATCAATCCACCTCTTGAATTTCCACATGATATTTTCCTTTAGGATCTGAGGTAGACTAAGACTGTGTGGATGTAGGTGGAGGCTTAGGGACACCAAAAATAATCAGAGGAGGTCGAGCTACTGAAACTATTCCTGGAGTGTAATGGGTAGCCCTCTGAGTGATCATAGGAGTAAGGCTGTGGATGGCTTGAGCTTGAGTCATCTGAGAAGGAGAAGCAGTAGAGGCAGATGCAGGAAAACCCAGAGGCACTATTACAGGCATAGCATCAACATGCAAAAAAGGAAACACCAAATTTCTAAAGTCCATTATGATTCCTCCTCCTCTTTCCATAGCCGAGATGAAATCATCTTTGTTTTCCATGAACTTGTCCAAGGCTGAACTCAATTCTTTGATCTTGCGTACATGCTCCCTGAAAGCTTGATTGACTGGAGTCAGCTTCATGTTTTCTAACATAATCTTTAAATGGTTATTGAGCTGATGCTTGGTGTAAACCCTTTGGAAATAGTAATATACTTTTTCCTTAACTTCTTTTTGAGAAGCAGTAGCTCCCTCAAAAAATTCTGAATGATTTGTCCAATATCCCTAGTGGTAGACACCACTTGAATTCAGGTAGATGAGTCCACAGAGCCACTGGTTGAAGCTGAACCAAGATCCTCCTTCATCAAAACTCTAATATGATTGATGTCCAATGCAGATTTTGTAGCATTCAGAGGTGAAACGGTGGATACAACCATTACCTTGAAAGGTTTTTTTAGTCCACTGGTAAGATTCTTCACAAGTGAGTCCTGTGCACTGACACGATTCTCCACTGAAGACTTGAACTCCCAAAAAATTGAAACCATCTGGCTCACAACACTTTTAATATAATCCAAGTCCTTATCTTCTTGGGATTTAAAACTCATATCGGATTCTAGAGAGACAACTGATTTCTTTAGAAATTCAACATCCTCTGCCAAGCTAGATATCTGATTCTAGCAAGCTATGACTTCATCCATCATCTTAGCCACAGAGGGTGACACACAACACCCAAGAAAGAGTTCGAAAGATCATTCTAGGCTGGTCAGCTCCTCAAAAAAACAATTCTTTTATTCGACAGCAGAATCACTCAAGGACTCTTCCATTTCAGTCTTCAAAGATTCTAAATCATTCTTGGAGATCATATCAGTAGGCACAACAATAGGTGATCTTGTAGATACTATACTGGACAAATATTCATCTATAACAGTCTAAATAAATGATACTAAGGATGATTCCATTCTTTTTATCTCTTCCACAAAACTAGCTTTAAGATCGAACCTTAACTGATCTAGATCTACCTTTCTGACCACATCTTCAGGTAATAACTTAGAGAGAATGTTATAACTGACTTGAGGTCTTCTGAGGGATGCTTCATCTTCGGAATCGGGGTAATCCAATCCACAAACTATAAAACCTGGTTCCTCTGCCCAGTCCTCAATTTCATCATCCACTAAAATAGTGCCAAGCCTAACTGGATGCTCCCCCTCAACTGGTGCATTCTCTTGTATTACAACAGAACCCACAACAGCTTTGTCTTCCTCATCATAATCCTCCACAATAATCTCTAAATCAACAACCTAAGGCTCATATGAAATACATGTTGGTTCTTCCATCTCATCCAAGATAGCCTCTTCAGGAAAAACTGAATTCCCAATCAGTGAACTCTGGATTTAGAAAACAGAAGCAGATGCTTCAGATTCAGTTTCTTCCACTTCTTCATTCTCTAGATCATTCTCCTCAGGGAAAAATCTCTACTGGTCTTCCTCATTAACAGGTGCCTCATCTTCATTGCTTTATTCTAACACTAATCTCTTATCAGATGATACAACTTCATCAGTAGGACTGGGGGAAAGTCTGTATCTCTGCCATCAACTATAGAGGTATCTTCCTCAACTGAATCATCACTATACTGAGGTTCTTCTTCATCAGGTCCCAGACCTAGATCCCTCACAACCTTAGGCCTAGAAGGATGATCCACAGGATTGAATTTATCATACATCCTCTCTTCATCACTAACCCATTCTCTCTTCCATGGATTCCAACTAATTTTCATGTACTTACATACAGTGCTTGTGATACAGAAGTTTCCCTTCACCACCACTGTCTCATCCTGAGACTCAGATACTCCTTTTACATTGATCATCACTGAGATCAACTTGGAAAACAATAAGGCATTGGGTTTTGACTTAGGACTAATCATATCCTCTATCATAACCATTAACATCCTGCACAAATTTACCTTAACACCATGTCTAAACAGATACAACAAATAAATGTCTTGGTATTTGAGATTTGAAAATTCCCCTCTCCTTGGAAATAAAACATATTGAATGAACTTAAACAGAAACTGATTATCTCCATTCATTTCTGCATCCATGACTTATCTAGGAGTTCCATTTCGTGTTAACTCTTGCAAGGTAGTTTCATACATAAATATATTAGTAGCAGGAGGTATTGATTTGAAAAAAATATCCAAAAACTCTTTCATGTGGTACCCTCAGGTACTTAGCCCACTCAATGGATGGAAATGTTATTTCCGTGCCATTTACCCATGAAACCATTCTATTATAAACTTCTAATTTCTCAAACCGAACAAAAGCCTAAAACTCCTTTACAATCTTCGGATAGTAGGGGCCATTGTTATTCGAGAAGCATTCCAACCAATTCTGATCTTCCAAAACATCTAGAACTAAAGATTCACTGGACCTTAGCCATTCTGCGCTCAACTCCTTCTCAACCACTATTTCTATCTAAATGAGATGCATATTTTAAGGTTTCTTTACTTCACTACCAGTGCTAGACTCACCTTTGAGTAGCATAGCACTCGGTTCATCTTCCTTCCTGCTGATAGATGGTCTCTTAACTCTTTCCATTGAATCGCAAGGCTTAGGGTTTGAAGTTTTGGAAGCTAAGGCTTGAAGGTAAGGGGGTCAAGGTGGATCGAGAGAGGTTAATAATTGTGTTTATCATTTAGGAATCATAAAAAAAATAAATAACACATAAAAAGTATAATACAAATGATACGACTTCTGGCAGCTAAAAGATAATGTTTTTGAATAAAGCCCTTCCTAACGGTAATACGTACCGGTGAGAATTCATAACATAGAGGTTTCTCTATCAGTGAGGTCCACTAACGGTTAGTTCCATTAACAATGAGGTCCATACCGGTGAGGTATAACAGTGAGGTCCATACCGGTGAGGTATAACAGTGAGTTACATTAACAGTGAGGTTTCAAATGGTGAGGTTTCTAATGGTGAGGTTTCTATTGGTGAGGTTTCTAAAGGTGAGGTTTCTAATAGAGATCTATCATTCCTAACTCATGTCTAATGTAACTTAAGCTATACGAACTTAAGGGTTTGGTAAAAATGTCAGCTAATTGATGTTCAGTACCTATGAATTCAAGAGTAATATCACCTTTTTGGTAACGATATCTTAAAAAGTGGTTTCTTGCATCAATGTGTTTGGTACTAGAGTGATAGAGAGGGTTCTTGGAGATGTTAATTGAACTATTGTTATCACATTTAATTTAAACATGCTTAAATTGAAATCCATAGTCCAAAAGAGTGTGTTTCATCCACAGAATTTGTTCATAGCAACTACTAGTCGCTACATACTCTACTTCAGTAGTAGAAAAAGAAACTGAATTATGTTTCTTACTACACCATGATACTAAGGATTTTCCCAACAAATGACATGTTCCAAATTTTCTTTTTTATATCTAACTTGCAACCAGAAAAGTCAACATCTGAATAACTTATTAAATCAAAATATTCTCCTTTTGGATAAAACAATCCAAAATTTGTAGTATGTTTAAGATATTTGAAAATTCATTTAAAAGAAATAAAATGTGACTCTTTTGGATTAGCTTGAAATCTTGCACACATGCAGACACTAGACATAATATCTGATCGACTAGACGTAAGTTAAAGTAGACTCCCTATCATACCTCTATAATTTGTTTGATCCACTGGTTTCCTAGTTTCATTTGTATCCACTTTACAAACAGTACTCATGGGTGTATCACTTTCCTTAATACTATCTGAACCAAAACGTTTTAGAAGATCCTTTGTATATTTACTTTGATTCAAAATAATTCCATTTTCATTTTGAAAAACGTGAATGCAATGAAAATAATTGAGTTCTCCCATAAAACTCATTTCAAATTCATTTTGCATACTCTTTGAAAAATCAATACATAAAGACTGTTTTGAAGATCCAAAAATAATATCATCAACATAGATTTGTACTATCAAAACATATTTAGAAATTCTTTTGATAAAAAGAGATGGATCAGAAATCCTTTTGGTAATACCTTTTGAAATAAGAAAATTACTAAGTATATCATACCGAGCTCTTGGAGCTTATTTTAAACGATATAAATATTTAGAATGTTTAAAAACTTAATTTGGAAAATGAGGATTAGTAAATTCAGGTGGTTGTTCAACAAAAACATATTTAATTAATAAACCATTTAGAAAATCACTTTTGACATCCATTTGATATAACAAGAAATTCAGATGACATGCATAGGCATGTAAAATCCTAATAGCTTCTAATCTAATTAAAGGTGAAAAGGTGCCCTCATAGTATATTCCTTCCTCTTGACTGTATCCCTATGCAACTAACCTAGATATGTTTCTAACTATATATCCTGATTCATCAACTTTTTTTATAAAAACCCATTTAGTACCTATGGTCAAGGTGTCTTGGGTCTTTCTACTAATTCCCAGACATTGTTTCTTTCAAATGGATTTAACCCTTCTTGCATATCCATTGCGAAAAATTCATCATTGATTGCATTATTGATATTTTTAGGTTCTAGTTGTGAAATAAAGGCTTTATGGTCAACATAATCTTTTAGAGAAGCTCTAGTATGTGTCCCTTTATCCATATTACCAACAACAGTATCTAAAGGATGATTCTTTAGAATCCTAGTTGATCTAGTAAAGGTGGGAAAAGAAATTTCAGGTTCATCTGTAGGTTTTGGTTCAACAGAATGAGGTTTTAAAAAGTTTCCAGAAATGGATGTCTTTACCAAAGGTTCGTTGATTTTATCATTAAGGTCCAAAATAGACAAATATTCTTCAATATTTTCAAGAGAGGATTTACATTCATGTGGATCAGTTTCATCAAATTTTATGTGAACATATTCTTCCACACATTTGGTTCTTTTATTGAAGACTCTATAGGATTTTCTAGTAATATATTATCCTAGAAAGATTCCTTCATCACTCTTGGATGCAAAATTTTCAATATTATCCTTAGTATTGATAATAAAAAAATTTCAATCAAAGACTCTGAAGTAACTATCTTTAGGTTTCCTATTATTCCACAATTCATAAGGGGTATTCTTAAGAACAGGTCTAATCAAGACTCTATTGATAATATAACAATCTTTATTTACAACTTCAGCCCAAAAATAAATTGGTAGGTCATATTCATTGAGCATAGTTCTTTCAATTTCTTGAAGGGTTATATTTATTCTTTCTACTACACCATTCTGATGAGGTGTCCTAGGGGAAAAGAAATTGTGACTATAGCCATTATGTGAGCAGTAAGATTAAAACTCATGATTTTCAAACTCAAGGCCATGATCATTTGTCAAGGTCTTAATCATAAGTCCACTATGGTTTTATACAGAATTGGAGTATTTAATAAATTAAGAACAAGCTTCACTTTTTTGAGCTATGAATTATACCCAAGTATATCTATAAAATCCATCTACTAAGACATAGACATAGTGCTTCCCATTCAAACTAAAAACTCTAGTAGGTCCATACAAGTCCATGTGAACCAACTCGACAGGTTGAGAAGTTGAAACTTATTTCATTGATTTAAAAGAAACTTTATGTTGCTTTTCCTTTTGACAGGGATTACAAACATTGTATGATGGGAATTCAAGTTGGGTGGGTCTCTAAATAAGTTCTTCCTAGTCAGTTTTCTATGTGAATGAATTTTGTAGTGTCCTAATATTTTGTGCCAAAGCTATGATTCTTTATGGAAATCATTTAAACAAGTAACATTTTGCTTATCTAATGAATTAAAATAAACTGCATAAACATTATCATTTCTTAAGGCAAACAATACTAAAATATTTCTAGAATTAATAACATTACAAGAATCATTTTTAAATTTAACATTGAAACCATCATCACAAAACTGAGAGATACATAACAGGTCATATTTAAGTCCATCAACAAATAATACTTTAGAAATTAAAACTGAATTAGGGTCACCAATCAGGCCTAGGCTGATGATCTTTCCTTTTGAATTATCACCACATCTGACATAGCCTCCATCAACATTGTTTATTCTTCTGAAACATGATAATTCTCATGTCATGTGTCTTGAACATACACTGTACAAGTACCATGTCTTCCTATAGGAACTCTTTAAGAATGTCTTTTAAAAAATGGGTTTATACCAACAATGATTTTGGTACCCAGATTCTCTTGGGTCCAGATAGGTTAGCAAGCAGAGCTTTAGGTACTCAGATTTCTCATATAGGTCTCATATAATTTATAGAATTAATGTATTTTGAAAGGTAAACTTTATTTGATCTAAAACAATGTGAATAAATAGTTGAAGCATATGAATTTCCAGAACTAGAAATATCAGCATTCTGTCCAGATTTAGGAATAAATCTATTTTTAGTAATCTATCTCTTTCTAGGCTGATAGCCTATTCCAGTGGTATACTTTGGTGAAACTTGTTTTCCTAACATTTGAGTTATATTATTCTTTCCATTTGTGAATTTTCTTTAAGTCCTTACTTAATTTCTCATTAGAAAATTTCAGTTCAGTATTTTCCTTGTGTAATTGAGCATTCTTTTCCATTTCAATATAAAGGGTAGATTTAACAGAGCTGGTCAAAGCAAGTTGTTTCATTAAAGCTTGGTACTTGTCCTTCATCTCATTACAGGTGTCTTCTATCATGTTACAATAGTCAAATAATTCGTCACTAGTCATATTTTATGAATCAGAATCAGAATCAACTCCAGAATAATAAAAATTTAAAGTAGGAGTATCCAATGTTACCTCAGATGTGTTTGTCATAAAACACATGTTAGATTTTTGATATTTTGCATCCTGAGTGGAATCAAAATCACTAGAACTATCTTCTGAAGCACTCCAAGTTTCCTTCATAGCTTTCTTATACTTAATTTCCTTATAGTCGTGCTTCTTCATGAACTTAAATTTTGGACAGTCAGCTTTAATGTGGCCTTATCTTTTGCATTCATAGGAGAGAACTTCATCACTCTTATCAGGCTTTTTCCAATCCTTCTTCTAATGAACTTTGTTGTCATACTTTCCTTTGTAGTTTGATTTCCTGAAGAATTTCTTCTTCCTATAGAACTTCTTAAACCTTCTACTATCTGAGCCATTTCAGCATCACTGTCAGAATCCGAACTTTCACTTGTTGAGCTTTTAGTTGGTATGTGATCTTTCACCATATCCTTGCTCTTTGAGGCAGTAGACTAAAATGACACTGACTTCCTCTTTGGTTCATCATCGTTTTCCTTGTTTGCCTTCAGTTCTTCATCAATCATCATTAACTTAACAAATAATTCCTTAACAGGAAGAGCACCAATATCACACAATTTTCTAATTGAAACAGACGTTCTTCTCCATTTGTCTGGTAAACATCTTAGTATTCTCATGATCTGTTCTTTTGCAGAAACTACTTTTCCTAGTGAGCTCATAGTGTTGACAATCCCATTGAACCTCAGATACATGTTAGAGATAGGTTCATCAGGCTTCATTTTTAAATTATCATATTTAATAGTTTATGTTTTCAATATCATTTCCTTAACATTGGTGGTTCCCTCATGAGAAACACCCAAAGTATCCCATATTTCTTAAGCAGTTTTACAAGCAGATATGAGATTAAATACTTCATCTTCTAAAGAACAATACAAGTCATTAATTTCTTTAAATTTATTATTGTAAGAAGATTTAGTAGGTTCATCCCAAGTAGTTATTTCTGTTTCTGGAATCTTATATTTATTATCTATCATAGTCCAGATGTCAAATCCTATACTCTCCAAATGAATTTTCATTTTAAGTTTCCACTGGGCCTAATTTGTACCATTAAAGGAAGGTGGCATGTTGGTAGCAACACCTTCTAGTCTATTATCCATAACTATATTTTAGAAAATATATTTAATGAGATAAAATTTAGAACTAACGAAAATTTAAGATCTTTAAGATACAACTAAAATCACAGTTGAAAAACAGAGTGTTTTGAAATACGTTAAAAAGAAAACTTCATCTTATACCAAATGTTGGTCAAAGTTGATACTCAAGAGGGGGTGAATTGAGTTCCAATTAAAAAATTTCTGTTAAAAATATTTCTAGTAAAATCCCCCAATTAAAATACTATGTTAGACTGTAGTGAATTTGTATTACAGTAAAGGGTCAGTTAAGTTATCAAGAGATTGATTAGTTCTCAGTTAATTCAATCTGAAGATTAATTAACTTTTAATGGTAACCTAATTCTTCACAGTATATACAAACACTTTCTATTTTAACTATCAATTTAACATTAAAATATATTTTAATTTCAAAGTAAATAGAAGTGGAATATAAAATATAAAATATACTTTAGACTTAATCTATGATTTACAGTAGATATAACCAAGAGGTTCAGTCCCAAGATGAGACTTAGTCCTCTCAAAAAATTTATATAAATTTGATCCAAACCCTGGATCGGGGTAAACAAAAGTACACAGACTGTCCAGGTTCTAAGACCTCTACCATAGTTATTCGTGGGAAAACAACACAATAGTACACAGGCTGTCCAGGTCTTATATGACCTCTACCACTATCCACAATGGGAAACAAGAGAGTTATGGAAGGTCTGTGTGAGGATTTAGAAATCCTCCAGATCAGCATAGGAGACAATGTGTGTATAGAATATACAGTGTACACACACTTCTCAAAAATGTAAATGAATGAAACACAATATAGCTAAACAGATAGTGATGAGTTTAGAATGCTCTATGTGTTTTGAGTGAAGCTCTGGTCTCCTTGAATTAATGTAGAAAAGCTTCTGAGTCCTTCTCTGATTTTTGTGAGAAAAACAATGTGTCATGATTCTTGTTCCTTCACTTCTAGTGTAGGTTTTCTGCTCGAGTAATAGTGTGTTCTTTGTAGTACTTGAGCTTCCTCTCTGAACATATATTCATGATGTGTATGATTATTCTTCTAGTTATTTGAGTGGAATGTTCTCTAGTATATTCAACCTCTTTATTGTGTATTCTTTATTGTTCATGTAACTCTTGTTCTCAGTATGTGTATATCCTTCTACTACAGCTCAATCTTCCTTTTATACTTTATTCTCTGACATTAAAATTATTACCATTCCAGAAGTACGAGGTTCAGTTCCTTCACATCCCAACAACAAACATTAATTAATGTAATTTTCATTAAATTTATCAAATATGACCGTTATTATTATTTTAATAATATTGAAAAAGTAAAGAGTTTGAGTAACAATGATTAGTTAACAGTCATCTTCTATTAGTAGCTCTCTATCGGCGAACTTGTATCTGTAGCTCTGAGTTTCAGTGATCTTACATCGGTATCCCCTTTGTAACAGTAGTTGTTTGTCTTTGTAGCGGTATCTCATTATAACGCTAGCTCCTTGATTAGCGGTATCTTGTGCATACCGGTAGTTCTTCTTGTATTGGTAGTTGTCTGCCTATATCTGTGGACTTATCTATATCGGTGGGCTTTTTATAGGTAGACATGCATACTGGTAGACATATGTTAATGGTAGCTCTGGTATATACCAGTGAAAAAGTGCATACCGGTGGACTTATGCATACCGGTAGACTTGTTATATTGGTAGCTCTGCTCATAAAGGCAACTGTTATGCATATTGGTGGACTTAATCATATAGGTATACTTTTGTACCGGAGAACTTAGTCTTATCGGTTGCTATGAATCTGTTTCTCTGTATTAGTAGCTATATGCATATCAGTGACTTAACACTTACCTGTTCTATGCAAAACATGTCCATATTGAGTTAATATTATTTTAAAGTATTAGTAGACATAGATAAACGATGATTTTCATATTCCAATGGTTATTTTGATATTAAGAATATATATATAGAATTATAGGCACATATCGAGATTATCAAAACTTGATCGGGATCATCAAAATAGGTGAGGTCAACATTCGTATTAATTTTTAACATATGTATCCATGCCAAAATTAAATATGTTTTGTGCCTTTAGAAATTTAAAATTATAAGAAACTAGTTTTTAAAATATATGCATAATATCTCACTATTTTCTTCATAACTATAATTCTTCTTATACATATCATAATTCATACTATTTTTCATAACCTGTGGAAAAGAAACATAAGAAAGGGTGAGCTTAGATACTCATTAATTTTATATAAGGACAATATCAATGATCACATGATAATAACATGAACATAACCATATGAGAACATGCGAATAGTATTTTAAAATCATACCCTACATATCCTAAAACATAAACTTATATCATGTCATAAAACATGTTAGTTCATAAGATATGAATCATAAAGTAATAAAATAACATGATCCATGGGGGAATAACATTGGCATAAGACATAAGTTTTTGGTGTACACCTATGTATAGAAAATAATTTCCTTAATAGTCAAGAATCAATTAAATGGATATCATAGTGTAATGGGCTCACTCCACAAGACAATTTAGTAATAAAGGTTCACTCCATTGACTATCATAGTGGACAAAGTCCCTTATTAAAATGGTTTCACTCCCCATTTTGGCCCCATTTGTCTCATGAGATATCAATATTTACCCAATACATGAGTGATAGGTATAGGTACCCCTCATCAAATAATGAAAATCATACATATCTATGATATAAGATCATTAATATATAATTGTATCCTAACCCATGAAAATAAATGGGTTTCATAGACATTTTATAATCTCAAAACCCATGAAATAGAAATTAATTTCATAAACATTTCATTATTTCGTCAAAGCATATCCCTAGTAAAAAAATGATTTTTATAACAATTATATCATTATAACCATAATCCTTCTAATAATGATTAATGAAGATATATTTTGATTATGTTCCTATTAAATGATAACTAAAATACAAGGGTTTTTATCTTTGATGAATAGAAATTACATTTATTGATTATTAAAACATTCTTGAAGAAAATAACATTTCCATTTTGAAATCACATGTAATAAATTTAACAAATATAAAGAAAAACAATTTATTTGAAAATAAACTTGTACTCTTGTAATGTAATCATCAAATCAATGATTTATACTGATGGTGAAAAATTCCATTCATGCCGTATAAGTTAAAACACATTCCTTTTAGCTTTTATAAAAAGTCCAAAAGTGCCTTTTTTGGAAAATGGCAAGAAGATTAATTTTATAACAATTTATTATAAATTAAAACATGGGTAAAGATTAATTTAAACGATCATATTATAATAGTAAAAAAATTATTTATAACATTTTTAGAAAAAATGACATGGAATAAAAAAAATTACTAAAGAGATAAATGAAGTCGATTATCCTTAAATATATATTTTCCACATCTTTAGTGATGAAGGAGAGGAAAATGAAAGTTTAACATTTATTTTAATGAAATAAGCATTGAAGAATAAAATTCTTGTGTTCCTTGAGATATTGGTCGTAATATATAATAATTGGAAATGTAATCACAAAAAATCCTGATAAATAATGAAATTATAGCATAAAACCCTTAATGCTTTAGTAATATTGGAATCATAAGTCACATTAAAGTATTATACATATATAGATATATAGGTAACCATAAAATAAAAAATTAAAATAAAAAAATACATTCAAGGTAAGTATATACAACAAACAAAAGAGATATGTTGTGAATATGGCATGTGTCCCATGTGAATAAAAGTGAGACAAAAATCCATTACATTTGGTTTGACTTCCTTCATACATGTTGGAAAAACCGTTATAATAAATACATATTTACTATAGATAAATTATAGAAACATACTCATATATATCATACCATATTTGATTTACTTATAACCTTTTATCACTATTTTTTCAACACTTCTTTATTAAAATCACTATTTCATGGTGATATCTAGTTTATTTTTCAAGTATGTTTTGGTATTACAGTTTTCATCCATGTATTTTGATAATGGTTCCCTTAGTTCCATAATTTCAATCATGATATAAATATCATAAATATTCATTTTATACATGTTTATATTCATTCCTAAAAGTGGATATAGAAAAATGAAATACACTATTCATGGAGATAGTAGGGCGTACATACGCATGGATATTGTTTTCAATTTTTAATGGATCGAATGAAATAAAGTTAAATATTAATTCACATTTATATGATTATTATTATATCATATATATAATATATAATGCTATAATTCTTTCTCATTATAATCCAAGTAAAATTTAAATGAAAAACGAATCGCACTGATTCATGGATGTGTTTTTCCACAAATATGCAAGAAAGACATTATTGTTTCCAAAAATATTTAATGTTAATTAGGTAAATGTGATATTATAATTCAATATGTATAGTTTTTTTCATAAATATCAAATATAATCATTAAAACCATCATAATACCCAACCATAATTTAATGGACCAAGCTAGTGTTCAATCCAACCTGACACCCGACCCGACCCGTGGCATGGAACGAAAGGATTTCCAAATCCCCATGGGCTAGAAACTAGTGTATTGGTATTGAAAATACTCTTTTAGGAATGATTTAACCCATGATAAATAAATTTGAACGAAACTAAATCTAAAACATCATACCAAAATCAATATCTATAACAAAAAGAAATACAAAAAATAATGTTTAAACATTTTAAAACATTAACCAAAACTGGAAGTGCCGAAATAGGAGGGGATCAAATTGAACCAAAACCCACAACCTCATTCCAACATGAGTTTAATCACCGTCAAGCACCCTCCTCGAACACTTTCATGATAGTAACACTAGTAACTGGATCCACCATCACCACTACGAAATGTCTTTCGTTTACCAGACTCATACATAACAAAGTCTACATACAAACAAAGATATATGTATGGTGTGTGCCAAATCCTAGTAGGATACCACCCAAAAGATATTCCCTGGAATTAATGGAAAAAACACCATGAACCTTTTAATAAGTAATTTGGAAAGCCTTTTAATAAATACATTTTTAGGATATCATTTTCAAAGAAACACGTCTTACAATTTGAAATAAAATAATGGTCCACCATATACCAACTGGAGGCACCACATCACAAGAGAGAACCATGTGACTAGAAATACCAAATGGCACATGAACTATTCGGATCCTAGGATCCCCTTATCTCAGAAAAACAAGGTATATCAACCATAACCCAAAACATCCATATGCACGAGCCACTAAAGGGGAATTCATCCTAATGTCTAGTGGTCTCCAATAATCATCATATTTTAGTTAGTTTTTCATCGTCAATCTTCTTAGAATAATTAGGGACTTGTCCCCACTAATACAACTAGTGTACCAGTCCTATTCTTACAACCTATATACCTAGGATTCCCATTGTGCTCAATTTTACATTTCACATGTCACATAATTCACCACATTCTCATACAAACATTAAACTACATGAAAATACAATAAATGCATAACTTTTAATATTGGAAACACATATCATGTTCACACACACACCAAATCCATTTTTAAACATGCTTTACACCACTTTAAAATTTTATAAAGCCCATTTTAAAGCATATAAATGAAAGCACACATGAAATCAAACCATTTCCATTGGTAAAACAACATTTCAAACTATACTCACATTGAAACCCTTTAGAAACACATTTTTTACCTTTAATTAAATCCATAGAATAAACTCAGGATGAAATGAAAGAATATCAAAGTTATCTAATATATTTAAAAAATTGAATAAACTACCTCAAGCATGAAAACTTTCAAAATCTGATGGAAAGGCACAACAACACCTCAAATGAATAATATAAAGGAAATATCAAACCAAAAACATCAATAAATTCACCCAAAAACTAAATATAAAACCCTTATTAGGTCAAAAAACATTCTCAAAAATAATAACCTCATGTGGGAGGAAGAAGAACCCAAGAAGAGAGAACAACCCAAGGGGGAAAGTACTTACTTGTTTATTTCTTGAAGATCCGAGGCCAAATCCACCAAAAAATTTGAGTTCAAGGGGGAAATATGGAGTAGAGGATGATCTTATGGCTTAAAATCCCATATGTATCAAATTAGGGGTGATTTAGCGTTAAAATCGAGGAGTGTATAAGGGTAATTCACAGCTTTTTATGGCCTAGAAAAGTCGCACAATTTGACTGCATAGTTTTCAAAACCGAATAGAAATGAAGAATTTATATATATATATATATAAGGAATAAGGCCTCATGGTTTCTTATGCTAGGTCACATACCCTTGTTCCAATCCATGAAGCCTAGAATGAACCACAATCTGAGGCACATTGTGTCGCTTGGGTTGGCGAACGGTTTCCCCAAACTTTGTGCCAACCATTCACCATCTGTTGTAAGGTCCAAAATATCCATTTTCCCCCAAAACAATTCTAGAAAATATATCTAAGAATGCAATTACAATCATAAATAAAGGAATACCTCAAAACGAAACTAAAATGTGACAAATCTCCCCACCATGAACAATTTTTTCCCTCAAAATGTAATTCTAGAGTTTGAATGGAGAATAAAAATGGATAATACTTCTCAACACATGACTTTTTATATCAACTATCATACTAATAATTACCATGATACCAAAGTACTCGATCCAACAGTATGGAATTTCCATGAATCACTTTATCTTGGGAATCTATGATCTGTACTAGCCACTTAAACCTAGAAAGATCAAGCTCAAACTCTTACAATTCCCAATTCAACACATGGGATGGATCTACAAGATACATTTCAACTAAGATACACGAATTAATTCATGAATGTACATAAATTGAGAAGGAAAAGTTAATCATTATTCTACCTTTCCAACACTCTTGATGATATCAAAATATCTGACATACCTTGGTGTTAGCTTCCCTTTCTATCCAAGATGACAGTGACCTAAGTGAGGTTCCACAATTATAAACCTATGGTAACCAATAAAGAATTATAAATATTGACTCCTCTGATTAGCATGGTACTTTTGGAGAATCTATGCTTTCAAAAAAATGTCCTGGTAAACATAATTTTATTAGATGTCTTTGACACAAAACTCAACCCAAACAATGAGGTCACACCTCCCTCATCCCAACACAAAGGATATCAACACGACAGACTATAAAGCTCCTAAAAGGGATCTATTCAAATTGAGTATAGGTAACTATTATTATAAGTTAATTCAACAAACCCCGAATGGCTATCCTATGAGATTCCAAAATCCAATAGACATGATCTGTGAATTTATTCTTTGATCGGATTTTCCTTCTTCATCTAACCATACATTTGAGGATGGTATGTCATAATAAACTTGATCTATATTCCCAATGCCTTTTGAATTATTTTCCCAAATCATTAGGTAAAATAGGGGGTCCCTTTCTAAAAAAAAAATTCGATAGAACACCATTAATCCTCACTATGTCCTGAACATACAACCTTCCCATCTCAACCACTCTTAATGAAACATTGATTAGAATGAAATGGGAAGATTTATTTAGACTATAAAACACTACCAATGTAGTGTTCCACCCCCAGGGTGTATGAGGTAAGCCAATAATAAAATACATGGCAGCCTCGTTGGACTTCTATGTTGGAATGTGTAATGAATGAAGAATACCCGAGGGTATCTGCTGATATTATTTAACCTGTTTAAAGGTATAACATAGAGATAAAAAATTCATCTATGTATCTTCTCATACATGGCCACAAAAACTGATGAAGCACATCATAGAACATCTAGGTGGAACTAGGATGAATGACCCACTAAGATTGGTGGATATCCTATATCACCGTCTTCCACAATGAAAATGACACCATGAATATACCCTTGAAACAAATAACTCTGTTATGATACATTAACCAATATTTTCTGAACCTATCCACCATTTAGGGACTACATAGAACACTGACACAACTCTTCAATCAACTTATCTCACTGAATCCACTCTAGAAGGGAAGTTGTCCGCTGAACACTGTCCACAAACACAATTCCACTGTACTCCTTGGATTTCAGATGCATCATAGAAAAAATACCCATAAATGTACACTCATCACTCGATTCCTTCAATTTCTGCACCGGTTTCATCCTACTAAAATAATCTTCCACTAAATTACCTTTACCTAGAGTGTAGATGATATCAAAATTGAACCCATGAAAGTACTCAACCCAATGACACTACCTCAAATTCATGTCCTTATGGGAGAAAATGTAGGGTAATATATTATGATCATAATAGACTAAAAACATTTCCACAAAAAGATAATGACTCCACATCTTTAAGGAATGCATCACTACTAATGATTCTAGGTTGTGGGTTGGGTAATTCCATTAATGTGTTCAAAGTTGGCGACAGCCATATACCACCATGTGCTCATCCTGCTTTAGCACACACCCAAGACTTATACCCGAAACATAAAAATAAACCACATATCACATTCAATATTCTAGAAAGATCAAAATAGGGTGTGTGGTCAATCATCACTTGAGATTCTCAAAGGATGACTGACATATTGGGCTTCACTAAAACTTCACCCCTTTTGGTTATATTATGTAATGTGAATATAAATCTAAGATGAATCCCAAACAAACCACCTATAATACCCTGTTAGGCACAAAATTATCCTAATCTCAAAAGCATTCCTCAGCTACTCTCATGAAATTACAACACTGATCTTCTAGGGACTAACCAAAACCCCTAACTCTAAGATCACATGTCCTAGAAACTTTACCATCCTGATCTAGAAGGGGCACTTAGAAAACATTGCATATATATGATGATCTATAAGATTTTCCAACACTATCTTAAAATGTTACCCATGATCCTCCTTGGTCCCAAAATAGTTTGGGATTTCATCCACAATACCATGAAAAAATAATCGGTATACTGGTAGAACACCCAGTTCATGAGTCCCATAAAGACTGTTGGAGAATTAGTCAATCCAAAAGGCATGACAAAGTACTCAACGTGTATATACCTACTTCTTAAGGATGTATTTGAAACATATTCATCTCTAAATCTTATATGGTGATAATTGGAACACAAGTGGATCTCTAAGAACCACCTCTCCCACTATAGCTAATAAAAAAGATCATTAATATGGGGATGTTTTATTTTTTATTTATCGTTACCTTATTCAGAATCTGGTAATCAATACATAACTGGAGATATCCATCAAACTTATTCGAAAATAGAAATGTGGCGGTCCAAGGTAAGATTCTTCAGTGAATTAATCCATTGGATTCCAAATTATCTAGTCATACCATTAATTCTCTCAACTCAGTAGAGGGAATATGGCATGGCGGAAGAGATAGCAGGTGAGTACCCGACACCAAATTGATTGTGAACTCCACATCCCACTATAGAGACGTACCATATAATTTTTCTATAAATACCTCAAGAAAATTTTCTACAATTGGATGCAATCAATTTTGAAAACTACTATCATTATTTTCTTCCAATATGAGTGAAAAAATCAAAAAAAAAACTTGTTTTCTCAACTCTATATGATTAGTTCTAATGTGGCCTAAATGAGGATCGAATTCACCCGAAAAAACCTAGGTATATATATCATGTACCATAAAAATAAATCACCAATGATAAAAACTAGTGTGCACCTGAAAATGAACCATCTAATACATACTAAGGATCATGTCAATGAGGTCCATCTCCAAACCCAGGAAATCATATTTCGACTCAACCCCTGACATGGTGTGTGCACAAGGTAGACACTTAAAAGCCTGATCTCACTTCATACCAAGAGGTGACACCAAAACTATCACATACGACTCAATATCAGTTGAAAATTTCAATAGATACACACTATATGATGAAATAAAGGATACAGAAGAATTGGTATTATATAAAGAACAACTAAATATGATGCAACAAGAATGGTACCTTGGACTGTTTCGTGTATTACATCAGATTCCACTAGTTCTTAATACATAGCATGAATATTCCTCATATCTTCCTGATCCTAAGAACTCCCACTACAATGAGGTTTTTACTTAGGTTATATCTATCCTGAAAATGATCCAGCCCTACCGTTATGACCATCAAACCAAGAACCTGTTATCCTAGATGGCTCTGACTTAGATAACATCCCCCTTAAAGGCTAAGGAAGTTCCACCACTTTGGTATGGGAATTCCACCTTGATAAACAGTTTCATATTTCATATGGTCCCACATTTATGAAATGGTGTAGGTGTAGCTTAACAAAAATACCACATACGACCTACTTTTCTACACTAGTGAAAAAGAACTGAACAAGCATATGAAGCTGTAGATGAAGACCATCAGGAATGATGACCTAAACTACCACATCCCTTATTCTCTAGCTCACCTTGTTTCCTCTTCTTCTCAGATGAACGACCACTTCCCACTACCGAAACTGATTAGAAGAAACCAGACATACCACGATGATCGATATCCACCATTAAAGATTGATTAACCACCTCATCATAAGTCTTCATCATGAATAGGAATACCTGATATCAGATATTTTTTATAGCTCCATTTCAAAATTTTGAGATTACTTCTCTTTGGAAACTACCTTATGTGAGAACCGAAAACGCTGTACAATGATAGTAGAATACTCTATCATGTTTCCATCCCAGTGGTGAAGATCCAAGAGCTCTTATGTCTTGGCCAATGTTCAAGGCCTGAGGTCAATACTTATAACTAATGAAAACCTTTAAATCCTTCCAACCAATTTTTTCAAGCTTCCTAGCTTGAACCACAGAGTCCCAACACCTTTGACTAGGACCTTTGAATAGTAATGATTCACATTTATCTCTGACAGCATATGAAGTTTCATGGAACTAAAATATCCTCTCAACATTCTCATCTACTCCTTTACTTCCCAAGGTTTTATGATACCCTAAAATGAAGGAGGCTTGTTCCTGAGGAACTTCTGATCATTTTTTTCTAGGTCCACATTCAGGTTACCCAACATGAGATGGAAGAAATTAAATTCCTTGATCCAATGCTTGAACATCTCGAACCACTACTTCCATTACTCTGTAATGAATTAGTGTTGGATAACTCTCTCTAGCCTCATCCTAATAGTACCTAAGAATTTTACATGGAGAAAAAATTCTAATATAGGTAATAACCACATAGAAAAACCATCAACATAACATTCTAAAAAAATTTACCGTCAACAATAAATTCCCATCACCTACAATGATAAAAAAACCCACCAAAAACTCAACAACAGGCCAAACCACTTCACCCCTACCTAATGTCCACACATAATCTACAGTATATACATCTCACCTGTAGGATAAGTCAAAATAAATTACCAAAAATATCAAAGTAAAACTGAAAGAAGACCTTGGGTATCGATAATACACATTTGAGAATTATTTCACCCATGAGAAGAAATTATGAACAAAATTCAATGTAAAAAACATACCAATATCAATATCTATAAACAAAAGAAAAGAAACAATTTATGTTTAAATTTTTTACAACTTCAACCAAAATCGGAAGTTCCAAAAATGGAGGAGAACTAACTGAACTAATAACCAAAACCTCCATGAAACGAGAGGTACATCACCCCTAAGACACCTCTACAAACACCTGTAAGAGAGGAAGAATAGAAACTGGATCCATCAGCACCACTAGAGATTGTCTTCCCTTTACCAAAGTCATACATAACAAATTCTATATACACCCAATGGTGTATATAGGGTTTGATTGAAATCCTAATAGGATTCCACCAAAAATAGATTACATGCCATATAACTAAAGGATAAACACCATGCATGTTTTGAGAAAGCGTCTTGAAACAACTTTATTAAAGACATATTAAGGAAATAATTATCACAAAAACATGCCTTATAAATTGAATTAAAATTAAGGTCCACCATATTTCAATGGAAAGTACCACATCACAAGAGAGCACTATTTCATAATAAATCCTTAAGGGTACTTTCCCTAGTGGGACAATAGGAACCTTGTATCTCAGTGAAACATGGTATAAAAACCATAACCCACATTATCCTCATGCATGAGCCACTAGAGGGGAATCAATCCCAAGGTCTACTGGTATCCAATAATCATCATATTTTAGTTAGTGTTATATCATGAATTCTGCTATAACAAACTAGGCCTCGACCCCATTGATCCAACTAGCATACTTTTCCTAGTCCTCCCATCTAGGTACCTAGGATTTCCTTTGGGATCAATTTTCCATTTTACATGCCACATAAATCACCACCTTCACATATACACAAGAAAACATCAATAATACACAATAAACCCCCCCCCCCCAATTTGCATAGGGAAACCCTATATCAAGTTCAAACACACACCAAATCCATTTTCAAATATAATTTTTACAACTATTACAATTTATAAATCCCACTTGGATTCATAAAAAGGAAAGCATTATTGAAATCCAACAATTTCCATTTATAAATTAAATTTTCAAACTATTGGAACCCTGAAACCCATTGAAAATACATTTCCCATATTAGATAAAATCCATATAACACACTCAATAATCAATGAAGGCATATAAAAATCATAAAATAATTCTTAAACATGGGATCACCTACCTTAATCTTGGAAACATCTAAAATCTGGTGCAAACCGACAAAAGAACCTCAAACAAACCATAAAAATGAGTGATCGGACCACATATATCAATAATTCACCAAAAAACACAATATTGAACCCATATTAGTTCAAAAAACATACTATAAAATAATAACCACAATAGGGAGGAAGAAGAACCCAAGAAATGAGAATAATCCAAGGGGGGAAGGAGTTAAGTGATGATTTCTGGAATATACAAGGCCCACATATAAATTAGTGCTAAAGGATCCAAGAAGTAGTGTATAAAGCTTATAAAGGTGATAATATTTTACGGATCGAATTAGGGGGGATTTAGAGTTAAAATCAGTGAAGGGTAGAAGAGTAATTCACCACTATTTCTGATTTTGATAGGCTGCAAGTAACATCCTAGGTAAATAAAGAACATTGAATTTTCATATTTATTAATATTTATGAATTAAATATTAATTTTAGTATAAATGGGATTCTATGTTTAATGGCATACCCAATATGCAAGAATGGGTTTCATTGAAATCTTATGTTGCACACTAATAATATAATATTATTATTTAAACTTGTAGTTAACGCCTAGTCGTTGTATTGGAGAGAATGATTATAGCTAACTAAAATATGATTATATATGTTTGTTAAATGTTTTTACATTTATCGAATAAAAGTTTGTGGCTAAAAATGTGAATGAATCTAAATCTAAGAATAAATACTCGTATATTCCTTAAAAGGTCGATTTACCACCTTTTGATGGTGAACCCTCATTAAACCTAGTTTTGGTTAATATAATATGTTCTATTTTTTCAAATATAATTATTATTTAGAATAGGGACATCAAAATTTACTTTGGGTAAATTTTTTGGTATTTTAATGATAAAATTCTTTTTTTAATGAATAGTGAAAAATACTGTATTTTAATTCAAAACTACGTTTTAATATAATTAATTTATTTAGTTATATTATCATTTTATTTGGTTTAAAACCCTATTTAAATTATATTTTTATCATAAAATCTAATTTTGGTCTTTGTAATTAATTTTACTTTGAAAGTTGACATTAACAAGTATCAATCTTTTGAGAGTAATTGTTTCATAAAAACACACTATTTGTTTTTGAAAACTGGAATTATTTTTAAATTAATTAATGAAACTTATATGTTTTTAATTTGGTGAAATATACATCATTTAGTAATTCGGAATATCAAATATATAATAGGATTATTTTTTGGTATTCTTTTGAAAAACATCAATTCTTGATGAATAGTGAAACCACTTAGTAGAAGATGAAAAAACTGCCTTTTCATTTAAATGAAATTTTACTACATCTATGAATTGAATTTAGAAAATCTGAAATAAATGGTTGTTATTAGTAAGTAAAATTTGGTTCAATAAAATGAAAATATTTTTTGGTGAATAGTAACTTTTCACCTTTATTTACAACGGTTAAAGGTGAATAGGGTAATTTAAGGTAAAAAGAACATGATAATAATACAAAATTAAATTAACACTTATCCTAACCTTATTTTTTGATTAATTTACAACCATGGTTATATTTGGGTCGATTTTGGGACCCCATGGATCAACTTATGGTTGATAATGACACTTCATTTTAATTAACATAAAGTTAATGCAAAAATGACATAAACAAAAAAATTAGTAAATTAATTTTTACATGGGGTTATATATGTTATATTTTTGACTATAAATATTCATTGTAATTAGAAAAATATTTTATAAATCGTGGCAATTTTTTATAATTTGTAGACGTCAAATAAATTAAATTATTTATGACACAATAATGATGCAGTATTTACCTCATTAATAAATGATTTAAATAAATAAGATTAAAAATATTAAAAAAAATATCTAAAACCTGTAAAATTATTATTGGATTACTTTATTTCTACCATGAATCATATTTTCATTTAATTTAATAAGTTTTTGACATTTAGAAACCAAATATCATTATATAATAAAATTATATTTTCACACTTTCCTAAAGAGCGCCCCCTCCCCCTTATAAAATGCCCTCACTTATAACTCATTCCTCACACCTCTAAAGTTTATTTGCTCATCCAAAACCTATCCAAATAAGCTTTAAAAATCTATCTACCACTCCTATAAGGTTTACATTAGTTAGAAGGAACTTCAATAAGTTCCTTTGGATCAAACCAAATGGAGTTACCCAAATTAAAGGTAACAGTTTCTCTTAACTTCTTATATTTTATTTTTCTTCTCAAATCCCTAAACACTTTTTATTAAATTTTTTTATAAAAACTCCAGTATCATAAATATACTAGAATGTTTTTATGAGAAATATTAGAATTACACTTACACACACCTCCATCTAATGGTTAAAGAACATACATTTTTTGTGGATGGCAAACTAACATCCCACGAAATGATGATTGTTTTATTATCTCCTACCGCCTCTCATGGTGGACATTAAAATGGAACTATATTTATATATGATATATATTATGTTTTTGTTTTTGTTATGCTTCTATATTTTAAAATTATATCCTACCTTGATGGTTTCCATAATTGTTAAACATGGTAATTGCATTTGAGAAAATGTGGACTACCGCCCCCTCAAAGTTATATGACTCGTTAATGCCATATGTGGACGTATAAAGGATATATTTAATGATATAATATACGATATTATAATTTAATGATAATATACTTATTTATCATTATGTTTTAATTCCATTAAAGTATGAAATAGAAATGAAAGTAGTGTTCATGCGTACGTACGGCTTACCGTCTCGATGAACGGTGCATTTCATTTCTTATCACCAAATGTTAGGTATTGATATAAATACATATATATACTGGATATATATTATATATATGTTATATAAATCATGAATATAATTCTGTAGATAATATAATTTTTATGACATGAACAACTTATAATGATAAGAAGTTTATTTTGACTCAAGTGCCAAATATCAACAAAATGACCATTATTAACTTAAATGATTGAATAATGTTTATAACATGGTAATAAGTGATATAAAAGGAATAATAAAATTTGAAATGTTTCTCAAGAATGTTGTAATAAACTTTATATTATTATTCATGATATTAAAGAATGAACGGGTCATGTCAAGACATGAGGTAAGGGGTTTCTTATCTCACTTTTAGTTCCGTGATATTTCCATTGATATCCACATATTTATTGCATGTTGTGTATTGTGTACTTATATTTGATATATATATTATAATTATTCTCTTCATATGAATGGTATTCTGTGATTCATTTGGTTTTTATTAACTATTGGTCATACGACTCGATTGAGTACAATGTGGTAAGGGATTTTCATCTCACTTTTTATTCACGTGATATTCATATTATAATTTCCTCTATTTTCCTTTTTTGTGGTTGATTTAATTCCCATGATTGTGTTATTTTGTGTAATATACTCTAATTTATGGGTATTTAAATCTTCATTGTATGATCCTTCTTTCATGGTGTGTATGTTTCAAAAGTTACCAAATCGGTAAGGGACCCTTTCACCCACCTCTTTATAAAAGACTTATTTTTGTTATGTATTTTCATTTATATCTTATTATGTTGGAATATGTTCTTATATATCCTTATTTCTGTAAATTTTATGTCCAAGTGAAGATATAACCTTTTTCTCCCTCATCAACTCATTTTCTGGATTTTAATGAAACATCGTTAGGCTATCGAATTTCTGTAAGGGAACTTCTTTACCCAATTTGAATTCTTTGGGTTAAACATATACTTATCCATTCGGTCGTGCTATGAATATGTGTGAATTACCTTGTATTTATTTACACATAATATCCACTTATATTGGGTTTAATATTATTTTTTATACATAATTATGTTGTTGATTTGTCATTAATCTATGGATACAGTCTTTATAAGGGATTTCGTCTCAATTTACATTCCATTGATACTTCAATGTTGTTATGCACCAATTCACTTGTATATATTGTATATACTGTCCTTTGGCATATTATATCATGAATACCTTTATTCTCATTATTTTATAATGATATGTTTAAATTTTATTCCTCAAATATTTGAATTCAAGCATCTCTCATTTTGCTAAAAACTCTTTAACTAAAACATCATTTTAAATGTTTTAATGATTTATTATTCTAAATATTTCTCATTATAGTCCTTGTTTTAAAAATGGTTTTAAGGATTTATTTATATGGATATTAATGGTTTCAAATTTTAATTCCTTTAAAATCATCAAAGTGGTATGGGACACTTTGATTCAAATATCTCTTCATTAAATGTTTTAAATGGTTTTGATAATGGTTTAACAAAGAATTGATTATTTCAATATCTTGAAATGATATATTGTGATTGCAATGTAGAAATTTTATCTTTCCTTTATGATTTTTTACATGTTCTGAATATGTAATGGTTATTGGGCATTTTTTACGTATACGGGTGGTTCCATGATAAAACTAGGTAGGGTGAGCCCAAGATAGATCTCCAATGCATTGGGTAACAGGACAGAGGTAAAAGTTAATTTTTCTCCTAAGAGATTTAGGGAATATATAGTGTTGAGTATTCCAAGTGTAACTCCCTATGTACCTGTGATAGCTACAATGTATGTTTG
The DNA here is from genome assembly GCA_963277665.1 of Viscum album. Taxonomy (NCBI): domain Eukaryota; kingdom Viridiplantae; phylum Streptophyta; class Magnoliopsida; order Santalales; family Viscaceae; genus Viscum; species Viscum album. Next base: position 154,560,292 of record OY728156.1, on the reverse strand, counting down.
ATATGGATGAAACTTGTTACCTTTATGAGTTATGATTTTTGTGTGTTATTCAGAAATATTATGATTTCATGAGGTATGTTATGATTGAAAAGAATGGTTTCATTGATTTGTGTTTATTGACGGGTTAATGTTTCTTTTATTTATTTTTTAACCATTACTAAGATTTTTATTGTCATCCCAAGTTTTTAAAATGTTTTCTATAGGACTTAAAGATGAATAGGGTCGATGATGGGATCAAGGAAAAGTGATGCTGTCTAAAAAATAGATATAGACAATTTTTATTTTAAGAGTTTTTATTTTACGAAAAAAATTGATATTTAGTAGTAGTGTCTATATGTAAATTTTAATGTTGATATGTAAATTTTAGGACCTAACTCGCTAAAACTATAAACCTGAAAATATTATTAATGTGAACTATTCATTTAATTCAAGAATAGGTATTGTTTTAAGGCCAGGTCCTTATAGTTGGTATCAGAGGTCGGTTTAGATAACATTAGGGGTTAGGGTGTTATTTAAGCATAAGTGACACAACCATAATGGTTAACATATTAGAAAGAGTCTTATCTATTTTATATAAATTGAATTATTTTAAGATAACATGGATAAGTATATCTTAGTATTTACCCTCATCATAAGATATTATATGATGATTTTACTAACATACTCACACTGACCTTTTTGGTTTTAATAAATGGATGGATCTAGCAGGAACCAATGTAATAGTGGATGTAAAGAAAACAGTGATGGTTTTCTGAATGAGAAACTGAATCAAATGGGAGCTATAATGAGAACTCTTGTGGTCATTCTCAACAAACTATGTTAAGTCATTATTGAAAACCTGAAACATGGTGATTTTTATAAGTTATCATATATACAAGAAACAAATCCCTTTATAAGTTCAGGTAATAAACATAAAGGTAATTATGTTAAAAAACATATGTGTCAAGGATGTGGACAGAAACACATAGGAAAATTCCTCAAAGGGACGGGATGATTCTATAGATGTTGGAATGATTTTCATAAATTAAGAAAGTTCCATGAAAAAAGGAAGCATCCATTTGAATATTGGAAATGGAAATAAGTTCTTTCTGAGGGATCAATTGAATGTATTAAATGTGGTGTTCATGGACATTATACGAACAGATGTCCTATGAATATGTTTCGGGAATGGGATCACCAGGATCGTACAAATATATGTTTACCAAAACCTAATGCCATTCAGATTGAGGATGAAGAAACTGACAATGACTAATCAAATTTATGGATTATTTCATAACATATGTTTTGATGTTATTGAATCTTAGGATATGATTCCTGATTTTGTTGTTAGTAATGAAGTATTTCCGAATAAGTTGGTAAGGAATTGTTAATGGATCATGAAGAACATTTAATAAGTAATAAATGAACATATAAGGGATTCAAGAGAGTTATGGTAGATTTTAATATGATGAAATGCATAAAAGTATTAGGTATATTTTGATGATGGGATTACATTGGAAGACATTTTATAGTATCTGTAACCCAGAATTTTTATATATGAAAATGATATTAAAGTAATAATTATCTTATCTATTGATTATTAATGGTTGAATTTTATTTTGGTAGAATCTATATTCTTATTATAGGAATATGGTGATTTAGGTTTTTATGGAAATGATTAACCTATCATAGAGAATAAGTTATTTTTTTAATTACACTTCGGTATGAAACTTTAACAGTAGTCTATTTTATTTGAAGATAAATGTTAAGATTTACTATAGAAGACTATGTGATTAAATCCTTCTGAGGTTTGGGTTAAAACTTTAGTTTAGGTTATTTTGAATAATTTTAAGAACAATTGTATATTGAATGGTATTTCTCGAAATTTCGGTTTTTTGGTTGAATTTTTGAGGTTAAGATTAGTATTTATTTTTATAAAAGATTATCCTTTTGGGGATTATCTAATCTTGTACAAACCTTTTTGGTTTTTGGTGATGTCTAAAGACAGGGTAAATATATTGTTCATCTTTTGTGGATCATGTGATATGATAGAAGTTGATTCTAGTGATTTTGACGTGACCAATTAAGTTTTAATACTCATTGATTATAGAAAATAATAGTTTTTTATAGATACTTATTAAAGGATAAAACTCCACATGAAGGTAAGTATATTTCCTTATGTTATTATTCTATGTAGTAAATGAATTCCTCAAAATTATGAAAAGAAACTTAAAACAAAATCTTTGTCGTTTTACATTTCCTACTGGACAATCAAAGACTGTTTAACACATCACAAGTTTGTGATTTTCTAATGGTTAACTTTCTCCTAATCATATTTTCTATAAATCTCCATCAAAACTTGATGGTTAGTTTTTCTTCCATATCCATGATTTCCCTACATGGAATCCTAGTATGGGTTATCTTAGGTAACATTTTTATTTCTTTTTCTATCTTTTAATGTGATAGTTTAATTGACTATTTTTACGATGTGGGACTTTAAATGATGTTTCTGAGCCCAATTTTAAAATTGTGAGGACGCAATTTCCAAAAGGGGGAAGGATGTAACATACCATGTAAATAAAGAACATGAAAATTTCATATTTATTAATATTTTTTAATTAAATATTAATTTAATTTAAAGGGGATGCTATGTTTGATGGAGTACCCGATACGCAACAACATGTTTCATTGAAATCTTACATTGCATATTAATAATATATTATTACTATTTTAAATGGTAGTTAACGCCTAGTATTTGTATTAGTGAGAATGAATATATATAACTAAAATATGATTATATATGTTTTTTAAATGTTTTTACATTTATCCAATAAATATTATAGGCTTATAATGTGACTGAATCTAATTATATGCCTAAATACTCTAATATTCGTTAAAAGGTCAATTTACCACCATTTGATGGAGAACATTCTTTAAAACTGGTTTTGGTAAATATTATATGTTATATTTTACCAAATAAAATTATTCATTAGAATCGGGACATCAAAATTTACTTTGGGTAAATTTTTTGTATTTTTATGATTAAATTCCTTTTTTAATGAATAGTGAATTATACTATATTTTAAATCAAAATTGTGTTTTAATCTAATTTATATATATGGTTAGATTATATTTTCAATTGGTTTTAAAGTGTAATTTATTTAAATTTTTACCATTTAATCCAATTTTTTTCATTGAAATTAATTTTACTTTGAAATTGGACATAAACAAGTATCAATCTTTTGATAGTTATTGTTTCTTAAAAACACGCTATTTGTTTTGACAATGATAATTAATTTTAAATTAATTAATGAAAATTATATGTTATTAATTTGGTAAAATAGACATAATTTTTTAATTCGGAAAATCGAATATAGCATAAGATGAATTTTTTGAATTTTTCTGAAAAACATTAATTTTTAATTAATAGTGAAACCACTTAGTAGTAGTTAAAAAACTGACTTTTCATTTAAATGAAATTTTATAGATTCTATGAATTTAATTTCAAAAATATGACATACATGGTTGTTATTAGTTAGTAAAATATGGTTCAATAAGATGAAAATAAATTTTTTTGAATAGTAACTTTTGACTTTTAATTACCGCAGTTAAAGGTAAATAGAGTAATTCTTGGTAAAAAAAATATTATAATAATAAAAAATTACTTTAAAACTTATCATAACCTTATTTTTTGACTCATTTACGACCATGGGAATCTTTGGGTCGATATTGGGATCCCATGGAGCCACTTATGAGTGATAATGTCACTTTATTTTAATTAACTTAAAGTAAATGAAAAAATGTTATAAACAAAAGAAATATGTAAATTAATTTTTACATGGGGTTATATATATTATCTTTTCAACTATAAATATTAATTGGAAATATAAAACTATTTCCTACATCATGTTATTTTTTTAATAATTTTTAGACATCAAATAAATTAAATTATTTATGACACAATAATGATGTAGTATTTACCTCATTAATAATTGATTTAAATAAATAAGATTATAAATATTAAAAAAATATCAAAAACCTGACCAATTCTTATTGGAGGATTTTATTTCTACCATGAGTCATCTTATCTTATACTTTAATTAGTTTTGGACTTTTAGACACTGACTATCATTGTATAATAAAAATAATATTTTCACACTTTCCTAAAGAGCCCCTCTTCCCCATTATAAAAATCCATCACTTCTAACTCATTCCTCACACCTCTAAATCCCATTGTATCATACAAAACCTATCTAAATAAGCAATAAAGATCCCTCTACTCCTCATAGAATATTTACATTATGCATAACGCACTTCAAGAATTTATTTTGGTTCAAACCAAAGGGAGTTACACAAATTAAAGATAACGGCTTCTCTAAACTTATATTCTTTTATTTTACTTCTCAGGACCCTAAACCCTTTTTAGTCCATTATTTTATAACAAACCCAGTATCCTAAATATACTAGGATGTTTTTATGAGAATTATTTGAACTACACGTACACACACCTCCATCTAATGGGTGAAGAACATATTGTTTCTGTGGATGGAAAACTAACGTCTCACGAAAAAATGATTGTTCAATTATCTCCTACTGCCTCTCATGGTGTCCATTAAGACAGAACTATATTTATATATGATATATATTATGTTTATGTTTTCTTTATTCTTCGGTATTTTACATTTATATCCTTCCTTTATGGTTCCCATAATGGGTAAACCTGATAATTTCATTTGAGGAAGTGGGGACTACTGCCACCTCAAAGTGATATGACTCGTTAATTCCATATTTGGAACTCTAAAGGAGAGAGTTAATGATATTATATATGATATTATAATGTAATTATAATATATCTATGTATCATTATGTTTTAATTCCATTAAATTTTGAAATAGAAATGAAAGTAGTGTTCATGCGTACGTACGGCTTACCGTCTCCATGAACAGTGCATTTCATTTCTATCTCAAAATGTTATGTACAATTATAAATAAATATATATACTGGATATATATGATATATATGATATCTAAATCATGAATATAATTCTATATATAATATAATTTTTACCACATAAAACAACATGTAATTACAAGAAGTTCATTTTTTACTGAAGTGCCAAATATCGACAAAACGACCATTATTAATATAAATGATTGAATAATGTTTAGAACATGGTAAAAAGTGATATAAAAAGAATAATAAACTAGGAAAATGTTTTTATGAAAGTTGAAATTAACTTGAGCTTATTATTCAGGATTTTAATGAATGAACGGGTCATGTCAAGACACGAGGTAAGGCGTTTCTTATCTCACTTTTAGTTCCGTGAGATTTCCATTGATCGCCACTTATTTATTGCATGTGTTATATTGTGTACTGCCATTTGATATATATATTATAATGATTATCTTCATATTCATGGTATTATGTGATTCATTTGGTGGTTATTAACTTTTGGTCATACGACTCGATTGAGTACAACGTGGTAGGGGATTTTCATCTCATTTTTTATTCCCGTGAGATTCATATTATAATTTCCACTATTTCATCATTGTGGTGGATGTACTGCCCATGATTGTATTATTTTTTAATATAATCTAATTTATTGGTATTCACATCTTTATTTTATGATCCTTATTTTATGGGGTGTATGTTTCAAAAGTTACCTAATCGGCAAGTGAACCCTTCACCCACCTTTTTTAAAGACTTATTTTTGTTATGTATTTTAATTTACATCTTCCTTTGTTCGGATATGTTCTTTTAGATCCTTATTATTGTAAATTTTATGTCTGAGTGAACAGATACCATTTTTCTCTCTCATCAACTCATTTTATGAATTTTAATGTGACGTCATTAGGCTGTCAAATTTCTATAAGGGGACTTCTTTACCCAATTTGAATTCTTTGGGTTAAACTTCTACTTATTCATTATGTCGTGCAATGAATATGTGTGAATAACCTTTGATTATTTTCCACATAATATCCACTTATATTGGGTGTAATATAATTTTTCACACATAATTATGTCATTGATTTATCCTTAATCTAAGGATACCGTCATTATAAAGGATTTTGTCTCAATTTACATTCCATTGAGACTTCAATGTAGTTATTAACCAATTCACTCTTATATGGTGTATATACTGTCCTATTCCATATTATATCATGAATCCCTTAATTCTCATGATATTATAAAGTTCTGATTAAACTTTATTCCTCAATTATTTGAATTCAAGTATCTCTCATTTTGTTAAAAACTCTTTAACTAAAATATCGTTTTAAATGTTTTAATGATTTATTAATCTAAATATTTCTCATTGATGTCCATGTTTTCAAAATGGTTTAAAGAATTCATTTATATGGATATTAATGTTTTAAAATATTAATTCATTTAAATTCTTCAAAGTGGTTTGGGACACTTTGATTCAAAAATATCATTAATAAATGATTTAAATGGTTTTGAAAATGGTTTAATAGATCATTGATTGTGGAAATTTCTTGAAATGATATATTGTGATTGCAATTTGGAAATGATATATTTCAGTTATGATTGTTTTACATGTTCTAAATATGTAATGGTTATTGGGAATTTTGTATGTATATGGGTGGTTCCATGATAAACCTAGGGAGGGTGAGCTCGAGATAGCTCTCCAATGCATTGGGTAACATCACAGAGGTAAACGTTGATGTTTCTCCTATGATATTTACGGAATATACTATGATTGGTATTCCAAGTGTAACTCCCTACATTGTTGTGATAGGTATAAAGTAATTTTGATATGGATGTTACTTGTTACCTTTATGATTTATGATTTTTGTCTGTTATCCATAAATATTATGATTTCATGAGTTATGTTATGATTGAAATGTATAGTTTCATTTATTTGTGTTTATTGATGGGTTAATGTTTCTTTTCTTTATTTTATAACCCTTACTAAGATTTTTATTCTCATCCCAAGTTTTTGAAATATTTTTCATAGGAATTAATGATGAATAGGGTCAAGGATGAGATCAAGGAAAAGTCATGCTGTCTAAAACTCAGATCTAAACATTTTTCAGTTTATGTGTTTTTATTTTATGAAAAAAAATTGATACTGAGTAGTACTGTCTACATGTAAATTTTCAAGTTGATATATAATGTTATGACCTAACTCCCTAAAACTCTAAACCTGAACCTCAAAGTGAATTATTCATTTAATTCAAGATTAGGTAATGTTTTATGGTCAGGTTCTTATAGTTGGTATCAGAGGTCAGTTTAGATAACTTTAGAAGTTAGCGTGTTATTTAATCTTAAGTGACATAACTATAATGGTTAACATATTAGAAATAGTCATAGGTTTTTATATAAATTGAATGATTTTATGATAACATGGATAAGTATATCTTAGTATTTACCCACCTCATGATATATTATATGATGATTTTACTAATATAGTCACACTGACCTTTTTGGTTTTAGTAAATTGTTGGATCTAGTAGGCACCAATGTAACAGTGGATGGGAAGAAAACATTCACGGTTTTATCAATGAGAAACTGAATTAAATGGGAGATGCAATGAGAACTATTGTGTTTATTCTCAACCAAAAATGTGGCGTTATGATTGAAAACCTGGAACTTGGTGATTATTTTACGGTATTATATATGCGAGAAACAAATCCCCTAAAAATTTTAGGTAATATAAATACATGTAAGTATGTTCAAAAACATATGTGTCAAGGATGTGGACAAAAACACCTAGGAAAATGCATCAATGTGATGAGAATATGCTATCGATGTGGGAATGATGGTCATAAAGCAGGAACCTTCCATGGAAAAATAAATTATCCTGGTTACTCTAGGAAAGAGAAATATGTTCTTTCTGAGGGATCAATTGAATGTTTTAAATGTGGTGTGCATGGTAATTATACTAACAGATTTCAAACAAATATGTTTCTAAAATAGGATCACCAGGATCATACAAATATATGTTTACCAAAACATAATGCCATTCTGATTCAGGATGAAGAAACTGACATTAACGAATGAAAGGTATGATTGTTTCTAATCATATGTTTTGATATTATTGAATCTTTGGATATGAATTATGATTTTCTTAGAAGGAATGAATTATTTCAGAATAAGTTTATAAAGAATTGTTAATGGATCATGACGAACGTTGAATGAGTATGATTTGAACATATAAGGTATTCAAGAGAGTTATGATAGATTTTAAGATGATGAAATACATAAAAGTATTAGGACTCTTTTGATGATGGAATAACATTGTAATACTTTTTATAGTATCTGTAACCCTGAAGTATGATATATGAAAATGTTATTCAAGGAATAATTATCTTTTCTTTTGAAGCGTAATGGTGGAATTTTATTTTGGGAAAATCTAGGTTTATATTATAGACATATGGTCATTTGGGTTTTTTATAGAAATGATTAACCTATCATAGAGAATATGTGATTTTTTTTAATTACACTTTAGTATTAGACTTTAAGAGTAGTTGATTTTTTTGGAGATAAATGTTATGATTTACTGTGGAAGACTATGTGATTAAATCCTTTTAATTTTTGGGTTACAATCATAGTTTGTTTTATTTGGAATAATTTAAAGGAAAATTGTATATTGAATTGTATTTCTTGGACTTTTGGATTTTTTGTTGAATTTTAGAGATTAAGAGTAGTATTTCTTTTTATAAAGTATTTTCCTTTTGGGGATTATCTTATCTTGCACTAGACTTTTGGGTTTTTGGTGATGTCTAAATATAGGGGAAATATATCGTTCATCTTATTTGGATCATGTGATACTCTAGAAATTGATTCTAGTGATTTTGATGTGACCAAGTAAGTTTTAATTCAATTTTTTTGGAGAAAAGAATAGTTTTTTATAGAAACTTATCAAAGGATGAAACTATACTTGAAGGTAAGTATATTTCCTTTATGTTCTTTTTCTATGTAGTAAATTAATTCTTCAAAATTATTAGAAGGAAATTAAAACACAAACGTTGTCAGTTTACATTTCCTGCTGGGTAATCAAAGACCGTTTAACACATCAAAAGTTTGTGATTTTCTGGTGGTTAAGATTTTCTTAATCATATTTTCTATAAATCTCCAACAAAATTTGATGGTTAGTTTTTCTTCCATATCCATATTTTCTTTACATGTAAACCTAGTATGGGTTATATCGGGTAACATTTTTATTTGATTTTATTTCTTTTAAAGTGATATTTTTATTGACTCTTTTTCCGAATGAGACATCAAATGATGTTTCCGAGCCTAGTTTCAAAATTTTGAGGATGAAATTTCCAAAATGTGGGAAGGATGTAACATCCCAGAAAAATAAATGAAATGAAATTTTCATATTTATTAATATTTTTGGATTAAATATTAATTTTAATTTAAAGGGGATGCTATTTTTGATGGCATACCCTATACGCAACAACGGGTTTCATTGAAATATTATGTTGCACACTAATAATATAATATTATTATTTTAAATGGAAGTTAACGCATAATCGTTGTATTGGTGATAATGAATATAGAAAACTAAAATATGATTATACATGTTTGTTAAATGTTTTTACAATTATACAATAAATTTTAGAGACTTAAAATGTGAATGAATCTAATTTTTAGCATAAATACTCTAATATTATTTATAAGGTCGATTTATTGCCTTTTAATGGAGAAACCTCTTTAAACCTAGTTTTGGTAAATATTATATATTCTATTTGAACAAATTAAATTATTCTTCAGAATTGGGACATCAAAATTTAATTAGGGTAAAATTTTTAGACTTTTTATGATAAAATTCATTTTTTAATGAATGGTGAAAAATATTGTATTTTAATTCAAAACTGTGTTTTAAAATAATATATTAATATGGTTAGATTATATTATTAATGGGTTTTAAAGTGTAATTAAATTATATTTTTACCATTTAATCCAATTATGGTCATTTTAATTAATTTCACTTTGAAATTGGACATAAACAAGTATCTATATTTTGATAGTTATTGTTTCATAAAAACATGTTATTTTTTTGCAAAAGAAATTAATTTTAAATTAATTAATGCAACTTCTATATATTGAATTTGGAAAAATATAAACCATTTTTGAATTCAGAATATCAAATATAGCATAGGCTTAATTTTCTGTATTTTTCTGAAAAACCTCAATTTTTTGATTAATAGCGAAACCACTTAGTAGTAGTTAGAAAAATGAACATCTCATTTAAATGAAATTTTACTACTTCTATGAATTGAATTTAGAAAATCTGATATACATGGTTGTTATTATTAAGTAAAATTTGGTTCAATAAGATGAAAATTGTTTTTAGTGAATAGTAACTTTTGACTTTTATTTACCACAGTTAAAGGTAAATAGGTTAATTAAAGGTAAAAAGAATATTATAATAATACCAAATTAACTTAACAATTTATCTAAACTTATTGGATGAGTCATTTACAACAATGGGAATCTTTGGGACGATTTTCGGACCCCATGGGGCCACTTATGAGTGATAATGAAACTTTATTTCAATTAACTTAAAGTAAATGTAAAAATGACTTAAAAAATCTTTTAGTAAATTAATTTTTACATGGGGTTATATATGATATCATTTCAAATATAAATATTAATTGGAAATATAAAAATATTTTATACATCATGGTATTTTTTATAATTTTTAGAAGTAAAATAAATTATATTATTTATGTCACAATAATGATGCAATATTTACCTCATTTATAAATGTTTTAAATAAATAAGATTATAAATATTAAAACAATATACAAAACCTGTCCAATTCTTATTGGATGATTTTATTTCTACCATGGTTAATATTATCTTATAATTTAATTAGTTTTGGACTTTTAGAAACTGAATATCATTTTATAATAAAATAATATTTTCACACTTTCCTAAAGAGCCCCTCCTCCCACTTATAAAAAGCCCTCTCTTCTAACTCATTCCTCACACCTCTATAGCCCCTTGAATCATCGATCTCCTGACCAAATAATCTCTAAAGATCCATCTCCTCCTCCTAGAGGCTTTACATTAGGCATAAGGAACTTCCACAAGTTATTTTTGTTCAAACCAAAGGGAGTTACCCAAATTAAAGGTAATAATTTTTCTTAACTTCTTTTCATATATTTTACTTCTCAAACCCCTAAACTCTTTTTATTATATTATTTTATAAAAAAAATAGTATCCTCAATATACTATGATGTTGTTATGAGAAGTATTCTAAATACACGTACACACACCTCCATCTAAAGGGTGAAGAACTTACTGTTTCTATGGATGGAAAACTAATGTCTTACGAAACAATGATTGTTTGATTATCTCCTACTGCCTCTCACGGTGTCTATTAATATGGAACTATATTTATATATGATATATAATATGTTTATTTTTTTTATGATACTATATTTTACATTTATATCCTACCATTAAGGTTTCCATAATGGGTAAACACGATAATTTCATTTGACGAAGTGCGGACTACCACCCCTTCAAAGTGATATGACTCGTTAATGAAATATGTGGATGTATAAAGGATATAGTTAATGATATTATATATGATATTATAATGGAATTATAATATTAATGTTTATCACTATGTTTTAATTCCATTAAAGTATGAAATAGAAATGAAAGTAGCGTTCATGTGTACGTACGGCTCACCGTCTCCATGAACGGTGCATTTCATTTCTTATATCCAAATGTTTTGTACTATTATAAATATATATATATATATACTGTATATATAAAATATATATTATATCTAAATCATGAATATAATTTTGTAGATAATGGACTTTTGACTACATGAACAACTTGTAATTATAAGAAGTTAATTTTTGACTCAAGTGCCAAATATCGACAAAATGACCATTATTAACTTAAATAATTGAATAATGTTTATAACATGGTAATAAATGATATAAAAGGAATAATTAACTTGGAAAAGGTTCTTATGAAAGTTCAAATTAACATTAGCTTATTATTTCGGATATTAAAGAACGAATGGGTCATGTCAAGACACGAGGTAAGGGGTTTCTTAATTCAGTTTTAGTTCTCGGAGATTTCCATTGATCGCCACTTATTTATTGCATTTGGTGTATTGTGTACTGAAATTTGATATATTTTATAATAAATCTCTTAATATTCATGGTATTCTATGATTTATTTGGTGGTTATTAACTTTTGGTCATACTACTCGATTGAGTACAATGTGGTAAGGAATTTTCAATCTCAGTTTTTATTCCTATGAGATTTATATTATAATTTCCACTATTTCCTTTTTTATGGTGGATGTACTACCAATGATTTTATTATTTGTTTAATATACTCTAATTTATGTTAATTTTCATCTTCATTGTATGATCCTTCTTTCATGGGGTTTATGTTTCGAAAGTTACCTATTTGGTAAGGAAACCTTTCAGCAACCTCTTATAAAAAGACGTATTTTTGTTATGTATTTTAATTTACATCCTATTATGTTGGGATATGTTCTTATATATCCTTTTTGATGTAAATTTTATGTCTGAGTGAATATATAACCTTTTTATCTCTCATCAACTAATTTTCTGAATTTTAATGTGACGTCGTTAGTCTGTCAAATTTCTATAAGGAAACTTCTTTACCCAATTTGAATTCTTTGGGTTCAACATCTACTTATTCATTATGTCTTACTACGAATATGTGTGAATAAACTTGATTGTTTCCCACTTAATATCCACTTATATTTTCTGTATAATTATTTTTTACACATAATTATGTCATTGATGTATCGTAAATCTAAGGATACCGTCTTTTTAGGGGATTTCGTCTCAATTTACATTCCATTGAGACTTTAATGTTTTTATGCACCAATTCACTATTATATGGTGTATATACTTTCCTTTGGAATATTATATCATGAATCCAATTATTTTCATGATATTATAAAGTTGTGATTAAATTTTATTCCTCAATTATTTGAATTCAAGCGTCTCTCATTTTGTTAAAAACACTTTAACTAAAATATCATTTTAAATGTTATAATGATTTATTATTCTAAATATTTCTCATTAATGTCCATGTTTTCAAAATGGGTTTAAGGATTTATTTATATGTATATTAATGGTTTAAAATGTTAATTCCTTTAAAATATTCATAGTGATATGGGACACTTTGATTCAAAAATATCTTTATTAAAGGTTTTAAATGGTATTGAAAATGGTTTAATAAAGAATTGATTATGTCAATATCTTGAAATAAAATATTGTGATTTCAATGTGTAAATGTTATATTTACTTTATGATTGTTTTATATGTTCTGAATATGTAATCGTTATTGGGCATTGTTTATGAATATGGGTGGTTCCGTGATAAACCTAGGGTGGGTGAGCCAGAGATAGCTCTCTAATGCATTGGGTAACGTGGCTAAGGTAAAGGTTAATGATTACCCTAAGAGATTTAGGTAGTATACTGTAATGGGTATTCCAAGTGTAACTCCCTACATATATACAATATATACAATGTATGTTTTATGTGGGTGCCAATTATTAACTTTATGGTTTATGATTTTTGTGTGTTATTCATAAATCTTTTGATTTCATGAGGTATGTTATGATGGAAAAGTATGGTTTCATTGATTTGTGTTTATTGATAAGTTAATGTATCTTTTCATTATTTTATAACCCTTAATGATATTTTTATACTCATCCCAATTTTTTGAAATGTTTCAACAGGACTTAAATATGAATAGGGTTAAGGATGGGATCAAGAAAAAGTCATGATGTCTAAAACTCGGATCTAGACATTTTTTATTTTAAGAGTTTTTATTTTATAAAAAAATTGATACTGAGTAGTTGTGTATACATGTAAATTTAAAAGTTCATTTGTATATGTTATGAAATAACTCTCTAAAACACTAAACCCAAAAATATCCTCAATGTGAATTATTCATTTAATTCAAGATTATGTAATTTTTTAAGGTCGGGTCCTTTTACAGCAAGGTTAGCCCGCACGGTTTTCCAAACCATGAAGAAACCATATGTCCCTCTCTGTCAAAGAAGAATAAGTCTACACAATTTCATATGGAGGAAGAATTCCAATGTGCCAAGACATGCAGCCTGGACAATTCCAATGTCCCAAGTGCATGGTTTCCCTTGGGATAGCTCACAGTTTCCCCTAACCATGTGCCACGTGTTGTAATGTCCAAAATCATTGTTGTCCTTCGAAAACTCTCTGGAAAACCTAGAAAAAAATAGAAGACAGAAAAATAACAACGGAATAAATCAAAATTAAATCATGGATGTGACACAAAAAATATGTTGATGAAAAATTTGATGTACTGCTACACGGTGATGGTTAGTTGCGTGCACACTTTAATGATATTTTTACTTATCATTTGATGGGAAAGAGGGTATATAATGCTGTTTTAATGATCATAATAACATTTCAGAATATATAGAAAACTGTATTAATTGTTTTTTGATAAAAACATGGATTTAGATGTGGTAAAGAATAGTAGAAAATAAATTGTTCAGTTAAGGAAATTAACTCTTCATTGAAATGAATCATTTTGAACTCCTCTAAAGGGCTCTAGGGTTGGTATTATTGGAAGAATATAACACATTGAATGTTTCTACGAATATTTATATGATATATTAGTAGTTTTTTATGATCTAGGAGGCTCAATGTGTTGTAACGAAGTAAGGTGGGATGTTCCCTTTTATAATTGAGGTAAATGATAATTTTGGAATTTTTCAAAAGATTAAATAATAATAAATTAATTGGCAAGGAATATTCTTAAAAATGGACATAGATTAAAAGATAAGGTATTATAATGTTTTAGTACCATCAAACAATATAATGTATACATGTTTTGGTGTTATTTTAAACATTATTATATTGATTAACCAAATGTTAATCATTTTTTATTTTATCATTGGTAACAATTTTTTCAATAGTAAAGGGTTGTAATTTTTACTTATATGGTGAAAAATGGATCATAAATGGATGATTTATACTAGTGTAAACCATATCATATACGACTGTTCTTAATTAATTTTTATTATTATTTTTAATTATTTTAAAAAAAATTATTTTGTTCAAATATCATTATAGCCGATTTTGACGTTATTCATTTTATTTGAATTAAAATACAAAAATAAAAACTTGAAATAAGAATTTAATCTTATCAAATAAGACTTATATGTAATATTCAACTAAAAAAATCATAGAAATCTATAAATTACTCAAATTATTTCACTTTAAATATTTTTAAAATCATTTCTATTTTTGTAAGTTGAATAAATATTGTTTTGTACAAGTGTAAGCATTCAAGGTAATTATATAATACCTAACATTTATAAATAAATTACCATCACTAATATTATTTTATTATTAACAAAAATTACTATTAATATTCATTAATAACTAGATTTTTTCTTTAGGTGAACACATAATGAATATTTAAAACAAAGAGAAAGATGTTCAATAACTTTCTTTGATTTAAATAATATATAAGTAATTTTCATGGAAATTATATGTTAAAAAAATATATTTAGATAATAAGGTGATAATTTTAGAATTACCTCCATCCAATAAGAAATATGATATTAAATTATGGCCATATCACTTAGTTTCCATCTAGATTAACATTATTTAATCTTTACCAAGGTGATAAATTTTATCACAATTACTATTTAGGTTGACAAAAAAAGGGTCCAATTTAATAAATGTTAATCTTCCGATTCTAAATTTTTGATACATTTTATTAAATTCAAAACCTAATAGTGGAAGTAAATAATTTAAAAATTAGTTCTGAAAATGTGATGAAAAATACTCTTTTAGAAAAATATAGTTTTTAAGCTTAAAACTGTATTTATTCTTATACAATAACTATAAAAAATTATATGAATGTTAAAATGTTTTATTTAATAGATTATATATAAATTTCATTAAAATAATTCATATATAGTGATAAATTTATTTTATTATGTAAAAATAAATAGCGCGTAAGAAAAACGTTTTTTAGGAAAATACATATTTACCTATCAAATTTTTTTTAACTAAATTCAAACATAAATGTTATTCAAATCGGATTAATTTTACTTTCTAAAATATTAAAAAAATTAATTTATTTTAAAACTAAATGGAACTTTTTATAAACATCTTTCTATAAAATTAGTGTTTTTTCTATTCCTTAAAAAAATAAATCTTTTCAAAAAAATCTCAAAAAATTATCCAAATATATTTTTAATATGAAAATTTCATAAATTATGTTATCTTTATAAAATAAAATTTCAAAATTTTTAAAATTATTAATAAAATTTTCTCACAAAAACAAATAATTTTTTTTTGATGAAATCATATTTTTGAATAATAAAATGACTTTACTATAAATTGGATGACTATTTTTTAATAATATATAAATAAATTTATTTTGTGTAGGAAATTTATATATATATCATTATGTAGTTAATAAAATTCATTGCCTTTAATTTTATGGATATCTGATAACTATCACTAATAATAAAAAGTTAATAATGTATAATGTTTTAGTTAAACATGTTGTTGCATGTAGTGCAATATATCAATGAAATAATATTATTTAAAGTGATATATTTTATAAAATCTCAGGGTGTTACAATATCCACCAACTTAATACATATCTTCTATGGAATTTTAAATTTTTCTTGGTAATCAAAGGTTTGATATTTGAAAAGTCCTTTTTGGAAAACCCAAATTGTAAAAAGGGTTAATAAAACACTCCCTTAAAAAAGAGGGAAATGGAAGTATGAAGGTCACAAAAAAGGTATAAAATAGTATAATTAAATGGAATGTGAAAAAATTGATATAGAATAGAAAAAACAACCAAGAATTAACAGAGAGTGATAGAGAACATGGTGATGAAAAAGTTAACAAAAAAACATGGATCAATGAGGGGTTAAAAGAAGAGAATTTCATCAGAATTGAATCTTATAGAATAAATTTTTTGTCTTAATATCCATTTACTATAGTAGATTCATTTTACTAAAATAGATATTAATAAAATAATTAAATATACTTAAATGAAAAGTAATATTTCATCTTTTAATCAATTTTCACCACAATATAACCCATTTCTCTAAATGAAGAGGATTCAAGAAGAATTATTTATTAATTAAGAACTAAAATAAAATCCAATGTATTTAAAAAGTATATCATGTTATTCTTCCCATACATATGAATTAACCAAAACAGAAAATGGTTAGCACAAGGTATGATAATCCCAAAATGAATAAAACTTAGGATAATACATTTAACTACAAAATTTTCTAAAGTAAAAAAATGATCTATTTATATCATTTCATAAATAGTATGATACCCCAAATAATTATATTAAACTCAACATTAATAAAGGTTTTATCCTAAAAAAATATATCATAACGTTTAGCTTAAATCTCAAAATTTTAAATTGTATTCTTCCCAATGAATTTTTTAATGTTAAATCACAGGATACACCTAAAGGTTACATATAGCTCAACCAAATTAAATATATCCCATATATAATTAATATCCATGATTAATTACTATATAATCATGTAATTTAGTTAACTTCACCGAAATATCATAAATCAATTTTATATACTAACCAGAAATGTATTCCATAACATGATAATAAACTCTATAAAATCATCACCTTCTCAATGAATAACTTTCAAACATAAAGATTATATATTTCTCTATATCCATTAGTCTAAAATTAACAAATAATAATATCATATACCAACCATAATGGTTATTTAGACTTCAATAGGTTATCAAAATCGGATCACTTAAGACATTAAAAGGTGGTGTTGATGACTTTAATCTTATAATCTCCCTTAAAATTATAAACCCATGATGATATCCAAAATATTTAAGTTAACCACATAGAAAAACGAATATACTTAAAAAATTTACATAATACTTATTATTTAAATATTTTCATAACTATTGAATATATTCCATAAATAAAAAAATGAAATAAACATTGTCAAATATGACCTAAATAACATTTTATTAAATCACCAAACAATTTCAAGGTTACCAATACTATCAATGTAATTCATATATTTATCCAAAATAAACATTATTAACTCAACACCATACACATATTAAGGTTTACCTTTTCCCTTAATCACGTTTTCTTTAAAAATTTCACCTTACCACTAAATAACTTTTCTTAGTTGTCAGTACAATTACAAGTATTTTTTAAAATCATTTACAAAAAATATATTAGAATAATACTTATATGTTTCTAAATTTTTATAAAAAATATATCATTAGAATAACTCTTATACAAAATTATTATAGAATCAAAATAAATAAATACATCAATCAACCCAATTCATTCTCAAACCAGTAATTAGGATCCATCATCTTATTTCGCAATATATATTTCCTAGATTATGATATATGAATCATTTTTTAATATTCATCAGAAAAAATTTAATTACAATTCTTAATTTTAACATATTAAATACCTTTAAAACATCCAAAACCTTTTATACATCATTCAAAGTCTCTTCTTCATCATCAATAAAACTGTTACTCCTAAAACCTTGCTAATTATTTGCTCAGCATTTCCCCTTCGTACATCAATTTCCATAATGACCATACTATCCCAATTTAAAGCATTAAACCATCAAGGATACCATTGTGAGACCATTACTCTCATCAATTGAATTAAATGAACTGTTTATTTTTTCTTTTAAAATTACTTACTTTTTGCCATTCCTTCCCACACTAAAAACTTATTCTCATTCCTCTAAGACACTCACTTGAGTGCTTCTTTCCACAATATAGACTTATTTATAAATGAATATTCTTACTTATATGGTATTTATGAAATTACAACATTATCTTATTAGGTGTGCTATGAAACTCACCAAAGATGATATTTTTAATCATTTTTTGAGATAACTAATTAGCCATAATCATAAAGTTTCACATTACAGCTCATTTTCATCTGGTTTGTCATGAGGAAAATCATTCGATTATCTGTTATCATTAACATGAATCCTCCTAGCTCCATACATTGACTAAATCCAAACAATCATAGTGTATGAAAAAATAGTAATAGTGAAGAATCATGAAAAATCATTTATAAGATGTCTAAATCATGGAACCTACTCTTAAATCTATGACACCTTAGGTTTAACATAGTTCATCCATGATTATTTCCAAAATTTTATATTTTTATCCCTTACATAGACTTATACTTATGGTTATTATTAAGGTTTTCTCATCCTAGTTTCCAAAGGATAACTAAACCTTGCTTTGATACAAACTATAGTGACCCATACTATTCATACATAGATATCACATCTTAATAAATGAATATTCATTTCATAACATAAAGATAAATAAAAAAATAGTACAAGTATAATGCCTTTGGAAACATGGCCATATAAAAAACTTCTTCGTTAAATATCAACATCATCACCCACTAAGTTCTTTTTAACCTGCACATTTATTAGATTTATCATGCTTAGTACTTTTTATTAATAAACATGGTAAATGAATCATAATAAAGGGTGATCTTAGATTATATTTAGGGGTAAAAAATATAGATATAAATGATCACTTAAGAATAAAATGGACATAAGGGTATGAGAACATGATAATAATATTTGAGATCTTATATTTTATATGAATTAGAGAACCTGATCCATGGTAGCATAATTTTGGAAAAAGATATAATTATATTTCATACACATATGTATAGAAACCCATTTCCTTAGTAGTCATGGATGCTTTACAAGGTTATCAAACTAGAATGGGTTCACTCCCCAAACCATAATAGTAGTATATGTTCACTTCAAGAATATCATAGTGTACAAATTCCCTTACTAAATTGGGTTTACTCCCCATTCTAGTTAGGTTTATCTCTTGAGAAATCAATATTTTTCCAATGAATTTTATAGAGATATTTTTCCCACACATCATATAATGAAAAAGTATATATATTTTCACCAAATCATAAATAATTCATCTCATTAAAATCCATGAAAATAAATGGGTTTAATAGTTATTTAATCATAACATAACCCATATAAAAGAAATGGGATTCATAAACTTTTCACCATTCCATCATAGCATAAACATTAGAAAAAATGGGCTTCCTATACATATTGTCATCATAAACATAAATCATCTAGAGAATGAATAATAATGGTGTCGTTATATCATATTCCAAGTAAAACATAAGTGAGATCAAAGGGTTTTTATTAACAGAATTATCATTTAAATATCATTAAACCATTCATAAGAAAAATAGCCTTCCCATTTAGAAATATATATTAAAAAAATTGAAAATATATAAAGTAAAATATTTTATTTTAAAATAAACATTTAAAATTTTAAATTAATCATAAAATAATTTCGTGGTTATGATGACAGGTCATGTTGTATAAGTTATAAAAAATTCCTTTCATAATTTTGTAAAAATTAAAAAATGTAATGGTTCATAAAATGAAAAGAATGTTAATTAAAAAAACATTTTTAAAAAATAATATCATGGTAAAAAATAATAATTTAAAAATTATACTATAAATGTAAAAATATTGTTTAAAACATGTTTATAAAACATGGATATGGAAGAAAAACATTTCTGTTGAAGATAGAAATGAAATAAATTTTCCTTTAAAAAATATTTTAGATCTATTGAGTAAAAAAGTATGAGGATATTAAAAGTAAGACAAAAATTTTTAATAAATAACCATATTATAAGAAACGTTATGAGTTTATTGAGATATATATGATAATATTTTATAGTTTTAAATTTAATTATACATAATTTCGATAAATAATGAGATTGTAACATAAAACCCTTACTGTTTGGATAACATATGAATCTTAAGACCCATGAAATAAATAACCTTATATATATTTATATCCAAATTAAATTCATATGAATAATTATAAAATACACTTAAGTTTAGTTTATACAACACACAAAATAAATAAGTGGTGAATGTGTTATGTGTCTTACAAGAATAAAAGTGAGATAGAAATCATCTACCGTAGGTCCGAATAATTTTATATTGGTTGGAACCTCCTGTATACTAAATATAGACTTATTGTACACATATTATAGAAACATACTAATATATATCATTAAATATATTATTTACCTATAACCTTTTATCACAATTTTTTTTACTTATTTTTTAAAATCATAATTACAAGGTGGTATTTACTTCTTTTTTCAGGTGTGTTCTAGTTCAGAAGTTATGGCCCTTGTATGTTGACCATGGTTCCATTAGATAAAAAAATATGCCATGATATAAATTTAATTTATATTAATTTTATAAAAATTAATATTCAATCATAATAGTATATTTTGAAAAAAAACACCGTTCATGGAGGTGGTAGGTCGTATGTATGCATGAATGCTATATTTATTTTTCAATGGATGGGAAAAAAGGAAAATATTAATTAAACTTTATTTTATTACTATTATATCATATATTTCATATTTATTCCTCATATTCTTCTTCATTACCGTCCATTTAAACTGTAAATGAAAAAACGAATCGTATACCTTCGTAGAGGTGGTAGTCAACATGTACGCACATACAACATTATTGTTTCCCAAAGGGTTGAATAAAAAGTAGGAAGATTTCATATTATAATTATAAAATAAAAATTATATCATAAATATAAAATATTAATATTAAACCCAACATAATACCCATCCATAAAATGTGGTGAGGAAAAATGAACGGTATCACTACGTAGATAAGATAAGTCAAATGTACGCATGAGCGATACTTTCACATCTCTTTTAACTAGAAAGAGGGTGTATAATGGTATTTCTATACTCATAATCATATTTCAACATATTTATTATACTAAAATTATTTTTTTATGAAAAATATCTTAGATTTAGAAGATATAACTAAAGAGTTGAAAAAAAAGTGAACAAATATGGTAATTCGTGTTCTTTTAAATAACTCATTTATATCTCATCTAAAGGGATCTAGGGTTAGTATTTTAAAAATAAAAACCAATATAATGTTTCTAGGGAATATTATAAGAGAAATTTAGTGAACCGTAATTTTTATACTTATATATCACATCTTAATTGAATAATATTCATTGTATAACATAATGATCCACACCAGAATCATATAAGTATAATGAATTTAAAAACATGAACAAATAAAAAAATATTTCATAAAATTTATACATCATCTCCGACTAAGTTCGACATAAATAGAACCATTATTATTAATATCATACTTAGTAATTATCTTCATAAAATAGGGAAAATAAATATAATAAATGGTGAGATTTGATGCTTAATAAGGGTAAATTAGGGAGATATCAATAATCACTTGAGAATAACATAAACATATGTGTATGAGAAAATAATTACAAAAATTTGTAAATAATACCTTAAAAATGATAAACCATAAAATTTAATCACGTATAAATATTATTTGTTCATAATACCTGAATCAAAAAATAATTCAGGAACATGATCCATGAGAGTATAACATTGTAATAAAACATATTTGGAGGCATAAAATACAGTATAGAAAGAAATCCATTAGAATTAAAGGATTATTGCTAGTGATATAATAGTGGAATGGTTTTAATCCCCAAATAATCATAGTATTCAATTTTTACTCCCAACACTATCCTAGTGTACAATGTCCCTCACAGAACCATTTTCACTTTGCATTCCATCCCTATTTATCTTATGAGATATCAATCGTTACCCAATGCATTGGATAGATATATAGGACACACCAGGAAGATAATGAAAATAATACATATGTGTGTTAATATATCATAAAGCATTAATAATATCATAACCCATTAAAATAAATGGGTTTCATTATTATTTTCTCATAGAATAAAAAATGGAAAAAAATTGGGTTTCGTAAAGTATTCATCTTTTTATCATAGCATAAATCATTAAATAGAATTAGATTTCATAAAAACAATTTCATCATAAGAATTTAACATCTAGATAATGAATATTGTTTCTAACATTGGACCATATTCCTAGTAAATAACAAGTGAAATTATGGGTTTTTGTCTTTGAGGATTAGAAATACCATTTAAATATCATTAATATTTTCTTGAGGAAATTATCCTTTCAAATTTAAAATCCCTTATAAAAAATTAAGCTAATATAAATAAAAAATATTTCTTTTAAGGTAATCTTTGAAAATTTTAACGGAATCTTAAAATCATTGAATAGACATTATTCCATTGAATACCCTAATAAACCATTCCCTTTATAGTTTTTTGAAAATTAAATATAATGCCTTGTTCGAAAAAAATAGAAGATAGAATTTAATACCATTTTAAAAAAAATTAAAACATTTGTAAAATTTAATATTTGAAAACATGGGATAATATTATAAACAATGGTTAAAACATATGTGGAAAACATGGATATGGAATAAAAATGATTTGTTTGATTGGAGAGTGAAATCATGTTGATTTTTCTTAATAACATATGTATGGTCTCTTGAGTAAAAAATGAGAAAAATGAAAGTAAAACCTGCATTTTTATGTAATAATTTGAAAAGAATAAAAAAAATGAGTTTCACGAGATATATATCATAACATTTCATCATTTTAAACATAATAATAAACAATTTTGATAAATAATGAGATAGTGACAAAAAACCATTATAGTTTTGCTAAAATTTTAAACATCAAACCTCTGAAATAAATAAACATATATATATATATATATTTCCATTAAATTTATAATTACAATCATAAAATACATTTATGGACTATATATACACCCTAAAAATGAACAAGTGGTGAATATGGCATGTGTCCCATAAGAATAAAAGTTACCAAAAATCCATTACCTTATGTCTGAATTCCTTCATACAAATTGGTTAATCATGTAAAATTAATAAATTTTTTTAATAAATATATTAAATAACTATATTAATTTATATAATACCATATATTATTTACTTATAAGCTTTTATCACATTTTTTATAAAAATTATTTATTAAAATCGTTGTTCTGTGGTGATATATGCTTTATTTTTTCATGTATGTTCGGGTTCGGTTTTTTTGGTCCTTATATTTTGATCATAGTTCCATAAGATAAATAATTATTATCATGATATAATTATCATAAAAATTAATTTTATACATTTTTTATAACCATTAATAAAAGTATATATATAAAAATGAATTACACCTTTCCTAAATAAGGTAAGTCATGCGTACGCATGAACGTTGTTTTCATTTTTCAATGAATTGAACCAAAGAAAGTAAAATATTAATTCACCACTCTAGTATCATAATTATGTCAAATATATCATATATATATTCAAAATATTAATTATAATTACCATAAATGTGAAATATAAATGAAAAACACATTGCACTTCCTCACTTCCTGAAGGTGACATTCCTCACGAATGCATGAACACCGTTATCATTTCAAAGTGGATTAAATAGTAAGTACATATATATGATATTATAATTACGTAATTATAATTATATCATAAATATTATATATAAACATTAAACCCATCATAGTATACATTCATAAAATATATTCATGGAAATTAATTGTATCTCTACATGGAGATGGTAATATGTACGTACAGACGAGAGATACATTCACTTCACATATCCTGAGAAAAAGGGTATATAATGGTGTTTTAATAATAATAAAAAAAAATATATTATAGCTGATACTAAATACATTAATTTATGATATTTTATATACATTTATAGCATCTAAATAATATTATAAAAAATTGTGATCATTTAAGGTGATTACCTCTTATTTGAAATGACTCCTTTAGATATCCTATAAAGTGATATATGGATAGTATTTATAGAATATTAGAACCTTTATAATGTGTCTTGATATTTTGAGGAGATAAATATATCCACCTATACTTTTCAAAAACAGTTAAAAAATCATAATAGATAAATTTTCATCGAATAAGATAATAATCCAAGCCCGAATTGTATAGGTCTAGTGCCTTTATAATTTAAAACATATAAATAAATTATTCATAAAAGATCTACATAATAACTCGCTATGTTACCCATAAATATAAAACTTCTTTCACATATCATACTTGATACTTTTATTCATAATGTGGTGAATATAAACATAATAAAGGGTGAGATCAGATGCACTATAAAGGTTAATAAGATATATATCAATGATCACTTGAGACTAAAATTAACATAAGGGTATGGGACACAAGATAATTACATTTTAAGACCACACCCATAATATCTAAAATCTTAATATTCAGTCACAACATAAATTTTGGTAGTTTGTATGGCATGAATCATAAAGGAATTAAATAACATTATCTATGATGGCATAACATTGGCATAAGACATAATTTTGTGGAATACACATAAGAATAGAAAATAATTTCCATGTTAGTAAAGGATAATTTATAGGAATATCATAAAAGAATGGGTTTACCTCCAAAACTATCATAGTAGTCAAGGTTCACTCCCAAGACTATAATAGTGTATAAAGTCTCGTATCTAACTGGGTTCACTCCACATTCCAGTCATGTTTATCTCAGTAGATATTGATATTTATGCAATGAATTGGAAGGAGATATAGGTCCCACATGTCAAATAATGAAATTCAAACATATGTGTTCCATAAGACCATAAATAATTAATCATATTTGAACCCAAGAAACTAAATGGGTTTCATAAACATTTTATCATATCATTATCAATGAAAACTAAATGGATTTCATAAACATTTCATCATTTCATCACATCATAACCTATAGAAAAGAACTTAGTTTCATAAAAATTATGTCATCATATTTATAAACCATCTAGAATAAGAATAAGGATTGTATATTTATATCATATACCTTTTAAAGCATATGTTTAATCAAGGGTTTATATCTTTTAAGAATATAAATACCATTAAATGGTCATTAAAATTTTCTTGAAAAAAAAAACATTCTATTTTGAAAACAATTATTTAAGAAAAATACCAAAATATAAAGGAAATTATTTTATTTTAAAGAGAACTCTGTTAACTTGTAATGTAAGATTCAAAAAATTGTTATGATGAAATGAAAACCTATTCATTTCATATATGTTAAAAAAATTGTTCAATACTTTTTTCGAACAAGTCACAAAGTACATAATTCAAAAAATGAGAAAAAATCATTCTTAAAAAATTAAAAGGAAGAACACAAGTAAAATTAAAATTTAAAATTATAGGATAATACTAACTATCGTTAAAATATTTTTTTAAATCATGGATGTTGAAAAAAAATTGACAGAAAACAAAAATGATATCGATTTATCTTAAATCATATTTTCGAACTCCTGAGTAAAGAGGTAATAAAAATGAAATAAAAACATTTATTTTCAATAAATATCGTCATGATTAAAAATTTGTGAGTTTACTGAAAGATATATATAAATATTTCATCATTTTAATCATAATCATAAATAATTCTGATAAAGAATAAGATTTTAAAATAAAAACCTTCTCACATGGAAAAATTATAATCATATGCCCCATAAAATAAATATTCATATATAGATATGTTTATCCACCTAATATTCATAAAAATAGTCATTAAATAAATTTATATTTATTATTTGCAACACACAAAAATAAACAGGTTATTAATATATAATGGATACCATATGAATGAAAGTGAGATGAAAATCCATCAACATAGGTCTGGGTTCCATCGTACATGTTGAAAACTACTATATAATAAATTTTAATTTATTATTAATATATTAAATAAATATAATAATATATATCTTACCATATATGTTTTTCTTATAACATTATTTCACCCATTTGTTAACACATCATTATTAAAATCACTATTCTAGGGTGATATATGCCTCATTTTTTCATGTATGTTCTGGTTTAGTAGTTTTTCTCTTTGTATTTTTATCATCGTAAAATAAGATAGATAATTTTATTCATGATATTAATATCAAAAATATTCATTGTATACATGCTTATAGTCATTCATAAAATAATATATAGAGAAATGAATTATACCATTTGTGAATATTGAAGCATGTACGTACTTATGAACGTTGATCTCATATTTTGACAGATGGATCAAAAAAAAATAATCTTTAATTCAAATATTAATGTGTATATTTTGGTTGATATATATAGCTCAATGTTGTGTAAATAAGTGAGGGAAGATATTGGTTTTTATTATTTGGGTAAGTGGCACTTTTGGAATTTCTAATAAGATTAAATTGTAGTAAATTAATTTTCCAGATACATTCATCCAAATGAATATGGATCATCAGATAAGTTAGTATGGTATTTTATTCCCATCATGCTATCGAATTTATACTATTATTGTTTTCATTTTAGGCCTTATATTTTTTAATAACCCTTCATCAATTTTAATTTTTATTATGCAAACAAATTTTTCAACCGAAAATGATTGTAATTATAATTTTAGACCATAAATGGAAAATGTATGACATTTTTTACCATATCATATCCAACTTATATAATTTAAATATTTTTATGATTTTTAAATATTTTAATAAATTGTGGTTTTGATAAAATATCGTTATTGTCAATTTGGATAATATTAATTTAATTTGACTTAAAATACATGAAGATAATGATTGAATTACAATATAATATTTTAATGAAAAAATTATATTTCATATCCACCTATAAAATTAATGGAACACAATAAAATAATCACATTATATCACATTTAATATTTTTTAAAACATTTGTTTTATAAAAAAATAATGTAACAATGATGGGTTAAAAGACCATAAATTCAATGGAATGGAAGGATATAAGACTATTTTTTTCTATAAGATTATTTTCATATATTTAAGGCATTTCTTTACTATATATAATAATAAAATAATAATATATATTATTTAAAAAAATATAACTTCATCTTTTTATCAATTTCACTCATAATCTAATTTGTTTCTCGAAATGATGAGGATTTGAGAAGAATTTTTTATACCTAAAGCAACAAAATAAAATTCTATTGTATCAAAAAATTATGTAAATATACTCCTCCTATCTTTAAGAATTAATAAAATCCAATGTTTTTTTATCATAAGTTAATATATTTCCCAAAATTAATAAATCTTGAAATAATATATTTTTCTCCATGATTTTCTAGAATTAAAACAGTGGTTACACTTAAATCATTTAATAAATAATCATACATCCCAAATTTCATTAATAACATCAATAATAATGAATATTTTGAACTCAAAGGTTATCTCATACCACTAATATTACATCCCTAAAATTTAGAATGTAGTATTCCCAAAAATAATTCATGCTAAATCACATTTTAATCCTGAAGGTTACACATACCTCAAACCAATGAAATATCTCCCAAATATCATTAATCATCACGATAAATTAATGTATAATATTATATCTTACTGAACTTCTGCATAATATCATGAATCAAATATAGATGCTAATTTTAAAGGTAATCCTTATCTTGAACATAAATATATTATAAAATATCACCGTGTAAATGAATAACATTCACCCATCAAGATTATCTATACCCCTCTATCTATTAGTCCAAAATTAACATCTCACAAAATCATATTCCATCCCAAAAGGGTATTTAAACCTCTATAGAATATCAAAATCCTATAGGTTAAAACACTAAAAGGGGGTATTGATATGTAATATCCCAATACTTTCTAGATATGTCTTAGGATTTTTCTAGTTTCTATTGTTTCCTTATTTTGAGTAATTTTTTTTTGGATGTTACCTTTGTTAGATTTTGGGTGAAATGAGAGTTTTGGAAGAAGATTGGGATGTGCACAGTTGGCACACGGTTTTCCCTTATCGTCCGCCTATCCAAGAATAATGTGTAAACCCAAAAAGTGGGGATTTTCATGGATTACACATAGTTTTTTAAATTTTTCACCATTTTTTGAG
Organism: Viscum album; assembly: GCA_963277665.1. Lineage (NCBI taxonomy): Eukaryota > Viridiplantae > Streptophyta > Magnoliopsida > Santalales > Viscaceae > Viscum > Viscum album. Next base: position 154,531,378 of record OY728156.1, on the reverse strand, counting down.
TAATCGTGCACCCCCACCCCCTAAAGGATGCGCATGGTTAAGGTGCACAGTTTGGAAAATTATGGTGGCCACCTTGGAAAATATTGTGCTCGGTTTTAATTATCCCAAAAATTCATTTAAAAATTCCAAAATCCATAGTATTGACCCCAAATCAGCTATAGCTAGACCCTTAACATTTTCTCTCATTTCTGAAGTCTTTTTAATATATTAATTTCCCTTGTCACCTCTATTCTTGGTGATTCTATACTTGTATCAAAGATCTTCACCTTCTTGGGCATGTGGTTTCTTCCTGATTAGATCTGTCTCCCCCACCCCTCTTTCTAGATGAAATAGGGATGTTTTATCCACTGTTGGAAAGGTTTTATTTCTATATCTAGTTTTTATGCATCCTAACCCATTTTTACCTATTTTTAGGATTTGATTCAATATATCTCTCTTCATCATGGGTTGGACATATTTGTTTCAAATTGAGGTTTTTTGTTAACGTGTGTTCATATTCAAACTTGTGGTAGGTCATATATTATTCAAATACCAAAGTGTCTATATTAATTAAATATATGTAATTATATAATTTATATATGATTATTAGCTATTAAATTTAAACAACTAAATTATTTAATTTAGTAAATTAATAAATTAATGGATTTTGAATTGAAATAATTAAATGTGGAATTACTTATGGGATATTGATATTATTAAATTATATTAATTAATTTTTGAATTGGTTAATGGTAATTAATGTGATTATGAAATTTATTAAATCAAAATAATTAAATGTTGATTTAATTATGGTAAATTGGGATTGTTTAGTTATATTAATTAATTATTGAATTAATTACTGGGAATTGTTGTGAATATGAAATTGATTTAATTGGAATAATTAATTTTTTAATTAATTATGGGATATTATGATTGTTGAATTGTATTAATTAATTTCTAAATTAATTATCAGATTGTTGTGAATTTTGAATTATATTAATTAAATGTTTAATTAATTTATTTATTTTTGTGATTGTGGAATTGAATTAATAAAATTGTTAATTAATTAATTAATTTTTTGTTGGTCAATTAATGTGTTTATGAATTAATTGAAAATTGAAATTATGATATGTCTAGTTAAACCTTGATTCTTATGAAATTAGGATATGAGGGCTAATGTGGATTAACCTATATTAGTGTGATATATGTGATATTGTTATATATGTTATATTGTGATATATGTGAAAATTGTGTGTGGGACATGGCTTGTTTTATCAAAATCCCATAGTGAATAATTGATTGATAAAAATGTGTGGGACATGGTATGATGCATCAAAATACAATAGTTTAGAATTGATTGATAAATGTGTATGGGATATGGTCTTTGACATCAAAATCCTATAGTCTTGAATTGATTGACAAACATGTGTGGGACATGGTCTACTGCATCAAAATTACATAGTGTGTAATTGATTGATAAAGGAGATTTGGGACAAGGATTGGTGATCCAAATAACCATGGGTTGTTACACACGACATTCTAGGCCCATGAGTTGGCATTGTAATATGGTTACAAGTGGCCATGATATGTTTCAATTAGGTTTAAATTATAACCATTGTATTGTTTTGTGGTTCAGAGTATAGTACTGGTCGAAATGGGTTTTGAGATTCAGGTGTCCTCAAGAACTCAGGGGGTTTATGTGTTTAAATAAAGAGTAATTAAATAAATTTAAACTGATTTATTTATTTATTTTAGCATATTCATTATAAATATTTATACATTTTTGTTGACTAGATGTTGTTTTAGACATCGTTCGTGGTGTCCTACTGATTTGTACTCACACCATACATGAGATTACTGATCAATGCCTGAATTTATTTCATGGTTCTATGATAGGATATGGGACTGAGACTTTGATAGATGGGTGAGTCATGATGGATCATGGATTATGAAAGATTAATTTGTGTTGGGTCCCACTTGGAGTTGTTAATATCATTATTTATTTTGGGTTTTTTATTTTGAAAATTGACACACATTTTGAATTACATATCTATTATTTTATTTTAGTTATCTATTCTTGTTTTAGTTATCATGTGATACTGGTATTGTCTGGTTATTTGGTTATATTATCTGATTATTATTATTTATTTTCATTGTTGTGATACTTTAATAAATTCGGTATTTTCTCCCCATGATTAGCATTCACCCTCACTGCTAGTCGGAATCCCCCGGCATATGTGGAGATGTTATTGGGGTTACGTAGAGAACCATCTCAGGGCATCGGTGTGTGGAACCATAGTCAGGATGTTAGAAAGTGGTATCATAGGATGTTTCTTTTTTTATTTTTCCTAAATATTTGGGAAATGTAGATAGGATAATATGATGATTTGAGCCTTAGGTAAAAACATATGCATTAGAGTAGCTAACCCATGTACGAGGGTAAAATCCATGTCCCCAAGGTGGGATTGTTGTTATTAATGAGTGTAGTTACATTTGATGCTACCTCACTTTGAGTGATGCACATTTTATTTGATATGATTATTAATTTTGAGATTTTTATTTATTTGACTTGTGGCCTAGAATGGAGTTATATGTGAGTATTCAGGCATCATTCTAGGAACTCGGGATTATTTTTTTACGCTTGCATCATTTTAAGAACACATAGAAAATATGGGTTTTTGGTAAACTAATGAAAATTGAATTGTTTTCCTTAATTTTTTAAATGAACTATAAATGGTTCCAAATCAGAAATTGAGAATTTGAAAATGATAACAAAATGGGAATAAATGGGTTTCTAATGGATAAAATGAGTAATGATAATGAGTTTACCCTTCTATTAACCATGATCTTGATGTAGGTGGGTTAAGGGTAGAGACATCACTTCATTTTTCACTATGTGATGTGGTTTAAAAAAATTAATTATCATAGATTTCGTGAATAACTATTGTTAAATGTGTTAATGTTTTGTAATGTGTCTTAATACATGTGTTTTTAATTTTAGATATATGACACTACACTGATGCTTCTTGAGAAGAAGATAAAATGGTATTGCTAGAGATGATCCACTGGTAGTGGAACCTGAGGAACCAATTGTTCTAGGTTAAAAATAAGGAGAAATGTTACATGGAGCATTGATCAATTCATGACGTTTATAGAGAGTGACCATAAAAGGTTCTGAGATGTATGATTGATCTAACTTTTGAGTTTTAGTATAATCATCCTCCAACCCTCACCGAAGAGGGTGGACCTAAGTCAATGAATTTCTGGATTGATTCCTTCCAGACTATACCTGGACATTTAAATACTCTTTCTAATAAGAGGGTCATATTGGCTACTTACATGTTATAAGGATCAGTGATGTTCTAGTGACATGTTTAGGAATGGATTGAATAAGAAGATGAGATGGATTGGAATGACTTTGGGAGAAGTTCACAGAGAAATTTTATCCAGAGAATATGACATAGGAGAGAGTGGCTGAGTTCATGTGGTTGACTCATGGTAGTATGTCCAATATGAACTATACTGGATTCTTTACAGACCTATAGTGCTTTGATCCATAATTATATGGTGATGAGATAGTTATGACAAGGTAGTTCTAGTATAGACTTAAATGTGAGATTAATTCCAAGGTACACATATTGTAAATAAAGATGTTTGATAAAGTGGTGGATTAGGTTCTCATTTATTAGGTGAAATTGAATAAGGATTCTAGTAGAAGATGGGTGGTTTCTAGTTATCCACCATGGGATATCTATTTCATGGGGAGGAAGCATCGTTATGAGAATGTTGAATAGATCTTGGGAAAGAACAGTGGCCAGGGGGAAGGATCGGTTACTCGGGATCTTACCTGCATGTTATGCCGCCAGTGTGGTAGGTAGGGGCACTACCATGAACATTATAATTGAACACCAGTACAGTTCTGATATTTGGGAATGATGGGACATCTATAGAGGTTTCTTATGTACATGTGGAAGATAGGTATCGATATAGTAGTAATACAGAATAAGAGTCTGGTTATGGGATCTTCTACCCCTTATCATACTTGAAGTTACAGTTCTCCTAGTTATGAAAGTATAGGAAATTGGCATGTTTCTTCTTGGTAAGATCACCCGTATCAGCATAGTGGTGCAACTTAGGGTACTTAATATACATCATTGAGAAGATGGGTGTGATAGATTCATGTTTTCTAGCCTATATTGGTGGATAGGGAGACTGAATTTTTGATAGTTAGAGGTACAATTTTTGTATCTTATACACTTTTTAGTGACTATTTTTATACTCATTCATCTAATTACTATATATATTAAAAACTTTTTAATTTTTTGATCCTTATGGTGGAATTCATGACTAGGGTGTTGATTATGGATACACCTTCAGGGGTACGATCTATGGACACTTATTTGTGTAAAGGGTGTTATCTCGAGGTTGGGGAGTTTCATTTCAGTTGGGATATTTACATCCTTGACATGTCAAGCTTTGACCTAATTTTGGGTATGAAATAGTTTATAGCATACCATTCCCACATTGATTGTTACCATAGAAGTGTGAATTTTACATCACCTAATGGTGGAAAATATATTCACCAGGGGTAGTGGGATATCCAAGCAGGTCATCAGGGCCAGTTCATTATCCACTATGGGAGATTACTTAATATATTTTTAGTAAATTATTGGATGAAGGATTTGTAAAGAATAATTTATTTCCACCCATAGTGTAATGGTTCTAAGATTTTTTTTCTTATGACTTCTCAAGGTTACCACCTCAGAGATACTTTGAGTTTATAATTGAATTATATCGAGGGCTAGGCCAGTTTCTGGTCCACCATATAGAATGGAACTGTAAAAGCATCAATACCACAATATTCATCTAGAATAGTTGATGGATAAGGGGTTTTTTCATCCTTGTACACCGCCTTGGGCTTCTCCATTCTTTTCTCAACTACTGTTTATGGGACTCTATGCTTATGTGTTGAATTCCGAAAGTTGAACCAAAATACTATGATGTATTGATATCCTCTTTCATGTATTGATGACCATTCTAAACAGTTGAGCAGAGCTTGTTTATTTTCAAAGATTGAATTGATATCAGGGTATCTTCATTTTATATTTCTACCTTCTAATATACTGAGTACTTCTTTAAGAAGAAGTTAAAACCCTTATAAGTACATCATGATTCTATTTGGGTTAATGAATGCTCTAGAAATTTTTGTGGCCTTGATGAATAGATTCCTTCACTCATAACTTCATTAGTTTGTGGTAGTGTTTGAGGATAACATATTGGTGTACTCAAAGGCTCATAATGATCCTTCTCAACATCATGACATAATCATGAGTAAACTGAAATAAAATTGTCTCCACTCCAATCTATCTAAGTTTCATTTTTGGATTGACCAAGTAGACTTATTGGGTCACATAATCTCAGAAGATGGTGTGTCAATGGACCCATATAAAGTTCAGGATGTTTTTTCTTGGGGGAATACAAGGATTTTTTTTATATTTATATATTTCTAGGGTTATTAAGATATTATAGTGGGGTCATCCAAGAAAAATCTGAATTAGAATCACCTCTTTTGGGCCTAACCATAAAAGTTTTAATTTTTTTTTTGGTTTGGGGAGTGTTAGAAAGATTTTTAGGAGTTGAATAAGAATTTTAATAGAGAAAAAATCATTATCCTACCTAATATGGGTGATGAGAATACAAGGTTTTTTATTCTTAGGGGATAGGGCTTGGAGTAGTATTGATAATGGGAGATCGAGTTGAGGAATATGGGTCTTGATAGTTGTGGCCACATGAACAAAATTAACCAATGCATAACCTAAAATTATTTGTAGTTGTTTATGATATGAACTGTTGGTGGAAATATATATTAGGTTAGAATTTTATCATATATATGGATCTCAAGATCTTATGGTATATCATTTCTTAGTGAGGCTACGTTCTTTGGAATCATAGATGGGTTGAGTGTATGAAGTCGTTCATCGTTGAACTGGAATATATACCCTGGAAAGGCAATAGTGTTATTGATTATTTAAGTAGGAAAACTCATACTCAATGATTTTTGGAATCGCTCTTAGAGTGAAAGATGATGACTTTATTGGATGAGATGCATGTGGTGGTTCAGGAGATCTAGGAGTATATGATTCTCATATCAATTCTAGTGGAGTCTAAACTTTTGATCTGGATTAGAGATAAGATGTATGAGGATATGGAGTGTTTTTTCTTGAGGTAAATTCATAATGGTGGGGATTCACCTTCTAAATGGACAATAGAAGAGGATGAGATTATCTGTGTTAGGAATCAGGTTTTTTTCCTACGAGTATTCGAGAGGATATAAGGCATGAATTTCATGCCATGAATTGGGTGGTGCATCCAGGTGTAACCAAAATGTACCAAGACCTGGGATGATATTTTTGGTGGATGTGCATGGAAAAGGATATTGCATGGCTCATGACATGATGCTACATGTAACGCCCCGGTTCCGGGTGCCACTCAACAGGTTCCCCAAACCCAGTTCACCACTTGACCTCAAGCGCATTTCCCCAAACGCCAGAGGCTGCCGACTAGTAGTGAGGGCTTAGGTCTGATAGTGGGGAAACGATGCCCTCATTTGTCAAAGTGTAGCACAGTGGAGTACGAAATAAAACATACAACAGCGGAAGCAAATAAACATACATAACTGGAATAAAAAATTTCTGTAGATATAACCAAATAGTATATAAATGTTGATGCAACATGTCAAAAGTTCTATGAAAATAGCCAGAACATGTTACATATCAGTGCAATACAATACAATACAGAGTACAGAAAAAAACAAAAAAGCTGGTAGCATCGCGAGCCTAGGCTCGGTCCCATTCCCTCCTACTCCTCAGTAGCATTCAAGTACCTGTATAGGGACTCTTTCCCCTATCCCCACCTACAGAAACGTAATCTGTTTGGGCCGAAAAGCATGACACAAACAGGGTGTGAGAAACAAATCTCAGTAGGCACCCACTATAGGCTCGTTCCCTAATACGAGTAAGCATGCAACAACAGTGTGAAATAGTAAAATGCAATAAAGTAAGAATTACTGAAAAGTAACTAACTTACCAGTTAAATTTCCCTTTTATTATTCATTTAATCCATTAAATATTAGAAATCACCACAGTTCAGTTCTAAGTAAACAATCCACATCTTCAGACAAGCAAACCTTACCCTCAGGTAAACAGAATCCAACCCGAAGGTATTCCCCTCAAGCGTAACATAAGTTTTCCTCAGGCGTACAAAGTGTCACCCTCAGGCACAGAAATAATGCCCTCATGCACGAAAGGTTTCCCTTAGGTCAAATAGAACGTTTCCCTTAGGCTAATACAGTCACACCCTCAGGTAATAGTAAAAACACTACCCTCAGGCATAGGTAACCGGGCCATGCCAAACATAAACATTCACAAGAAATTCCTCTCAAGGCAATTCTACAATTATTAATTTTAAGGCATACCCTCGGGTATCCCAGCCAAACGGCCAAACAGAGGAACACACCCCTGGGGTGGTCCTGGATCCAAGAAATGATCCCAACCAGCATTTTAATATCACATTTAATTACCTATATAGTTCTAGGTATTTAAAATATCTATGGCCTCAGCCACACAACACCCCAACATGGGTTGGTGGCACTAAAAATGCACAAAAACACACGACAGTTGGAAGTCAACACCAAGCCACTAACCTTTAACACCAACTAGCGGTACACACGATCATCGATCCCAGATACGCCCAAATATGACGTAGATCTGAGGTAAAAGATAATACATTCAAACCCAAATAACTCCCGTTAGAAGAAGAATTGGTAAGAATTATCCATGGATATGGAAGCCCTTACCCGTGCGATTCCAACAAGATCATCTAAGGCGGACATGGATTCCCGGTTCACGATCGACGGATCTCAAAATCTATGGCTTTCCTCTCTCGATCTCTCCCCCCATTCTAAGATTTCCCTATGAACAGGGGAGTCTACTACACATTTTAAGCGAAAAAACAAAGTACATGGCGTGTTCTTCAGAGTACACGGTGTGTAATTCCCATTTTTAAAATGTTCCTCTGGTGGCTTCCTACTAGCGTGGCACTGTTCATCTGTCGACATGACTACACGACATGTCTCCTTGAGTACATGGCGTGTTCAGTCACACAGCTAGCCACCGCCTTACTATTCTCCCACCTACTGACTACATGGAATGTAAGGGACCACTACATGGCATGTAGTTGGTTCCTACACCCTTCATCGCTGACACGGCCACACACCCTATGTACTCATTCCACACGGCCAAAAGTACAAGGTGTGTACTTTCCAAAATTTGGGATTTTTCCCCATTATCCATATTTTATCAAAAACACATAAGGAAAAGAGAAAAGAAGAAACTCGTACCTTAAAAGTAAGAACCAGGTTCTTACAAACTTCCCCCCATAAATCAATTCTTCCCCAAGTTTCCCTTCCAAGGGTGGTGAAGATAAAATCCGTGAACAACTCTGACCACTGAGCACGTAAATCAGTCTCCTACTCCAAGGTTTCATCCTGCACTCGGCCATGCTACCATAGCACCCGTATGAGAGGAACAGACCAGCCACGGATAACCTTCATGCTCCTATCAACGATACGAATCGTATGCTCCTAAAGGGATGCATCTATCTGACGCTCAACCTCATCGGGCTGAAAGACGTGAGACAGGTCTGAATGATAATGGTGCAACTGAGATACATTGAAGACATCGTGTATGGCTTCGTACCTCTGAGGTAACTGAAACTGATAGGCAACCGTCCCGACTCTCTACAGAATCTCAAATGGCCCTACATAACTTGGTGAAAGTTTACCCTGTCTCCTGATCCACATGTGTCCCAACCTCGGCAAGACACGCAAGAAAACCTGATCCCCGACCATGAACTCCAAAGGTCGTCTACAGCGATCATCATAAGACCTCTGACGATACAACACGGTAGCCATCTGCTTCTGAATCAACTGGATCTGCTCGGAAGTCTCCTACATGAGACGTGGTCCCAGTAAAGCAGACTCACCTGCCTCTAACAAGCACAAAGGTGATCGAAATGGCCTACAGTATAAAGCCTCATATGGTGTCATCTCAATATTTTCCTAAAAACTGTCATTATAGGCAAACTCGAATAGGGGTATGTGCTTCTACCAAGAGACCCCAAATTCTAGGACGCATGCACGCAACATGTCCTCAAGAACCTGTATAGTATGCTCTGACTGGCCATCTGTCTGAGGGTGGTAAGCTGTGCTCAGAAGCACCTGTATACCCAGTTCCCTCTGGAAACTCTGCCAGAAATGAGACGTAAAGTGGGCGTCCCTATCTGAAATGATAGAATAAGGGACCCCATGAAGCTGTATGATCTCTCGGATATACATCCTTCCGAGATTCTCATCCTCGAAGTTATCCTTGATCGGAAAAAAGTGAGCTACCTTCGTGAGTCTCTCCACAACAACCCACACGGTATCATTGTCCCTAGGTGACCTCAGCAACCCGGTAATGAAGTTCATCTTGACATCATCCCATTTTCTATCCGGAATGGGCAACTGATGTAATATTTCAGCTGGCCTCTGGTGCTCAACCTTCACCTGCTGACAGGTGGAACTCCTCATAACAAAACCAGCTACATCTCTCTTCATACCCGACCACCAATACTGACGTCTCAAGTCACGGTACATCTTGGTAAGCCCGGGATAAATTGTCCTAGCTGAAGCATGAAACTCTTGTATCAGCTCCTCGCGTATATCCCCTGGAACCCACACTCATCCATGGAAATGAAATACCTCACCAACACCTATCATCCAACCAGGAAAAGCATCCTCACTTTCCACTGACTCCCGTAGAACTAGGCCTTCAAAATCAGACAGCTGTCTCATCCTCACTCTATCCAAGAGGGTAGAAGTCACAGCAAAATATGAAAGATAAGACTGCCCAAAACTGTCGTGCACCTCGAGATGTATCTCAGAGAACAAGGCCATGAGATGCCACTCACCACTGGCCTCCTACATGGCATGTATCTGAGTATTCTTGCTCAGTGCATCAGCTACTGCATTACCTTTACCAGGTGTATAGGCAAGCTCAAAATCGAAGGACTGTAGGTATTCGACCCACCTCCTCTGCCTCAGATTCAAATCACGCTGAGTAAATATATACTTGAGTCTTTTGTGGTCGGTGAAAACCACAAAATGCGCTCCAAATTGTTAATGCATCCAACAGTACAACACAAGAACAACAACAGCCAACTCGATATCATGCATTGGGTAATTCCTCACATGTGGCCTCAACTACAGAGACTTGTGCGCAAAAACTCGGTCGCCCTGCATCAACACTGCTCCCAGCCCAACCCCTGATGCATCATAGTAAACTATATAGCTCTTCCCCTACTCTGGGAGTATTGGGATCGGTGCTGATGTCAACCTTCACTTAAGGTCATGAAAGGCTGTCTCGCATGCTTCCGACCAAATGAACTTTACACCCTTCTTAGTCATACCTGTCAACGGTGCTGCTAAGCAGGAGAAATCTTGTATGTAGTGTCTGTACTAACTAGCCAGCCCTAAGAAACTTCGTATCTCAAACACGTTCCTAGGCTGATCCCAAGAAATTACGGCTCTCACCTTCTCTGGGTCTACTGAATCTCCTTCCTCTAAGATAATATCACCCAGGAAGTGAATCTGGTCCATCCAAAAGTGGTAATTTGAGAGCTTAGCCTATAGCCGATGTTCTCTCAGTATACTCAATACGATATCAAGATGGGTTGCATGGTCATGTAGAGTGTGAGAGTACACAAAGATTTCTTCCACGAATACTACCACAAAATAATCAAGATACAGATGGAACACATGATTCATCAGATCCATGAAAAATACTAGTGCGTTCATGAGTCCGAACGGCATAACCAAGTACTCGTATATACCATACCTACTCCTAAAGGTTGTGAGAGGTATATCAGATGGTCTAATGCACAACTGATGATATCCTAATCTCAATTAAAGCTTCAAGTACAGTCGTGCTCCGCGAAGCTGGTCAATAAGATAATAAATCCTCGGCAAGGGGTATCGTTTCTTAACCGTAAACTGGTTCAGCTTCCGATAATCCACACAAAGTCTGAGGGTACCATCTGCCTTCATTGCAAAAAGGACCGCAGAACCCCAAGGAGAAGTACTGGGTCGGATAAAGCCTTTTGCCTGCAACTCCTCTAACTGTCTCTTGAGCTCATGCAGCTCAATTGTAGTCATCCTACAAGGAGGAATGGACACAGGTGCTGCTCCTGGCACAAGCTCAATAGAAAGATCCACCTCTCGCTCTGAAGGTAGACCTGAAAATTCATCTGGGAAGACATACCTAAAAGGATCAACAACTGGAGGGAAATCTATCTGACAAGTCTCCTGATCATCCAGATATAAACTCGCAATCTGGGTTGTGACTCCACCTCGCCCATGATGCTCTGGTCCTGCTCGACTCATTTGAACATCCCACTCACACTTATATAGAATCTCTCTGCCCTTTGGTGATGTGAAACTCACCCTGCAACGATAGCAGTCTACAAAGGCTCGAATGGGAACCAACCAGTCCATCCTGAGAATGACGTCATAGCTCATCATCTCTAAGACATAGAGGTCCCATAGAAAATGACACCCACCAACCTCAAGGGGGCACTCCTTGCACCGACACACACCGACTGTTCTAGTCACCAACGGAGTTTCTAGCATCATAACATTAGAAGAAGAAGAAACGCAGAGCCCAAGGATCTCTACAATGGGAACAGATATGAAACTATGTGTAGAACCCATATCGAAAAGTACTGAAGATAAGACAGAAGCTACCAGAATAGTACCTCTGACTGTAGAAGGTCTGGGATCCTGCTCCTGCTGGGTTTGTTGCACTGTATATGCATGCCCAGTGCCACGGCCCTGCGACACAGCCTGGCTACCCTGAGCTGTCCCGCCCTGCTGCCCCTGAGATCCTGGGGTCTGGCTACCCCAGCCACGACCACCATCTCTGCCTACATTCCATAACGTATTCCAGTTCCCTGACTGGTAATAAGCCATTGGTCCTGATCCCGCACGCGGTGTCTGCACAAAACCCCTCTCACTAGCCACCGGTCGAAACGCCCGGCAAAAGTGTTGCAGATGACCCATCTTTCCGCAATCTCGGCACTCCACTGGGTCACGTGGACACTGTGGTCTCTTGTGCCCCTCTTTTCCAAACTGGTAGCACATGATCGGTCTACCTGAAGAAACTGTCTGGATAGTACTGCCACCCTGAGAGAAATTCATCTGTCTCTTCCTCTTGCCAGTATAAATAGTACCAGTAACAGGTGCCGAACCGCCCTGTCCCACACCACTAGATTTTCCGCAGGTTCTTCTCTGTAATCATCTTATGGTTTACAATAACATGTAATGAAGGAAACCTGAAAACATTCACCAGTGCTCGGATGTCATAACGAAGACCATCCTCAGAACCTTTGACCCTCAACCTCTCATTACCCATCATCACGAGTGAAAAACGCTGAAGCTCGGTGAAACAAGCAGAATATTCCATCACCGACATAGTGCCCTATTGCAGATTCAAGAACTCTTGAGCTCTATCTACTCTTAGCGTCTTTGGGAAGAAGAAATCATAAAAGGCTGCCTGAAAATATTCCCACGCCATGTCCCTGTGATGCTCTTACTGAATGGTAACATCCCTCTACCTCATGGTGTAATCACGCAACATATAAGTCATGAGTTTGACCCTCTGCACTGGAGGTATCTCAAGATGCTCAAAAATAGTCTCCATCGACCCTAGCCAAGACTTCATAGCCTGTGGTCTGCCATCCCCTGAAAACGTAGACGGATGCTGCTGTGGGAAGATAAGTGTCAGCTCGGTCATAGATATGGCAGCATGTGGTGCTCCCTGAAAGGTCTGCATAAACCGCATAAAGACTTCACGAAACAGCGCCTCCACACCTGTGTCTGATATAACAGCTGGTGCCGCATCCGTCTCTGCTGGGGGGTCCACTGGTAACCCATGGCCCACCATCTCTGATTATAATCATTGCCGCTCTCCTGGATAACAACACGTGGTCTTCTAGGTGGCATGACACTACACGGTCAAAAGCACGCCTTAGATCAAGATTTATCAAAACTAAAAGTGAAGGAACCACAAAGGGAAAAAGAGGAGAAGGCATTTCAAGATTTTCAAAACAAGAATACACGGAGTGTATACTGACTACACAGCATGTACTTGACTTCTCTAATCATGCCCGGGTCCCTCAACACGGCTAATCCACACGGCTCATGTTGAACAAAAACTACAATGCATGTATAATATCTACACGGTGTGTATGGTGTTATTTTCCAACTACCTATGTCATTTGTGACACGTCTGACTACTCATCTTGCAACTACATGGCATGTTACACTCGTACACGGTGTGTACACCACCCTATTTCCCCACCACACGGTTAAGTCCACACAGTCTATCCTCAGACGGGACTACATAGTGTGTTCCATAGGTATACGGTGTGTTTAATGAGAGGTGACACCGACCCGTGTTGTTAGTTACACAGCCGAGTCCCCAGGTCACACCACACAGTGTGTTCAACATCGACAAGGCGTGTTCTAAAAAGGTGCTCACCGACCCGTGTTGTTAGTTACATGGCCGAAATCCGAGTCAACACTAGACGGCGTGTACATGAGGTACATGGCGTGTTTTCCCCAAGCCTTTCCCTACCCCATGTCACCGCCCACATGGTTTGTGACACGGGAAGAGACTACACGGCGTGTACTCAGAGTACATTCCATGTACATAAAATTTTCATTTTTCTTCCCAAACAGAAGGCCATACACGGCGTGTGTAATGATACTACACGGCGTGTATACTGGGTTTTCGGATTGTATGCCTCATAAACATCTCCGAAACCCAGAAAATACCAAAAAACAACACCTAAGTGTAAAATTCCGACCCATGAGGGCCCATACTCCCCATGAGTCAATGTTTGACATCTTATCTGTGTTATAAAAAAGTAACCATCTAATGATCCACCAAATTCCGGTCAATTAGGGCCCATACAACCCAAAAACCATAGTTTGGCATTCATTCTATACATAGGCTCAAATAAAATTACCCTATCACACAGCAGGTATTTTATCAATGAATCTATCACAACAGCATGCTTTACTAGCACAACAACTAACACAACAACATGCACTATTCTAATGCACCTACATGGCTTGGAAACTATGCATGGCATGTTATTTATAGCATGTTCATATATGATTCATGAGACGGCATACCCTCAACTCACTGGGTTGCAACGAAATAGAACCTGCAGATAAAATATAAACAACACAATCCAAGTGCGTCACCCAACGGTGAAATCAAATCAACTGTAAAATTTGTAAAAATCATTATAATTGCAACATATGAGATAGACTGGCTTTTCCCTGTACACGGGTTAGCTACGGCTGGACATAACTTATTTCCAACTACCATTTCCGTCATATCCCTGACTAAGGCTCCAAAAAGTAAGTCAAAGAAATGAATCCCTCTGATACCACTTTGTAACACACCAGTTCCGAGTGCCACTCAACGGGTTCCCAAAACCCGGTTCCCCCTGTGCCTGCAAGTGCATTTCCCCAAACACTAGAGGCTGTTGACTAGCAGTGAGGGTCCAGGTCTGATAGTGGGGAAACTATGCCCTCATTTGTCAAAGTGTAGCGTAGCGGAGTATGAAATAAAACATACAAAAGTGGAAGCAAATAACAATACATAACTTGAATAAAAAACTACCATAGATAAAACCCACCAGTATAAAAATGTCGATGCAACATGTCAAAAGTTCTAAAAAAACATCCAGAACATGTTACATAGCAGTGCAATACAATACAATATAGAGTAAATCAAAACAAAACAAAACAGCTGGCAGCATCACGAGCCTAGGCTCGGTCTCATGCCCTCCTACTCCTCAGAAAAAGCCAAGTACCTGTATAGGGACTCTTTCCCCTATCCCCACCTGCAAAAACATAATTTGTTTGGGCCTAAAATCATAACCCAAATAGGGTGTGAGAAAAAAATCTTAGTAGGCACCCACCAAAGGCTCGTGCCCAACTGCGAGTAAGCATGCAACAACAGTGTGCAATAGTAAAATGAAATAAAGTAAGCATTGATGAAAAGTAACTAACGTACCAATTAAATTTCCATTTTATTATTCATTTAATCCATTAAATATTAGAAATCACCACAGTGCATCTCTAAGTAAATAGTCCACGTCCTCAGACAAGTAAAACATACCCTCAGGTAAACAGAATCCAACCCGCAGGTATTTCCCTCAGGCATAACAGAAGTTGTCCTCGGGCATAAGAAGTGTCTCCCTTAGGCACAAAAGTGAATCCCTTAGGCAGGAATGGTTTACCTCAGGTGAAATAGAACGTTGCACTCAGGCTAATACAGTCACGCCCTCAGGATATAGTAAAAATATTTCCATCAGTCACACGTAACCGAGCCTTGCCCAACATAAACATTCACAAGAAATTCCTCTCAAGGAAATTCTACAATTATTACTTTTAAGGAATACCCTCAGGTATCCCGACCAAATGGCTAAATAGTGGAACACACCCCTGGGGTGGTCCTGGATCCAAGCAATGATCCCAACCAGAATTTTAATATCACATTTAATTACTTATACTGTTCTAGGTATTTAAAATAGATATGGCCTCATCTCCACGACACCCCAACATGGGTTTGTGGCCCTGAAAACGCACAAAAACACACAAAAAATTACGAAAACGCATGACAGTTGGAAGTCAACAGCAAGCCACCTACATTTAACACCAACGAGCGGTATACACGATCGCCGATCCTAGAAATTCCCAAATATGACGTAGATATGAGGTAAGAGATAAACCGTTCAAACCCAAATAACTCATATTAGGAGAATAATTGGTAAGAATTATCCAAAGAGATGGAATCCCTTATCCGTGCGGCTCGAACGAGATCATCTGAGGCGGAAATAGA
Source organism: Viscum album (assembly GCA_963277665.1). Lineage (NCBI taxonomy): Eukaryota > Viridiplantae > Streptophyta > Magnoliopsida > Santalales > Viscaceae > Viscum > Viscum album. The sequence goes on along the minus strand of OY728156.1, from coordinate 154,515,386 downwards.
TTCCTGGTTCACGATCGATGGATCTCCGATGCTCCGGCATTCCTCTCCCGAGCTCTCCTCCCGTTCTAAGCTTTCCCTATGAACAGGGGAGGCTACTACCCATTTTAATAGAAAAAAACAAAGTACATGGTGTGTACATCTTAGTACACGGTGTGTACTTCCTATTTTTAAACTGTTCCTCTGGCGGCTTCCCGCCAGCGTGGCACTGTTCATCTGTTGACATGACTACACAGTGTGTCTCCTTGAGTACACGGCGTTTTCAGTCGCAGAGCTGGCCACCGCCTTACCATTCGTCTTCCGACTGACTACACAGCATGTAAGGTACCATTACATGGTGTGTAGTTGGTTCCTACAGCCTTCATTGCCGACACAGCTATACGCCATGTGTACTCATTCCACACGGCCAAAAGTGCATGGTGTGTGGACAAAGTACACGGTGTGTACTTTCCAAAATTTGGGATTTTTTCCCATTTTCCATATTTTCTCAAAAACACGTAAGGAAAAGAGAAAATAAGAAGCTCGTACCTCAAAATTAAGAACCGGGTTATCACAAACATCCCCACTTAAAGAAATTCATCCCCGAATTTCCCTTCCTTGGTTGGAGAAGATAAAGCCGTGAACAACTCTGGACACTGAAAATGTACATCGGTCTCCCACTCCCAGGTTTCATCCTGCACTCGGTTGTGCTGCCATTGCACCCGTATGAGAGGAACTGGCCGGCCTTGGAGAACCTTCGTGCTCTTTTCAATGATACAAATCGGATGCTCCTCAATGGATGCATCCATATGAAGCTCAACCTCCTCGGTCTGAAAGACGTGATACGGGTCTGAATGATAATGGTGCAACATAGATACATGGAAGACGTCGTGCATGGCTCAGTACCTCTGAGGTAAGTGCAACCAATATGCAACAAGCCTGACTCTCTCCACAATCTCAAATGGTCCTACATACCACGGTGAAAGTTTAACATGTATCCTGATCCGCTTGTGTCCCAGCATCGGAGAGAAACGCAAGAAAACCCGATCCCCGACCACAAACTCCAAAGGTCGTCTACGACGATTAGCATAAGACTTCTGACGAGACTTCATGGTAGCCATCCACATATGAATCAGCTGGACCTGCTTAAAAGTCTCCTGCATGAGATGTGGTCCCAGTAAAGCAGCCTCACCTACCTCTAACCAGCATAAAGGTGATCGGCATGGCCTACCGTATAAAGCCTCGTATGATTCAATCTAAATAGTTTCCTAAAAACTGTTATTATAGGAAAACTCAACTAGGGGTATGTGATTCTCCCAAGATCCCCCAAAGTCTAGGACGCATGCACGTAGCATGTCCTCAAGCACCTGTATAGTACGCTCTGACAGGCCATCTATCTGAGGGTGGTAAGCTGTGCTCTGAAGCACCTTTGTACCCAGTGCTGTCTGGAAACTCTGCTAGAAACGACATGTAGAGTGGGTTTTCCTATCTGAAACTATAGAACAAGGGAACCCATGAAGACGGATGTGTTGTACCTCTCGTACCCCTCAAGGTTTTATTTTCATGATCACAATCACTCTCTTTTTTATCTAATCATGTTTCAAGTGTTTTTGGATGATAGGAATCATTTCAGGTTACCAAGGAATTGGGCCAAGCAAGCTGAAGTGGCAAAGGAACAAAACTGGACTGAAATCAGTCCACCGGCCAACCGGTGGCTTCACCACCGGCCAGCTGATGGAGCCTGGACAGAAGGCATCCTTCTGTCCAGACCACCGGCCAACCGGTGTCACACCAGCGGCCAGCCGGTGGCACCCTCTCCAAACAGTGTTTGCTACTGTCTTGCCACCGGCCAACCGGTGGCCTCACCACCGGCCAGCCGGTGGAGTCTAGACAGAAGCATCCACCCATCACCAAGGCACCGGCCAACCGGTGGCCCTGTACCGGTCAGCCGGTGGAGGCAGTCAAACTAGCCGTTGGGCCTTTGACTAGCCTGTCCACTTGGCCTCCCAACGGCTCCGAAGCCTTTTCCAACGGCTCCGAAGACCTCCAAAGGCCAAATGAGGGTTCCCCCTCTATAAATAAAGGACTAGGAAGCCAAGGATCAACACCGGAACTATACGGAAGCCCACGGACACCTTGTTGATCATTTGGTGTACCTCCGGCGCATTTCTCCAAGGGAACCCCAATAGCTCCAACTCAATTCCACATCGAAGGAGCATCACCAAAGAAGCTTGGGAGTGCACGTCTTCAACTCCAATCATCCATTGGCGCCCAAGGCTTTTCCAAATAGGATTTTTATTGTTTTATTCATTTTGAGCTTAAATTTGAGTTTGTGCCTACAAACTCCCAATTCTCTCATCCTCTCTTATTTGGGTTCTCACACCACCTTCAAGGTGTGAAGAGGTTGGTCAAGCCTTACCTTGTAAAAGGCTTGAGATAAAGGTGAGCTAGCCTTAACCTGTAAGAAGGCTAGTGGGTTCTTGCTCAACCATTGAAAGCAAGTGGGTTCTTGCATAACCATTAAAAAGCAAGCTGTAATAGGTGAGCTAGCCTTCACCTGTAAAAAGGCTAGTGGGTTTCATGCTACAACCATTGAAAAGCAAGCGGTATAATCTCTCAACGGTTGAGTTGGGAGCGGAGACGTAGGCCGGGTTTTGGCCGAACTCCATTAACAATTTCTTGTGTGATTTCCTCTGTTATTTTCCGCTGCACATACTTTGATTTCACTTTGTTTTTAAATTGATATTTGTTTTTTAAAAGGCAATTGACCCCCCCTCTTGCCATCACTCCCTTCTTTCTCCGCCCAACAATTTGTATCAGAGGGGTAATTTGAGTAATACCCTAACCGGTTTCAAATTAAAGATCCATTGTGATGGCATCCACCTCTTTCGCCCCCGAAGGCTTTTCTTTGAGTCGTGCTCCATTCTTTGATGGAACTGACTATACATATTGGAAAACCCGCATGACCGCTTTTCTTAGAAGTATAGGGTATCCCATTTATAAAATTGTCATGCAAGGTTACACTCTCTCCTCCCCCGATGAATCCAAATGGACCCAAGCCGATATTATAAATTTCGAGCTTGATGGCAAAGCCATGAACGCTATACATTGCGGCCTTGACCGAAATGAGTTCAATCGAGTTTCCACTTGTACCACACCTCACGAAATCTGGAAACTATTGGAGGTTACCCATGAGGGGACCAACAAAGTCAAGGACACTCGATTGGACATGTTTCGTCAAGATTTTGAGTCATTTTCTATGCACCCACATGATAATATTTCTGATATGTTTACACGGTTTACTGATGTTTGAAATGGTAGAAAATCTCTTTGAGATAATATTTCTGCAGAAACAATGGTCAAGAAGATCCTATGGATCCTTCCAAGCTCATGGGCTCCAAAGGTAACGGCAATTCAAGAAGCAAAAGACATCAAGAACATGCCGGTCGAAGAGCTCTTCGGATCTCTCATGACCTATGAGATCACCATGAGGAGGCAAGCTGAAAAGGAAGGCAAACCGATCAAAGTTCCAAAGAACATCGCCTTCAAGGTACAAAACGAAGGAAGATCATCCTCCTCATCTTCTTCCTCTTCAAGCGGCGATTCCGAAATGGAGGATCTTGCCCGCAAGATGCACAAGTTCATGAAGAATCACAAAAAGAAGAAATCCCGCAAGGCCCGCAAGGCTCAACCCAACGAAAAATCCGAGCCCAAGGTAACATGCTACGGGTGTGGCGAGAAAGGCCATTACAAGCCCTATTTCCCACTCAACAAGAAAAAGGCCAAACAAAAGGAGAAGAAGAAGGCTTTCAAGGCCACATGGAGTGATAGCTCCACATCATCCTCCTCCTCCTCCTCGAATGACAACGGTAACAAATGCCTAATGGCATTTCATGAGGTAACATCATCTGACCCCTCATCCTCTAGTTCTTCAAATTCTTTCAATCACATGTCTTATGAGGATCTCCAACATGCGAGAGATCAATTGGAGGAAGGTTTTCACGAACTCTCTTCCAAATTTGTTGCTTTAAAAAAGAATTTCAAAAAACTCTCTTCCGAAAAAAACAACTTCTCAAAGAGAAGGAAGAGATGTCCCTCAAAATCCAAAATCTTCCCGATGTTGATTCCATGGAATCAACCATCAAAGATCTAAGGGAGACTCTAGCCAAGTTCACCCAAGGGGAACAAAATTTGAACAATTTGCTTGGTTCCCAACGTGTATCTAGGACCACCTAAGGGCTTGGCTATTCCAAGCAAGCTTCCTCTTCCCATGCACCTACTATTTTTGTAAGGGGGAGCTCTCAATTTAAATTTTTCAATTATTGTAAAAAACCCGGGCACTTATTTTATGAGTGCAATTGTAAAAATGCCCGGTATGGTAGGCCCAAAACCATTTTCCTTAATGATGAATTTTTTAGGAGAAGACCCGCCACTAGACAAGTGTGGATTGAAAAATCCCTTCTAGCGAGTCTCACCGGGCCAAAATTTGTCTCGGTTTCAAAAACCACTCCCCGGTAATTTGTTGTTTTTATTTAGGGGGAGTTAGGATCGTTTAAACCCTTTTAATTTCATTTCAAAATTTTCGATTCAAACTTTCAATTTCAACACTTGGTTTCAAATTTTTCATTTCAAAATTCTTGATTCAAAACTTTCAATTCAAAATTTTCATTTCAAAATTCTTGATTCAAAATATTCAATTCAAATTTTTCATTTCAATTTTCTTTTCAAAACATTCAATTCAAAGTGTTATTCAATTTTTTGATTCAAAACTTTCAATTCAAATTTCAATTGAAATTTTCTTTTCAAAACTTTCATTTGGTTTAAAATCTCTATCTTGTTCTTCAAACCTTTCCCTCAATCAAGTTTTATGCCCCGTGCTATTTTGATAATCACAAAGGGGGAGAAAATTATTGATTGATTGGGGGAGAAATCTTTCTCTCATGCTTTGCTTTTATTTTCAATTTATCTTTTAAAGCATGCCTTTCATTTCAGTTTTTACATTGATTGTTTTGGTGATTGTGATCCTCAAAATAGGGGGATATTGTTGTACCTCTCGTACCCCTCATGGTTTTATTTTCATGATCACAATCACTCTCTTTTTTATCTAATCATGTTTCAAGTGTTTTTGGATGATAGGAATCATTTCAGGTTACCAAGGAATTGGGCCAAGCAAGCTGAAGTGGCAAAGGAACAAAACTGGACTGAAATCAGTCCACCGGCCAACCGGTGGCTTCACCACCGGCCAGCTGATGGAGCCTGGACAGAAGGCATCCTTCTGTCCAGACCACCGGCCAACCGGTGTCACACCAGCGGCCAGCCAGTGGCACCCTCTCCAAACAGTGTTTGCTACTGTCTTGCCACCGGCCAACCGGTGGCCTCACCACCGGCCAGCCGGTGGAGTCTGGACAGAAGCATCCACCCATCACCAAGGCACCGGCCAACCGGTGGCCCTGTACCGGTCAGCCGGTGGAGGCAGTCAAACTAGCCGTTGGGCCTTTGACCAGCCTGTCCACTTGGCCTCCCAACGGCTCCGAAGCCTTTTCCAACGGCTCCGAAGACCTCCAAAGGCCAAATGAGGGTTCCCCCTCTATAAATAAAGGACTAGGAAGCCAAGGATCAACACCGGAACTATACGGAAGCCCACAAACACCTTGTTGATCATTTGGCGTACCTCCGGCGCATTTCTCCAAAGGAACCCCAATAGCTCAAACTCAATTCCACATCCAAGGAGCATCACCAAATAAGCTTGGGAGTGCACGTCTTCAACTCCAATCATCCATTAGCGCCCAAGGCTTCTCCAAATACGGTTTTTATTGTTTTATTCATTTTGAGCTTAAATTTGAGTTTGTGCCTACAAACTCCCAATTCTCTCATCCTCTCTTCTTTGGGTTCTCACACCACCTTCAAGGTGTGAAGAGGTTGGTCAAGCCTTACCTTGTAAAAGGCTTGAGATAAAGTTGAGCTAGCCTTCACCTGTAAGAAGGCTAGTGTGTTCTTGCTCAACCATTGAAAGCAAGTGGGTTCTTGCATAACCATTAAAAAGCAAGCTGTAATAGGTGAGCTAGCCTTCACCTTTAAAAAGGCTAGTGGGTTTCTTGCTACAACCATTGAAAAGCAAGTGGTAGAATCTCTCAACGGTTGAGTTGGGAGCGGAGACGTAGGCCGGGTTTTGGCCGAACTCCGTTAACAATTTCTTGTGTGATTGCCTCTTTTATTTTCCGCTGCACATACTTTGATTTCACTTTGTTTTTAAATTGTTATTTGTTTTTTAAAAGGAAATTCACCCCCCTCTTGCCATCACTCCCTTCTTTCTCCGCCCAACAGGATGATCTCTCAGATTTGCATCCTTCGGAACTCATCAACCCCAAAGGTATCCTTGATCGACAAAAAGTGATCTACCTTTGTGAGTCTGTCCACAACAACCCACACAGAATCATTTCCCCTAGGTGACCTCGAAACCCGGTCACGAAGTCTATCAAGACATCATCCCATTTCCACTCCAGAATGGGAAACTGATGTAACAGTCCAGCTGGCCTCAAGTGTTGTGCCTTCACCTGCAGACAGGTGGAACACCACGTAACAAAACCGGCTACACCTCTCTTCATACATGACCACCAGTACTGACGTCTCAAGTCACGGTACATCTTGGGAACCCCGGGATGAACTTCCAAAGTTGAAGCATGAAACTCCTTTATCAGCTCCTCACGTATATCCCTTTGAACCCACACTCGTTCATGGAAACACTATACCTCACCAACACCTATCGTCCAACCAGAAGGAGGGTCCTCACTTTCCACCGACTCCCATAGAACTATGCTTTTTGAATCAGATAGTTGTCTCATCCTCACTCTATCCAAGAGGGTAGAAGTCAAAGCTAAAGATGAAAGATAAGACTGCCCCAAACCATCATGAACCTCCAGATGCATTTCAGATAACAAGGCCATGAGCTGCCACTGACCACTGGCCTCCTACACGGCCTGTATCTGAGTCTTCCTACTCAGTGCATCAGCTACTGCATTACCTTTACCAAGTGTTTAGGCAAGATAAAAATCAAATGACTATATGTATTCAACCCACCTCTTCTGCCTCGAATTCAAATCATGATGAGTAAAGATATACTTTAGGATTTTTTGGACGGTGAAAACCACAAAATTATCTCCCAATAGATAATACCTCCAACAACGCAACACATTCACAACTGCAACCAACTCCAGATCATGCGTCAGGTAATTCCTCTCATATGGCCTCAACTGCCGAGACCCGTACACAACAACTCGATCGCCCTGCATCAACAATGTTCCCATCCCAACCCCTGATGCATCACAGTAAACTGTATAGCTCTTCCCATGCTAAGGGAGTATTAGGATCGGTGCTGATGTCAACCTTCCCTTCAGGTCCTGAAAGGTTGTCTCGCATACTTCCGACCAAACGAACTTCACACCCTTCTTAGTCAGACCCGTCAACGGTGCTGCTAAGCAGGAGAAGTCTTGTATGAAGCATCTGTAGTAACCATCCAGCCCTAAGAAACATTGTATCTCAAACATGTTCTTTGGATTCTCCCAGGAAACTACTTCCCTCACCTTCTCTAGGTCTACTGAAACTCCTGCCTCTGAGATAATATGACCCATGAAGTGAATTTGGTCCATCCGAAAGTTGCACTTTGAGAGCTTAGCATATAGTAGATGGTCTCTCAGTGTACTCAATACGATATCAAGATGGGTGGCCTGGTCGTGTCGAGGGTGAGAGTACACCAAGATGTCGTCCACGAATACTACCACAAATGAATCTAGATACGGATGGAACACACAATTCCTCCGAGCCATGAAAACTGATGGCGTGTTGGTGAGTCCGAACAGCATAACCAAGTACTCGTATAGACCATACCTACCCCTGATGGCTGTGAGAGGTATTTCAGATGGTCTAACGCACAACTGATGATATCATGATATCAAGTCAATCTTCGAAAAAACTCATTCTCCACAAAGATGATAAAAAAGATCATCAATCCTCGGCAAGGGATATCGGTTTTTAACCATCAACCGGTTCAGCTTCTGATAATACACATAAAGTATGAGGGTACCGTCTGCCTTCTTTGCAAAAAGGACTGGAGAACCCCAAGGAGAAGTATTGGGTCAGATAAAGCCCTTTTCCTGCAACTCCTCTAACTGTCTCTTGAGCTCCTGCAGCTCAGGTGTAGCCATCCTATAAGGAGGAATGGACACAGGTGTTTCTCCTATCAGAAGGTCAATAGAGAAATCCCATTCTCTCTCCAGAGGTAGACCTGAAAAGTTGTCTAGGAAGATATCCCTGAAATGATCAACAACTAGAGGGAAATATTTCTAACAAGTCCCCTAATCATCCAGATATAAACTCGCAATCTGGGTTGTGACTCCACCTCTCCCATGATGCTCTGGTCCAACTCGACTCGCTTGAACGTCCCACTCACCCTTGTATAGAATCTCGCTTCCCTCTGGTGACGTGAAACTCACCCAGCGATGATAGCAGACTACAAAAGCTAGAAAGAGAACCAACCAGTCCATCCCGAGAATGACGTCATAGCTCATCATATCTAGGACATAGAGGTCTCATAGAAAATGACACCCACCAACCTCAAGGGGGAACTCCCTGCATCGACGCACACCAACCGTTCTAGTCCCCAACGGAGTTTCTAGCGTCATAACATCGGAAGAAGAAGAAACACAGAGCCCAAGGCTCTCCAAAATGGGCATAGATATAAAACCATGTGTAGAACCCGTATCGAAAAGTATTGAAGATAAGAAAAAAGCTACCATAATAGTACCTATGACTGTAGAATTTCTCGGATCCTGCTCCTGTTGGGTTTGTTGCACTGCATATGCTTGCCCAGTGTCATGGCCCTAAGACATAGCCTGGCTAGTCTGAGTTGTCCTTCCCTACTGCCTCTGAGATCCTGGTGTCCGACTACCACAGCCACGACCACCATCTCTGCCTGCATGACCTGACATATTCTAGTTACCTGACTGGTAAGAATCCACTATTCCTGCACCCACATTCGAAGTCTGCACAGAACCCCTCTCACTAGCCACTGGTAGAAAGGCCCTAAAAACGCATTGCAGATTACCCATCATGCTGCAAGCTAGGCACTACACTAGGTCACCTGGACACTACAGACTCTTGTGCCCCTCTCTGCCACACTAGTAGCACCTGATCGGGCCTCATGAAGAAACTGTATGGCTGGTACTGCCACCCTGAGAGAAATTTATCTGTCACTTCCTCCTGCCAGTAGAAATAGTACTAGTAACTGGCGCCAAACCGCCCTGGCCCACACCACTAGATTCCCACAGGTTTCTCTCTGTAATCAGTTCCGGATTCACAATAGCGTGTACTGAAGAAAACTTGAAAACATTCACCAGGGCTCGGATGTCATAATGAAGACCATCCTCAAAATGTATGGCCCTCAAAATCTCATCTCCCACCAGGACGGGTGAAAAACGTTGAAGCTTCGTGAAACGAGCAGAATAGTCCATCACTGACACAACGCCCTGTTTCAGATTCATGAACACCCAAGCTCTATCTTCTCTCAGCATCTCTGGGAAGAAGAAAACATAATATAATACCGAAAAATATTCCCACGCCATGTCCCTGTGATGCTCTAACTAGGGGGTAACATGCCACTATCTCTTGGAGAAATCACGCAGCATATAAGTCGCGAGATTGACCCTCTTCCCTGGAGGCATCTCAAGATTCTCGAAATTAGTCTATATCAACCCAATCCAAGACTCCACAACCTGTGGTCCGCCATCCCCTGAAAAAGTAGGTAGATGTTGCTGCTGGAAGATACGTGCTAGCTCGGCCATAGATGTGGCAGCCTGCGGTGCTCCCTGAAAGGTCTGTATGAACCGCATAAAGCCTTCACAAAACTGCACCTCCACACCTGTGTCGGATATAACACCTGGCACCACATCCGGCTCTACTGGAGGGTCCACTGGTAACCCATGGCCCACCATCTCTAGAGTATAATCGTCACTACTCTCCTGCAGAAAAACACGTGGTCGTATAGGTGGCATGACACTACAAGGTCAAAATGACACCTTAGATCATGATTTATCAAAATAAAAAGAGAAGGAATCACAAAGGGAACAAGAGGAATAAGGAATTCTATGATTTGGAAAACAGGACTAGATGGCGTGTATATTTACTACACGACGTTTACTTTGCTTCTCTTCCCTGCCCGGGTCCTTCGACACGGCTAAGCCACACGACTCCTGTTGACTAAAAACTACACGGCATGTATAATATCTACACGGTGCGTATGGTGTTATTTTCCACCTGCCCGTGTCATTTGTGACACATCTGACTACTCGGCTTGCAACTACACATTGTGTTACACCCGTACACGGCATGTACACCACCATGTTTCCATGCCACATGGTTAAGTCCACATGATCTGTCCTCAGACAAGACTACACGGCGTGTCCCATAGGTACACGGAATGTTCAAGGAGAGGTGACACTGACCTGTGTTGTTAGTTACACGGCCGAGTCCCTAGGTCACACCACACGATGTGTTCATCATCGACACTGTGTGTTCTATAAAGGTGTTCATCGACCCGTGTTGTTAGTTACAGGGACGGACTCCGGGTCAACACTACACGGCTTGTACATGAGGTACACGGCGTGTTTTCCCCAAGCCTTTCCCTACACCGTGTCGTTACCCACACGGTTTGTGACATGTGAAGGGACTACACGGCGTGTACTCAGAGTACACAGCGTGTACTTAAAAAGATCAATTTTTTAACAGAAGGCTATACATGGCATGTGTAAAGATACTACATGGAATGTATACTGGGTTTCCAGACAGTATGCCTCAGAAACATCTCCGAAAAATATAAAATACCGAAAAACAACACCTAAGTGTCAAATTCCAACCCGTGAGGGCCCATACTCCCCACGAGTCAATGTTTGACATCTTATCTGTGTTATAACAAAACAACCATCTAATGATCCATCAAATTCTGGTCAGTGAGGGACCATACTCCCCAAAAACAAAAGTTTGGCATTAATACTATACACAAGCTCAAAAAAAATTACCCTATCATATAGCAGGTATTTTATCAAAGCAGTTATCACAACATCATGCTTTACTAGCACAACAACTAACACAAAAACATGAGAAATTCTAATGAACCTACATGGAATGGAAACTATGCATGGAATGTGATTTCTACCATGTGCCTATATAATGCATGAGACGGAATACCCTCATCTCACCGGGTTGTAAGGAAATAGAACCCATAGATAAAATATAAAGAGCACAATCCAAGTGCGTAACCCAACGGTGAAATCAAATCAAATGTAAAATTTTAAAAAATCAGTATAATTGCAACATATAAGATAGACTATATTTTCACTGTACACAGGTTAGCTATGCCCGGGACCAGCTTATTACCAACTACCATTTCCATTCTATCCCTGACTAAGGCTTCAAAGATTAAGTCAAAGAAAAGAACCCCTATGATACCTCTTTGTAATGCCCCAGTTCCGGGTGCCACTCAACGGGTGCCCCAAACCCGGTTCGCCACGTGACCTCAAGCGCATTTCCCCAAATGCCAGAGGCTGCCAACTAGCAACGAGGGCCCATGTCTGATGGTAGGGAAACTACGCCCTCATTTTTCAAAGTGTGGCACAATAGAGTACGAAATAAAACATAAAAAGGAGGAAGCAAATAACCATACATAACTGGAATAAAAAACTACCATACATATAGCCAACCAGTATATAAATGTTGATGAAACATGTCAAAAGTTCTATGAAAATAGACAGAACATGTTACAAAGAAGTGCAATAAAATGAAATACAGAGTATAGTAAAACAAAACAAAACAGAAGGCAGCATCACGAGCCTTGGCTTGGTTCTATGCCCTCCTACTCCTCAGCAACAGTCAAGTACCTGTATAGGAACTCTTTCCCCTATCCCCACCTGTAGAAAAGTAATCTATTTGGGATGAAAAGCATTACCCAAACAGGGTGTCCGAATCAAATCTCAATAGGCACCCACAAAAGGCATATGCCCAACTGCGAGTAAGCATGCAACAACAGTGTGCAATAGTAAAATGAAATAAAGTAAGCAGTACTGAAAAGTAACTAACTTACCAGCTAAATTTCCATTTTATTATTCATTTAATCTATTAAATATTAGAAATCACCACAGTGCATTTCTAAGTAAACAGTCCACATCCTCAGACAAGAAAACCTTACCCTCACGTAAACAGAATCCAACCCGCAGGTATTTCCCTACGGCGTAACAGAAGTTTCCCTCAGGCATACGAAGTGTCGCCCTCAGGCATAGAAGTCAAGACCTCAGGCACAAAAAGTTTCCCTCAAGAGAAATAGAATGTTTCCCTTAGGCTAATATAGTCACTCCCTCATGATGTAGTAAAAACACTACCCTCAGGCGCAGGTAACCGGTCCATTCCCAACATAAACATTCACAAGCAATTCCTCTCAACGAAATTCTACAATTATTACTTTTAAGGCATACCCTCAGGTATCCCTGCCAAACGGCTAAATAGTGGAACGCAACCCTGTGGTGGTCCTGGATCCAAGAAATGATCCCGACCAGCATTTTAATATCACATTTAATTACCTATACAGTTCTAGGTATTTAAAATAGCTATGGCCTCATCCACACGACACCCCAACATGGGTTCGTGGCACTAAAAACGCACAAAAACACACGAAAACGCATGATAATTGGATGTCAACACCAAGCCACCTACCTTTAACAACCAACGAGTGGTATACATGATCGTCGATCCCAGAAATGCCCAAAAATAACGTAGATCTGAGGTAAAAGATAAACCGTTCAAACCCAAATAACTCCCGTTAGGAGAATAATTGGTAAGAAGTATCCAAGGAGATGGAATCCCTTACCCATGTGGTTCCAACAAGATCGTCCGAGGAAAAAATGGGTTTCTAGTTCACGATCACCGGATCTTCGAAGCTCCGACCTTCCTCTCCTGAGCTCTCCTCCCGTTCTAAGCTTTCCCTGTGAATAGGGGAGGCTACTGCCCATTTTAAGCGAAAAAAACAAAGTACATGGCGTGTACTTTTGAGTACACGGAGTGTACTTCCCATTTTTAAACTATTCCTCTCGCATCTTCCCGCTAGTGTGGCACTTTTAATCTGTCAACATGACTATATGGTGTGTCTCCTTGAGTACACGGCATGTTCAGTCACACAACTGGCCACTGCCTTACTATTCACCCGCCGACTTACTACACGGCGTGTAAGGGACCACTACACGGCGTGTAGTCGGTTCCTATACCCTTCCTCACTGACTCGGCCACACGCCCTATGTACTCATTCCACACGGCCAAAATTACACGGCGTGTGGACAAAGTACGTGGCATGTACTTTCCCAAATTTGGGATTTTTCCCCATTTTCCATATTTTCTCAAAAACACTTATGGAAAAGATAAAATAAGAAGCCTTTACCTAAAAAAGTAAGAACCGGGTTGTTACACTACACTTGAAAATATGTAAAGGTTGAGCATCAATGACCTGGTGGGTTTTTAAATCCATTTATCATTCTGTAATGGAGGTTAGACGAGGTTACTCTGGATTTTATGGTGGGTCTCCTAATAATTCCTTGGAATAATGATGTTATTTGGGTTATTGTAGACCAATTGACAAATATAGTGCATCTCGTTCCTATTTGGGATACTTTCCCAATGGATAAGTGGTGAGACTTATATGTTTGGGTGATAGTACTTCTGTATAGGGTGCCTCAAAGTATTTTTTTTAAACAATCAATCATGTTTTACTTTTCACATCTGGTAGTACATGAAGAAGGTTATTGGTACACAGGTTTTACTGAGTATAACTTTTCACCCATAGAAATATGGGCAGTTAGAGAATATGATACAGGTGATGGAGGATATGATTTAGACATAAGTTCTAGACATCGGTGGGTCTTGGAAGAAGCACCTAGATTTGGTTGATTTCTTCTATAAAAATAGATATCTATATACTATACAGATGGATCCATATAATAATCTTTAAGAAAGGACATTAATACCACCTCTAAGATATATGGAGGTAGTTGAGTTAGAGTTTTTGGGATTGAGTCTCATGTAGGAAACATCAGTGCAGGTTTAGCTGATTTAGAATCATATGGTTATGGCTTAGAGTAAACATATGTCACATGATGATAGAAATCAATGAACCCTTGATTTTATAGGGGGTGATGAAGTATTCCTTTAGATTTCTATTATATTGGGTCATTTTAGGGTACATAAGAAGGGAAAGATAACACTTATCATTTTTGGAACATTTTATGTTGTGGAGAGAATCAAGACGGTCACATATGAATTAGCTCTTCCAAAAGGATACAGTGTTATGAATTATATTCTTTGTGTGTTACAACATTGGAAGTATCACTTTTAAACATATCAAGTGATTTATGTGGATGATGTTGAGACTGAGATAGATTCATCCTTTGAGTAGAAGCTGATACATGTGATGGATCGTAGTGTAAACGTGTTGAAGTGGAAGGTCATTCCAGTAGATCTTGTATTATGGCAACATAGTCATGTTTTGGAGGAAACAATGGATAGAGAAATTAATATACAGCCTCAGTGGCCCAGTATTTTTTACTCGTAATCTTACAAATTCATGGGAGTAAATATTGAGGATGATATATTAATAGGGGGGAGATTATAGGATCCGAATTTTTTCTAGAGATGTATCGGGGTTATTCTTAAGTACACTTTTTCCCTTATTTTGAGTAGCCTTTATTTGGGTGTCACCTTATGGGGTTTTGGGTGAAATTGGAGAATTTTGAAAGGAGGTGGGGTTGTTCATAATTGGAGAATGGTTTTCCCAAACCATTCACCCAACCCAGAACTCTATGAAAACCCAAACATTGGGGATTCACATGGCTAGTGCATGTTTCGTCCAACTGTGCACCCTTATAAAAGTAACTGTGCACCCCCCCCCCCCCCCCGAATAGGCTCCCAATTATGGTTCAAATTTTGTACAAACCTTTTCCCCTTACCATGAAATTGTTCAAATGGTTTTAATAATCCTTAACAATAAATTAAAATTCTCAAACCCTCAGTATTAACTTCAAATCATCCATAACTCAACCCTAATCATTTTCCCTCATTTTTTGAGGCTCCTAAATAGATTTAAATCCCTTTCAACCTCTTTCCTTGTTGATTTAAATCATGTATTGAAGATATGCACCTCTATTTGTATGTGTTCTATTCCCCATTAAATCTCTCTCTCTCTCTCTCTTGGTCCTCTTTCGAATAAAAGAGGGATGTTTCATTTTCTGTTGGTAAGGGTTTAAATCAAGATCTAGGTTTGAGGGATCATGGTCCATTTGATCTTTTTTGTAGGATTTTATTTAAGATTTTGTTCTTCATCATGGGTTTGACCCATCCATTTCAAATTAAGGTTTTCTATTGGCATGTGGTCATCATCAAACATGAGGTGTTTGGTCTATTATTAAAATCCTAATATCTTGATTTAACTTTAATGAATGTAATTATAGAATTTTTATAGGTTGATTATAAATTTCATTTCATAAATTGAATAAATTAATTTGGTAAATTAATTAATTAATTGATTTTTATTTATTAACTATTTAATTAATTATGGGATATTGATATTTTAGAATTTTATTAATCAATTGTTGAATTATTGATGTGAATTCATATGATAATGTGATCGATCGAATTGAAATAATTAATTTTATAATTAATTAAAGCTTCTTGAGATTGATAAATTGTACTAATTCCTTATTTAATTAATTAATATGAATTTTTTTATTACGAAATTGATTGAATTGGAATAATAAACTGTTGATTTAATTATGGAATATTGATATTTTTAAATTGTATTAATTTATTAATTAATTTTTTATCTAATGTATGGTTGTGAATGTGGAATTGGATTAATTAATTGTTGAATTAATTTATATATTGTATTTATTGTTGAATTGAATTAATTAATTAGTTAATTAATTAATTAATTTTGTGATTGGTCTATTAATGTGTTTAAGAATTAATTTATAATTGAAATTATAATATGATTGGTTAAATCTTAATGCTTATGAAATTGTGATAAGAGTGTTATTATGAGTTAACCATTATTGGTGTGATATTTGTGATATTGGTATATATGAGATATTATGATATATGTAATAAACATGAGTGGGACATCGTAAACTACATAAAAAGTCCATAGTAATGAATTGATTGATAAATGTGTGCAAGACATGGTCTACTACATCAAATTCACATAGTGGAGAATTGATTTATAAATCTTTGTGGGACATGGTCAGCTACATCAAAATCCAATAGCGATGAATTGATCGATAAACATGTGTGGGGAATGGTAAGATATATAAAAATTCCATAGGGTAGAATTGATTGATAAACAAGGTGTGGTACAGGTACTGAGGCACCAAATACCCATGGGGTGTTAGACACAGTGTTCAACACCCATGAGTTGGAATTGTACTATGGATCCAAGTGGTTGTGAAGTGATTTAATGAGAAGATAAATGATAACCATTGTATTTGTGATGTGGTTCAGACTTCAGCATGGTCCAAATCATGTATTGATATTCTGGTCTCCTTGAGAACCCAAGAGTTTATGTGGTTAAATAAATAGTAACTGAATAAATGTAAAATGTTTACTTTATTAATTGTAAAATATTCATTATACAACTTTATACACTGTTATTGAAGGGATATTGTTTTAAATTTTATTTTTGGTGGCCTACTCAGTTTTAATCACACCCAAATTTGGATTCCTGGTCGGTACCTGAATTGATTTCATCGTTGTAGGGAAGGATAATGGAAAGAGTATTTTCTAGATGGCAGAGTCAGGATGTGGCATGGATGAAGGAACTAGACAAACTGTTGGGACTCACTTGGAGTTTCCAATGTATTTATTTATATAGGTTTTTTCATATTGACACTTCATACGCATTTGTAATTACATCTCTACTATTTTAGTTTGGTTATTTTATTCATGTTTTAGATATAATGTGATACTAGTATTGTATGATTATTTTGTTATATTATAATGTTATTATTATTTATTTTCATTACTATTATACTTTGATAAGGAATGTATAATATACCCAAGATCTATATTGACCCTCACTATTAGTTGGAAACCCCTTTCGTATGGGGAGGCATTCCTGAGGTCATGTAGTGAATTGTCTTAGGGCACCGATGTATGGAACTTGGTCTATGATGTTAGACGGTGCCTTTTAACTTTATATCAAACATAAACTAATAACCAATGAAGATATCCAAAAAATTTAATATAACCAAATAAGAAAAAATATATTCTTCTAAAAGTAACACAATCTTTATTTCTTAAATAATTTCACAATTTTTGAATATATTCCATAAATCTACAAATGAAATAATCATCATCAAAGATGGCCTAAATAATTTTATATTAAATCACCAACAAATTTCCATGTTACCAATACTATCAATATAAATCATCTCTTTATCCTAATAAAAAATTTACTAACTCGACATCAGAAACATAATAATGTTTATTTGTCCCCTTCATCATGTGTTCTCCAAAAATACCACCTTATCAATAAATCACATATCTTGTTTATTAGTATCATTCAAAATTTGTTTTCAAATCATCAAATAAAAACTACTTTAGAATAATCCTTTTATGTTTCATGATTATATAACCACAATATAATTAGTATAACACTTATAAAACATAATTCATGAATAAAAATTCATAAACAATTCAATCATAAATCTTCCTTCTTAAACCATTAAATAGGATTAATCATCTTGTTCCTTAAAAAATCATTCCTAAAATATGAAATATGTATCATGTATTAAGATCCATCAACCAAAATTGAATAATTATTCTTAATTCTAACATAATCAATATAGTTAAAAATCACATACCATTCATACATAATTTGTATTCACTTCATCATCATCGCTAAACCGTAACTCATATAACCTTACTACTTCTTTTCTCAAGCATTCCCTCTAGGAAATTGATTTTAATAATTCTCATACTTTCTAAAATTAAAAGATTCACCCACTAAGGATATCTCAGGTATATAATTAATCTCATCTATTTCATTAACTAATTATTACATTTTTCCTCGATAATTACATGCTTTGTGTTATTATATTCCAAAATGAAAACACCTCCCCATTCCAATGAGACATTCACGTGTGTGCTTCTTCCCATAATATAGACATGTTATAAGGAAAATATTATTTCCTATATGTTCTTTATGAAATTACATCTTTCTCTTGTTATGTGTGTCAAGAAACTCACCAAATTGGAGATTGTAAATCAAATAATGAGATATTTGATTATAAATAATCATAAATTTTCTCATTTCATCTCCGGTTTCATTTGGTTTCTCATGAGGATAGTGATTCCATTTTCCATTAAAAATAAAATAATTCTTACTTATTCCATAAATTAACTAAAACCAAAAAAATAGTGTGATAAGAAAATTTATATTGAGGAATCAAGAATAATAATTTATTGGATGTCTAAATCAGAAAACCTACATTTAAATATATAAATTATTAGTATAAAACTAGTCCATCTATGATCAATAACAAAAATTTAGGATGTTATCCTATATTTACAATTATCCTTAGGTCTATCACTAATGTTTTATAATCTTAGTTTCCAAAGGTTACCTAAACCTTACTTGTATAAAAAGTATAGTGACTTATACTTTTCATACATAGATATCACATATTAATAGATGAATATTCATTTAATAACATATAAATAAGCAATAAAATCTTATAGGTCTAATTCCTTCCAAAATATGGACATATATATAAATAGTTCATAAAAGATCTACATTATCTCCCACCGAGATCTTCATAACTAGAACCATTCATATACACATCATACTCTTTACTCTTGTTCATAACCCACGGAATATAAACACAATAGAGGGTGAATTCAAATTCTCATTGAGGGAAAAATTATATATTAATTATCACTTAATAATAAAATGAGCATAAGGGTATCAAATCATGAGAATAACATTTTAAAATCATACCATTAATATCATAAATAATAATATTATGTCATTTAATATATATATATTAATTTCATAAGACATTAATACTAAAGTAATTAAATAACATGACCTACTAGATAATAACATTGGCATAAGGTATACATTTTTATAATAAACATAAGAATAAAAATTATTTCTTTGGGAGTAAAGGATCATTTACAAGCCTATCATGGTGGAATGGGTTCACTCCCAATACTATCATAGTATTCATGTTTCACTCCCAAGACTATAGTAGTTGGAAAACCCCCTAGCATAATTGGGTTCACTCCCCATTCAAGTCATGTTTATCATATCAGATATCAATCTTTACCCAATTTCTTGGAGGGGTATATAGTTCCCACCTATCAAATAGTGAAATCTATACATATGTGTTCAAAAATATCATAAATAATTCATCATATCAAAACCCATGAAAATAAATTTCATTCATAAAAATTTCAACATATAATAACCCAACGAAAATAAGTGGGTTCCATAATAATTTCATCACTTCATCGCAGTGTAACCCGTGAAAAAAATAGATTCCACAAAAATTGTTTCATCATATTCATAAACCATCCAGATAAATAATAATTATGGTATCCTTGGATAATATACCCATTAAATCATAATTTAAAATAAGGGTTTTGTCTATATTGAATATAAATACCATTCAAAGATTATTAAAACATTCTTGAGAAGATAAATTTTTTTTGAATTATTTTTTATAGAAAAAACGTAAAATATAAACGAAAATATTTTATTTTAAAATATCCATGTACATTTTAAAATGAATCATTAAATAAAAATTAGTCATTATAGTGGTAGAATATGTGCAGGTATTATAAGTTAAAATTTTATTTCTTCCATACTTTTTTTTAAAAATGGACTAGGGTGCCTATATTGAAAAATGAAAATATATATTCAAACACTTTTTAAAAAAAATTAAATATGGGTCAAAATGAAATTAAAAAATCATATGGTAATAGTAAATTCCTTCTTTAAAATATTTTTATAAAATATAGATGTGGAAGAAAAAGTTTTGTTTTTGGAATAGAGAAATGAAGTATATTTTCCTTGAAAACATATTTTGGGTCTCTTTAGTACACAAGGTGAAAAAATGAAATGAAAACATTTATATCAAAGAAATAATATAGTATAATAAAATTCAATTTTTTCTTAGAAAATTCATCATTGTGTTTTATCATTAGAATCTTAATCATAAATAATCTCGATAAACAATGAAATTGTAAGAGAAAACTCTTACTACTTTGGAAACATTTTAGACTTAATCCGAAAGAATGAAATAAAGTTAGATATATTTATAAATAAAAATGAAATTCATATTAATAATAATAATGTGAACTCAATGGAAGTATATACACAATATAAAATAAATAAGCTTGGAATAAGGCATGTGTCCCATAAGAATAAAAGTGAAAAGAAAATATATTTCCATAGGTCCAGCTTCCTTTGTATGAATTGGAATTACATGAATAATAAACATATATTTATTATAAATATATTATAGAACCATAATAAAATATATATATATATATATATTATTTAATTATAACCTTTTATTATCTATTTTGAACACATCATTATTTAAATCATCCTTCTAGTTGATATCTAATTTGTTTTTTATATATGATCTTGTTTAGACGTTTTGGTCCTTTTATTTTAATCATGGTTCCATCAGATCTATAATTTTAATCATGATATAAATTTCACACATTATAATTTTTTAAAGTTATATATTAATTCATAAAATTAGTGGTAGAAAAATTAGTTACACTTTTTGTGAATACAGTAGGCCATACGTACGCATTAACGTTGGTTTCATTTTTTGGTGGATAGAATAAAAGAAAGATAAATGTTAATTCTTATTTATAATATTAATATTATATAATATATTTCATATATATTTATAAAATTATTCCTCATTACCATTTACATAAAATATAAATGAAAAAATAATCACAAGGCTTCATGGAGGTTGTAGTCCACACGTATGCACAAAAAACTTTATTATTTCCCAAAGGATTATATGGTTAGTAGGTAGATATCATATTATAGTTATATAAGCTTAATAATTTCATAAATATAATAGCTAAATATTAAAACATTCATAATACAAATACATAAAATATGGTGATGAAGAATAAATTATATCGCTACGTGGAGATAGTAAGACGTGCATACGCATAAGTTACACTTTCACTTATAATTTGATAGGGAAAGAGGGTGTAAAAAGGTTTTTTATTAGTAATAATAACATTTAATAATTTCTAGACCACTTATCTAATTATTTGTTGATAAATAACATTTATTTAGTGGATATAATGAAGAGAATAAAAGAAAGTGATCATTTAAGGCGATAACCTATTCTTTGAAATAAATCCTTTAGATATCTTCCAAAGGGATATAGGGTTGCTCTTATAGGAATACCATAACCTAAAAATTTTTCTAAGTAATTTTTTAAGAGAAATGGTAGATTTATTATCGATATATAAGGATTAATGTGGTGTCAATAAGTGATGGAATATGTTCCCTTTTATAATTGGGGTGATGTGACTTTTGGAATTTATCAAAAGTATTAAATTATAATAAATTCATTCTCCAACCAAATGCATCAAAACATCCCAGTATTAAAATATTATATAATATACGGTTCTAATACAACCAACCAATAGAATATATATATTTTTTTGTGTCATTTTAAACATTATCATTTTGATAAACCCTTAGTTAATCAAAAATAATTTGAACTACATTACCAACATTTTCAAAAGTAAAGGGTTGTTATAATATTTATATAGTGTAAATTGGACCATAAATGATAATTTTAGGATGTTTTCTACCATATAATCGCCTCTTTTTATTATTTTAATATATTTTTTATTATTAGATAATTTAATAATAGATCATTTTGATGAAATATAATTATTGTCAATTCTGAAACTATTCATTTAATTTGACTTTAGAGACATAAATACATAGTATTAATTAGAATATAGTATTTAACACAACAATTATATGTAATATCTACAAATAAATTTTTGTGAGACTATAAATTACTCGAATTAAATGACTTAATATTTTCAAAATCATTTATTTTATTTTATTCATTAATTGAATATATACTGTTTTGGTGTTGTGAAAGAATTTTAGGTAATTATATAAAAACTATATATTATAAATAAATTAAAATCATGAAAATAATTTCAATATGAACACAATTAAAATTACTATTCATTCATAACTAGTTTTCCCCCATCTTGATGAATAAAAGGATATTTAAAACTCAGAGGGTGATATTTTGTAACTTTCTTTGATTAAAATACAATCTAAGTCATTTTCATGGAAATGTTTCCATTAAACAACAATATTAAGTTAATAATGTGATAATTGTATAACTTAATTCATAAAATAAGAATTATGATGAATAATTATGGCCTTATCACTTCGATTTAACCAAGATTTACTTGATTTACCCTTTACCGAGGTAATAAATTTTACCACAGTTACAATTCATAATGACCAAAAATAAAAAATGTTCTATTTTAAAAACATGAGAGTATTGATTCCAAACATGTAATCATTTTTATCACATTCAAAACCCTTTATGTTTTATAAATTTATTTTAAAATAAGTTCTCAAAATGTGATAAAAACTACTTTTTAGAAAAATACAAAATATTTGTATAAAATGGGATTTATTATTATTCCATGCCAAGAAAAATAATAGCTTGGTGTTAAAAAAATAAATTGATTATATAATATGTAAAATTCATATAAATAATTTACCAATAGTTATCAATTTGTTTTATTAAGTTAAAAACACCTTGTCCGTATAAAAATAGTTTTTGCAGAAAATGCCATTTTACCTATTAAAAGGTATTTATACTAATTTAAAACATAAAAGTTATTCCAATGAAATTTATTAGGTTATTAAAAATATAAAACTATGAATTTTACTTTCAATACTTTTTTAAAAAAATGGAACTTTTTACATACAGTTTTCAAAAAAATTACAAAAAATTACTATTCATCGGAAAATCTATCTTTTAAGAAAATGATGAAAATTCAAACTTCTATAATTTTAATATTTTCATTTTAAAAATGGTGTTCTTTTTAAAAAAATAAAATTTCTAAAATTTCTAAAAATTAATTATAATATTTTCTCAAAAAAATCAATATAAATGTTTTTTTATGAAATCATTATTTTAAAGAATAAAATGACTTTACTAAGTATTGAGTGATTATTTACTAAGAATTTATCAACACATTTATATTGAGTAGTAAACATATATATATTTTATAAATTAATTATTCCAATTCAAACCCACCAATTAAATGAATGTGTTATAAATGTCACAAATAATACTATTTTTTGAGTATATCATTGTTCGTTTAAACTTGGTGTTGCGTGTAACACAATATATTGAATAAATAAATTTTTTAATAGAGATATTTTATAAAATATCAATTTTTCACATTGTTTTAGATATAAGGTTTAATGTGGTTTAAATAAGTGTTGGAGGAGGTTCCTTTTTATAATTGATGTGAGGGACACTTTAAAAAAATAAAAATATTAAATTATAATAAATTCCATCCCAAGTGAAATGCATCTAAATAGTCAAGGTTTCAAATATGAGATAGAATACAGTTATAATGACACTATGAAATAGAATTTTGATATTTTTTTGTGTCATTAAAAACCTTATCATTTTGATAAACCCTTATTTAATCAATTTTAATATTAACTATGGTAACACAATTTTTAATAGAAAAGTTTTCTAATTTTTTATATAAGGTGAGAATTGGCCCATAAATCACAAATTTATCATATTTTTTACCATATAATGTCTAACTTTTCTTATTTAATGATTTTTTTGATTCCTAAATAAATTAGTAACATATAATTTTGATAAAATATTATTATTTTCACTTACAAACAATTCATTTAATTTGACTTACAATACATAAATACAAAGAGTAATTTTTAATATAATATTTTAACATAATAATTATTTGTAATATAAACCTATAAAAATTGTGGAACTATATATATTAATAAAATTATATTACTTTTTATATTTTCAAAATCATTTATTTTATTTTTTTCATTAATTGAATAAATTCTTCTTTTTCATTATGTATCCATTTAAGGTAATTATATCATACATAAAAATTACAAATAAATTCCCATTATTAATATAATTTAATTATTCAAAATATTAATATTAATATTCAGTTATAAATATATTTTTTTACTTTTTTGAACACAAGAAGGATATTTAAAAATACAAGAGTGAAATTTTGTAACTTTCATCAATTTAAATAACATATAAGTAATTTCAATGGGTATATAACCACTAAATGTTTTTTTGAGAATAGGTTGATATTGGGATAATTAAATTCTTATAATAATAATTATGAGGAAAAAATATGGTCGTATTACTTAATTTTAACCTATATTAAACTGATGTACTCGTTTTTGATAAGATAAATTTTACCACGGTTATTATTCATTTTAACCAATACTAAAAAGGGATAATTTAACAAATGTTAACCACATGTTAAAAAATGTGTAAAAAATTTATAATATTAAAAAAATAAGTGGAAGAAACTAATTTTAAAATAATTTCACAAAATAAGATGAAAATCCCTTTTTAGAAAAATATCGTTTTTAAGCATAAAACCATATTTTTTCTTATCCTATGCTTGTAAAACATAATATGAATGTTAAAAAATTTTATTGAGTATATAATATAAAAGTTTCATTAAAATAATTCACTAATACTAATAAATTTATCTTATTATGTTAAAAACATATTCTGTGTATAAAAATGTTTTTCATGACATTTCCTTTTTACCTATAAAAATATTTTTACACTAAAATAAAATACAATGTTAATTCCCATGTACATAATTATATTATGTAAAATATAATAAAACTAAAATTAATTTTAGTCCATTTGAAATAAAAATTTAATTTTTTACATATAGTTTTCAAAAAGATCACATTTTTCACTTTTCATTGGAAAATCATTCTTTTAAGAAAATTATAATAACTTAAAATAAGATTATTTTAATATTCTAATTAAAAAAATGAGGTTATTTTAATAAAATAAAATTTATAAAATTTCTATAAATTTATTATAATATTCTATAAAAAATAAAAATAAAAAACTTTCTTTGAAGAAATCATAATTTTTAAGAATAAAAAGACTTTACCAAAACTTGTGTGATTATTCACTAAGAATTTATCAATACATTTATATTTAAGAGGAAATTTATATAAATGTAATAAATTATTCAATCTTATCCATACCAATATATTTAAATTCTATGTTATAAATTTCCCAAATAAGAATATTTTAATAGTACATCATGATTTTTTTAAACTTAGTGTTTCATTTAACACAACCTATCAAAGAAATCTATTATTTAAACTAAAATAATTTCTAAAATATATGGGTCTTATATTTATTGATATTTTACTATCCCATTAAATTGCATCAGTATGTTATCACTTTAATTATGTTTAATTCTACAGTTCATTCATCATTCTATTAGACATAGTCTCACCTTCACTATTCATAAAGACCATGATATTTTTCTGCAAAACTTTGAAACCAAAAGTGGTCCAATTGATAATTCCAATGTGGTTAAAAATTAATATTATAATACTAATAAATACATATCTATATTATAGCTAATCATAATAATCCCTACAATTTAAATTAGTGAGAAACATGGAATAACATAGTCAATTACATCTCAAGAAGTTCATAACCTACATTTATACATTGTATTACATTGGAACAAGACTATATTATGTGTTTCCTAACCACACCACATTGTCTAA
Organism: Viscum album; assembly: GCA_963277665.1. Lineage (NCBI taxonomy): Eukaryota > Viridiplantae > Streptophyta > Magnoliopsida > Santalales > Viscaceae > Viscum > Viscum album. Next base: position 154,489,456 of record OY728156.1, on the reverse strand, counting down.
ACATTTTTTTATCTGAAACTATAATTAAATTGCATTCATAAAAAATTAGAGCATCTATAAAATATATTCATACATTATATCAATTGAATTATATATATAATTCTCATATCTTTCCATATCATAAAATAACACCTCAATAAGACATATATGTCATCAAAAATCATCCAAAAGTATAAACAACTTTAGTCTAAAAATTGAATAAATTTGAAAGAAATTATACATGGATTTGAGTAAATATTTCACCCATATATATGACTGAATTTTTCATTTCTTCTTTTGAATAAAATATTCATAATATTGTTAGAATTCTAATTGTATAAGAATAATAAAATTACAAGTTTGGTAACATATGATATCACCAAAATATAGTATAAAATTTAATCTATAAATTGGTAAACATATGGGTATGTTGTAAAAATTCCTTCTCACAGTGATCCTAGGAAATATATTAGAAATATCACTATATGTTGCATTGTAAATCCAAATTTTTTTCAAAAATTGAAGGATACATTCAGAATAGTTTAAAACTTATAGACATTATATTCTATGCTCCCACAAGATATATTTTGTTTTAAAACTCCTCATGGAACTTTTAGATAATGTTATAAAAAATCCTAAAATTAAATATCAAGAGAATCCGATCAATGAAACAGAATACATAATCAATATAAATCATAATTTTCCTAATATATAAAGTAAAAATCATTCATAAATAATTACAAGAAATCATACAGTGGGAGTTTATTTAAATACATGAAATAATTATAATATCTAAAATAATATAAACTATGAAAATGGTTTTATGAGTTTTAGAGGTTATAATGAAGGATATTTATAATTTGAGATATCACATTTGGATGGGTATGGTAATCATTGGAATATTTAGATGGAAATATATCCTCTATAAAAGAAATGTGACCATTATGTGTAAAAAAGAGGTAATTAACAGAATTTATAAGGTAATATGGTTGTAGCGTATTCAATAATTAAAATTAATCTATATTGACCAAATAATAAGAATTAACTTATGTGGCTATGTTATATAATATAACAAAAAGTTATCAAAAAAATACTTTTTAAAATTTTTGATTCCAAACACATGACATTGAAGTACAACAAGTTTTTTATTTTTATAATTAAATTTCTCTTATATAAAAATTAATTTTCATTAAAAATATTTTAAAATTATAATAATCACATTGAAATTATATAATGTACAGTTTTTGATAATTTTTTCAAAATATTTAACTATTTATGTAAATAATAAAATATAATATTAATATACAATATGTATTTTGAAATTATTATGGTGTAAAAATAATTTAATAAAAAATATATTTTAATTGATGAAAAAATATGTTAATATGTTTATTTAATGTTTATAAATATTTAAAAAATACTATAATGTATTTCTAGTGTCTAAAATAGATTTTTTTAATAAATCTTATATAAAAATGACATTTTTATGCTCAAAGTAATATTAAAAAAAAGATATTTCATATCAAATGAATAAATGTTATAAATGATACTCTAAATTTAACATATCAAAAAATAAAAACTTGGGTAATTGCATGGTCTTTAATTTCCCACAACTAATGTTTTCAAAGACTCAATCCGAAATTTAGTAAAAAATTATACTAAATATACTATAAATTCCATCTCATTAACCTATTAATATTCACTAATAAATCATATGGTTATTATCTCATTTTATCTATCAAAATTTATTTTACTATATTATTAATGTTCTATTAATTTCAATATCAATTATTAGAAAACTATTTTCATGAAAAATCCTTTTAATCTCCTATTTTAATCTCTTTCTTGCAGTCCTTTATGAAATAAATTCATTTCGTTACCAATTATTCTAATTCTATTCTATTATATGTCCCTTATTGTGATATTTTTAAATTATTATAATGTCTTATGATTATACCTTCTTCCCATGTAATTTTATTTTTTAAATATTTCCATTTATAATATCTAGATCATATTTTTTACCATGTATTTATGGTATTATGGATGTATTATTTAAAATAATGAAACTTTTTCAAAATAAGTAAGATAATTATGTAACAAGTGGAGCCTCAATGAATTTCATTGTGGATTAATGTTAATTTTGGAACATGTTCACATTTTTGGTGAAATCATATTAACCTATAATTTTATTCATAAGGGAATTTTTAATCACTATAATGAATAAAATATGATTGTTACATTCTTTTTTTAATTTGTTTTCTATCATTTAATTAGTCTCATTCAATTAAAAACTATTGTAATCATTGATTGTTCATAATTAATATCATTTTTCAATCAATTTAAATTACAATATTAATTAATTATCATTACATCAATATGGTAAATTACATTTCATTGTAAATAACTTACTATATTTTTTATCTTGATCAATGGATATTCACTAATATTTCCATATTATTCTAGTAATTTGAGAAACAAGAAAGACCTATATTTTAGTTCACAATATATAGATGATTATTGATTACTTATTCTTTTTTAATTATAAATTTCCATAAAGAACATTTTTCAATAGATTGATTAGAAAATATTTTCTTACAACGGTTGTATTGGAATTATTTTCTGATTGATGTGGCCCAGAATAATATATTCCCTTTATGCATCGTCAGGTATCCTGAGAAAAACAAGTTTGGGTATTCAGTTTAGGACTACCTATTTATGTATGAATTCTTGAGGTATGGGCTTCCGGGTATGGTTATGGTGTCCATTTTTATATATTCCATAATTATGAGATATGTTATTATTGTGAATATGATCATATATTTCCATTTTTACATTATATATGTATATATTACACTCTTTTTATCATTTATATATCATTGATTGATTATTTTTGAATCGCCTTACACCCGCACTCCCAGATCGGTTGAAAAAAATAAATTAATTTTTGTATTCTATACAGTGTGATATAACATAGTATAAGGATGATTTTTTTTATAATATTTTTATTATTTGAAAATTTTACGTAACAATAATATCAAAATCATAGTACCCAATGGTTTTGTGTATTGTAGATTAGCTACATAAAAAACTTATTTTATATCTCTTGTGGACATTAATACATAATCATACCTCTCGTGTCCCCCTTATAAAATTCTTATATGAAATATAAGTTTAATGAAATTTTAGATAACATTTTTAATCGTGATATTTAGTTTTATAATCGTCCACATATGGTGGTGATGAAAAACAAATTGTCTTACTCTATGGTGGAGGTAGTCTGTATGTATACCCAGAATTTGTTTCAAATTAATACAGAATGGGAGTAAGGTATAATTTATTTTATAATTTATGAATATGAATCATGATAAGAATATAATATTTATTCATTAAATATAATTTTATATTTATCCATGTATATCCAAGATGAAAACAAAAACACATCGTCAGTGGACGTGGTGGTCTTCTTGTACGAAATGAAAACATAGTAATTTTTTTAATGGTGATTGGTGAATATATAATCATTGTACAATGAGTATAATAAAATTTTAGTAGTCAAAAAACCGTGATTTAAATATACTATTATGGTTATAATATGTTTTGTGAGGATCAATGTGAAAAATAATGAATAAAATACTAGTGGTGGATAATACCCATGTTGAGTATTTGAATCTTCTCTTGAAATACTTCAAATAATTATAAAAATTAGTAATAATTCATGTAATAAATGGAAAAAACATGTAATTATACTTTAGAATATGTAATGTGGGGATCGGTTTATGACAAAAATAGTGGGATAGAGTAGTTTGAATATGATATAAGTGAGATTTTTTAAAGTAAAAAAGTGGTTATATCCAATAATATAAATTCTTTGTGGGGGGTAAAGAATAAATAAAATTATATTTAAGTGACTTTGGTGAGTAATGGTTGGTGAGACATGTGAGTATATCATTAAAACCTAAAAAATTTGTTTTATAAGGTTAAAGTGCCATGTAAACTTTAAGTAACATATTTTAACCCTTATTAACCATGATTAATTATGTACTATAGTAATTATTTTTTTACAAAAAATACAATATATCCCCTATTAAAAAATTTATGCTATTAATAATTAGTTTGGATCCTTATAATGTAATTAAATTTATAATTTTTATTAAATTAAGTTTCAAATTAAAACATAAAATATGGAAAACAAATATTTCATTAAAATGTATGTTTATACATTGAGTATTTTAATTCTTATTTTCTATAAATTATTAATTAAAGGAGTTGTAATTTATTTTTTTTTATTTAAAAATTATATTTTAGTAATTATTCTAAATATATAAAAATAATTAATTTATATAAAAATTAAATATTGTTTTAAAGAATAATTTTTCTAAAAATTAATTGTTTTACCATGGTAGAAAATATTTACTCTCAAAACATATTTTTATGTTAAAAATAAAAATTAAATTAACAAATAATGTGTATATTAAGATAAAAAAGAATAAAATCATTTTATTAAACTCGTTTTCATTAATTCATAAAATTAATTATAAAATATGCCTACATAACACATAGAAATAGTTTTTAGAAAATCAAAATATTTTTTTATAAAATTATTTTATTCATATTCTATGCTAAGGGAAAATATTTTTATGAATAATAATTTTATTATATATATATATATTTAAAATATTTCACATTATTCAATAATGATATATTAGTTTAGAAATGTAGAATATATTGAAAAGTATAATAGTTTTTGAACAAACATTTTTATTAGTAAAGGATTTTATTCCTAATTATTTAAGATTTATAACTTGTTTAATAATCATTAGTCAAAGATTACCAATACATTGGTATTAATATTAATTCATTAAATTTTATAAATTAATAAAATATTCATTAAAATTGATTATTTGAATTTAATAAATTAATCAAATTGTTTTTAAATAATAATAATAATAATAATAATAATTATTATTATTATTATTATTTTTGTACGTATCACATAAATCTATGTATACTTTTATATAAAAAAATTTCAAAATAAATGATATTTTTCTATTTTATATTTAATTATTATAATGTATTAATGTTTATGTGTTATTATATTATTTTATATTTAATTTATCATGGTTAATTTTATTTTAGTGTTTCATGTGAATAAATCTATTCAAAATATTAATTATGTAATGGAAAAATATAATAAAACCTGTGTATGTTATAATTTAGGCATATCAAATCATATTTTTTGTTTTTATGAAATTATAGCTTCCACTATATATTAACTATAACTCAGTATATGAGCTCTCCATTTATGTAATTCACCATTTCCATCGTAAACTATTAAGATTAATATACATGATTTATGGGAAACGAATTCAGGAATAACATATCATCATACAGTGTAATGATGCTTCTAGTTTAATATATTGATCATATATGTATTTAATTTCTTTATAGTACTAATATTTAGATCTTTTTTATGATCACTATAATCTTTACCATTTTATAAAATCAAACAGGATATTAGTTAATAGACTTGTGGTCATCATTCCAATTTTCCAATGTATAACATACCTAACCATACATGGATTTATAAGATGTTATTTATATATTTAATTGATAATATTTATTGACTAAAAAATCAAATAACATTAAATATTAATCACATGGTCCTCAAAAGTAAACTATGAATGACCATATAACAGACTAACATTTATGGATACTCCATTCTGATTATCCAGTTACTTTAATACGATATATTATATTATGACTAATTTTTTTCATTAAATCCATATGATGATACATGAATAATTTTTATGTTAATATTAAATCATGATTCAATTTATTATAGTAAATAATGTAGAATTGCAACATCATCGATGTACAACTGAGAATGATGATTAATATGAAAATCTTCCTTAATTAAAAAAATTTAAGACTTCACAATAAGTTATAAAATAACAAATGTCACAAAATTCCCCTTGAATGTTTTATGAGCCAAAAAATGAAATCCATGTTAATATTTAGTAACATCTACTCTTGTTAAGGTAATTATTTCATAACACCTTTGATGTGCTTTCTTTTTTCCCTCTCTAGTTGGAATAAAAATTATTTTTTATTTTAATCTGTAATCTCTCACTTCATGTACTCCCCCATGGAATAATCTTGGATATACCTATAAATTTTGGTGTTGTAATGATTTATAGAGAATTATGAGCTTTTAAATTAATAAAATAAATCTTATTTACCACTATTATTCATAAAAAACATAAAAATGCTTAAGAATCTATATTTTTTAATATTAAAATCTATTATTATTCCATCTATAACATATTCTATTTTTTTTAGGCCTCACATTTTTATTGGAATTTATTAAACCTTTATAAAAAATATATTCTGTTAAAAATGAATAACAATTTTGTTTACCCTTATTTACAAATACACATTTCTTCTCATCGAAAATCTTTTAAAATTGGATCACCCTATATCCTCATGATTGATAAAAAACATCTTCTTTTAAATAAAGGTATCTTATACAATATTTATATTCCTATGATTAAAATTCATAGTATAATAATAATAATCCATTTGTAGTTATAATCATCTCATATGCATCATATTAACATTTACCTAAGTGTATTTATATATATATATATATAACCTTGGTTATTAGTGTATATAGAACATTAATTTCTTCCATGAACCATCATGAGTCACCCTAGAACATGGATCATGAGATGGATCATAATAATGCAAGATGGTAATTCATAATACCCATGAGTTGGTGAAAATCACCTGGGTATCTATAAGAATGCACTAGGAGAAATTTCCCCTAATAAAATAGATAAATAACAAAATAAGCAGTGGATGGAAAACATTAAAATTGGAATAAACTGGGAACATCATTATAATAAATAAACCAGGACTATAATAGATCCTAGAATACAAGGTTAGTGGAAAATAAAATTAACAATAAATAAATAAAATTCATTAAATACACCATACATAATTCATCATTTGTAAACAAGGAAGCACCACTTGTACAACCATTTAAATAAAATCATGAGATCAAAAATCGTACACTATATTCAAGTAGCCTTATAACCTATAATATATAGGCTTGATCAAATCATTAGAGTGGGGCTCTAACCATTAACCCAAAACATAACCTTTGAAGTTAAATCTATTTCATAATAATTTAAAATAGATATACAAAATATGGATCACTAATTTTTTTCATTTAAACAAGAATAAAGTAGTTTCCATAGAAAACACAGCTCTTTACCAGTTCTATGATTTTATCGAAATTAAAAAAATTACATTTAACAAAATCACTAGTAAATTATACTTATAATTGTTTAAAGGAAACCCTTGGAAGAAACTAGAATACGTTTTTACAAATTTCAAGTAACCATAATTTTATAATTATTTCATTTTCATAAAATACTAGGTAGTCTGGTGGAATAAAATTGAATATTATATAACATAGATACTGTTGAAGAATATTTCACTCACCAGATGAAAATTAATAAATCAATCAATCCACCCAAACAATAGATCCTACCCTTCCTAACCTAATCTAGGGGAAATATCTCATAGGATAACCTAATTTCCCACCAGGTCCACCCTCCAAAGAATAATTCTATTCTTTTGCACAATTTTATGTTAAAATTCCCAGCTACCAAACAATATATTCCCAGGACATATAAAAGGAAAAAATAATTTGAATGTAATAATCTTACCATATAATCATATCAAAAAACAACTATATATCTTTATCACACCTCAAAAATGAAAGGCCTAAATTGGATGTATGTGATCACTGAGAGGGGGATGGGGTGAATTAGTGGTATCATTTTTTTTATTTTTTCCCAAAGAAAAAACCTTTACCTCTTAGAAAATATATATAAATTCACTGAAAAAAAACAGCGTGATCTATACCAAAGGAAAACAAGTATTTATATGGTTCACTACTTAATAAGAGTATATATACCTTTTCATGGTTTGTAAATGATTAAAACCAAACAAAACACTATAAAAAATACATTAAGTGTGGTTATAAGAAGTAGGAAGTACCTTTTCACTTGAAATACACTTTAATCAAAAAATTGTTCATGTTCTCCTCACAAAGGTAAATGATGTAACAATGTTTTTTACAACTGTAGAATCATCACCAATAGAGTTCAGTAATATGTCATTGTGTAGCATATATTTTCATTACACCTGCACTACTTTCAACTAACTCTTCTTCTATCACATTCTTAACATTCAGTAGTCAAGAAATTACTTCAAACTAATAACTTCATAAAATCCTTATAGAACGTATATAAATATATATATTTGTCTTTATTATTTTATCTGTTCTTCATATTATGTTTCTAGTTTTTTCAATGCCTCACATGCATATACATTCACATCATCTTCTCTAATTCATCAACTATTATTCATCAAAATGTACCACAAAATTGCATTATGCAAATTTTTATATAGTATACATGGAATTCAAACAATTTATACGCAATTATTATTCATTCCACAACCACTTCTCCCTTATTAATAACAAAACTGTATGTATATACTGGTTGATTTTGTGATATCCAAATATATATTGCCTTCAAAAAAGGTATTTTCACCTTCAAATGAGAGCCAAAAGGCAACATGTATAGATTTTTAACTTCACGTAGCATCCTCATGAAAACCTGAAGGACTTTGTGTAACCAGTTCTTTGCATAGCGCTTCATATGTGTAACACAAGTTGAATGCCCACATATCATCTTCATTATGAACTAAGTGGATCCCAGATCTTATTTTTCATGAAATAATCTTCCAAAATTCTTTTTCTATCTGAGAAAATGTTTATTGTTCACCAAATATCATTAGTATATCTTGGACACTATAACATGATCTTTATAGTTGTGCATCACTTCCTAGAACCACCTCTGTTCTGTGTTAAATGTCATGTGTGATCTATTTTTTAATCCATGCTAAATACTAATTCAAATATCCAAAAAAATGGTTATATCTCCAAAATATCACCTAGGTATCCTTTAATTTTGACACCTCATCAAACTGAGAAATATAGAGTCATTTCCTTTGTGATATCAACTTATTATTTTTATAAAAAAAACCATCCGTACTACCTTGATTATTTCGTACAACATCCTATTTATTCAAAAGTAGAATATCCCCAGATAAACATTTTCATTCAACGTAAAGCTTTCATGCTTGTATATCGATTCATGGTATCTTTTTCTCGGGATATACTCTTTCAATCTCATCATGTTGATAATTATAGATAGTCAGAAATCATATGAAGAATCAATGGCTTTTGGAAAATTATATGTGAAAAAATGATCATATGGTGATGATGATGGCATGGATACTTGAGGATCATAAGATCATGTCAAATTTAAATAACATGTTATGTACATAAATTTTTATGTTGGTTAATAGTATTAAACTTACTATTATTCCACATCGCTTCATATATTGATTGAGATATCTTTAAAATTTTTGTATGTGTATGCTGCTTGTTTGATTTGACATTGGGGTTGGCACTCGGGTACACAAAACATCATTCCCACATGGTCCACACCCAACTTCATGGCCCACATGTTTTTTTATAGGCTCATTGTGTCCTCTTTATATGCACCTTATACATGGTAGTGATCCTGCATGCCTATACATATCCCACCCACTCCGTAGCCTCCTTGCAATCCTCCTTTGGCCAAACCTCCAATGTGGTTTAACTAAAGTATATTATGGGATGCCCAATGGGGATTGTAGTTTTTATCATACTTTCCTGTAAAGACCCCTTAAAAAATTACTTAGTAAAAATAATCATATACTATAATTCAAACATCAAATTCATGCCACTTGTTCGTCAAAGAATCTTTGCGGAAATGATAATTTTCATGATCATATTTAATTCTTCTTTTTATCATCTTTTTTAATATATATTACAAATAACCCTTCATCATCTAAACCACTTTCAACACTTCTTTTAAATTATTTTATATAATGTTTCACCATTTACACTTGTATTTTATATTAAGATCATTTCAGAAATCATCATAGCTTGTAAGTTGATTTATGAACTTTATTAAGATAATAAATTATCATTGATCCACAAAAGACAAAACCTAAAGAAATATTTCTTATAGCCAATAGCTTTAAAATATATCAAATAAACGTGGTTTTAAATATCAACCTATTTTATTTTTTCATCAAATTAACATAAATCACTAAAATTTTGAAACACATTCAAAGTGTTATTTATCCATCAATTATAATCCTATGTGGGAAACCTCAGTGTAGGAAAATGAATCATTAAAAAAACAATATCACACTATGCATAAATATTCATTTAAAGAGCATGTTTCATACACCTCTTAAGAAACCTTTCTTCCTAAATTTACAAAAAAAATTCATCATCCTTCATGAATAACTTTTCATACATCCAATTCAAAAAAAACACTGAAAAAAATTCACACATACTGAAGCCCTTAATTATCCCATTTAATAATAACCTAAAATACATGCATTCACTTTAAAATTAAAACACATACCAATGGTTGGATTTATGTTAGAAATATTTATCTCCCCCTTAAAAAAAGTATCCAAAGATAAGATAGAGAGGGGACTAAAATACATACTGTATCCATGATGTGACTGAGGTTTTACACCCACAAAAAACCTCTTCTTATGAAATTTTTCCTTAGACAATGGTGAAAATAATAGAAACTTTCTCCACCATAGTAACAAATTCTAGCTTCATTCCATTCATTAACACATTCTCTTTAATGAAATGATATTTAAATATTCTTGGAATGAAAATATTTACTGGTTTTTAGTGATATTTATAGAACTTTTTTATCACATCCCAATAGAAGAGGAAACATTACATTAATAAACATATATTCTAACTAAATCTTTATCAATATAGGTTCAATTAGATCTTGAGTGGTAGAAACATTCTCAGATTCTATTATACTAAGATGTATTGCTTTTTTTCATTGTATTCTTCCTAACATGACATTCTGATAAGAAAAACACCCCAATAGATATGGATTTTCTATCATCTACACTTCCTACACAATATGGATTTGTATAGAAAAATAAATAAATATTACATGAACTATCATATCTCAGACTAAAATTATTTGTGCATTATATATATTTTAGAATTTTTTTCCCATCCATGAGATGATATTATTTTGGAGAAATTTGATACATGGAATAGAGTGTAACTGCATACATTACATAGGTCCTAGAAGCTTTGAGATATAATATAATCCCAAAAAAATTCTAAATTATTTATGGTATAACTTGGTTTGTTCCCCATCTTTTTAACAAAGTCCCACCAAAATTGGTGCGGAAAATGTCTTTGAATCATCCATTCCAAACATATTTAAAAGTTATTTATCATACTTCTCTTGATATAGTAAAATATATTTCTTCTTTTCTGATATTTATATTCCATTAAAATATTTCATTTCTCCTAGAATGGAGATATTAAAAAACTTCTTCAATTCATTAAAATTATCACATGTTTATTCATTATTTCCTACAAATATGACGTCATAAACATGAAAAATCACAATGAGAGAGATCTATTGATTTGGTATTATTTATATATTTCTATGAACCCTTCTATTGTTGATTGTTATATTCCTTAAGAATATATCCATTTTGGAATACTAAGTTCTAGTATCCTGCTTCAACCCATAAAAATACATCTTCAACTTGTACACATAACATTAATATTTTCAAATAATGAATCCATGTGGTTTATTGATATATATTTATTCATCAAGATATGTATTAAGAAAACTTGGTTAGACATCCATTTAGAAAATTTTATTGCTTCATTAAGCATCAATAGGAAGATATATTCTAATAGGTTCTAATATTTATATCAGAGAAATTATCTCATTAAATTCAATGCCTTTTTTTTGTGTGTAACCTTTAAAAGAAAATTCCTTATTTATTATAACTTCACCTTCCTCATTTAACTTGTTTTGAAACACCCATTTTTAATAATAACATTCCTATTGTTTGGTATCAGTATAACTTCCCATGTATCATTTTTCTCAATTTTATCGACCTATTTATTCATATAATTAATTAAATATTGATGCTTAAATGTTTCATCAACATATTTTGGCTCAAATTTGGATTATATAAAATTATGTGAAACAAATGTAAATGTTCTTCTTATTTGAACCTTTTTTCATTAATCGCCAATTATATTTTGAACATCCACTTATTGCCTCATAATAGGATGATATTGGTGATGTTCTTCAACATTGCTTGATATTTCAGAGTGAAAATCCTCATTTTTGATCATATTCAACATTATTACTACCATTAAGATCCATTCACATAGTTTAATTGCAACCATATCACTTCTTGTTCTACCGCATATTTCTATGTATATGAAACTTTTTTATTATCTCACTCAATATCTATCACATCTATTGAATCAACAATCCTTCATGTTTCTTTGTTATATCACTTGTATCCTCTAAAATTCGTAGGGTACCCAAGAAAGGTTCCATTAACATTTAAATGATAAAACATCCCATGATTATCACCCTGTACATTAATAATGATAGGATTGTTGAATCTCCTAATGTGTTTCAAACATGGGGTTTCTTTATAATACATATTGTAAGGAGTGATATCAAATATTATCCTATAAAAAACAATTCTAAACATATACTATCACTCTGATATTTTTCCTCCATAAATATAAATAAGTATCATTTTCAATCAACATTGTACATTCTATGTCCACCAAACATCTATTACTTCATTCAGAAACACCATTTCATTGTGTTGTGTATGGTGCACTAACTCATGAAAAATTCTATTCTCTTAAAGATAATCTAGGAATACTTGTATATTCTCCACCATCGTTAGTTATAATATACTTTATAGAGTTTCCACATTCTTTTTATGCGCTTCTCATGAAACACTTAAGCATTTCAACAGCCTCAGATATATGTATTAAGAAAAGAATACATTTAATAGAGTTAAAGTAGTCAATTTAAGAAATAATGTACTTATATCCATTTTTGAACAACTTTATCATAGGACCAAAATAATTATTGAAAATCCACTCCAAGGGATGAGTTGAATGTATCTTAACGTTCTTATGAACTATGATTATAATATTCCCTTTCCGGAATATGGAAAAAAACTATCCTCTTCTTTGAGTCATGGTAGGAATATAACAAATAATTTACCCCCTTATTATCTTATCACATTCCTATGACACATATTAACCATCTTTTTATGCCAAAACTAATTATCTTTCATCATGATCTGATAGAATAAAAATTTTATATCAAAAACTTAGAACAAGTTTCCCTTGGATTTTCGGCCACTCATAAGAAGTTTTTCATAATTAATTCTATTAAAACCCCATATTTTAAGAAACAAAATTGTTAACATCATCAAAATAAATTTAAACGCTAAACTACTTTTGTTCTAGCCCATAAAAAAATAAGGCACTTTTTTATTTTAACTTTTCTTCCCGGATGACGGTAATTACAACGCCTTTGATTCTGAGTGACTCATCATTTCAAAATATAATTTTACCAACATTATAATATTTCAAATTATTTATCAACTTCATGTATCATGTCATGTGTAATGAAAACCCACTATTCAAAATCTGGTTTCATACTCCTTTTATTGATTTGAGATTAGTTTCAATAAATAAGGTTTTTATATTGATTTTTTTCAATCCTCTTATACAGTTTTTGTAATTCAGTGTAGATAATATTTTGTGCTAGTATCATGACAATGCACCATTTTGAAAGATTTAAATGTTGATCACATCTTTTGCAAATCATATTCAAGGTTTATAACCTATTTTCAATATTTAGACTAACTTCTTTGGTTGTCTCCATTGAGTGGGTATACTCCACCTCAAATATTCCTTCCAACATCTCCTAGATTTTCAGTAATGTTGATGATTAACCCGACACATATTTTTTATATTCCAAAATCCCCCAAAATTATAGATATAACCATATAAAACCTATTTCCCTAGGTAAATTTCAAAATATCTATAGTTGTGTACTATAATTTCATCATCTTTCTCACCTATAAATTTAGAACTTGGTTTCAGACCAAAGTTTTAGTCATCACCTGATATTTTTTTAGTTTATATTTATTCTCATCTCAAAAAGGATCTGTTGAAACTTTTGATTCATACTTTGAATCATAAAAGAATATCTTTTTTTATTTATTATTGTTTTATATATATATACATGATATTTTTATCTTTCTTTTTCATTGATAATTTAAATCATTAGGAGGTATACATTTCTATGAACATTCACCAACTTATGTAACTAATTTTTTAGTGTATTTAGTCCCTTGATCAGCTTTTAATATTTTTTTGAGAAATGTCTAACTTTTCTGTTTTGTCTTTCATAATTTCCTTAAGCCTAATATTGAAGTTTTTTTTCATCGAAATATGTTTAAAAACAATCAATCTATCTAAGAAACATGTATTTATGTTCATTAAATAAATCTCAATTTTTTTCTAAAATATTTCCCATTTTCAACTTCTTTTTCTTCATTTCATTTCTGATGATTTTTATAAGACATTATTTTAGATCTCATTTTAGCATAAAAATTATTTGATTCTTATCTTCTTGTGAGATATTTATTTCATAACTATTGAATTTTTCATCAATCAAATTATTAATTAGAAGTTTTTTAGTAGAATTATCACTGAAGTTATCAAATTATTCTTTAATTTCACCATCTTTATCACACTTAGATAAATAGTATCTTCCTTTTTATTTTTGAAAATTATTATCATTTTCCATTAGAATATGATTTAGATTTTTAAACCTTCTTCTTGAAGTATCTTATTTATTTTATATCACTTTCATAACTTTCTTCATATTTCCTTCTTTAGGGACATTTTTCATTAAAATTTCCAACATCTTCACAACTGAAACACTTCGTATGTAACTTCCCATTGTTATTTCCTTTACCTCTTTTTACATTTTTAGAAAAAAGTATATAATTTAATCAAAATATTTACTAACCACATATTTAGTTTTAGAGTCCCTAGATTCTTCCTCATTAACTTTCATAGACATTCCATGTGTGTAATATTTGAACGAAATTTCATGATCGAAATTTTATTTGTTCTTATTCACATGTTTTTCTTCTCATATCATATATGGTAAGAGTTCTAAGTATATCATCCATAGAAAGAGTCTCATGATATCTATCTTATAATGATGATACGTCGGCATAAAATTGATCTAAATTAACTCATAAAAACATTTCAATAATAGTTGATTCATCCAACTTCTCATCATGAGGTATTTTAGTGCTTACAATGTCATTCATTTTTTCAAATCATTCACCAATATATTTATTATCACTTATCTTATGATATTCATACTTTAATATCTATGTTTTTAACTTGGCTCTCTTTACTTTTTTTCTTTTTCATATATTTTTTTTAATTTATTATAAATGATTTTTTTTTCATTGAAATTCCATTAACTTAAATTCAGAGAGTTAGAAAATAAAATAATATCTAGCTCGACCATTATTCTCTAAATTTTTTTATCAACAACTATAAACGGAACAACTACAGTATCTGGAGGAAAACAATCTATAAAAACTTCAATATATTCATAACCAATAGAAATAAGGTAAGGAAAAATTATATATTTAAAGATATGATAGTTCTTCCTATTGAATATCAAAATCCCCTTATTATTAATCGAGTTATAAGTTTATATAGCCCCTTCTAATTTCAAAAACCATCAGAAATGATTCGATGAAAGGATCTTCTCTCTTATACCACTTGAAAGACCCAAATAATATTTGTGTAATCAAATAGGGGGTAGGGGTGAATCAATTACCTATTTTTAAATTTCATCCCTAAGAAACAACCATTTCTTATTTTAAAATATATATGACTTCTCTAAAAGAATCACACAAGAAAACCTATAGGAACATAAATATTTACGAGGTTTACTACTCAAGAATACTAGCTAGTCCTTTTCATGGTTTGGAAATGATCAAAAACATAAAAACCACTCGAAAAAAATCATTTAAATGTCGTTATATAAATCTAAAAATTCCCTTGTAGTTGAAATTATATTTAATCAATTACCAATGTATGTTCTCATCACATAGTTAAATGATGGAACAAATATTTTCATAAAACAGTATAATCTTTACCAATGGAATCCATTAAGATGTCACTATGTTTCTTTTATTTTTTTTACACCAGCAATTCATATAAGTAACTCTTCTTATATCACTTTATTTACTAGTGGTATTTAATAAATTCCTTAAAACTTATTACAACATGAACCTTTTCTATAACATATATATATTGATATATTTGTTTATTATTTTATTTACAGTTCATATTCTATTCTTTGTTTTCTCAAGGCATCACATGTGTGTTCATTCACGCTATCTAGTCCACTTATTCAACTATTATTCAAGAAAATATATCATGTGATACCACTATTCCAACATGTATACTTTATACGTGGCCTTCCTACATTATGTATGGAACTATAACTCACCACAATTTCACTTCCCCCTTTTTCATCACAAAACAATATTTATATACAAGTTGATTTTTAGATATCTCAAATAACCACAACCTTTGAAAGGGTATTTTCACATTCATGTAATAACTTAAGATATTTTCATAAGTATTTTTCCTTCATTTAATATCCTCATAAAAATATGAAGGGCCTCGAGTAAATGATTATTTATGTAGCAATTCATGTGTGTAACACAACCTGATGTCCAACAGACCTTCTTCTTCACAAACTAAAATGATCACATATATTCTTCTTCATGAAATAGACATCCTTGATATTATTCAAAAACTAATAAAATGCTATCTCTTTGAAAAATATTAATATAATCTTATAGATTCTAGACCTTTTTTTATATGTGTGAATCGTTTCCTTGCACCACCTTTATTCCGTGTTAAAATTCTTCTGTGATCCAATTTTTATTTTTTATTAAAGAGTCATTTAAAGATCCAAAAAATCAGTTGTGTATCAAAAATATAATTTGTATATAATTTATTTTTGAAGCCTCTATGCGCTAAGAAAAATGTAATTTCCTCTATCATGATCTCGACATCCTGCATTGTGGAAACAAACCATCCATACTACCTTGATTATTTAGTATGTCAACATCATTATTCGGCAGTGGGATACCCTCTTATAAATGCTTTCATGAAAAGGTAATTATTCTTTCAAGTATGTTGGCTCATTGTCTCTTAATCTAAATATCCACTCTTTTAGGATAATATTGATGATCAAATATGATTTTTAGAATCAGATGAAACTTACAGCATAGAATGAGTGGTGTTAGAAAAATAATATATGTGTCAAAAAATAGTAGGTTGAAGATGATGATGTCGATATAAGAGGATGATTGAATCATTTTAAATTGAATAGATTAATGATGTTTAAATAGTTTAAGTAGATGATCATTATTCATCTTATCATTTTCCCACATCTCCTTATAGCTCAGTTGACAAATCCTTAATAAATTTTTATGTGTCCACTAGTTCTTTTAGATGGCATGAGGGTGATTACTCGGATACATATCATATCCCTCCCAAAATATATGCACCCCATTTCATGGTCCACATGCTTCCTTGAATTCTCATTATGTCTAACACATATGATGATTATACAGGGGTGTTCTCCAAAGGGCGTATACATATCCCACTAACTTCTTAGACACCTTGTAGACCTCCTTTAGTCGGACCTCCCATGTGGTTGACCTAGATTCTCATATGTGGTTGTCAAGCTATAAAATGGATCGTCTGGTGGTCCGACCTTTTTTTTAAATACCCAACAAAATATACATAGTAAAAACTATGTATAGCCAATAATTTCAACTTCAATGCAAGGAAACCTCTTCTTCAAAGTACATTCATGAAAATTATCATTTACATTATCATTATTAATTCACCTTCTTCTTTTCATTTTGGAATATATATTACAAACAACTCTTCATTTTATAAACCACATTCATATCATCTTCTAATTTATTGTAAATAATGTGTCACCATTGACATATGTATTTTACATGAAGATAAGTTCATCAATCGTTAGAGTTTAGAAATTTATTTTTGTACATAACAAAGTTAATCAATTATCATTGATCAAAAAAATAAAACACTTCATTCCATATTTATTACAACCAACATCTTCAAAATAGATCCAATAAACTTGGCCCCAATAAAAACACCCATATAATAACATTCACATTATTCGAGAATAAAAAAACTATTCTCTATACAATGATATTTATTATAATAATTATAGAATCCATAATTTACATCACATATAAAATATAAATTCCGATGGGTTTTAATATCTATGAAATCAATAAATGCTCTAACCAGACCTTGGAATAATTCAACAATGATAAAAGAAAAAAAAATCATTTGTAAAACCAACCACATAATTCATCATTTTATTAATTCAAAAAAAATATGTTTTCAAATTATTTATCAAAATGTACCGAAAACAACTGAAATTTAAAAATATCACATTTTCCATAATTTTACAAAAGTAATATCAAATAATTTGACGATAAAACTTAAAAAGAGACAACAGAGAATTTAAAATTCTAAAATAATTATATATCCTTTAAAACATATTTAAACATCAATTTATATTGAGAAAACCCCTTTTCTAATATATTTAAAACTCAAAAAAAATACTTTGATATAAAAACCAAAATATTAGTTGAAATATTGAAGTGGAATTTAAAAACCCTAATAAATTCAAAAGAATTAATTTTTCTGATTTTAAATAGATATACATTGGAAACCAAAATCAAATATCAACACTTATAATGAATATAGAGGTAATTCATCACAACACAGCCCAATAAGCCTAACGAAACCATGAGAGATCCCAAAAACCCGAAAACATCAAAATCTCGAGATTATGAAAAATGATATATCTCATATTCACCTGCTATATATTATAGGGAAAGGGAGTATACAAGTACAATATAGAAAAAAATGATCATACCATGAAAGAACCAACCAAAAGAAAAAAAAATACTCTAATGTTCTACAATTTAGTAAAATAGAAAACAAGGAGGTATTTTTAGGATTATGGGTGTAGATTGAGAGGGGGAAGGACCACCATAAGTGTTAAACTCAAGAAGGGAAATATGGTGAAGACCCACGAATGGGATATATTCTTTCTTAACTTAATCAGGTATGATGTCATCATAAAATAAAACTCAAAATACAAAATTATATAACACTTCCATAATGGTAATTTTTAATCCATTTTCTATATTTCATTTTTTATTATCTACTTTGTTATACCTCTGAAGAAAATACATCACTATAATTTAAATTAAAATAGGGAATATATACATTGAACATGGTAATAAAGTGTTTCACCATAGTTCCTTAAAGAGATTATTGACGTTTAGGGTTTCTTCTAAACGATGACACCAATTAATTTTTTTTCTAATTTTTTAAGGAACTATTAATTGTTTCTTTTATAATTTTTCATGAAGTATTATTCATGGGAACCATGGTTTACTTTCATTTTCAGATAAAATTTTTCACAACCAAATATTATTATGGAGTTATTTTTTTTAAATTTTGAGTTTTTTGAGATTCATGAGAGTTTTGGTTGTTTTATGTGGATTTGGAGGCCTGGTGTGGTAACTATGTAGGTAGAATGTTAACTGAGGAACATGGCACATGATGGGGTACGACAAAATCATGGAGGATATATGCGAGGCTCTAAGACACAATTAGAATTTTGTGGAATGAATAATGTGAGTATGATTGGGATAAAACACAACTATGAAGGTTTCAAGAAGGAAGTGATTAGGCAAGGGTATCCCCCCACACACACTCACACATTGTATTATTGTCGAAAAAACAATTTCATTGTCTCATGAGAACACTTTAGAGGGGTGGGTGTAGATATATTCTCTATCTACTATAATTAGGCTAGCTATAACACGGTACCTAGACTAAACTATACATATTTAGGGTGAGGGGATGATCCCCCTTGACTTGTTTCAGTATAGCCACAAAGTGGTCCTTAGACCACTCCAAAAAATACCCATGTGAGGATTCTCAATGGGGTAGTGCCCTAATAATCGCCATGGAGGGTTTAAAGGGGTGTTTCTTTATCATGGTGTCTAGGAAATTAACTAACCCCTTTTATATTTTTATTAGAAATGGAACATTTTCACCACTAGAGATTAAAGGTGCTTCACCTTAGTTTCTCCTTGTGTCTGAACAATCAAGAATATATAGGGGGATTTCCAACTCCCATGTTATATTAATTATTAACACCCTATCCTATTATTTAATGTGAATTTTATTTCTTCTAGGTTTCTCTTATCCTATTCCACTCTCCCTAATTCATCATGGTTTCTGCTTCTCCATAAAATCCTAAAATACAAGGATATAAATTTATAGTTTCTTGGGTTTAATTTGGGTGTTTATGGTTTTAGTGATTATAGAAGGAATCTTGCTTCATGTTGAAGAATTATCTAATGAAGGCAACAACTTCGGACTTAATTTTAATTGAACTAAGGAATGTGATTTTATGAATTTCTATTATTATCTTACCATTTTAGATGATTATTTAAAATAATTTATTTATATAATTATTCATATATGTGAACATAAAATAGATTTTATAATTGTTTATAATTTATTTTTACAAGGGAAATGGGCTTTAAATGGGTTAATAGTTTTAAAGTGGGAATTTGAGCTCAAAATATTTTGGGAAATAATTAAATGTTTTTTAATATAATTTTTTTATTAGATTAACTTGACATAGTTTGTGTCCAATATTATATTTTTTTTATAAAACCATTTAAATTAAAGGGGTTGTTTTTACTATAATGTTTTTAATAAAAATAGTTCATGTTTTTATTGGGTTAAAGTGTTGATTGAAATTTTTTATTTATTTTAATGATTTAATTTGAAATTAATTTCAATAGATTAGTTTTGAATAGTAATTTGAAATGAAATTTCTAACAATGAGAAAAGTATTAGCATTCCAAGTTCATTTTAGTGAATGATTTTATGAAATATTTTAATGATTCTAAAATGAGCCATGTTTGTAGGACACTCTAGATAATTGTTAATTTTCTTATCATGGATTATATACCATGTTTCATTATTTATTTTTTTTGATTTATAGATTATGTGATTAGGGATGTATCTTGTCAGGGAATTTGAGGTGATGGATTTTTGTTACTAGTTATTACACTATATTTATTATTTATATTTTAAATACTTACCTCCTATTAGTTAAATTTTAGGGGATCACTAGGAAATTAGTGAGAGGCATTGGTTCATGATACACTAGAATATCTCACATTACTAGTGTACTCTTAGTTATTTTTTCGGGCTATTTTGAAGTACCCCTAATTTTTTTCTAGGTGCAAGCTAGTCTAGTATCTTATGTTAAGGATACAATATATGTTTCTAAATAATCTATTTTTGGTACTGTCTAGGACTATATTACTATATTACCTACTTTGTTTCCCATGATACTAGATGAATCTATATGGTACTTTCATTTGTATCCCCTAATATTAATAGACCCTATGGAACAATGACCAATTGATGATTATTATTTTATTATTTTAATCCTAATATTATGCTATAGTTTTTTCACCTTATTGTTGAATATATCCTTTTATAGTAAAATATTTATTATTTTCATTGAAAATATTTATTGATAATTTTATTTTTAATTCGGATTTAAAATTCCTAATATAATAAAGGTGTCTTTAGTCACACCAATGATCATCATGTGATTGTTTTCATTTAAATAAAATGGAGAAAATAGACTTAACGAATTGAATTATAGGTGATGATATGATTTTATATATATTCATAAAAAATAAAAAATATAAATTTATATCAAACATGAATTAATTAAATTTATTTTTAAACTAATAACACATCTTATTCAGGGAAATCCTTCAAATATTGTTTTCTCTCACATACCATATACACTATTTGGTGAATGTAGCTCTTAGGATTTCATTTAAGGCTCCCTGGATTGGTCAACCTCATTGTAATTTTGTGTTGTTCAATTATATTAGCTTGGGATATGTAGAGTGACCATGGGTCACATAAAGACTAAGGGTAGATGTATGGTCTGATTTGTTTCTATATTCGGATGGTCATGTATCAACCTTGATGGATTGGATATATCTTTTATGTATCATGATTTTTATTTATTTATTATATGTTTATATAATACTTGATTTTATTTATGTTTCTTATACTTTTATCAATTATATATTCTATTTTTAATTGATTATATGATGGATTGTATGTACAATATACAGATGGTTCATACCAAATTTCTGAGAGGAATCCACTATGTGTTTATTTTTTTTCATAGGGGGATGTCATTGACAATGTTTATTCTATAAGATCATTCCACTATTTTCTATTAAATGGGTATTAGAAACATTCCTTCAGTATTTCAATGGCTGATTTGGCCATTGAGATCTAGGGGATCCCCATTTTAGTTTGAGAAAAAATGGTATCTAGGACCAAATTTTCCATTTGGGGTGCATCTATATAGAAATTAGATCGGTATGGTCACCATAACTCGAAAGGTAAGTGAAATGGGAGGGCCTTGTGATGTCATTATCATTCATATCCTTGATTTTTCTTAGGTTTTTGTTATTTTAGTCTTGATTTTGAGATCAATTATTGTTATTTTATTATTTATTTAGATATTTTTCAATGACATTTTTTTCTATATTGAGTAAAATAGTTATCTTAGGTATCTACTATAGTTTCAAAGGTAGAAATGGTGTGAGATCCAAGGCTTAATAGTTAAAGACACATAGTTTGGTAGTCCATACAGTTCCTATATATATGATTCTAGAACCATTACTAAACTATTTCACATTTGGTGCATGGTTCACCAAACTATGTGTCTAAATCATGCACAATCGTTTTCTTATCTGTAATGGCTATGTTTCCTCGATTTCATTAGAAGATAATCCCAATAGTATTAACCATTATGAGGTGTGAATTTTTGGATTTTTATACTGAATATATGATATTTTATGTAGTTTTTATTGAGGTTTATGATTATTTTTTGGTCTAATTTTATATTTTGAATATTTTTTCTTTATTTGGATGATATTGAATAGTTTGATATTTTTTTTGTTTTAAATGGGATTATGGATTCATTTTTTGTGAAAAATGTGTTTTTGTTTTAAAAACTGGGTTTTATGATTTAGTTTTGGAAAGTGTTTTTGAAAAAAAAAATGTGGTTTATAAAATGCCTATATTAAATGATTGATGTATGTGGTTTTATAATAAAAGTGAGAGAAGTTTTTTAATGTAAGGTTTTCTTAGGTATTATAAAGGATTAAAGGTGTTATAAAGGGATTAAAATTAAGGTGATACTATTTAAAAATTAAATTCAGAAATTATTTTAGCATAAAAATTAGTATGGTTACCTTTGATGATTTTTTTTGTTTGGGAAAGAGGTTTTAGAAAACTGTGTTTAGAAAGAAGTAATGTTTTTATATGTTCTTTGGTTGGTTGAGTTGTGCATTGATTTTTTTGTATGGTTTTATTTGATTATTTATAGATGGGATGATCGAGTTCAATATTTTTTGTAGTTTCTATATACCTCATAGAAATGTCTTGATAATGGATGGGGTTTTTATCCATTGGTGGGTTCATCTTATATCATTTTACATAGATTATAATTAACCATTCCCTACCCATGAATCTACACATACTCTAAATGGGGTAGTGGATTTAGGAATCATTATTTTCTTTAGGAAATCTTGGGTTTGTGTCATTTCACTCATTATAGGTGATCTAGGTTTTTATGATATTATAGATTGGTTAAGGAAGATTGAGGTTTCTTATTTGTGAGTTTAGTTTTTATTAGAGCTTTAGTGTTAGAATATGTAGATTTCTTCTCGGGTTCTTATTTGATTCCATGTATTTTTACATATCTTTAGGGTATTATATTTGATTTGTATTAAGGATTTATTGGTCTGAAAAAATATAAATGGTATTTTATTCTTGTTTAACATTTGCCTCATTTATTTAGATTGATGTGTGTTTTATTTTATAGGATTTATGTTGGGATGTCGTTTCATTAATAAGGATTTCATGTTGAGTTGAGCATAGCATACCTTAAGGTTGATATATGAAAAACTAGGATTTTATTTTCTTTTTAGAATCTTGGAAATTGGTACTCTTAATTTCATTTTGCTCGGGTTCATTATGGGATGATGTTCTAATTTGATGTCATAGTTTACCCATTGAAGTAGTCTGACCTGAGGTCTAGATACATTAATATTTCCTCACTGTTGATTAGTGATTATTTATTATTTATGAGTTTCATGGTTTCTATTGAAGTTTTATATGGTTATTTTGTGGTGGTTTTGATTAATGGAATTTAGTGATTCTTAGGTAACCTATGGAGTAGGATTGTGGTGGTTTATTTTTTATTAAGTTGTGGGTAATTTTTATTAATCCTCCATTTTAGAATAATTATAAATGGTGGTAAGCCCGATACATAATATATTTTCTTTATAGTTATCTTATTTATGATGGTAGCTCCTTTGTACATGGTGATGTTTCTAGGTTTTCATGGATTCATCTAGTAAGGTTTGGAGGACTTATATATGTTATTTAGTTGTTTATTTAGGTTATTCTCTATATATTTGTTTCCCACTAAACCACCTTGGTATGTGAGGTTTTATGTCAGTACCCTCCCATATATTTTACTTTTATTAAAATTTATAGGGAGTAAAGTAGAATAGTTGTGAGAGTTTTCACACATAGTTGTTACTATAGATGTATTTTATTTAAATTTTTACTTTTAAGGTCTGTTGATAATTTTAGTTGTTTTGAGTGGTTATAAGGGACCATGATGGTAACTTTTTATACTATAGGCTATAGGATAATAGAGTACCATGCTGTAACTTTGGGTACAATGACACAATAAAGGTCATAGATAAAGCTGCACAATGCTCCAAAAAGTGATGATGCATGGAGGACTTGAGAATAAAATGGCTATGACTAGGATTGGAAGGAAATTCTTAGGAGGTTCTTAGGCATGGAAATAATAGCCATCTAGGGTTAGGACACATAGGTCATAGTCCCAAGAACATCCCATAGATGGTTGGGATGAGTGCTTATATCACCTTTACAAGATTTATGCTAGCTACGATATTGTCCCCATACCACTCCACAGTGGGTTGGGGTAAGGGGATGAGCCTACATTTACTTATTGGGATTAAAGGGGTTTCAACCATATTTATCCAATCCTTTTTGAATAATGAAGGTACATACAGGAGGAGTTCCATCTCTACTCTACATTTGATTCTTGGATCCCTCCCCTCTGATATTGGGTGATTCATATCAGTAAACTACTCTTTCCCCATGGTCTTTATTCTCCTATTCAACTCTCCCTCTTTATTATTAGTTTCATATTCTCCCTAAAACCCTAACAACCATGGGGTTTGAATTTATTTATTATGTTGCTTTCAATTTCTAGGATTCTATGTTTAGGTCTCAAGAAGGCCTCATACTTATTATTGAATAATTCAATATCAAAGGTATCTACATAAGTCTTTATTTTCATTAAATTGATGTAGGTGACTTTGTATGTTTCCTTTTTGGAATTTTATTTGTTTTTTTATTTTTTCAAAAGTCCATTTTATATAATTATGCCTATATGTGATCATCAAATGTATTTTATAATGTTTTAAAATTTATTCACACAGGCCAAAATGATGTTTTAAAAATGGTTTTATAGTTGTAAAAAAGGTAATTCGGGCACCATGTTTTTGGGAAAATGATTTAATGATTAATTTGAATTGAAATTTTTGTCTTAAAAATATTTGAACACTTTTGGGTTGGTAAGTTAATTTCATACTTATTTTATAAAATTATTTAAAATAAAGGGGGGGTGTTTGGCACACAATAATATTTTAATAAAAGAGAAAATGTTTTAAATAGGATGATGTGTGGTTTAAAATAGTTTTTTTAATGAATTATATTGAAATTTATCTTAATGTATTGATTTTAAAGAATAATTTGAAAAGAAATTTCAAAATATGATATGTAGAATGGCATTTCAAGTCCATTTTTGTGAATGAATTTTTGGAAATTTTGAATGATTTTCATTTCAGGTGAGTGTATCATACCCTATTGAAAAATTTGAATTGTATCTATATGGATTGTGTTTGGAGGGAAATTATTTTATTTTAATAATATATGGATGATTTGATCAAAGAATTTTCTTTGTGTCAGAATTGGTGGTGAGGGTGATTTACTATTGATTCTTATAGTGTATGTATTGATTCAGGTTTGATTACTCACCTCATATTTTTGGACTATCAAGGGATCAATAGGAACTGAGTGATAGTTTTAGGAATATGGAACACTACATAGTCACATAATACATCTGTACCCCTAGTTATGTGTTAGTGTTACACATAAAGATTTTAGTATATGTATTCCTTAAATAAATATTGTTTTAAATAACTTATAACACACATAACATCAAAATTAAAAAATTCATGGCATATTAAAATAAACAATTGATATCTATAAAGATGGGAATAATTAATGGTATTCAATTTTTTTTACTAATAAAATTAAATTATTATAAAATAAATACTTCATCTCATATGACCAAATTACAATCAATGTTAGAAACTTCTATTTTATTAAAAATATTTTTGATGTTTTGTTTATTTTTATAAATTTATCTATTTTAAATTACATCAATATATAAAATAATAAAATTACAAAAATTTATAAATTTCAGAGAAGTCAAATTTAAAATATATATGGAGTCTAAAAACATATCATTTCTAGAAATGTTGTATTTATTCATATTCAAAAATTAACTTTTAAAAACTACATTCCAAAAATTTATAATTTCAATTCGATTAAATGACCTTAATTTTTCAATTCATTAGATAAATATTCTATTTGGGTGAATTTTTTATATATTTATTAGAAAGATGATTTTAAAGAGAATAGTAATAAATATCCATTTTATAATCTACAAAACATTTATAAAATCATTGTGATATAATAATTACAAAAAAATAATTAAAAATTTCGATCAAAAAAAGGTTTTTTATATAGTAAAATTAGGTATTTAAAATAATTACATTGAATTGGGAAACCCATTTTCACTTTTTGGATCATATGTTATATTCTATTCTAATAAAAAAATTAGTAATTTTCCAATAAATAAGTATTCATAATGGTCCATTTGGTTTTTATTTTTTTTAATTCATAAAACTCTTATATTTTTATCCTAAAATATCTAAATTTTAGGGGGATCAATTCTATACATGATTTTAGTGTAAATTCATTTTTTATGAAAAAATAGACATTTTTCTAAAAAATTGTACTTATTTATTTTTTTATTACTTAAATTTGAATTAATTTCTACTGACTAAAGAAATTTAATCCTTTAAAATATATTCCATATTTGGTATTATAAAATTCATGTTATGTAATATGATCCATTTCATTCTTATTCATAATGTATTGTCACCATGGTAAATGTTTTTCACGACAATAAAGGTCAAAAAGGTTTAACAAGTGGGATAAACTCTGAGATAAGGATTCAAATATCTCTAAACAATGAAAAAAGTTTAATGGATGAGTGTATTTGGACCTACCATATCCTTTATGTAAAAAAACTTCCATTTGGTTCAACATTATTTGATTTTGACATTTATTTTATTTTATAAAATTATTGTCAAAAAAATTACTTAGTCGCTAACTTTATACCTTTTCATGATAATGATATAGAAAAATGTAAAGAAATAAATTTCACGGTTTATAATAATAATGAATAATAACATAAATTATTTTTTAAATATATTTTTAATTTTAAAATATTATATAAATATGTAATATTCTTACACATCATCAATATAACACATGTGCAAGTAGTAGAAAATTCAATTGAATGAATTCAATAATATTAAAAGTGATAAGGTTGGGATATATTATGGTGTTACAATAACTTTATATAAAATTATAAGGTACAAGTTTTGATTTATAGTTTTATTTTCAAACTTTATTTTTATCCTTTTTTTATAAATTCCAAATAATGTGAATATTTCTAA
This sequence comes from Viscum album, assembly GCA_963277665.1. Classification (NCBI taxonomy): domain Eukaryota; kingdom Viridiplantae; phylum Streptophyta; class Magnoliopsida; order Santalales; family Viscaceae; genus Viscum; species Viscum album. The sequence continues at coordinate 154,461,292 of OY728156.1, read as the reverse complement.
AAGTGATTGTAATGTTATTAATGTCAATTTTTAAATTGATTTAAAAATAATAAATATATTATAGAGGATAAGTCAGTTTTTTTGGACTAATTGTATTCCATGGTCCATTTTTTATTTTCATGGAATTTTCAAGATTAGTTTCAAGACCCTTAATGACTTAATATTTTAAAAAACACCATTGATTTTTTCCTACAAAAGGGGACATAATATAAAATATTAAAAGGGGCATATATATTTGATATTCTCTAAAGAATATGAAAAAATGAATATTAAAACTTCAAAATAAACACTTCCTAGAATTTTTTTGACAATACATCACTATTCCATTAGACATAAGTTCAATACAGAAGATGATTTCCAATTAATAGGTAAAAGTGTTAACCAAATTCTTACAAGTTTCATTCATCTTCAACCTCATTAAAATATATTACTACATTTATAATATATAGAAATTATGATATTAAATATTCTAAAATGTTATTATTTTAATGTTATAATTTTTTTATCTCTATTCCATGTAATGTAAAATGGAAACATCACTCATCCATATGTAGAAACTATAATCTCCATAATGAAATGTATTTAATTTATCATCCCTATAAATCATTGATGGTTATAAATATACAATTAATTAATATATATGATATTTATGAAAACATTATAATTCTATTAATATATTATATAATCTTCTTTATTACCCACCCAACCATTGTAAAATACAAATGATGCTCTTGTGTACGTTTGGATTACCACCTCCATGAACAAAACATTTGGATTTTCATTACCACTATACATGGATAGTTATAAAATTATAAGGAATATATAAAAATGATAACTATAAAATTTTTAAGATTCTATAAGTTGTGTTACTATGACCACATTGACTTTAGTAAACCTACTTAAGATGTTTCAAATGTTATGGATTGAATAACCTCTAAATGTCAGATGTGGAAATAATGTTTTAGTAACCAAATAGAAAATGGTTATAAATAAAATAAATTGAAATATAATAATTTAATGAATATGGAAAAAGTTTTGAATAAATTAAATAAGTAATATTATTTTATTATTTTTTTAATGTAAAATATTAACATGGTGAGTCAGGGATGTTAAAGTTAGTTTCTGATCAAGTTCAGTAGGAACCTAGGGAACTATAATTAAGAAGAGCATATCTAGAATGGTTATTATGATAAAACAACAAAATATTACATAGTTTGTTTGATATTTTTATACTATGTACCAATATTCTTATTGATATAATCTAATTATGTGTATTAAATTATTTAAAATGGTTCTTAGTAGAAGGAATGAAAAAATATCAACACCCCGCATGAGAAAGTAAATATGGATAGTGTTTAAAATGAAAAAATTATAAATATATTGTGTTATTTTACTCATTTTTTTTACAAATAACCATTCTTATAAAGAGAATCCTTTTTCTTTACAGCACGATGCAATGATATTAGGCTACTTTATGCAATAGAAAGATCTATCCTTTACTGGAACCACTAATCCATTTAATGAAAAAAATGTCCCAAGTGCTATAAAATGATATTTATGGCATTGAGAAGTCATAAAAGGGATAAGTTAATTCTATCAATATATTATTTAAATTTAAATTCTCATCAATGGTGGTCACTATTTAAAAACAAAAAAATAGGAGGATAATATATAAATAAGATAATTGAATACTTTAAGTATAATATTTTATTATGAAATACATTACTTGAGAGAAAATAGTGTATATTGAATAGAAATTACATAATTTATGATAGAATGAATTGGAATGTATTGACGAGTAAGAGGAGATACTTTAGATATATATAAAGGCATGATATAAACTCTATACATAATCCAGAAATTAAGATTGATTATTTCATTAATGGGATTAAGCATAGCCATTTAAGGGTACTGGTCTCTCCAATGTTTTCATAGTATGACAATATATTATCATATATCATAATGTAAGAAAAATAAAAATCAATGTCTTGTATTTTCTAAGGAATTCAAGATAAGAATAAGATGACTGAGTATAAAGGGAAATGAAATGAGGTAAAGTAGAAGAAGCGGATGATAGAACATCGAACATTAGATAATTATAAAAAGAAACACCATGGTATGTGCTTAAATATAATGGGAGTATGTTTCAAATTTGAAGATAAAGTCCATAAGGTTTCATACTATAAGGGGAAAAATATGACACAAATATCCAATGTTTCAAATGTAATGAGATTAGACTCTATTCAAACTAAATCCCTAATAGTCAAAAGAATTTACCTCAGAAAAAGATAATAGATAAATCATAAAATTATTAAATTACTTTAGTTCAAGTTGAAGTCCCTTAATTTGTAGTAGAATGTAATTTGATAATAAAATAAAAAGATATCTAATCTCGGATCTGTCAACAGTTTTACATTTTTCATGGATGTTGAATAATCCCTTGTTAATCAAAGGAAGAAATTGTTAATTAAGGAAAATAATGGGAATATTCAAATAAAGAGAATATGTCAATAAATATGAATATTTATTCCCTACTTTCAGAAATAGTTGGTATACTTATGTTTGATATAAACATTACCAAAATTTTGAGGGAATAAATAAATTTTAGGATTAAGGAATTAGTAGATAGTAAAAATAATAATATATTTTGAACTAATAGTATTGTTTATAATTAATGTAATGTTAAATTTATTATAGATTTTATTTGGGTGTTACTAGTTATATTTGAGGAATTAATGTATTTCTTTTTCACATAATGGTTTTTTATCATTGATTATTTCCATATCTTAAGATAAATGTTTTTGGTTTTTGACTAGAGAATTTTTTTCCCTACTTTAATAGATCTTAGGATCTATTATAGTTTTATTTTCATGATTATAGAATGAAAAAATATTCACATTCATTCATTATTAGAATTAAAAGTCGAAAGAGATTGAAACACTCAATCAATGTAAAAAAATATGAACATAAGAAGTTTAAAATAATCAGGTTTTCAATTTTCTATTATTCCATATATTTAAGAAGAAGATAACTCTATTATGTGGAAAACATAACTTAAATATTCACATTTTAAAACCCATTCCAAATTATAATTCTTATAAATATAGATATATGGTTTAAGAAATTAATAGGACAATTTTCCTAGTGTTACCTATGACAGTGAGGTTGATATCATGATATAAATGAAATCATGAGTCATAGCTTTGTTAGTAAATAATAATTTAAATTATGACAACTTATTTTATGTCAGGTGTAGAATATAACACCCCATGATTTTTTATAGGGTTTCTTTAAAATAAATAATATGTTAAATAGATTGTAACAAAAAAAACACTAAAATAAAATTAGTCTCTAAATATAATAATAGACCATTATAAAACATAAAAGCTATTAGAAAATATGAAACTTATTTTTATTTTCAATGGTTAAATTTAATTGTTAGAAAATAATGAATTATAGTTATATTATTAAAATAATTAATTGTTAAAATGTAGTATTTTTTAGAGAATAATGTTTGATGTTTTTTGTATTTTAATAATTTTACCACTATTAAATGAGTTAAATGTATGAACTAATATATTATCACTCAATTATAAATTTATAGGAAATAATATTAAGAATAATTGAAGTTTAAAAAATTTAATTTTTTAATATTGATTATCTTTAAAATTAATATTTTAATTTATATGATAAATTCACTAGTTATATTTTTTATTTAATGAAATTAACATTATCTTGAATTCATCATGCTAAAATTATATTTGGATGATGTATTTTTATTTTTTGAATATAGTTCATTTTTAGGAGAATAGTGAAAAATACCGATATTACAATTATAGTAACTTTTTTGCCCTAATTTTGATATAAGAAATAGTTTGAAAATTAGAAACATTTTTATAAACTGAATATGCATTTATAAGGTGAAATAAATAATTTAAAACTATTATATTTAATTTTGAAAACCATTCTTGACTTTTTTGGAACCTCAGTTATATTTTATTATAATAAAAGAACTATTTTACATTACATCCTTTATTTAAGTTATCAAAATGTTCCATTATGTTATTTATTTCATTAAAAGTCATAAAAATTTTAAATTGTTATGATTAATTAAATTAATTTCATTTTGATAAATTCTAAACATTATTTTGGTGTAAAATTATTTTCTAGGCTTAAATGGACATTTTTCTAAAATACTATTTCTCATTACATTATGAATACTTATATTATAAATAATTTATACAACCTATAAAAATTTAACATTTTTAAATCGATCAAATATTTGGATTCAAAATATTCAAAGTATTTAATATGGGCTATTCCAATTTAACTCTTAATGTATTGTTTCAATGGTAAATGTGTGTCACCTTAATAAATGGAAAAAAGCATTAATGAAGTGTTTAAACTAAGACGAATGGATTAAAATATATTTAAAACATCTCAAAATTTTATTATTTATATGTAATATTAACATAACATATCCTATATTGAAACAATGACCATTTGGGACACATTTTTAAATTATGGAATTTTTTTATTATAAAATCAATATTAACACAAATTTCACTCTCTCTAATTAAATTTTTTTTTCACGATAATGATAAGGATAAAAGTAATTTTTGAATAGTTAAAAAAAAATATTATTAAATATTAATAAATTTAATTTATTTTGTTAATATATTTTTAATTTTCTATGATATTTAAATTATCTAAAATTATTATGCAGTGTTGACACAATGCTTGAAGAAGTAGTATAAAAATAAATTAACATTTTTAAATATTTTCAATGTTATTTTTTTGAATAAAGTAAAGGGTAATTTGAATTTTATAGAGGAATAATAAGTATAAATGATTAAGTATGTGTTCATATTTTAACTTCATTATTATCATGGTTTTTTAAAAGTCATATTATGTGGATAGTTCAAATAAATTGATTTTAGGATAATTAATGTAAGAAAATATGATATTAATTGACATAAAAATCATAAAAAAATTATAATTAGAGAAGTGGGATGGATAATGTTTGAAAATATCATCTGTAGTCTATTAGGGGGAAACTAGAAATTTTTCAAATTACTTTTGTGGCCCTAATGACTTAATATTTGAGAAAACAACATTGATTTTTCTTGTTAAAGGGGACTTAATGTAACTATTAAAATCGAAGGAAATAGTTTTATTTTCACTCTTAATTATTAAAAAATACCTCTAAAAAGATCCCAAAACCCATTCCCATTCCCATGGCATGACCCTGAACCACTCTTCAAAAGGAAATAATTTCAATCCAAATGAGGGTTTTCAAGGAAGGGGATAAAGTCTTAATAGAATCCTTAAAAATTTAATTCATATTTCACCATAATTAATATACATTACAATCAAAATAATATATTGACATAATTATTTTTAATATACTTGTTATGTTTGTGTTACAACCGTTTTCTAATACCTTTCCAATATATGGAAATGAAATCATCGCTCATGCATATGTGTAGTCTATTGTCCTTAGGAAGGGATTCCTTTTATTTTTCATCGCTACCTATAATTTATGGTTATAAATATGGTTTTAATAAAACAATTCATATTTGTGATTTAATTATGATTATTTAAATATAAGTTATTTTTTACCTTCTTACCCTCTCATCCATTGGAAAATGGAAGCGTCATTTATGCATAAGTGAGAACTACTACCTCTTTAAATGACACATTTCATTTTTTTATGGACGCTATACATGGATTGATATAAAATTATATTGAATTTATAAAGATGATAATGAATACATTTTTAGGATTCTATGAATGGTTTAATGATGTGTCCTTTGACTTTGGTCAAAATACCTATGCTATTTTAATTCTTATTGATTGTACTAACTGAAAATGTCTTACATGAATATAAAAAACATAGTAAAAAAATATAAATTGGTAATAAATATAATAAAAGTAATAATTATAAGGTAATTAAAATGAAAAAAACTAATATATTGGATAATTAATATAATTTTATTATTCATGAAAGTAAAATATGATTGTGGTGATTCAAGGTTATTATATTTTGGGCTAGCGGTAGTGCCCACGATTTTGTGCCAGTGTAGGATAGTCAAAAGGCTTGTTTTAAGGATGCAACATGGGAAACATTTGGTCCATAATTGGTAAAGTATAATACTATCTTACAATGGGAACCAATATGTTTCCCATTATATGAGATGACTCTATATAAGACTTTCATTTATGTTGTTTAGATTGTTAGTGTAACACCCAAGACTTTTATGTCATATAAATCATCAAAGGAATATTTTTCTACACAACACATGTTTGGCTTGCTTTACACGAAATCGCGAGCTTCCTCGATAGCTTGCATCGTACGCAATACCGAGTTTCACTAAACAACGATATGCTATTAAAATATTATTAAAACTAGCCGTTATGAATAGTAAAAACCAATTTTTGAAATTTTATAAATTTTATTTTTTAAAATGGACTTCATTTTTGGATTCGGAATATCGAAATTAGCCTAGGGTAAAATTTTGGTATTTTTCTGAAAACTTTCAATTTTTAATGAATAGTGAAACCACTAAGTGGTAGGTTAAAAACTGAATTTTGCATAAAACTTAATTTTACCGCTTCTGTGAATGGAATTTCGAAAATCCGACAGAAACGGTTAATATCAAGGACTAAAATGTGGTTCAATGAGATGAAAATAATTTTTGGTGAATAGTAACTTTTTACTTTTTTTTACCACAGTTAATAGTAAATAGGGTAACTAAGGGTAAATATGATATTACTATTACCCTAACACATGTCCTAATTCTATTGGATAAGTTTAATTCAACCAAAAACAACCTTATGAATATAATATGACCATTTAGGTCCATTTGGATTAGATTATGACATTTAATATTATTTTATTTAATGAATAGTTAAAATAGTTAAAATCAATGTTTAATAAATAAAACATTTTTAATATGGGGTTATACATAAGATAAATTTGACTATAAAGATTCATTATAAAGCTAAGAAGATTTCATACATAATTATATTTTATTTATAATTTTTAGATTTTAAATAAATTAATTTATTTATGACACAACGATGATGCAGTAATTACCCTTTTAAGGAAATGTTAACATAATTGATGTTATAAATGCCCAAATAAATGTAATTTGAGCCTTTTTATGAATTCCACTAATTTTCTAGGTTACTATGATATATTATTGTTGATTTAATCAACTTGGTTCGAACATATAATTCTGTTATGACTTTCAAAAAAATCATATATCAAATACTGTCAAAATTGACACAAAATAGTTTTTAAATCAAATATTATATTGTTAATTGTTATTTTATTCCTAAAAATCTAAGGTTCGGACAAATGACTTATATAAGGATATATATATTAATAATAAACAACTTGGGGTTCGTTTGGAATGTTATAGTAAGTGTATTAACCATATAGTGTAAGAAAAACAAAAAGTCACGGTAAAAGTTAAATTATTTATCTTAGAGTTAAATCTAATTGATAAGGTTAACATAATAACCTAAACTTGTCTAAATCTTATTGGTTGATAGGATTTCGACCCATCCCCACTTTACCTTCGAAATAAGACCCTTTGGAACCATTATAAACCGATTTTGAATTTAATATAAAATAATATTTTGAGATATTCCTAAGGTGCCCCTCTCCTCCCTTATAAAAGGGAACCTCCTCCCCCTCCTCCTCACAACAATTTGAGCACTCAAGCTCGGCCAACCCCTGCCCAAATCTCTTCTCCACTTCCCTAGAATAATCCTAGAGGTCCTGGTCTTCTTAAAAGACCAATCTTAGTTCCCTAGGTGTAGGATTCAAAGAGGCGTTTCAAAGAAGAGGTAATATCCATTACCGATCTTTTCAATTTCCTTCTGCTTCAACTTCTTCTTCTTTAGTTGTTTCATGATAAAGTAATAACATATGTATTACTTACATACTGATATGTTATTATAAATATGAAACATGTCACACCCCGACTGCAGATATCTTTATTTTACATCTTTCTTGGTCCCGACGTATTTTTTTTTCAAGGTTTAGTTGTGTCGGCGGTTTCGCGCCGGCGCGCGGTCATCGCATCGCTAGCGGTGATCATGCGTTCGGCTCGGGTGACTATGTGTTCACCCGACATTTTAAATATTAATGTTTTTACGTTGACTTTTTATTATTATTACTATTTTAGTTGCATTATTATTGTTGTAGTTGTTTTTTGTGTATAAGTATATATGTATATATGTCTATATATGTATATACTTTAATAAGTTATGTTTATATATGTATATGTGTGTATATATATATATATTGTATCTATGTGTATATGTTTATATGTAGGTATATATATGTTTATATATGTTTATATGAGTATATATATATATATATGTTTGTATATGTTCAAATATATGTATATATATATATATGCGTGAGTGCGCGCGCGCACGCGCGCATTTTTACTTTCAAATGGTTTTAATATTTTGAAATTTTGATTAAAGGTTATTATTATAATTTTCTCTAATTATTAACATTATTATTATTATTATAAGGTTTTATTATTATAAAGTATTATTATATAAAGCGTTATTAATTTTTAGGATTTGTTTTATTTAATTACTTATGTTCGATATTACATATTAGTATTAATATTATTCTCATAGTATTAATTATATTTTTTTATATTATTATTATACTTACTAAATTATTATTCTTATATCATTCTTGTTTTTAAAGTATGTTATTATTATTATTATATTATTATTATTAATATATTCTTAAGATTAACATTATTATTATTTTTATTATTTTCCAGTTAATATTATTAAGTTATTATTTTGTTATGATATTGTTATTATTATGGTTATGCTTATTATAATACTATTATTATTATTATTATTTTCACATTATTATTACTCTGGCATTTACTTGTGCTTTGTCAGGGGTTTTCTTCATCAATTTATATTTGTTTTTGGTAGGTTTAGGATTTTAGGACCCACGCGTGGCGTTTCCGAGAGAGCGCCATCGCTGCGCCTTGGTTCCGAGGTTCCGCCGTCTCCGCGCCTCAGTTTCGAGAGTGTTGGACTTTATCACGTGGCTTCGGAAACACGTCGTGTCATCGCGCCTTGGTTCCAAGGTCGTTTTACCGTCGCGCTTGGATCTTGAGGTAGGTCTCCCTATGCACTTGCCTCTAAATTAAGAATTTATTTATTCCTTGTCCTTTTATTAAATTTCAGTAAATTTAAAAAAATAATAATATTAACTAGTTTTTATAGTGTGGTGATTTGCTGATAATGCAAACTGTTTAATTCTAGCATTTCATTAAAAGTGTTTTCTTGGTTTCAATTGTGGGATTTCATAGTAATGTCGCTAAATGGTTCTTCCTGAGTAACGAAAGACATGTTGAATTGGGTTTTGAAATGTTTTTGGCATGTGTAAATTAGTAAATGTACTGTTTATGGAAAATGGTGTTTTCTTATAACCTTGATTAGAAAAAACGTCATTTGACCCCTTTGAAATTGTTTTAGGAAACTTTACGTGTGGTTCTTGGTTGACGAAAGATGTTTTCCCTTGTTGTGTTATTAAAAATAATGCTTTCTGGGTTGTGAAAGTTGTTTATGTTCTTGTTTGAGCGTTTCCAAAAAGGGGTTTTTGCGAAATGATTAGGTAATGACATTTATGTTTCTAGAAAGGTATTTTTGGCGTGCGTGAGTTTTGAAATATTTTTTGGGTGTGGAAATGGTGACTTTTGTGTGCAATATCTTGTTTGGCCTGCGATATGAGGAAGAAACATACTATGTGAATGTGAAAGTTATTTGAGCACACGGGGAGACCCTGGGTATCTAGGTGGGCGGACTAGAACTAGTGCGCTAGTGAGCCGGATGGGTGTCGTCCCTGTTTCACTTAGCTGGATTGACGATTGCAACACTAACTAAACATATGATATCTGAGGGTCGTGGCCTTCTAAGCCACGTGTTCTGAGGGTCGTGGCCTTCTAAGCCACGTTTTCTGAGGGTCGTGGCCTTCTAAGCCACGTTTCACCGAGACACGAGGTTCTAGGGTCCCACGCAAGCTAGATGAACCTTAGGGGATTTACCCATGGTGCTCTACCATCTCTGGCATGGTGCCTTCCGTCGGCATACGGGGGACCACTTGGGTGTGAGTGTGTGCGTGTGTGAGTATGTGTGTGTGTGTATGAGGGTGTGAGTGTGTGTGTGTGCCCATGGTTATTGCTGATAACTTCTGGTTTATTTTTACTTGTACTTGGTTTTCCTTGCCTGTTTACCTTTACATGCACTTGTTTCCCTGCTTGTTTGCCTTCAGTCATATTTCACACCCTATACTGTTAGACTTTGGGAAAAATAGTTTTCAAATGAAAATTTTTTATTCTCTTTGGGTTAGATTTGAAAATGTAACACTTTGCTTATCAGAATGAGTTTAAAACTAATGGAATGGAACTAAATTTCGAAAAGGAATAAGGGAAATGTCTCGTGTTTGATTTTCAAGTAAAGCATTGTGAAAACTTACTTTTATACATTATAGCTCAAACCTGGATTATGTAGATTCTTTATTTACTGGCAGTGCATTGGGATTTGTTGTGGGGTTCACCTACTGAGTACTTTTGTGCTCACGCCTATCTTTTACCTTTTCAGTTGCAGGTTCCTTGTGTTCAGGTTTTCCTGGCTTGAGTCGCTCAGTGTTGGAGCGACGTTGGTTGTAGTTGGGTGGTGACCGCGAGGTCACAAGGAGGTATGTCGTGGTGTAGGTTTGTTTATGTCTTTAGTGTCTGTTTGTTTGTTTAGTTTATATTCGTTCTTTTGATCCTGTTTTTAGTTTGGGCTAAAATCGTTCCCAACGATTGAAATTTTAATGCCCGGCACTCGTTGCCATCCCAGGGGGATCGGGAACGCCCCTCGGGACTTGCTGTGGACCGGCTCGGGTGACCGGTTCAGGGTCGACCCGGGCTGGTTCGTGACAAAATGGTATCAGAGGTGGTTCTTGTTATTTGGGATGTCAAGGTAGATGGAGTAAGATTGTCGGGACTTGAGGGGTAGGTGCGAGAAGAGCGTCACGAACTCTTTCCCGTACTGATCCTCAGGTTTCCATGGGAAGTCTAGTTTAATTGGTTTGTTTGGGTTTTTATAGAAATGTTTTGTGATTGGGGTACGACAAAGGGAGTTGGGCCATTAGTACTCCTAACCCACGCGGCCTGGCAAGCCATGTGGATCTAGGGGCATGGTCCAAGAAGGCTCTCTGTGTCAGTGGCGTGTTTGGCATATGGCCGCCAACCATATAGTCAAGTCACCCACTGACACTAGTCCCCTGTTTGATTTTTTTGGGTTGTGTTGTATTTGTTTGGTCCTTGTGTGGACTATTTTTGATGAAGGCTCTTTTATTGATGTTGCTTCGGTTTGATGTTGGTTTTGGCCTTGTGTTCTATATGTCTCTCATAAAATGCCGCCCAGAAAGGTCTCTAAGGATTCGGATATGTCATGCCCAGTTTTTAGTCCTCCTCAGACTCCTCCTATTCTCCATGGCGATCAGGGTCCATTAGAGGCAGTGAAATGGCTCGAGGAAGTGGAGCGTGTCTTTAGAATGGTGGGAACTCCCGATAATGTTAAGGTTCGTGCAGTTATGGAGTTGTTTGAGGGTCCATCTCTGGACCAATGGAATAGGGTTACCCCATCATCAATGCAAGGTGAAATGACGTGGGATGTCTTCAGAGTCGTTTTCATCAAATGGTTTGTACCTGAGGAAGTGAAGCTGGAGAAAAATGGAGAGCTTGTGAATATTCAACAAGGTCAACGGACGGTGAAGACGTATGTTGACCATTTCAAGGAACTGATTCCCTTTTCTCCAGAGGTAGCGTCGCATGAGCTCATGAAGGTCTCTCTTTTCACTGGGGGTCTTCGTCCAGAGATCATGGAGCGAGTCCTCCCTGATAAAGACCCTTGTTTCGAGAAGCTGGTAGAGGAAGCTTTCTTGGCTGAGTTGGTTTCCGGTGTGCGGGTGGTTAGTACTTCAGCATCCCCAGTTTTTCGTAAGAGTTCCTCCTCTGGTGTGGAAAATATGCCAGAGATACCTGTTCCTAATGAGTTATTCCCTTTGGTCCTAGCTTCCATTTCATCAGATCGTTCAATGGCGTGCTATCAGTGTGGTCGTTTCGGGCATTTAAAGTCGTCGTGTCGCAACCCTCCGAAGACGTGTCATCGATGCGGTTGTCTAGGTCATCTGGAGATGTTTTGCAAGAAGCGTCGCTTGAAGAGGAAGCTGTGACGGGAGAATGTCAGTACCTGACTATGAGGCAGAAGATGCTTCAGCCATCAGAGCCCCAGCCACAAGTCTCGGGGTGAAGCTCACGCACAGTCAGGAGTCCCCAGGGGTGTGAAGCTCTGGTCCAGGTTTTTTGTTCTGTGTTGATGGTGGAACCATTAGAAGCCTCTTCATACTTGTTTTCCGGCTACTAAAGTTTCAACATCGTTGTAAATGTGTTGTTTTTCTATAAAGTGATGATGGACTTGTTCTGTGATAAATCTACGTGGACTTGTCGTGTGAATGTAATATTCTAAATCGTGTGTCCTTCTTAAAAGTGTGTTTGACTCTCATGTGGTTTGACCTCGTTCTAGTTATGTTGTCGATGTGGTTATGTTTCGTGGACTTCGGCGAATCATGCCTTCAATTTGATATTGGTTAAATGTTTTTCTATGGGTTCTCCTAGGTGTTGAAGGTTGTTGACTCTAGTCAAGGATTTAATGTCTTGACGGAAGTGTTGTTTTAATCGTGCTATAAGAGTTGGTTTGAATTGGTTGGGAGTTCCCGCGTCGACCCCCCCTTTTTCCTAGATTTTTCTATTTAGATGGTCAACTTTTCTCCATTAGTTAAGTTCTTGTGGTGGGGAGAACCCCTTCGTGTTCTCCCCTCAATCTCGGACCTCAGTTTTCTCTTGAATCGGTCGGGTGTGACCTGTGTAGAGTAGGGTCATCCCCGAGATTCTCAGTTTTCTTCAGTTCCTTTAGTTCTGTTTGGGAATAGACTTGGTTTTTGGCTGACTGGTGGCTTGGTGACTTTCTGGGGGCAGAAAGTGTCTGTGGTGGGGAGAATTGTCACACCCCGACCGCAGATATCTTTATTTTACATCTTTCTTGGTCCCGACGTATATTTTTTTTCAAGGTTTAGTTGTGTCAGCGGTTTCGCGCCGGCGCGCGGTCATTGCATCGCTAGCGGTGATCGTGCGTTCGGCTCGGGTGACTATGTGTTCACCCGACGTTTTAAATATTAATGTTTTTACGTTGACTTTTTATTATTATTACTATTTGAGTTGCATTATTATTGTTGTAGTTGTTTTCTGTGTATAAGTATATATGTATATATGTCTATATATGTATATACTTTAATACGTTTTGTTTATATATGTATATGTGTATATATATATATATATTGTATCTATCTGTATATGTTTATATGTAGGTATATATATGTATATATATGTTTATATGTGTATATATATATATATGTGTTTGTATATGTTCAAATATATGTATATATATATATATGCGTGAGTGCGCGCGCACGTGCGCGCATTTTTACTTTCAATTGCTTTTAATATTTTGAAATTTTGATTAAAGGTTATTATTATAATTTTCTCTAATTATTAACATTATTATTATTATAAGGTTTTATTATTATAAAGTTTTATTATATAAAGCGTTATTAATTTTTAGGATTTGTTTTATTTAATTACTTATGTTCGATATTACATATTAGTATTAATATTATTCTCATAGTATTAATTATATTTTTGTTATATTATTATTATACTTACTAAATTATTATTCTTATATCATTCTTGTTATTAAAGTATGTTATTATTATTATTATATTAATATATTATTAAGATTAAGATTATTATTATTTTTTTTATTTTTAAGTTAATATTATTAAGTTATTATTTTGTTATGATATTGTTATTATTATGGTTATTCTTATTATAATACTATTATTATTATTATTATTTTCACATTATTATTACTCTGGAATTTACTTGTGCTTTGTCAGGGGTTTTCTTCATCAATTTATATTTTTTTTGGTAGGTTTAGGATTTTAGGACCCGCGCAGGGCGTTTCCGAGAGAGCGCCATCACTGCGCCTTGGTTCCGAGGTTCCGCCGTCTCCGTGCCTCAGTTTCGAGAGTGTTGGACTTTATCACGTGGCTTCGGACACACGTCGTGTCATCGTGCCTTGGTTCCAAGGACGTTTTACCGTCGCGCTTGGATCTTGAGGTAGGTCTCCCTATGCACTTGCCTCTAAATTAAGAATTTATTTATTCCTTGTCCTTTTATTAAATTTCAGTAAATTTAAAAAAAAATTAATATTAACTAGTTTTTATAGTGTGGTGATTTGCTGATAATGCAAACTGTTTAATTCTAGCATTTCATTAAAAGTGTTTTCTTGGTTTCATATTGTGGGATTTCATAGTAATGTCGCTAAATGGTTCTTCCTGAGTAACGAAAGACATGTTGAATTGGGTTTTGAAATGTTTTTGGCATGTGTAAATTAGTAAATGTACTGTTTATGGAAAATGGTGTTTTCTTATAACCTTGATTAGAAAAAACGTCGTTTTACCCCTTTGAAATTGTTTTTGGAAACTTTACGTGTGGTTCTTGGTTGACGAAAGATGTTTTCCCTTGTGTTATTAAAAATAATGCTTTCTGGGTTGTTAAAGTTGTTTATGTTCTTGTTTGAGCATTTCCAAAAATGGGTTTTTGCGAAATGATTAGGTAATGACATTTATGTTTCTAGAAAGGTATTTTTGGCGTGCGTGAGTTTTGAAATATTGTTTGGGTGTGGAAATGGTGACTTTTGTGTGCAATATATTGTTTGGCCTGCGATATGAGGAAGAAACATACTATGTGAATGTGAAACTTGTTTGAGCACACGGGGAGACCCTGGGTATCTAGGTGGGCGGACTAGAACTAGTGCGCTAGGGAGCCGGATGGGTGTCGTCCCTGTTTCACTTAGCTGGATTGACGATTGCAACACTAACTAAACATATGATATTTGAGGGTCGTGGCCTTCTAAGCCACATGTTCTGAGGGTTGTGGCCTTCTAAGCCACGTTTTCTGAGGTTCGTGGACTTCTAAGCCACGTTTCACCAAGACACGAGGTTCTAGGGTCCCACACAAGCTAGATGAACCTTAGGGGATTTACCCATGGTGCTCTACCATCTCTGGCGTGGTGCCTTCCGTCGGCATACGGGGGACCACATGGGTGTGAGTGTGTGCGTGTGTGAGTATGTGTGTGTGTGTGTGAGGGTGTGAGTGTGCGTGTGTGCCCATGGTTATTGCTGATAACTTCTGGTTTATTTTTACTTGTACTTGGTTTTCCATGCCTGTTTACCTTTACATGCACTTGTTTCCCTGCTTGTTTTCCTTCAGTCATATTTCACAGCCTATACTGTTAGACTTTGGGAAAAATAGTTTTCAAATGAAAATGTTTTATTCTCTTTGGGTTAGATTTGAAAATGTAACACTTTGCTTATCAGAATGAGTTTAAAACTAATGGAATGGAACTAACTTTCGAAAAGGAATAAGGGAAATGTCTCGTCTTTGATTTTCAAGTAAATAATTGTGAAGACTTAATTTTATACATTATAGCTCAAACCTGGATTATGTAGATTCTTTATTTACTGGCAGTGCATTGGGATTTGTTGTGGGGCTCACCTACTGAGTACTTTTGTGCTCACGCCTATCTTTTACCTTTTCAGTTGCAGGTTCCTTGTGTTCAGGTTTTCCTGGCTTGAGTCGCTCAGTGTGGGAGCGACGTTGGTTGTAGTTGGGTGGTGATCGCGAGGTCACATGGAGGTATGTCGTGGTGTAGGTTTGTTTATGTCTTTAGTGTCTGTTTGTTTGTTTAGTTTATATTCGTTCTTTTGATCCTGTTTTTAGTTTGGGCTAAAATCGTTCCCAACGATTGAAATTTTAATGCCCGGCACTCGTTGCCATCCCCGGGGGATCGGGAACGCCCCTTGGGACTTTCCGTGGACCGGCTCGGGTGACCGGTTCAGGGTCGACCCGGGCTGGTTCGTGACAAAACAACCCTAATTCACCTTCTATCCTTCCTACGGAAAAATGAAATCACCGCGTGTGCGTACGTACGGAATACCGTCTGCACGCCGTGGTGTACTCTATTTTCCACCATCACCTTACAAGGATGGGTATAATGGTGTAATGAGTAACTATATATGATTATTATAAAGTGATATTGATACTGAAATAGTATAAATACACTTAAATACAATTCCACGATCATGGGATCAATATCGTCGCTCGTGCGTACGTACGGAATACCGTCTCCACGATGTGATGCGACTCGTTCTACATGATCATAATTACATAGTAATTATATAAATGAATTTAACGAATAAATATGATATATGTTACGCTAATACCATTCTGGATATAAGGTATCTATAACCTTAAAAGAAGAATATGAATTTATTCGGCAAATCACGCATAAGAACAAAAGGCAATAAAGACCCGAGTAACAAGTAACAATGAAATATTACTAATAAGAAGCTAATAATATGACCATAAATGACATCATATCAATACGTATGATTCTGTAATAAGCCAATACCATTATTTAAACCATTATACAGGAGCTTCAGACACGTACAAAGCAAATTGGACCTAAGGTAAGGGAAATATCACAATCTCATTTTTATCCGAGATTGTTTATACTTTGGTAATTACTGGGGTGTATTTTATCATCCACATCCATGTTCCCTCAATATGTAATATTATTTACCTACATATACAATAGTTTATATCCAATTTTACCCTTCGGTGAGTTTTTAGTAAAAGATATGAAAGGAATCTTTTGTCGTTTTTCGTACGAGGAACTTTTTGACTTTTCCGAAAAAAGTACGAAGAATGTTTTTTTAACTTATACAGCATGAATGGATTTTTAAAACATTATTTCCAAGAAGCTTCCTTTATAATTTTTCAAGTTTATTTTTAATCAAATTATTTTAGTTTATAATTGTATGACATTTCAAGAAAAGAAAAGTGTTTTTGAAGTAGAAAGGATATTTTCCTCATGAGTGGAGTTCAAATGTTTTATCAAAATTATTTTCCATCTAAGATAATATAGGGTTCTGTTTTTATCCCTATTATTACATTGATTTGATTATGTTGTGAGGGAATTATTTTTATGAAGTCATTTACCTTATATGATTTGTTTTATGATGTCATGATGTTTCAAGAATCCCATTTTTGTTACATGTGTTATGCGATGATGTATGATTTATGAATATGTGGCACACATAAGAAAGGATTCATTATAAGATGGGTGGGACCTATATCTCCCTCCAATGCATTGGTTAAAGATTTATATCTCATGAGATAGACATGGCTGGAATGGAAGGTTATTTCGGTTCAGTGATACAGGACTGAATCGAGGAGTGAACTCGGTTTAGAAATGGACTTTGTCTGCTAAGATAGTCTTGGAAATGAGTCATTACTAACAAGAAATTATTTTCCATGATTATGTGTGCATGCCACAAAGTTTCCAGTTTTATGTTATGATTATGGGGATCTCATTTTTAACTTCTATGATTTATTCCATGTTAATATATTATGATCTCTTTTGCAGGTTATGATTTTCAAAAAGATATGATATGATTTTTATTTCCTTTATTTTCCCTTGTTGAGCATTTGAGCTCACCCTTTTTTGTATGTTTTCTTTTCCCCAGGCCAGGAAGATGGATATTAAGTAGAATATGCTAAAAGGGACCCTAGATATGATGAAATTAATGGGAGACACTGTAGAAGATTTATGAACCAGTTGTTTATGTTTCCCAGTTTCTAAAGACACTATACCTATATGGTCCTTTGTGGTTTTGTCATATGTTGTAATAAGTGTGCTTCAATTTTGAAGTATTAACAATGTATGTAAAGTATTGGTCGTTATAGTTGGCATCAGAGGAAAGGTATAGTCAACCTTTGGAAACTAGGATGTGAAAGCCTTAGTAAGAACCCTAAGGATAAGTCTAAGCATAGAACAAAATCTTAGTGTTTTAGAAATGGCCATGAATAACCTAGGATAAGACCTTAAGTGTGAAATTTTATTCTTAATTATGTGGTTTTCCAATTATAATTAGTGTTGCTCACACTATTCTTCTTGGTTTTAGTCAATGGCTGGAACCCGAAAGAATCGTGTTAATGCGGAATGCAACGGGCAATGCAATGATTGTCCCCTGGAGAAACCAAACGATATGGGAGCTGGAATGCAAAATCTTGTAGCCATGCTCACACAACTTTCTCAATCTATGAATCATGCAGGACTTCCAAACGAGCAAAGGAAGGAGCAATATTCTTTTGAATCCTTCATGAGGTAGTGTCCCCCTTCTTTCAGCGGGTCTACTGATCCATTAGTTGCTGAACAATGGATTAGTACTACTAAAAAGATATTTTCAGTTCTTCAATGTTCTGAACATGATAAAGTCATCCTAGAAGTGTATCATTTGGAAGGAGATGCTGATCAATGGTGGAATCTTATTAAGAATACGAGGCAAAGGGATGAAATTGAGTCCATGGAATGGGACGAGTTCAAGAACTTATTTTTCAATAAGTACTTCCCTCGTATTCTCCGAACAAAGATGGAGAAAGAGTTTCTTGAACTAAAGCAAAGGGATGATGAATCTGTTCGTACCTATGAAGAAAATTTTACAAGACTTGCAAGGTACGCTTCTGGTATGATTATCCAACCTGAGATTAAGATCAATCGATTCTTTAGTGGCTTAAAACCAAGACTTCGAAGGGCGTTATCCATAAGGGACTTCAATAGCTACGAGGAAATCGTTCGATGTGCTCTCAAAGTCAAGATGGAGATTGGAGTAACCCATCAGTCATATGGGTTTGATAAGAAGAGGAAAATGGAATTCAAAGGAAAATATAAAGAGCACACTGAAAAGAAGATGAGCTTTCCCTTATGCTCAAAGTGTGGAAAGAAACATGGAGGGAGTTGTCTTAAAGGGACAAGTAAATGTTTCAAATGTGGAAAGGAAGGTCATCGGGCATTTGAATGTCGCGATAATGGGAAGAAGATGTCTAATGATGCAAACAAAGGAAGGGATACACAGAATGAACATACTACACTTCAATGTTTCAAGTGCAAGGAGATGGGGCATTATGCCAATCAATGCCCAAATCCATGGGTTGATGATGATGGTCGACGTCAACAAACTCTTAAGGCTAAAGACAAAGGAAAGTCACATGCAATTTCTATCAGCGATGTGGAGTACGATAACGAAGTGGTGAAAGGTACAATTACCATCCACTCTAAAGTAGCAAATGTTTTATTTGATTTTGGATCCACCCACTCTTTTATTTCTGAAGAATTTTCTAAGGGTATCACCGTATTACCTCAACAATTAGATGTTGAGTTAGCTGTGACAACACCTAGTGGCACATCAATCGCAACAAAAGTTTATAACTCTTCTCCAATTGACATTTGTGGGAAAGTGCTTCCTACAAATCTTGTGATCCTTCCTTTAGTGGAATTCAATGTGATTCTTGGCATGGATTGGCTTTCTTTATACGGAGCTCATATCAATTTCCAAAGAAGGGAAGTCACATTTCATATTCCAGATCAATCTATGATCGTCTATCAATGCAAGGATGAACATAACCTTCCAGTGGAAATTTCTTCCATTTTATGGGTATTGATTCCACTAAATGAAGGTTATTTATCTCAAATGGTCGGTGAGAAACTCGCGGTTAAGAATATGCCCATCGTACGAGAGTTTGATGATGTCTTTCCGGAGGAATTATCGGGTCTTCCACCAAATCGTGAAGTTGAGTTTTCAATAGAACTCGTACCGGGTGCTTTGCCTATTTCAAAGACACCTTATAGAATGGCCCCAATTGAGTTGCAGGAATTGAAGAAGCAACTCCAAGAGAATCTTGATAAGGGATTCATACACCCTAGTGCGTCACCTTGGGGAGAACCTGCTCTAATTGTTAAGAAGAAAGATGGATCAATGAGACTCTGTATTGATTATCGAAAACTTAACAAGATCACTATCAAAAACAAATATCCTCTCCCATGCATTGATGACTTATTTGACCAACTACGTGGAGCTCAATACTTTTCCAAGATTGATCTTCGTTCAGGGTATCATCAATTAAGGGTCAAAAGGGAGGATATACCAAAGACGGCTTTCCGTACAAGGTATGGACACTATGAATTTATAGTGATGCCATTTGGTCTTACTAATGCCCCTGCAATCTTCATGGATCTAATGAATAGAGTCTTTAGAGACTATCTTGATCAATTTGTGGTAGTCTTTATAGACGATATTCTTGTCTATTCAAAGAGCAAGGAAGAGCATGAATATCACTGGTGAATTATATTGAAGACCCTGAGAAAGGAGAAGATTTATGCCAAATTTACCAAGTGTGAATTTTGGCTTCATAAAGTTTCATTTTTGGGTCACATAATCTCAAAAGAGGGGATATCTGTGGATCCATAAAAAACAAAGGTTATCGAAAGATGGTCGAGTCCAACAACAGTAACTGAGATCCGAAGTTTTCTTGGTTTGGCTGGATATTATCGACGTTTTGTAAAATATTTTTCACGATTATCTAATCCACTCACCAAGTTGACTCGGAAAGGAGTTAAGTTTGTTTGGACAGAGGAATGTGAAGAGAATTTCAAGGAGTTGAAAAGAAGGTTATCCAGTGCACCTGTGCTCACACTGCCTTGTAGTGGAGAATGGTTTGTGATCTACAGTGATGCATCCAAGAAGGGATTGGGGTGTGTTCTTATGAAAAATGATATGGTGATATCTTATGCCTCACGATAGTTGAAAATCCATGAGAAAAATTACCCAACACATGATTTGGAGTTAGCTGCAGTAATCTTTGCATTAAAAATTTGGAGGCATTACATTTATAGTGAAAGGTGTGATATTTATACTGATCATAAAAGTTTAAAGTATATTTTCACACAAAAGGAGCTGAATATGCGTCAAAGAAGATGGTTGGAGCTGATTAAGGATTATGACTGCTCAATCCATTACCACCCTGGGAAAGCAAACAAGGTGGCAGATGCATTAAGTCGACAAGACCATGCTAGTTTATCCATGATGAGGATCACAAAAGATCCAATATTTATGGATTTACAAAGGATGGATCTTGGAATTATAATGGAAGGGGAAAAATCTTATCTTTATCAAATGAATGTTCAACCATCTATACATGTGATGATTAAAGAGGCACAGAAAGAAGATGTCGAGTTACAAAATAAGGTGAGAAATGTTCCTGAATTCAACCTTGTTTGTGATGGGATAATAAAGTTCAGGAATCGGATTTGTGTTCCTACCATCCCCGAATTAAAGAAAGAGCTGCTGGATGAGGCTCATAGTTCTTCATTTTCTATTCATCCTGGAAGCACGAAGATGTATGGGGACCTGAAAGAGTACTTCTGGTGGGATGGCATGAAAAGAGATGTTGCTGAATATGTCTCTCGATGCTTGGTTTGTCAACAAGTTAAAGATGAGAGACCAAATTCTAAGGGGACGTTACAACCATTACCCATACTTGAATGGAAATGGGAAAACATCACTATGGACTTTGTCACGGGACTTCCTAAAACATCCAAAGGCAATAATGCTATCTGGGTCATAGTTGATTGTCTTACAAAGTCTGCACACTTCATTGCTATTAGAGAGGATTTCTCTCTAGATCAGCTTGCCAGGATATATGTAAAGGAAGTGGTAAGATTGCATGGAGTACCACTTTCTATTATATCTGATCGAGATCCGAGATTTACCTCGATGTTCTGGCGAAGTCTTTAGCATACTCTGGATATAGAGTTGAGTTTCAGCACTGCTTATCATCCTCGGACAGACGGTCAGTCTGAGAGAACAATTCAAACCCTAGAAGATATGTTGAGAGCTTTCTCTATGGATTTCAAAGGAGGTTGGGATCAACACCTACCATTGGTAGAATTTTCTTATAATAATAGCTTTCACTCCAGTATTCAGATGGCTCCTTATGAAGCTCTCTATGGAAAGAAATGCAGGACTCCAACTTACTGGGATGAAGTTGGGGAAAGAAAGCTATTAGGACCTGATCTCGTTGATGAAATGGCAGAAAAGGTCAGATCTATTCAACAACACATAAGAGCAGCTCAGAGTTGACAGAAAAGTTATGCCGACAACCGAAGAAAAGACCTAGAGTTTGAAGTGGGTAATAAAGTGTTTTGCGAATATCTCCCTGGAAGAGGGTTATGAGATTTGGAAAGAAGGGGAAGTTGAGCCCAAGATATATCGTTCCTTTAGAAATACTGGATCGTGTTGGAAATGTAGCTTACCGATTGGTGCTTCCACCGAATCTCTCTCAAGTCCACGATGAGTTCCATGTATCTCTCCTAAGAAAGTACATACATGATCCTTCACATGTACTCAGCTCAGAAGTTGTACCACTGGAGCAAGATCTTTCTTATGAAGAACAACCGATAGAGATTCTGGATCGTAGCGAAAAAGTCGTATAAAACAAGACCACTCGATTGGTGAAAGTTTTATGGAGGAACAACCAACGTGAAGAAGCTACATGGGAGCATGAGGATATGATGAGGGAGAAGTACCCTCATCTGTTTTTTTCAAAGTGACGAATTTCGAGGGCGAAATTCTTTTTATAGGGGGTAGATAGTAACACCCGAGACTTTTATGTTATATAAATCATCAAAAGAATATTTTTCTACACAACACTTTCTTGGCTTGCTTTACACGAAATCGCGAGCTTCCTCGATAGCTTGCATCGTACGCAATACCGAGTTTCACTAAACAACGATATGCTATTAAAATATTATTAAAACTAGCTGTTATGAATAGTAAAAACCACTTTTTGAAATTTTATAAATTTTATTTTTCAAAATGGACTTCATTTTTGGATTCGGAATATCGAAATTAGCCTAGGGAGAAATTTTGTTATTTTTCTGAAAACTTTCAATTTTTGATGAATAGTGAAACCACTAAGTGGTAGGTTAAAAACTGAAGTTTGCATAAAACATAATTTTACCGCTTCTGTGAATGGAATTTTGAAAATCCGACAGACACGGATAATATCAAGGACTAAAATGTGGTTCAATTAGATGAAAATAATTTTTGGTGAATAGTAACTTTTTACTTTTTTTTACCACAGTTAATAGTAAATAAGGTAACTAAGGGTAAATATGATATTACTATTACCCTAACACATGTCCTAATTCTATTGGATAAGTGTAATTCGACCAAAAACAACCTTATGAATATAATATGACCATTTAGGTCGACATGGATTAGATTATGACATTTAATATTATTTTATTTAATGAATAGTTAAAATAGTTAAAATCAAAGTTTAATAACTAAAACATTTTTAATATGGGGTTATACATAAGATAAATTCGACTATAAATATTCATTCGAAATCTAGAAAGATTTCCTACATAATGATATTTTATTTATAATTTTTAGACTTTTAATAAATTAATTTATTTATGACACAATGATGATGTAGTAATTACCCTTTTAAGGAAATATTAACATAATTGATGTTATAAATGCCCAAATAAATGTAATTTGAGACTATTTATGAATTACACTAATTTTCTAGGTTACTATGATATATTAGTGTTGATTTAATCAACTTGGTTCGAACATATAATTCTGTTATGACTTTCACAAAAATCATATATCAAATACTGTCAAAATTGACACAAAATAGTTTTTAAATCAAATATTATATTGTTAATTGTTATTTTATTCCTAAAAATCTAAGGTTCGTTAGATAAGGATATATATATTAATAATAAACAACTTGGGGTTCGTTTGGTATGTTATAGTAAGTGTATTAACCATATAGTGTATGAAAACAAAAAGTCACGGTAAAAGTTAAATTATTTAACTTAGAGTTAAATCTAATTGATAAGGTTAAAATAATAACCTAAACTTGTCTAAATCTTATTTTATGATAGTATTTCGACCCATACCCACTTTACCTTCTAAATAATACCCTTTGGAACCATTATAAACCGATTTTTACTTTAATATAAAATAATATTTTGAGATATTCCTAAGGTGCCCCTATCCTCCCTTATAAAAGGGCGCCTCCTCCCCCTCGTCCTCACACCAATTTGAGCACTAAAGCTCGGCCAACCCCAACCAAAATCCCTTCTCCACTTCCCTAGAACAATCCTAGAGGTCCTGGTCTTCTTCAAAGACCAATCTTAGTTCCCTAAGTGGAGGATTCAAAGAGGCGTTTCAAAGAAGAGGTAATATCCATTACCGATCTTTTCAATTTCGTTCTTCTTCAACTTCTTCTTCTTTAGTTGTTTCATGATAAAGTAATAACATAAGTATTACATACATACTGATATGTTATTATAAATATGAAACAACCCTAATTCACCTTCTATCCATCCTACGGAAAAATGAAATCACGGCGCGTGCGTACGTACGGAATACCGTCTCCACGCCGTGGTGTACTCTATTTTCCATCATCACCTTACAAGAATGGGTATAATGGTGTAATGAGTAACTATATATGATTATTATAAAGTTATATTGATACTGAAATAGTATAAATACACTTAAATACAATTCCACGATCATGGGAACAATATCGTCGCTCGTGCGTACGTACGGAATACCGTCTCCACGATGTGATTCGACTCGTTCTACATGATCATCATTACATAGTAATTATATAAATGAATTGAATGAATAAATATGATATATGTTACACTAATACCATTATGGATATAAGGTATCTATAACCTTAAAAGAAGAATATGAATTTATTCGGCAAATCACGCATAAGAACAAAAGGCAATAAAGTCCCGAGTAACAAGTAACAATGAAATATTACTAATAAGAAGCTAAGAATATGACCATATATGACATCATATCAATATGTATGATTCTGGAATAAGTCAATAACATTATTTAAACCATTATACAGGAGATTCGGACACGTACAAAGCAAATCGGACCTAAGGTAAGGGAAATATCACAATCTCATTTTTATCCGAGATTGTTTATACTTTGGTAATTACTGGGGTGTATTTTATCATCCACATCCATCTTCCCTCAATATGTAATATTATTTCCATCCTTATACAATAGTTTATATCCAATTTTACCCTTCGGTGAGTTTTTAGTAAAAGATATGAAAGGAATCTTTTGTCTATTTTCGTACGAGGTACTTTTTGACTTTTCCGACAAAAGTACGAAGAATGTTTTTTTAACTTATACTGCATGAATGGATTTTTAAAACATTATTGCCAAGAAGCTTCCTTTATAAGTTTTCAAGTTTATTTTTAATAAACTTCTTTTAGTTTATAATTTTATAACATTTCAATAAAAGAAAAGTGTTTTTGAAGTAGAAAGGATATTTTCCTCAAGAATGGAGTTCAAATGATTTATCAAAATTATTTTCCATCTAAGATAATATAGGGTTCTATTTTTATCCCTATTATTACATTGATTTGATTATGTTGTAAGGGAATTATTTTTATGAAGTCATTTACCTTATATGATTTGTTTTATGATGTCATGATGTTTCAAGAATCCCATTTTTGTTACATGTGTTATGCGATGATGTATGATTTATGATTATGTGGAACACATAAGAAAGGATTCATTATAAGATGGGTGGGACCTATATCTCCCTCCAATGCATTGGGTAAAGATTTATATCTCATGAGATAGACATGGATGGAACGGAAGGTTATTTCGGTTCAGTGATACAGGACTGAAACGAGGAGTGAACTCGGTTCAGAAATGGACTTTGTCCACTAAGATAGTCTTGGAAATGAGTCATTACTAACAAGAAATGATTTTCCATGATTATGTGTGCATGCCACAATGTTTCAAGTTTTATGTTATGATTATGGGGATCTCGTTTTCACTTCTATGATTTATTCCATGTTAAGATATTATGATCTCTTTTGCAGGTTATGATTTTCAAAAAGATATGATATGATTTTTATTTCCGTTATTTTCCCTTGTTGAGCATTTGAGCTCACCCTTTTTTGTAGGTATTCTTTTCCCCATGTCAGGAAGATGGATATTAAGTAGAATATGCTAAAAGGGACCCTAGATATGATGAAATAAATGGGAGACACTATAGAAGATTTATGAACAAGTTTTTTATGTTTCCCAGTTTATAAAGACACTATACATATACGGTCCTTTGTGGTTTTGTCATATGTTGTAATAAATGTGCTTCAATTTCGAAGTATTAACAATGTATGTAAAGTATGGGTTGTTATAGGTAGGTCCTTATGGCATGATGAACTATTAAATATATTTGTCTCATTAATTTATCTTTGATGTCATTCCTTAGTGTTTTATTTCATTATATTTTTTTCAAACCAATTTTATTAAAATTATTCTAAAATTCATTGAAAATATTTGTTGACTGATTATTTCTAAAAGAATTCATAAAATGATTTTTTTGATAAATGATGCTTAAATAATGCTAGTGTCTTTTAAGTGATTTTTTTCATTTAAATAAAAATAATCAAATTAACATAACGAAATGTATTTAAAGGTGCTATTTTTATTTTATGTACTTATTTTGGAAAAAAAATATAAATTTATTAAAAAGTAGTATAAATAAAATTTATTTTGAATGAAATAAAACACTCATTGGTTAAATCTAGGGAAGCTCAGTTTTTATCAAACCCTTCTTATACCTTTTCATGTATACAGCTTATATAGTTTTATTTTATGTTATTTGGCTTTGTATCTCTTGTTAAATGTTTTTTTTGTTCATGTATGATGGAATAGGATACTTTTAGTGACCAACAGTTATAGATATAAATTTTATAGCTTCATGGTTTGGGTTTTTTTTATTACTTTTTATTAGGATGATATTATTTCATCCTCGATGAAAAATATCTCTTTTTTTATATAGAATTTTTCATATTTATTTATTTTTAAAATTACAAACCACTTCATTTTATTTATCTTTTATACACTATGAATAATTATTTCTTTTATTTTTTAACTTTTTACCTAATTGCGTAAAAACCCAACTTACGGATGGGACATGATATATTTTTAGGAGGAATATGTTATGTTTATATTTGGTTTTCAATGATAAAATTATTCCCAATGGTTTGGATTTGAGAAATTTTCACTAGTTTATAGCTTGAGGTGATCGAGGATGCACCTTAGGTATGTCATGGGTCATCTTGGTCAATCATATCCGAGGTAATCCTAGATTGGTTCATAACAACCTTTTTATGTGTTATAGTTTTCTTCTTAATGTCAATCAAAGAACATGATTCATTTTCTTTAGGCTAGATTCTTATAATCCTATCTTATTGAGATAGAAACATGATTAAAAAATCATTAAAATGTGTTAGTCTAGTTTTCACCTTCCATAAAGTACCTCAAGAACTCTTGTTCTATCATCTTTTGATTGCCTCTATTGAAGTATTAGTTCTTATTCTTGTGGAATTTTTATATTTACTATAGCTCTTTCATTATCATTTATTTTTACCATGTTTATTTTTATTTTTAGTTAAGATAGCTAATTTATAATAAATTATTTTCAATCGTGGTTAGAATGGTTATATTTTTCACATGATTTCCAATAAATATCTTCCATTAAACCAATCATATTATTTCTTTATTAGATTAATTATTCTCTTTTCCCTTTCATCTTGCCTCCATCAGAATTATTAGTCATGTATTATTTTAAATGATCTATATTATCTCCACACATTCCATAATATATATATATATATATATATTTATTTATTTATATTATTCATTTTTTAGTTTCATTATTCTTACAATTCTTGGGTTTTCTTTGAATAACATTATTATTTTGTTTTGTTCCAGAAGAATATGTATCTATCGTTTTCTCAAATTCATAATTTTCTAGTTTTCTTCCTTTAAGTTATTTTACCATAGGTATGTTTTACTTATGAAAATATAAATAATTATTGTGATTTTTTTCTTTTCATTTTTCACATAGTTTTCATTATTTTTGAAATATTTTTGGGTTGAATTGATTTATTTCATTATTTTAGGGATTTTCCTTATCTCAGATTTAGTCCCCATTAATGTAGGACTTTTTTTATTCCATGTATCGACATATTATGCCAATATTCATGTTCTATGTGCTTGAATATATCATAATACTATTAGTATAAAACATAACATTATTTCATTCATTTTAATGTAGTATACCTAGCATGGTTGCATTGTTAATTAAAATGTAAATAATCATTATTTTGAGAAAATTATAGGGAAACATATTTATTATTATTTATCACATTCACAAAATATGTTATGGTGTGTTTTCACCAATTTAATTCTTTTATATTCATTTATATTGGGATTGGAAACCTATATAGTGCATGAAAAAAATTAAAATAACCATAATATTATTTACTGGATGAAATTTCATTAATTATTCTTATATTGGGGTTGTAAAAGGTTGATTTTGGGACCATATTGATAATGTATTGAGGTGTTTTTTAGGAAAAAATAGTCATGTGAGGCATGCGTTGGAGTATCCATTAACTCAATAGTTTTTGGAGACTAATATAGAGTTGCATATATATTTTTCTATTTCTCCACAATCTCATCCAATTCCATTTTGAGGATACTTTCCTCGTCCTCTAATGAATTTAGTCAGTTTTAAAACACTTACTTGATTATATCAACATGTTTATCATAATCATTATTCAATTTGGGATTTTCTAAAAATTAATTATTCAGAGCTATTCTTCTATTTTATTTGAATTCTAAATATTAATTTTTAATATCTATGATGAAATTTTTTTTCCTCTGATGTATGAAATTTTTCCTCGAATATATTTGTTGAATTTAATATTTTATTTAATTTATGTAATCCACTCATATCATATATGGAACACCTATATTTTTTCCACATTCATGAAAATTATATCTCATATCAATTTAATGTGATTTATACCCATTATTACCCTTTATTCTAAATCCATCTTCATTATTTCATAATCTTCTTCAATATAGATGATTTGGTCCGCATTCTCCTTAATGATCTGATAAAAATGTTGAAATTTTTCTATGGAAAATTTTATAGGACAAACATTAAATTATTAATTTAATTATCATTGGATTTTTATGAAATATGATCTTACCCACTCATCATATATTCTTATATAGGACAATTTTGGCATGAAATATTAATTAACTCATTCCATATTAAATATAAGTATTTTCAGAGTTTGAATTTACATAAAACACCTTGGTGGTTTATTTTAGAACTAGTAATTATTCTATAGTGTTGGATATATCTTCACCGAGATTATATAATGTGGGAAAAAATTCTCTTCCTCTATGAATAAAAGTTATTCCTTATTCCTCATTATTATATCATTCATTATCTTGTTCATTAGATTCTGGTATGATATTTCTTTGATAGGTATTTCACATTATTCTTCAAACTTCAACTACATAAATCCTATGGTAAAAACTCAAAAAAAAACTTAAATATTAAAATGATTTAGAATCCAATGATAAGTGGAACAAAATAAATGATAATAATTGATTATCCACTTGGATCATGTCAACAACACTAAGTATGGGAGAGGGTGAATCAGTGTGGTTAATTTTATCCAATTATAGTTTTCTTTTCACCTCTTTAACTATAAATTTAGTAGATACCACTTTCTATCACAATTTTTCAATTCATGTCATATTAATGGGAAAATAATTAATTGACACATAGATATTTTTTAATGAGGTTATCCTTCATTTTTGTATGCCTATGTCCTTGTTTTATGGTTATTGTTTTCCCTGTCACAGATAACTTATATTTTATTTCCATGATAATTCTTAAGAAATGGTATATTCTAGATCCTATAATCCTGAAACTAACTAGATATGTTGAGAGATGAAAAATTTTATTTTAGACTCTACAAATAAATATGTATTTGTAATACCACCAAAATTATTGTAATAAAAAATCGTGCATTATTACAATGTAAAAAATTTAAACATATACTAATGCAATATAAAACTACGAAATTATTTATATAATAATATCTAAAACTATAACCTAAAATAAGTAAATATACAGACAACACTATAATATTCAACATTAAAGGATCATATTGGAAAATAAATTACATGTATATAACGAATATTTCTATTATAATGAGAAAATTTAACAAATGAATGGACATGATACTTAAGGTAATGATATGAATGACATTTATGTTAACATTAAGTGTGTATATAAGAGATAACACGACCACCTCACTTTGACCATTTGAATCAAACCATTTGGAATCTGAATGTTGTAATGGTAACTTTACCATTAAACACACATGAAGAAAATAAAATGGATAAAATCATTTTATAATAAGAAAATTATAAATTATTCAAAATGTTTATATTAAATAATAAAAAATAATCAAACTATATACATATTCCACTAAAATATGTTTTTTTTTCACGAAATGTTTGATTTCAAAATACACAAGTAATTTATATATTTTTTATATTTCTTATTGGAAGAAAATTATTTTGATAAATGGTACAATATTTTAATATTTTGATCACAACAATTATCCTATGTTGGATTTTTAAAAAATTTCTGAGATACCGTAATTTGAGTGTATATATTAAAATAAAATATAGTTAACCTATAATTATTATGACATCATTATATTTTAAAAATGATGTTACTATTAAAATAATTGATTTTATGGAAAAAAAATAGTTACTTTATTAATATTATGAATTTTAATGAATTAAGATGAATTTTCAAACCAATCAAGAACTTTTCACAGTCTAAAACAAAAAATAAGGTTTTAAAAAATATTGTATTGTGGAAAAATTATATTTCCATGGAAAAAGTAAAATAAAATATTGGATCTTGATTCCATAATAATAAAATATAAAAATACATATCATAAATTCGAATAACCATGAACCAAAACCGTGGTTATTCCAAATTTTTTATATTTCCCCATCCTGTATTAGAAAGGCACATGTTTTAAAATGAATAAAAAATTATACCTTATTTTTAATAAATACACATCAATTCTACCATTGCTAATTACTATGAAATAATTTAGTAATAATTTACCATTATTATCTCTCTCTAAATACTTCATAAAGTTTTTTCCATGTCTCTATGGTTCTTATATCAATCATTATGATGTTATCATTGAATGTATGGGCCCCTACCCTATTATATTGCTTTAATATCATTATTACATTAAATTCCTTTTATTTTCAATGTGAAATTGTATTAAAAATTATTTCTATAAAATTATTATTATTTTACCAATGAGATATCACTATTGACTATTATTATACTACATTATAAATCAATTATAATACATAAACATTACCATAACCATAAAACCACCATTATGTTTTGTAAAGAAAAACATTGAATGTGGTTTTCCAAATAATATCATTATTTTCTTGATTTAATTATGTGGATGTAGATCTTGATAGATTTATGTAGTGGAAACCACCCAAAAAATTTAATGTTGGGTATTAACATTATCTTTACATAGTGTACAATAAGGGGGTCTCTTTACACACCTTTTTTTACACTAATGAGGGATATGTTATAGAATATTGACATAAAATTTACCAACCATATTCAAGGATTATATTACATTTCTATGTGGATTTATCTATAATAACTTTATTCTCTTATAATTTAAAATAAAATATTTATACTTCAAAAACTAATTGATAATTATAAATTTTTATAAATTAAACAATAACTACAATTCTATATTCTTCGCTTGTTAATGGTGTTTATTTAAAAATTTTAATCCCTAGTTACTATATATGATTCAAGGGTACTCAACTACTTAACATTAATAACTCATCAACTAGAAAAATCTATTAAAATGACCATATAATCATTTATTCTTTATGAAAAATATTATAAGATAAGGCATATTGGGAATATATTCTATGGGTTCTCTTATCAGTCATTATTGAACATTATTATACATTAATTTTTTTTTGTGATGTAATGCATTATAGTTTTATGTGTTGTGTGGGGTCTAAAATCATATATCCACTTAGGGCACTGATGGGTCTCATAATACATCTAACATTGGGTAATTGGTTAATCCCTAACACTTATTTATGATTTATTTGAACAAGGATTCGAGGAAATTTTTATCATGTCTAATATTTTTCATTACTAATATTTTCCGCACTATGTAATCAGTTAAAAATTTATTTCCTTTTCCACTGATGCATTATTTTATGTGGAATTAGTTTTGTATATGGATACATTATACTTTTTAATCCATGTTAGCTTTATCCACACACTATTCCTTATTGAGATGTGATCCCACCCTTTAATTTTTATTCCCATTTCCCTAGGTAATGATGTGGAATACTATTTATGGTAAGCCCAATGGATAATAATAAGAAATAATGAGTTTTTTTATAATTTTTTTAATTTTTCATGATGTACTATAAATTTTATATATCTAGTCTCTTGAAAATTCATAAATCGTTATCATTAGACTATATTCACTTGTATTTTAATTACCATTTTATAAATAACCCACCATATTTGGGATATAAGGGATTGGGGAGTTATCATTGGTTTTATAAAAAAGATTGTTAAAAATCATAATAACTATATATAAAATAACCATTGAAAAGAGCCTTGATTTTACCTTTATAAAATTGTTGATATTATTTAATAATGGGTTTTAAAGGTATTCTATTCATGTGGAATAATTTCAGGGAAATTATATATAACTATTGTCTTATGTATTAGAAATTTATAATATGACTAATTAATCATGAAATTTTATAGATAATGACACCCGTTAGAAGAAATAAAAACCCATCCAGCAATTGAGGACTATGTCGGGATGATCTGGATAATAAGTACAAGGTATTTTATGATAGAACTACAAAAATTAATAATAACCTAGGGAAATTGACTTAGGTTATGAAACATAACTTTTCCTATAAGAGGAAGCTTGTTTCCCATTATTGAGGATCAACCAATTTAGATAATTTCATAGTAATAAACTCCACAATTTTTTGGGTTTATTAATCCCATAATGGACGATTTATTTATTAAAACCCATGAGAAGAACTGTATGTCATTGGGGTGAATTGATAATTAATTATGTATATCGATTACAGGGATATGATGATCGATGGTAGCCCAAGATTTATAATACTATATAGGTAGAGGATATATAACAAACGTAGTATAAAACATTTAGATTAAATTTTCATAAATAATATTTTCCTTGGGAGAAACATGCTAAGATAGAAATTCAATTAATATTATTTAGAACAAATGAGGATGAAACAATAGATGATTATGAGGATACTTTCACATGATTAGAGAGGTTTTTTTACAAAATTATCTACCCTGCCCAGAATTTATTATTTATCATATAAATTATGGTGTAAATACAGGTCATGAAAGATCATTATTATCTTGAAATTTTTCATCATATTAGTAGGCTGTATCAAGTGATATCAAGACTGTGAATGTGTTTTGAAATTTAATATTTTAAAATTTAAAACCTATGAAAAAGGGTATGCATAATAAAAAAGTGGGAAGAACAATAGGATAAAAAATATGGGAAGATTATAGTTATTTATATTTAAAAATATATATAGAAAAAACACCTTTGGACCTTATTTATAGTGTTAGGTGTATGCTTTAAATATGGAGTGAAAGTTAATCAAGATCAATATTATAAACGGATGATGGAAGTGGATAATGTGTAATGGTTTGATTTCAAGTATATGGGGAATTATTCTGATCAATTCACTAAGTGCTAAGGTAATCATCCAAAGAACATGTTTTTTGATTGGGGATATGATTCTACAGTAACAATAGTTGAAGTTTAATATCTAAATGATGTGGTAAAAGATTAATTAATTATTGAATGAAATGTTATATAACACATTTTTTTATTCTAGATCTTCAGAATCACTAATATCATATATGTTGAATATGAATATTAAATCACCCATGATACATTATGGAGTGATTTATTGTTTGGAACACAAAGTGGTACTTTGATTGAAATGAAGATATATCAGTAAATAAAAAAAATAATTCATGGGTTCTATCTAGATACGAATGTAATCATCAAAAAAATGGTGGGTTTTTATGTAACATTATGGATTGATTGTCTCTTGAACATAATGAAAGAATCTATTATAGGTATTAGAAATATATAATTAGCGAGTCAATAATGGAAATACTTATTTTATGAGGATATATTTCACTACAAAAAACATTTCGATGACCATTGGATTAGTTATCCCACTATATAATGGAAGTTATTTTTATGTATAACAATCTAAAGTGGTTGATTTTTTAGAAGAAATTTTATTTTCTATACAATCAAGCTAATTATCTCCTAAACTGAGTTAATTACCATATAATATTAATATTATAGTCATCACCAACATTAAATCAGTTAAAAAAATTATTTAAATAATCCCCACATTAACTCACAAAATCTATTTCTGTTTCTATAATTTGTACCATGTAAAATAATCTAATAAAAAATATAATTAGTAATTATATAAAATAAAAATGTAATAAACATGATTTATATACCATTTTTTCTTAAAATTAAATAATTTTAATATAAAAAGGATTCATATTAACCCATTCTGGAATATTTTCAACAATTTCCAGAGGAAAAATGTACACTCAATTTCTATACTCTTGTGAATCTAGTTTCTATAGTTTTTAGAAAACCATTCTATGATATGAATTTGGACTGAAATAGAGTTGGTCATCCAAATTAAATGGTTATTTATTACTAGTTGAAAATATTAAAATATATCACCAATACATGAAAATAATTTAATAATCCCCAAAATACTAGATACATAATAAATCACCCTTATACACAGGATTATTTATCTGAAGATAAAAATACTTATTTTCCAAACATAATATAGAATATAAAACTCCTCGAATATAAATAGTGACTTATTTGGGTACCATTTAAATATCCATTTTAACATGATATAATGTAAACATCATCTATAAAAATTCACCTCACTTGACACTCCTTTATGAATATGCCTCCGTAAATATTATTGGGAAAATGGGGTGACATAAAAATGGGGTGATCCTGAATTCTTATAAAGCAGTGAACTATTTGTATTGATTCATATAAGATTCATAAATATATAATATTATAATATAATATATGTTAATGTAATGAATAACATGATTAAATGAATAAGATCATGAAATCATATTTTGTGAAAACGTGGCATCATATAATAATCATAATTTTTATAATAATTTTTATAAAAAATGGCTTGGAAAGAATATAATATACCTAAAAAATTGTTCCTTTTGGTTATTGACATCATTATTAGGATTTTTATCACTATCCATGTATGCATACATTTTGTTATGACATAATAATTTGAACAAAATGAACAAAAAATCATAAGAATGTGTGAGGTCCCAGAGCCACAAAAATAAATACATTATAAAAAAGGATAGACATGACATTTCTATACATAAAAATTTGGAAATAAGATACCAAATTTATACAATGAATAAAATTATCAAAAATACTAAGAACATATTCCCCATAGATATCATTTTGGACAAGACATACCACATCAAACCTATGCATAATGATATCATGAGATTTAAAAAATTATCTAATCAATAAGGGGTAAATATAATTTTGGATAAACCATCATCATAATATGTCATGCATATTATTGACACATTGAAAATAAACAAACATAGATAATAAGTAAGGAATAAACCCATGAGAGATAAATATTTTACAAATTATGTAAATAAATCCCTAACCATCATGGTATCATGTAAGATCCCAAGAAAATAAGGGTTTAAGGTATCATGGACATTAATTATTAGATATATTATCATCGATTATACAAATATATGATTATATGAAGTAACTTGATGTTTATTTCTTTTGATAAATTTTTTCTACATCTATTTGGAATAATAATTGATTGTGTATGCCAAAATCTATATATAATTGAGAATTATTGAATATTGGTTAATTGTTTTTTGAAATTGACACTTATTGAATATATTTATGAAATTATATGATTTTATAGAAAATTTATTAAATGATTCTTGGATTATATTTTCTCATAATATTTTGTATCAATCATTTTTCTATTTTGGTATAATAACTATTAAGATATAATTTTCCTGACAATTTTATGTATTTAGATTTTTGTATTTAAATTCTCAATGTTCTATTATTTTATAAGAGAATATATTTCATGGAATAAAATATTTTGTTTCTTATTTTTTGAAGTATAAAAATTTTAGAAGAATAATTTTATTTGATACGTCTTTTATTTATAAGATTTAAGAAGACATTTCATATGAATCTGCTTATTCCCATGTGAATTTTGTTTTTTATTACTTATTAAATCACTAAAAACTTCTTATAAATTTTTATAGGGATTTTTCAATCTCATAATAAATTGAAAAATATGTATTTTTATTCATTCACTTAATAAATCACAATATTTTTATAATACTTCAGTCTAAAATATCTACATCACAATAGTGCATGCCATAATGAAATAATTTATCCAGCCAATGTATAACTTTGTATGTAGTTCCAATTATCATAAGACCTATAAAGGAAAAAATCTCTTAATAATTAAAATCCTGACAATCTCAAGTATCATAATACTTCATTATCTATAAGTATTAACATATCACACAATAAGGGGAGATGAGTCTAATATAAGGAAAACTAAATAGTGGTGGGATAAGATCTCATATTGAAGAAGAAGACCTCAACTAAAGATGAAAGCATATGTGTCCATGGATGGATCTACATAAGGAGTTCCATGCCTAATGAGAATAACCATGATTTAGTATAAATTTTTTGGGTGTGGCTATTGAAGATATTCTTTTTGTTTGATCTGTGACTAAGGAAACAATACAAATACAGAGTGCTAATGTGATCAATTAGAGAAGATGATTGAGTTAGTGAACTGAATATTATTAGAAATAAAATATTAGTAACATGAAGAGATGAATAGGATTAGTTAAAGTGGACATGGGAACTATGGTCACTGATCCTGAAGAATATTTTATTCCTTTCCAAAGCTTATGTTTATTCAAGATAATGAATATTTTGATAACTGTATATTTTTCTTCAATTATTCAATGATGAATTAAATTAATATTACCCCAATGCCCTTAATTATTGTAGCTCTATGATTTAAATTGGTTGCATCTATGGTTCTAGATAAAATGTATTATTGAGACTACTACTTGAATAAATATTCAAGGGTTATTCTTGGGTCCATTTGAATGTGACGGGAGAATGAAAATGAGTTGGGTATTCATAAATCAATTATCCATGGGGATCAATGTTATCGACCAATGATTTTGTATGAACCAAGATGATTTTTTTCAAAACTAAAATATTTGATCCATGTTGATGATTTTATGTTAAATTTCTTGGCATTTAGTATGACAGTGGAACTTCTTACTCATGGGATAGTTCTAACATTGAGGTGATAGAGATCTCAAACATTCTTATCATTCAAGTGTTGATGATAAATGCAAATGAAGGATCTTATTAATTGAGATAATTTTATAAAGTTGTGTTATTTTGGAAAATGAAGAAGTGGGTTCCATAAAGAGTATATATGGAACACATTTTTATGTGGATTAATAAAATTAAATACTTCAAAAAATATAACTAAATTTGTTGAGGTCTAAAGTGGAGGCTTGTTGGGTGAAATGACTATTTCTACCAACCATGTTCATTTATCTTAGACTATGACATGAGATATGTATAACATTACCAAATATATATGTAGTGCCTTTTGAGTTAATCAAGTCACAAATAGGGGTATCAAATATTGTTAGCTAAATTAGATTGAGTAACTATATGAAGATGATGAATAGTATTTGACTTCTATCCAAAGAGTCGGTATTATAGCTATTGGGTCGGTGGCTATGAGAAATAGGATAGTGGAAAAATAATTGGGATTCTAGGTGGGGATAAATTGTCATTTTCAATCACACATCCTTGGAACACGCTGTAGAGAGACTAAAATAGAGACTAGGGATAATATATGACGATATAGTTTGGAGGAATTGAATATGGTAAGTGGATTGAGCACATGAAAGAATATCATTCTCTTATACAGCACATTTCATTTCTTATTTTTATATTCAATATTTTTTCATTGAATAATATTATTGTTTCCATGATCATGTGTAGTTAAACTTACATAGGGGGAATTTTGGATCAATTGAACCATATTTTTCTTTTCGTGAATAGTATTAAGAATATTTTTTCTTACTATATTTATTCACTAACTTATTTTATCAATTATTTGATGTTGATTAGATAAATAAATTAATATTTTAGATAATTTATGTTGTTTAAATAAAGTATCCCTTTCATTAAAATTAAATATTGAGGTATGTTTCACAAGATGTTCAATAGAGTGTTATTTTGATTTAGTGTTCTCATTTACATTTATAATTAGTATCATTTTAACTTTACTCCATATAAAAATGGGTTTAAAGTAATAGATATTTTTATTGTAACCTCAACCAAATTACATTAATTATAAAAGTTTGAAGTATAGTTTTCTTGATGAAGAGTCATTCATTTTTTATCTTTTTTTTAAATATCATCCATTGAGATAATTAGAGGATTAATTTTATTCACTAAGAGATATTTAGGTGTTTCAACTCATTTTATACACAACTTTTTAGAACTTTTATTTTTTTTATTAATCTAATAATACAGATATTTTATCAATTAAGTTCATTATAGTTTCCATTAAATATAGAATTTTTCACCCTTTTTTTATTTTTAATATGATTTTAAATTACTTTTTTCATATTCATATTTTCACCATTCTTTATCCACATTTTCTATTTTAAGTTTTATTTGTTGGTCTTACTTTAGTTTTTATTTCAGACCATATTTCCATTCCTTGGGTTAAAGCCCAATCTCCATCATATAATTAGTATTTTGTATTCATAAATTCTAATTTTATATTATTCAATAAAATCCTATATAATACTATCATCGTTATCGGGGAGGGAACATTAATCCAAATTGAATAACAATAAAACAAAATAACATAAAAATTCACCTTGTAAAAAAAATCAAAAAATGCATATGTTTTTATATTGTGTAATGAAATTTTTCTTTTTTGACTTATATTTAAATAAACACTAGTCCATATTGCACATAAGAACTTAATAATTTAATACCTAAAATAGAAAAAACATTATAGTTCCCTAATAAGAAATAAGAAATAAAAAATAGAGAATATTGATATTTGGAGATGTGATAACATAAATAATAACCATATTCTATTTCAAACTAGGAATCATAATGTTGAGAGGCATATAATTAGGTATTTACAATATCCCTTATTATCAAGTTACCCATTATAGATATAGTTATCACCTAGTTCTAGGAGGTATGAGATGAAGAAATTAGACATCTCTAAGCTACCCTTATATTATGATCTTCTGAATAAGGATTATTTGTAGTTTATAATGTCTTTTATAGTGTAGTTAAACAATTGCATTTTTATCAACTTAGTGAAGGTTAGATTTGGTTGAGAGTATTTTCATTTTTTTCATAGAAGAAAGTCAAATAGCTAGTTCTAAAAAATTATGAAGATATTTTTTATACTTGAGACCAGATATTCAATTATCATTATATATAATTTTAATCATAAAAAACGTCCACTAAGGTATAAAAAAAATAAATGGATTTCTTTAAGATGAGAGGTAAAATCGTAATGAGATATGGGAAATTTTTTTAGTGCTTCTTAAGAAATATACAAACCACCATCTTTCTGCCAATATCATTATAGAAAACATCTATACTTATCTCACTCCCTACCTTAAACCATCATTGACCAATAATATAATGGATATTTTTCTTAAAATAAAACCTAGGATTTGAGATAAATTTTTAAAAAATCACTCAAAATCACAAAATAATATCTGTATAAATATTACCATTAATAATATGAAAAAACATTATATACTACAATAATATCCTCAGGATGTTAGAATTTTTAGTACTTTCAAACATATATGAAATTGGTAAAACCATATCATACTTAATATCTCTTAAACCTGAGGTCCCAATTTGGATTTTTCCATCCTATCCTTTGATAATACAAATTTAACTGGGTATGAACCTAGAATGAAAGCTAGATATTACCTAATTTAAAAAAAATTCAATCAAGGTTTTATGAACCACCTCAATTATCCATTGATATACCAACATGTATTGATATAACATAATACCACTAAGTTATCAAATTAGATAATAAATTAATTTCAAAGAACCAATAGACCTTCTAAATCTAAAAATGGTCTTGAGGGTTTTGTTTGGTAACTAATCAAGAATGAATATTCTCAATAGAATATCATTCATAACCTATAGTATCAAACAATTAAAATGGATAAATAAATACATGGAAGAGAAAAAGAAAATATTCCTTAAACAATCAAAATTAATCAAAATGAAAATATGAGTGTTATCATTATAAGATAATGTCTTAACACACATGAATTATGGATAAATCCTAGGGAATTTGAGATTAAAAATTTATCGAATTTTGAAAATTGAAATATAGAAAAACAGATACTATGGTTCTTATTGTGTTAAATTTGTAGTCATCACTTGAAAAAAAATATGAAAAGATGATGAAGTGGGAATTATTTATGGAACAGAGGAATAAATTTTGATGTGATGAATAATATAAAGAAAAACCATGTTTTTTAAAATATAACTCTCTTATTCTACTTCCCCAAATATTCATGTCAAATAATTATAAACCTCATTACATAAATTTCCTTGATATTTTTTTAAAAAATTAACTTCATGGTTCTTATTGTCGATGCCATAAAAAATCCCACCATATTTCAAATTTCTCAAAATAATTTTGGCCAATAAAATAAATTGGGGAAATTTTTCTACCATTAATTTTCCCACTAATTATAGTGAATTTCTATAAATTATGTCACCTATAAAATTTTTATACACTAGTATATTTTTCAAATAATGAATAATCAGATAATGAGAGCATTAAAACTGATTGTGTGACTGAGGATACATTGTCAATCTTATTCACATAACTTTCTTTTATCAATTGGGTATAAGGGAGTTTAAATAGACTTTTATTCACTATAATTTTCTGATAAGTATATTGCACAAACCATTATAAGGGTGCATGAACTATTTTTTAATATATATAATATCACAATACCCATTGGTGTATAAATGCTTGAAATAACGATTGATCAGAAGGTTCCAATGATTTTAGATAGGCCTTTCCTAGTTAAAGAAGGATTTTTCATTGATGTTTCTAAGGTTAGATTGATTTTTTAAGATATTTATGATCAATAAGAATCAAATTTTAGTAATACGATCATGAAGGTAATTATTTTTTAATCCATGTTTATATAAGAAAATAAATGGTTAAGAATTATTGAGGGAAAACATGGATAGATTATTTCTAAGAAACATTAAGTGGTTAAACATTAACAAATCTACATATTATAAAGAATCACTTAATGTAATGGATAATACATGTATTAATATTTTTCTAATAATAACCAATCCATCAAACCAAATATTATTAAAGAAATATAAATACATTTAT
The DNA here is from genome assembly GCA_963277665.1 of Viscum album. Classification (NCBI taxonomy): domain Eukaryota; kingdom Viridiplantae; phylum Streptophyta; class Magnoliopsida; order Santalales; family Viscaceae; genus Viscum; species Viscum album. The sequence continues at coordinate 154,419,570 of OY728156.1, read as the reverse complement.
ATTAATTATGTAAACATATTTATCTGTGTTTTTATCTAAAATTAATAGTATTAATGTCTCATAAAATTACTAAATTTCTTGGTCATGTCCAGTTATTCTAGAATAAATTTTTTTTCTTCAAACCTTATCATCTACTATGATTGAAACTATGTTTATTAATTTCCAAAAAAATTAATCGTTTAATTAATTTGAGTCAAATGAAGAAATAAATAAATATATCTTCATTTTAAAATAATATTTATTAACCAATTATTCTATTATTCTTTGTTATATTTAGACTATTTTAGTTTCATTTTATCAAATTGGTGAGGAGGTATTTATTGATTTTGATAATGTTTTGAGTATTTGGAAGACCCGTGTGTGGGTGAAAACTATGTGTTTATTCCTAGTTATATAATATATTTCACTTTGATATAATATTATTGATTATGATTTAAAAAAAAATTAGAAATAATGTACATGTTCATAAAAAACATTTAATGATCTTTAGGATAATTTCTCAAAGATTTTATTTTCTGTTAGAGTTGTAGAATACATTATAATAATTTGTTGATTTATTAGAGAATAATAAGGATCCAATAAATAAGTGAAATCCAATTATGAGTTATTATTCTTTCATTTTAAGGGGGAATCCTGGATAGTGACTCTAAAAATAGCACTCCATAGGATGAAACTGGTGATTTTTTTAAACAAAATCCTATAATTTTAATTTCAAATAAGTATCCATGTATCTTATTTTTTGTACCCATAGACTTGTAAAAAAATGTAGCACCTCCTCTATGTTCTTTTACCCAATAATTAGGTCTATCATAGTGTAAAATTATTAAAATGTAATGGGGATTAATTTCCATATCATCTCCCTTTGTCTTGGGTTGATATTTTAATTTTTAATTATTGATTGTTAAGGATTATTTATTTATCTAGTTATTACATTAATGTTTGAAAAAAAGATTACATTGTATTGTGAAGAATGGTGAATTTTTTTTTAAATTTTATAATCAAGTAAAAAATAGAAAGTGGAGTAAAGTTTTTAATTCTATCATTCTTATTTGAATTTTTAACGAAATATTTGATTGTTCAATACCCAAGTTAAAATTGACCATAATTTATTTATGTAAATAAGAGTTTTAGATAAGGTTATGGATATAAATTAAGTGTTTGACAGATGTTTTTATCCTCAGTATATATTATTTTCTATTTTTCACTGACGGGTGTTATGATTGGTTTACTCAAATATGTTGAAAATAATTTTAAATTAGTTTTAAGATCATTTTATAGAACCTATTTGTTTTTGGATTTATTGGAATTGTTTGAATGTTTCAAAATATAATTTGGATTAATTTTCTAAATATACTATTTTTTAAACCATATTGAAAACATTTTTTTAATCAATAAAATTTTTCATAGAATCTTTAAAATATTCTTGGATAACTATTCTAAAAATTTGGCAACAAATTGATTGAGTTTTCTTATAACCCAAAACCATTCTTTTTTAATTACTTAATTAATTATTTATCATAACATATATACATATTTTTTCCATATTAAAATAAAACAATGGGGGTTATTTTGGATGTTATGTATGGTGTATGGGTTTTCAAATTGAGTTAAACTATATTTCATGGAGTTCATGTTATATTCCCCATAAAATTTTTTAAAAATGGTTGTTTGAAATGTAATGTTTCATTTTATGTGGTTATTTATTTTTCTTAAACTTGGTGTATATATTATTATATTGAGTTGTTAATAATTTCAATTGAACCAAGTATTTAATAATGTAACATATTTTTATTTCCCTCATTAATAAAAACTAATTTTTGATTATTTTTTGGAGAAGTGTCATAATTTTAATTGAATTTGATATTATTTTTTGGTTTTAAAATAATAACATTCTCATTGCACTTGGCTGATAATAATATCATTTTACTATGATTTGATTTTATAATTTTAATATATATTTTTTATGGATTAATTATGTTTCAATGTATTATTGAACTCAATCATCCTTTTTTTGTCTAGTTAATCTATGTGCTAAATGTGTGTGTCTTTTTCCCATAAATAAAAAGGAAAATTTGGAGAAAAAATATTATATAATGTTAAAATGTCTTAAATGCTTCCAAAATTTTGAAATTTATTCATATATATAATATCAGAACACATATTTTTCCCAAATTCTACCTTTTGAGAAGATAATTAATCTACTGTTTAGGGAGAGTCCATTGCGAAAATTATTTTCAAAAACAGTTCTTTCATGGAAATAAAAACATTTCACTTTTTAAGATGAATTAGCTTCCACTGAATTTGTCTAATTAATTAATTGATTAAAAGAGATTTATTCACATTAAGTAACATGTTGTGTCTTTCATTTTATTCATGTTTTACAAATCAATTTTGGAAAATATATTCATTTTAAAGGTTAAATTGTTATTATAATACATTATTATTGAATATTAGGGATTTATAGTTGAAACCATTTATATTTAAATATCTTCATGGAATTTGCAGTTTTTAGTTATAAATTGATTAAATTATTCTTGTTTAAATTTTCTCATAATATTTTGGATCATTCATTTCTGAAGTTTTTAGTGGAATAATACCATGATAAAATTTTTTGGTAATTTTTAGTGATTTTGGTGTTTGGGATTAAATTTTTTGAGGTTATGTAGTTTTATTTTGGGTTAAATTTTATTTTTTTAAGACATAGGGTTTCATTTCAATTATCTCTATTAATTCTCATATAAAATTTTGTTTTCTGTATGACATTGATTTACTCCTTAAAGAGTTTTTAGTATGTAAATTGTTTTCTTAGATATTGATTTTCATATGACATCTCAACATTAAAAAAATTATTATAAATTTACCTAGGATATTAAAATGTCATAAAATATTTCATAATATTGGGATATGATCATTATAATAATAATTCTTTGTAATTTCAAAGGACATTAGTCTAAAAGATCAAATTTGTATGAATTTATTCTACGATGTCAGAGTTTAGCCTATCATTATTTTAATTTGTAAGTAGTTATAGGTCTAATGAATCTTGTAATGGATAAAATATTTAATAATACTTCAAATAGTGAGTCTCTAAATATTTGTATGACTTTTATGAACAAAAATATTAATAGATCACAACCTAAGGGGAGATGCATCCAATTATAGAAAAACCAAACAATGTTTGTGTATGATCGTAGATTAAATATATGGATATCAAATTAGAAACTTAGTTATGATGTGGGTGACTTGGTTGAAGCTCATACATGCCTAATAAACATTACTAATATTGAGTAATTAGAACTAGTGTCTTATAGTTGATGTGAATTTTTCAATTTGAGTTGTTCCTGATAAAACAAAACTAATATAGAGTGAATATAAAATTAGTTGAAGAATTATTTTGAGTGAGTCAATATATTCTTAATGAAAATCAGTGTTCCAAAACAAGAATAGTGAACTTAGAACTACTAGAGTGGTTATGGGAGCAGTGTTCACTAAAAATAAAGATGATGCAATTCATTTTCGAAGCTAATTGGAATCTGAGATGAATAAGATTTAAATTTCTGGATTATTTTTCTTTTTAGGCCTTTAATGAAGAAGAAAATGGAGGTTTTTTTGTTATATCATGTTTTGTGGTTGATAAATTGATATTTAGTGCAATTAATATGGTCAATATGATAAATTGTTGTCACTGTTACTTGAAATACGAATCGCGAATCATTCGTGAGGCCATTTGAAAATTGCTAGAGATTAAAGATGAGTTGATTAGTCATAAATTGTTAATCTATGGATATCAAGGGTATCTACTATGGAATTTAGTATAACCATACCTATTTGATTCCATAACTAAAAGAGATGATCTAGGATAATGATCATATGTACAATTATTGGTGATTTAGTGTATGATTAGAAAATGGTTCTTGTGCACAAGTTCAAAAGAGAGGTTTTATAGAGATTATTCTTGTACACCCATCAAATGATGATGCTGAACAACAATAAGGGTTTTAATTAATTGAGAAAAAATCATGGAGCTAATTTTCTTTTGAAAAAGAATAAGTAGTTACCATATAGTTTATAGTTAGAACTCATTGTCATCTGGTTTCTATAAATTAAATTCTTGAGAAATAAATAACTATTTTTTCTGAATACTTCAATGGATGAAATCATGGGAAAATGAATATTTTTACTAAGAACATCCATATATTTAATATTTTGGATTAATATAGAGAAATTATCACTAAATATTTTCATCATACCTACTTAGTTGAATCAATATTTACCTTGGGAAATCAACTTTTGTGACGGAACATAGCATGAGTCACAATAGGAAGAATATAAATATTGATTTTTTTTCAATATAGGGATGTGGGATTCAAGATATTGAGTTTGTGCCTATGAGAAAAGAGTTAGAGGGATAATAATGAGGCTTCACCTAGTGTATAATAATTTATTCCCAAACAAATATCATTGGATATCACGATAGGGGCACTGTACTAGAGGAATGTGACAGGACGTGAATCTAAATTTTAGAGGAATTAGACTGGGAAGGAGGATCGAACATGATATAGAGTACCTTAATCTACTACTTATTATTTTATTATTATTACTCCATTCAATACGGTTTTGTTTTATATTATTGTTGTTTATGTGATAATGTGTAGTTAAAAATTCTTAGGGGGTTTTTATTATATGAATAAAACATTATTTCCCAATTCATACTTTATTTAATCATATTTTTATTTTATTATTCATGTTATTATTCACTACATTATTTATTATTTTCACTAATGATGATTTGAAATATGAATTTAGAGATTTATTAATTATAGAAGTTGAAAAAAAATTCATCCTTTAATAAAATTGATTAATTTTTCTAACTTTCACTGGAAATTCAATAGTGTGTTATTTTCATTCAGTGTTCTCGTTATCATTTCTTAAGAGAGTCGTTTTTTCTCTAATATATATACTGGTGGGTAAAGAGTAGTGTATCCTTTTAATTTTTCATTTCAATCGATTTACTTTAACATTAAATGTTTGAAGTTATATTTTTTCCATGAAGATTCATCAACATACATATTTTTTATTGTTATATGAGTCCTTGAGAGAATTAAATGGGTAATATTTTTATCTTACACCATATATGTGTTTGAACCCATTTTACTGAATTTTTTCTAGTAATTATATATCTAATAAAGATCCAAGAGAAGAAATATTTTATAAATTTGGTTTAATCCAACTTTCACTAAATCAATCATTATTCACCCTTAATTTATTTTTCTTATATTTTCACACTAGGTTTTCACATCAAAATTAGTTTCTCTAAATTTCATCTGATATTTTCACTATCCTTCAACCAAATTTTCAAATTTTTATTTATTTGAATTTTTTTCCTTTTTATAAGATTTCACATCATATTTACATCCCTTGGGTTAGACCCTGGTAACCACTATCTAAGTAGTAAGTACATTTTACAACTATTTTTTTAATATGATCCAAAAATATTGTATCAAAACAATCATATGAAATTAATAATAATTCATAAAATAAAACACTTTTTTGAACTTTTAGTATAATTAAAACATAATCATTAAATGGGATGAAAGTGTTTGTTTTTCAAAAAACCTAAAATAATAAGAAAAATATATTATGAAATTTAGTTTGTGTTAGAAAATATGAATGAAAAAATATTTTAAGAGAGTAAAATTAATTAGAGGAATAAAGAGAACTATTTCATTTATCAAGATTAACATAGAGGAATGATGTGAAAGGTAATTTAGGAGACACAAATACTACAATCAGAAACAGAAAGAATAATAATTTATACATAAATTATATAAGTATTGTGATTACAGTCTGAACATAAGTGAAGTTGATTAAGTAAATTATAGAGATATATATTAGTATAGATCATATAATTAATAGTGATAAAGAGTGGGAAACCCCATTAAGTCATCATAGGATATGAACAATAAATCTATAATGATAGGAAAAAATTATAAATTCCTCTAATATGAATTTAATATAAAAATTAATACATTAAATACATTTTATATGACATATAGAATAGATTATATGAAATATATGAACAATACATGAAAATAATATATATTTAGAATGGATACAATTACCTCAAGTCCTAGATTGCATCATATGACTTTAATTCTTGTATAATCAAATTATATTTATCATTTACATTCATTAGAAGTATTTTTTTTTACTACTATAATTCATTTTAATTAAATTATTATCATGTATAATTTATTTATATTATTAATTTATCTTGCATTAGCCATTTTGAAATTGTTCTATACAGGATTCCAAATATGAATTGATGTAATATCATTAGTCAATGATTACATTATATTAGTAATATAGGGTCTGAAATTACTATGGTATAATTCTCCCAACTTTCTATACGTGTTGGAGTTCAATAGTTAAATAGTTAGGTATAATTAATATAATCATCCTCGATAAGCTTGTTTTTTATTGTTTAAATTAAATCATTTGTTTACATTCAATACAATTATTATCATCACTATTTATCATTAAATAATAATAAAAATATTTATTTTTTAATAATTTTATAATAAATTATTAAATTGTCTTTTAATGATAACCATTAACAGAATATGTTAAAATTAAAACATCATCATTTATATAAGTATTATTAAACCTTCATGGTGAATAATGTTTTTTGTGGAATAAAATAAAGGAAAAAATCATAAATATTTGACGTTTTCAAAACAAATACAGTTTAAATAATCCATTATTGTATGGTTTCTATTAGTAATCCTTTATATATTAAATGGGGTAAGTGTATAATTGCAATAAGGAAGCATTGGGTTTTAAACGTATATTTCTATGTAGTAATGACTTTTTAAAATGGTTCAATAAGTGGTAATGTTTTATCACTCCTTAATAATAGATACAAAAAATTGAATACATGGGGTGTAAAATCAAGTAAAATATATTGAATTTTTGATGGATTTTTTGGTCAAAATAATTCCAAATAATAAAATAATTCATGATTAGAGAACCTTACATTTAACATATAAATAACTTATGATAAAAATGGTTTGATGAGTAGGAATTAGTGATCTATTAGTAATATTAGATCAAAACGATTAAGATAAAATGGAATTATAATAATTTATGTGCATAAAAGTGTGGTTATATAGGGATATTATAATGAATGTTTATAAATTAGAGGAGGATGAGAAACCCTTACATTGTGTTTTGACTTTCCTCTTTTATATTGACTTTGTACGCTTTAATGGAAGGATTTTTGTTTACTCTTTATTCTTAAATACATGTGTAGGAATGTTTATTGAGGTATTTTTCTAGATATTTGTAGTGGAGGGGTTTTGAAAGTGATGAGAAAGTACTGGAGGAGGGGTGTTCATACAACCTAGGGGAGGGGTATTTTAGAATAAATTATTGTCTATTTTATTATTAAGGCTAAGGACTATGAATAGATTTGACTCCTATGAATTTTATTACATTATAATTTATTAATGGAGGTTTCATTGGAATTTTAATTTATCCAAAATATACATTTATTCTTGAAATATTTTAGACAATGTAAAGAATTAAATATTGTGTTTTATGTTAATAAAACATAATTTTTGGCTTTAAAATTTAAAATATATTTTTAGTTATTTAAAATAAATTTTTTAAATTAATTAAATTACACATGAAAAAAATTAATTTATTAAAAAAATTATAATTTTTCTTTGGAGATATTTATATCATGAATATTTCATAAAACATGAGGTATTTGTAAAGATAATAAGTTTTTTATCCTCTAAAAATTAATTAATTTTTGAAAAATAATATAAATTCATCTTAATCTAATTATAATTCTTTATTCACAAAATTAATTCCATTTTTTCATAAAAAAATTATAAATATTAGAATTTTTATTTTCAAATGAAATATTATAGTAAATGGAGAATAATTTTATCTTGAATATATACTATTTCTATTGACATGGGTAACTTCATTTGTGTTTATTATCACATATAATTATTTTAGGAATGGTAATTAATTATAAATAAATGTACACAATGTATATATTATGAAAATAGACTTCAAATTAATTGTAATATAATGCTCGAATAAATAAATATGAAAATAAATTCATTTTTTGACATTATGAATTATAGTTATGCGGATATGACAATGACCATGTTTATCTTTAAATTACATAATTATACAAATATTCTATATAACATATGATCAAAATATAATATATATATATATATATATAAGATAAATTTTTATTTTTTAAAATACTAATAAATACGTTATAGTAATACTTTTATGTAAAACATGTAATTTTTCATTATAAAATGAATTTTTTAATAGTACAAAAACACGTACATATAATTTGTAAAAAATTTAAAAATTAAATTATTTTTTCATTATAAATGAAAAATAAAAAATTTATTATAATTATATAATTTTGAAATTTATTTTATAATATAATTATCAAATAATGTTATATGACATGAAAATTTATTAAATTTCTTTTAATGATTACAAAATTCAATTTCCTAACTATTAAAACATGTATAATAGTACATTCACAATAAAATTCTAATCAAAAAATTACCACTAAAATTATTATATCAAAATTAAACAATAATAAAGTTTAATTTAGTAATAAAAATCTTTTTGTGTGAAGTGATTTTTGAGAATAACATAAGATATTGTATCAAAAAAAATTATAAACAGCTATTATTTATAAAATTATATTACACTAAATATTTTATAGAAAAAAATTATTAAATAAATGTAATTAATTATTTTATCAATTTTTATATAAATTTATAGTATTGTTTCATTAAAATAAGAAATATATAATAGAATTTAAGATATATATATTTAAAGAAAAATATTCACTGATAATTGAAAATGTTACATTCCACCACCTTTAAGGAATTATATCTTAAATTTTTTTTATCATTGATAATATGTTATTAATGAAGTATATACTTTTCATGAACCACAATACATATCCCAAATATTATATTAAACATTAACTATAGTAATTTTATTATATAACTTATATCGAATTCAATGTAAATTTTATTCCTTTATGACCATACTAGTTATAGTAAACCTAGTACTCAGGAGATAATTAGAGCGCCCCATAATTTTCATACATAAATATTACATCATTATAATGAATATCCACTAAATTTTAAAATATTAAATGCTTTATGACTATAAATGGTTAGTATATTTGGAATATTTTAAATGTAAACAACTATAACATAACTAATCTATATCATTTCTCCTTTAGTTTTTCACAACTAGCACCCTTCTTAGACATAACATACTTAAAACCATTATCAATTACATGGGGAAGAGAAACATAAGAAAGGGATATCATAATGATTATTAAGGGTAAACATAAGAGATGTCAATAAATTATTATAAGTGAATTTATGACAAGCCTATAGGTATGATAAAATGAGAAAAAAATATAAAATCATACCCATGAATTCATATATCATAATCATTAAACTGGGAATAATGTTTTATCAATTTAAATAATAAAAGAGTGAAGAATCATCAATAATATCTCATGTTACATGAAAATATATCATTAGTATAAGTAATATGTTTTGGGAACACACATAATGATATAAAATTAGTTCCATAGTCAAATTTCACTTCTAGGACTATCATAGTGGATTGGGTTCACTGTTAAATTCCTCATTCCATTGGTCAAGGTTTACTCCTAATATTATATTATTGGAATATTTTCCTTACTAAATTGGGTTAACTCCCCATTCTATTCCTTTTTATCTCATTATCTATCCTTCCATTCCTAATTCATTTTAGGCATGTATAATTTTAGAGCCACCCGTCGCGTAATGAAAACCATATATATGTGTTCTATTGGAACATAAAACATATATCATATCGTCAAATCATGACCTGTGGAAAGAATACAAATTTCATAACCATTTTGGAATAATAATGATAATTAAAAATAATAATAAATATATATATGGTGACATTGGATAACATCCATAGTAAGTCATAAAAAACACAGAAGTATGTTGTTATAGATAAAAAATAATTAAAATATCACTAAAACATTTCTTGGGGAAAATAAAATTTTTATTTGGAATCACTTATTTGTAATCTAAAAATTTATAAAACATTTGGGAATTTATTTTATATTAATAGAATAAATGAATATTATAATAGATTATTTAATGAAAATAGTTTCCATGATGGTGGGGAAAGATCATCATGTTTTTTTTAAAACAAAAATTCCTTTCAGATTTTCAGTAAATATTCAAAAGTACCACATTTGAAAAATGATAATGTTTTTTTGACAATCATGGTAAAAAACATTAAATAGTTAAAAATTTATTTAAAATACCATTATATAATACAAAAAAATCTAAAATCAAATTAATGAAAATATAGAAATGGAAGAAAATATTTCCAACCTAAGAGGAAAAAAATTTGGTTTTCTTAAAAAACATTCTTTCATTTGCCTCAATAATTAATGATATAAAAATGAAATTATTCCATTAAATCTCAATAAATAACTATGGAAGAATAAAAATAATAATATTTTGGAGAAATATATCATACAATTTAATTATCAAAAAGTTTTATCATAATTATTACTGGTATAAATGATATTTATCCCAAATCCCTTACCTAAAGTTAGTTCTGAATCCTAAAAGCTCTATATTTATATCTAATAAATTTATATTTTTTATAATTAAAAAAAATAACTATAATAATACCTATATTACAAATAATTGTTTAATTATAACATCTTTTCATTCATTCATTAACAATCATTCATTATCATCGTCAGTTTGAGTGTTAAATACTTCATTTTTCATGTATATTTTTTATCAAATGTTATGGTACTTAAAACATAATCCAGGTTCCCTAATATAAATAATTATATTCATGAAATAAATATAATATATATTAATTATATTAATATTTATAAAAATTAATATAATTTTCTGAGGAAAAATGAATTACATCACTATGTGGAGATGGTAGTTTATGTGTACGCATGAGTGACATTTCCATTTTCGATAGAGGTAATTACAGAAAGGTTAATATTAATTCAATTTTACAAAATAATTGGTATAAAAAAAATAATATATAAAAAAATAAATTAATCATAATAACCAATCATGAATTATGGTGTTTCAAAATGATTTTTATCACTACATGGAGGAGTTGTCCACATGTATGAACAAGCTATACTTACATCTCCCATTAGACTATAAATAGGTAGTATATGGTTTTAAAATAATATTAATAAAATATTATTATTTTTATCATACTATATTTATCATTTTTTATTGAAACAAAAAGTTTAAAGGAAGTAGAATAAAAAAAATTAAAAGTGATTGGTTAAGATCTATACCACTTATTTGAGAGACCTCCTTTGGCTTAGAAATTATCCTTGAAGGGTTTTTCTAAGGTGAATAATACAATCTCCAAGATTATGTGTTCTATTATTTGAAATTTTTTTATTAGGGATATTCTGAGATATATATTTAAAGTTATGTGAATAAAGTAAAAGAATATATTCCCCTACAAGTCAAGGGTAGGACACAAATGGAATATCAATGATTTGAGGTCACTTTATAAAATGGTGTATCCAACTATCTTGATATTATAATTTAGGATAATATAGGTTGAAATATATTCAAACAATAACAATTATACAGGTGTGCGAGTAAACCGTTCCATTATCTCATTTTTTAACTCCCTTGGTAAAATCATTTTAACCTTAACGGTTGTAACAAAGTTTTTCTACTTTTACTATTCAATATAAACAATAATTAAGTTAACCCTATTGAATTATAGTAATTATTTTGACTAAAAATATTAAATCCATTTTACTAGATTCAATTTCTATAAGTTGTGTAATTTAATTTTAATTAAGCTCATAGATAGTAATGAAAAATCATTTCTAGAAAATGAATTTTTATGTGAAAAAAATTAATTTACATCTCGTACATCTTTTGTACACACTATAAAATTAATATTAAAATATTATATTTAATATTTAATCTATTAATTTCATTAAAAACATTAATAAATAGAAATTAATTTAATTCATCAAGATAAAAATATATTTCTCATAGAAAAACAGTTTTTTAGAAAAAAAGTCTTTTGAAGCCTAAAAATTATCTTATACAAAAATTAAGTATAATGAAGATTTTTTTCTAATTAAATAAATTATTTATTATTAAATGATACATATGTTAATTTAAGATAAAAATAAAAATAAAATGGGACATTTATTATATGGTAAATAAAAATTTAAAAAATATTATTTTTCGTTATTCACTGTAAAATAAATCGTTTTAGATAATTCCTAAAAATTCACTAAAAAATAATATTAACATTATACAATAAAAAGATTTTCTTCTACTTAAGTAAAATTTTAAAAAAATTAACAAAATAATTATAAATATTAGGATGATAAATATGATAAAAATATTTTTTAAGAAAACATATTTTTGAAGAATAAAATGAGTCTACAAAAAATTGAATAGATTTATTTTATGAAATAGTATAAAAATTTGAATTAATAAAAAAATAAATTTATTTTTCATAAATTTATTTTTATGATTCATAGATTTCAATTTGAATGTTAGGTTTTGAAGGTTTATTATATCATTATTCATATAGACTTGGATTTGTGTATGCTACAAGATATTAAATAATTAATGTTATATTTAAAAGGAAATAAATATTAAATATTAGGGTCTTAAATTATACCTCACATAAAATTAATTTCTCCATTAAAATTCCATAATTCTGGTAAAACAATGAAGATATATATGCTTTGTCAAATCCTCTAGTCTCCATGTATCTTTATAATATTTCAAATTCACTGAAAGAACTATAATAAGATAAGTAGTCTTTTCTGTAGAAATTTTTATCTATGATACAAGATTTACACTAGTATTTATTCCTAGTGAAGATAATTCTCCATTATTATAACCTTTGAGTTCAGTCTATGTGAAGGAATAGGTATGTACTTCCATGGTAGTGATTCATGTAATACATAATGAACATGAGATAGGATTGGTGGGGGTGCCATGTAAAAGATACAATCCCTACTAAATCATGAAGATCAAATGTATTAATATATCTAAGGATAATAATTCCTTTTTTTGAATCTAATAACCTTATTCAATGTATAAAGTTATTGGAAAACCTTCTCAACAACATCGAATTCCAAATCTCACTTATGATTTTCATCATAACAATTTTTTCAGCTCTAAGCTGGATTGATATTCTAATAAATGGCTATAAACATCCATTACGTTTCCTTATTAATATTAGGTACAAATATATTTATTTTTAAAAATTCATCTCAATATTTCTGTGTTCTACACTTATTTCCATAGAGTACTTCATAAGGATCCATTTAAATGTTCAAATGAAAGCTATGGTTGTATGAAAACTCTACTAGAGGAAGGTGTAGATCCAAACTACCTTTAAAAACAAGGGAAACTAATCTTGTCATATCCTCTATGGTTTGAAAATTCCTCTCAAATTGAAATCTTTCATAGGATTATAATAAATACGGACACACAACTATGTATCCTGAGAATGCAAAAGACTTTTCCAGAATATCAAGGTAAACCTTAAGTCTTGATCAAATACAATATATTATCAAAACATATTTTTCCTTAACACATATTTAATAAATATCCTATAAATATGGCCAATATAAAAATATTCATGGATAGTAACAAAGTGCATTGACTTAGTAAGGTGATCAAATAAAACACAAATAATATTATGGCCTATATATTTTTTCGAGAGTCCAACAATGAAATCCATGGTGATTTTTACCATTACCATTATAATATTGGTAATTGTTGTAACACCCCATTATAATTTTTTCTCTCATAATTAACTTACACGAATACCAAGAATTTATATACATAATCTATAATATCTCTCTTTATAGTTTCCCACCAAAAATACCCTTTTAGGTCTCTATACATGTTCATACATCAAAGATGAATAGAGAATGATGAGCTATGAGATTATCCCAATAGTTTATACTTTAGGTCTAGTATTTATGTGACAAACACTCCTTTACTAAAATTTATCATTCCATCCTAATCAACGTTGAAATATGGAAAAAAAATTACATTCTTTTGTAGCTCCACATTGTCATTTTTCACCACATTAATATTTATATGGATATATGGTTGTACACTCATATGAAAAGTATAATATTTCTCCACTTACTTCATGATTTCATCATAAATTCATTTAAAATCCTTAAAAAAATTGTCATTTGTGATATTCATCATAGAAAATATAGCATTATCATTTCAACTCAAAGCATCAACCACCTTGTTCTCTTTCAGATGGTGGTAGTTTCTTGAGAATTCATAATCATTAATCAAATCTAAGAATATTTATTGGTGTATATTATAATATTTTTATGTGAATATAAACATTAAACATTTATGATAAATATATATCTCACGCTGTTATCTACAAATATAATGACTTTATATCTTTAAAGAAATGATTACCATTGCTAACTCTCAGTTATGATTTAGGTATTTTTTCACATGTACCTTCCATTAACATGACGCATAAGCTATCAATATATCATACTTCATGAGATCATAGCCCAAAACATTATTGTAGTCATAACTGTAAATAAATAACCATTCTCCACCACAAGTTTTTGTGATCACAGGTTAAATGACCCGCATTCCCTTCGGGTCCTTGAAATTTTATTAACACTCGTCAGTCCAATAAAAGTAAAATCACATTTGTATAAACATAGTAATCCTATTAGAGAATCATGATAAATATATCACAATTTAAAGATAATATCAACCAAATCTATGAATAATGTATACTTTTTTAACAATGGTTAGTTTGGGACATTGTTCAATTACTTACTTTATTAATTGATCTACCTATATACACTCAAATGAAATTATATGACCAAAAATTGAAACATTGAGTAATCAAAATTTACTCTTGGAATAATTTTTCATTCATCTACTCCTTCCTTATAGTCTTAAGTAAAATCCTCATGTGATATTTTTAATATTATTTTCTCCTAAAATATATAATAATAATCTATAAATACAACCAAAAATTGATCAATATAATCCCTAAATACACTTTTCATTAAAACGATGAATATAACAAGGGAAATATTAAGAACAGAATTACACCACTATAAATTCATATTATTGATAACAAAATTAAAAATATGTATTAGGTATTTCTTCAATTTTAACCCTCAACCTATAGTATGAAAATTAAAAAGAAATATTGGGAAAATATTAACCTCTTCATAATTTATAAAAAATCATCAATATAGGGAATTGAAATATGTTTCATGATCACAATCTTGTTAAGTTCCTTATAATCATTGAAGAGTTTCATTGGTATATCTATCTTCTTAACAATAAGTAAATATATGTTTCATTGTGATGAACTTTGGTGAATGAATCCCTTATAAATATTCTCTTGGAGGAGCTTCTTCAATTCCTATAACTCAATTTGGACCATTTTATATAAATAATTTTAAATAGGTTCAGAATCATGTATGTGTTTGATAGGAAAATCGATTTCATTATTTAGATGAATATTAGAAAAAACATACCAAAAGACATAAAAAATCCTACATAATAGATATATCATATATTTTGAGTTTCTTCACAACTATATGAGATATATACCCACTTTTAATTGGAATAAAACCACATTTAATTGATGTAATTTCCATTGGAAGATAATATTTTTCCTTACACCAATATATAGTAATTGCTTGGTTTGGAATATGAACATTGACTTCCCATACTCAAAAATTTATATGGTATTTATACAAATAAATCCAATCCATGTTCAATATCACAAAAAAGTCAACTAGATAATGAATAGCAATATTTATTGGAAGAAAATCACCACACACCTCAATTAGGGACGATTCATAGACTTCAGATGCGATCATTGAACCATTATATGGTTTTACTAAAATTTCAATATCCAGTCATTGAGGTGGTAATTTTATACCATCAAACGAAAATTTATATATAAAATAGTTGGTAGATCCAGAATCAAATAAGACATTATATGTTCTAGTGTGGATGGTAAGTTCACCTTTCACCACTTTTTTATCGCACCCCGCATAAAAAATAGTGAATTAATGAGATTTACCGTTGCATTTGGGCCTAATATTTTTTTTATGTCAATCATTTTCATTAACCCTCATATTTAATCATTGGTTAGCATAATGTATATACTCTTTCAAATTATTGAATTGGAGTGTGGGTGGGGAAATATATAGAGATATCTATCTATTTTCACCAATATCTTATATCTTCCCATTACATTATCATTTGATTTCATGGTGGTCTTCTTTTCCATATTTGAAACATTTACCAATCTCGTTATGCATCTCTCCACACTTCTAGAATAAAGGAAAACTCTTCCTTTTCCCTCTATTGTTTTTTCTATTAAAATGTGTTTTTAATTTCATCTTTCTCTTTCCATCTAAACCATGAGATTGATGGGTGTATCCAATATAAATTTCAACCCAGATAGCAATAAAAATTATATCTTTATAGATACTGATTTCAATTATAAATAATTCAGTTCAAATAATTGGTTTTAATCCACTGAATAATCGATCAGTCATACTTTTTTTCTTCAATAACAACACTATAAGCATACCTCATAAGTCTTCTAAAATTTTCTTCACAGGTGCCAGTAGATCCATTAAAATTTTGTTTCATATTAATTAATTCATTTTCTTTATCCATATAATGAATATGGGGACACCACTATAAAATAATCGTATACCAACGGTTACAAACCATTGGTAAAAGCATTGAATCCATTGGGATACTCTATCTCTATGGTTCACTAAACTGTTTTGTTGTGAGGTGTGGGGATATCCATATTCGAATGATTCCAACTTGATCCATTGGGATTGTTGCCTAGATTTTCAAAATACCAATAGTTCATTGCAACCATTGGTAATTTTTTTCCCAACAGTTAATAATCGTGGGTTTATATGGTTTATACAACTATACCAACGGTTCAGAAAATTGTTGGTTTAGACCTATTGCAGTGGTTCATCAAACTATTTCCATAGGTCAGGTAGTATGGGTATGCACCAATGTATTAATAATTGTTGGTATACCACCTATTGGATACTTTATTCAAATAGTTTCATTGAAATTGTTGGTATATAGGTATACGAACTATTCTCAAACCGTTGGTATACATTTCTCAATATGTATACCAACGGTTCTATGAGCCGTTGGTATTTCATCTTCTCTGAAAAAAAATATCAGCCACCTCTCTTCCAGCCAGCCGCTTCCATCCAGCCAGAACCTATTAAAATAGGGATTCAACTTGCAATCAAATGTAGTGTTTCAACCTGTAACCTGCAATCAGAAAACAAAGAAACACACTGGAAACCTGCAACCTACAATCACAAAAAATACACCTAGAACACTCACCGAAAACACCTAGAAAAAATGTACAAAAACTCACTACAAACACATAGAAAAGACACAAAAACTACAACTTGAAATCACATATAAACTATAACCTTCAATCACACCAAAAACACAACGCAAATAGAAAACACGCAGGAAACCTGAAATCACACAAAAACAAAATGAAAACACATAAAACACACACCAAACCTATAATCACAAAAAAAAACACAAAAACTCGCTACAAACACACAGAAAATTCATTGAAACACACAAAAAAACTCACAAAAAACTCACTACAATCACTTGCAATCACACAGAAAACACACAAAAACTCACTGCAATCAAACACAAAAACTCACTGCAATCAAACATAGAAACTATTAGGATGCATGGATTTAACTTTGATCTTGATGAGTGTGGAATTATTAGGATGAAGATATTCTACCTTTATCCTGATGAGTTTGGAGTTCTTAGGATACTGGGATTCAGCCTTCATGTCTACGAAATTCTTTATGTAATCCCCCTGGATTTGATGATGTGACTACAGATGTGGGAATTCCAAAGATTTCATGGAATTGACTCTATGGCCATTGATACTCTATTTCCCTAGGATCATGGGAATTTGATGTTACTTGATGATGTTTCACTTCCCAGGAAATTTAGGAATATACCATTGTACCTGATAGTATTTCATTTCTTAGGGGGAATTGATTGTGGGCTTGCTGCAATTAGATTTTCAAGGGCCATTCACCTAGTAAATAGTTCTTGAACATACTACATTGATATTGGATTTCCCCAATAGTATGGAAATTGTTTTTAAATGATATACTAGTTGGAGAAATTTTACGACATGTTTAGATACACTTTAGCACAAATGTGTGGTCAATCACAAGTGTCACATTAGAGCCTGATGATTAATATTGATTTACTTATTTATATTAAATATTTTATAAATTTATTTATCTAATAATATCACATGAATAGAAACACATTTACTAGTTATGTATCAAACTATATTAGTGGTTCCCTACTATGTTGTACTCTCACCATGCTTGGGAGGCCCTGAAACTTTGGTCCCTAAGAAGAATTATTACTTGCAAATAGGATCAAATTGGGTAAAGGATCATTGTTACATGACAATGATGGAGCAGTTTAGATGGTTTGTTTGTTGAGATGATGTGATACTCGAGGATGGATTGGAGTCTATTTTTTCTTTTATATTCATTTCTTTATATATGGGTCCAATCTGGTGGGATATTAGCGTGTGTTAGTTTTTTTTGTATTTAATTTTAATTCACTTATTTTTTATCATCTGTGCTATAATGTTTATATCATATATGTTGACAGTTTTATTTTTCATCTATTGTTGTGCACTCTGATATGGTTTATATTCTTCAAATAATACAACCATAGAACCTCATTATTAATTGATATCCTCTAGTTTATGGGAAGTCATGCCTAAGTTCCAGTGGTGACTCTTATGATTCAGGTACCACCTAGTGGATATGGACCATGGTAAGGGTTTTATAAGGGAGCAGATGCTCAAGAATTATTCAAGTACTCTTAGGGATACACCTTCAAGCATGTGGATAGGGTATAAAAAAATTGGACCTTGGTATGATTTAGTGGTAAGATGAAGGGTGATCCAAAAACAGCTTAGGTTATGGTCTCATAACTTTAACCAAAGGGTATAACCCTTAAGTTCATATATCCAAGAGTGTAGGGGTGTAATTTTTAAGGCCTTTAAGTAAGGAACAAGGGGATAGAAAGAAAATAAATAAATAGGGGGAAATAAGCTTAGCATGTTTTCATAGCCTAGGAAATATTAGTAACACCTCAAGTATGAGTGCATAGATTTTAAGGTCATGGTGTTTGGACTCATATATTTCTATAAAGATCGTGATCATGTACATAAGGATGGGAAATTCTATGGTGGTAAATAATTACTTGTGCGAATTTAGTGTGTCCTTATCACCTAAAAAAAACTAGGTGAACCTCTTACGCAGATATATCTCATACTCGGGGGAAGGGGAGACATCTAAGAAGTAGGCTAGGCAAGGGCGTGACTTGAGTCTGTCACAATCCCTAAGATCTAGGATGGAATGAAAATTTTGTTTGTAGTTGGTTCTAGGACATGACGTCTAGACATCACTATGTATCATGTATAGTGGGAATTAGGCCATACATTTTCCTAGAGGGCAGTGTGAGTTAGTCACCTAAAAAATCTCACCCAAAGTCATCAAGTAGTGTATTTTCTGACTTTAATCATCAAATTATTAAGTATCTCTTCCTGACCTGATTTACTATTTCGGTTCCCTTCAAGTTCATTAAGAGGTAAAACACATATATATCCAAGAAAAATACAGCTTCCATCCCTTCAGCATACCCCCAAGATTAGACAAGATCCAAGGAAAGTATAAAACAACCGAGGTCCATGAAGGGTTAAACCTGATGTCTGATGTGGGTGAAATATTCCCCATACCTTTTGATCTGACAAGAATTTGAACACTCTTAGAATCTCTTGATATGGGTAACTATTCTCCGACAGACCTAGCTAGGATGGAGGCATTACTGGGAGATGGTAATCATTTATCCTGAAATCGAATATACCATCAGGTCTGTATCAAATTTTCCGACCATTGTTTATGATTCCACTACTTTAGGGTGGTGGTTTCCATAGAATTATCTTTGAACATATTATGTGGTTTGAAGGGTAATCATTTATAAATAAATTATGCGTGTCATAAGAACACATTTCTATCAACGCTTGGGTCAAGGTTGATTTGAAAGAACTAGTTACTACATTAACTGAAAAAGGTAAATGGTCAGTGGTTAACATAATTGTAATTCATTTGAAAACATAATTTATGTACATTGACTAACATGAATTTTGTGATTAATTATTGAAATTCCACCTCAAGGATTATATATCTCATATCCTTTTGCCTTAGTATCTCTTCCCATAGAATCCATCTATACACTATGCTCACCAAAGGATGCGAGTACGAGTCCCTCACTCACCACATTGTTCCTAAATAAATATATTTTCCTTCACTAGGCCTAGGCTAAGGTTCAGAGTATTCTATATTTCAATAAAAAATTAGGGAAAAAGTTTGGGGAGAGATGTAAATAATTATCTTAGAGGGGCCCTTTAAAGAGCGCAAGGACCATTTGGACTGCTTCTGGTACATGTTCAAAACCCTCATCTCCGGTGGGATTGAATATCATATACTACATTGTAGGGTGAAGGAGGTTGTCACTATTAGGGAGGAGATTAGGGACTTTGAATTGAATCTATCAGTAGTGTTTTATTCATTTTTGGTTGTACAACATCAAAATAATTCCCTAGAAAAATTCTCTTAGCATGAAATAGAATTAGTGACTCAACAAAATTCATTCAATACTGGGAGTGTTTAAATTGATAGGATTCAATAGGATTTTTCCCACCTATTCTACATGTTTACTGTTGAAAATAAGACAGTAGGAGAATAATATAGGCTTTATGATGTGGTAGAGAAGGCCAGACATGATGTTTCTACCAAGGTAGAGGCACTATGATAGGCTGTAGAGGCGGGGACTGCATCAGTTGATTAATTACGCAAATCTGTACCCTCTCAAGGGTAAAAGATAGAAGATCTCATGGGGATTTATGAGAAAATACTATCACTATTTTTTATTCATAGGAAACCAATTTTATCTAGGGAATCATGGAAAATATTCAAAGATGTGGAGATTCCTTCCTTATTTTGAATTATTAACATAGAAAAACTTTTGAATTTCATCTGTATTAAGAAAGTATTAATATCCTCTATAGACCCTTAAACACTAACCTGATTATTCTGTCATATATTTTCAAGGAATTGATTATAACTATGTTCTATATGAGTCATGGACTCTAAGGACGGTAAATGAAAGGAAATATATTAACATAGTAGACCTGTAGATATGGTGTTCAAAAGCCGCCTAGGTTTTGAGAAGGTTATTCAGTGATTTTATGGGAATGAAATAACCCTATCACTAGTTCTGCATGTTGTCCAGATATCGATTGGGATATGAGTGGTCTAACATATATCTTATTATGGTCAGTGAGTAGCAACTAGGATGTGTCTGATAGACCATAGAGTATTCTCATGTGGATGAGATAAGAATGTAGATGGGTTTGACATGGTGTTCTTTTGTGACTGGAACAATCATGAGGTGAATAATCCTCTTTGTCTAGTTGGATGATGATATGTGCATCGAGGCATGGGATAATCCTTGATAGATGAGTCTACACTATGTGACCAAGAGGATAGACTAGTGTGGTGGTGAGGACTTCTAAGCATAGGCAGACTCGGATTCAAAGAAATTCTGACGAATATCATATAGTATTTAAGGTCATGATGAGGTAGTTATTTCATTTTTGGGTATGAGACTGATTTGAGTCTCAAGGAATATAGTGGATTCCCCGGTTTAAGATATATGAGTACCAATAGGAATTACATTTTTCACTTGGATAGTGAGACATTTTTTAGATGGGGGTATAGGTTCCAAGTGACTAGAACCTTGTACCTATCTGGTGATCTATGATATGGACCAAATTCCCTTATTGTTATTTCATACACATGTTGGGTGACAAATTCTAACATGTATAGTGATATATCGTAAGGAATGAAAACAACTTGAGTGATATGGTGTTAGAAGGACCCTTACATGAGTGATAATGAAGTTATCATATTATAACATGATATCTAACCGTGCCATGATTGATATGGTAGTCGTCAAGATAATGGACTCACCTTGAATGGTAAGGTTATAGATGAACCCAACCATGAGTGATAATAGAGCATTTGGAATCTGATATTAGATCTACCAAGGTTAATATGGTATTATTTTAGAAAACTAATTTACATTGATCATAATGTATTAACATGGATGTTTGTGGAATGAGAAGGTTGGTATGTGATATATAGTGGTATGAAACACTACCTTTATTAGTATGGTAGATGTTGGGAGTTGAGTGATGACCTATATTGGGTGATAAGTATTAGTCTAGGGCTTGGATACATGACTCTATCCTACACATTAAGAACAAATTATGTACTGGATTAGGATAGAGTAGCTCAACAATGATTGAAGGTGATGATATTAGGTGGCGATCGAGGATGGAAATAGAGCATATTGTGTATTTTTTTATTTGGGTCATATTGGTGGAAAATTATTTAATGTATGAATATATGCATCCACATGGTTTATTAATATAAAATTATGAATTTTTTTCATATGAGAATACCACTTAATGTGAGATATATATATATATGTGTGTGTGTGTGTTGACTGTTTTCATGCACAACTATGAATGGTTTGGATCACACCATGATACTATATCAATATGGAAGAACTAGATGTTTCAAGGTTGTGTAGGTATCTCCCCTAAACATGATACAAATAAACATCACTATTATTTGGTTTAAAAGACAACGCACCATTGTTGGAGGGGTTTTATTATAAAATCATGGAATTTCTTTATTAAACAATTAATTTAATTATATTTAACATTTATTCTAAAAATCATTCAGTATAAATCAAATGAAATAAGCTAAGAAACTAGATCAACAACAATCGCTGTGAGTTTTCACAGACATCGCACCTCCATTTGAGGGGTTTTATTATAAAAACATGAATTTATTTATCAAATGAAACAATTATATTAAAGAAAATTTATTCAACATATTCAATTCAATATAACTAATCAGAATTAATAAAGAAGAAAAATTTAATTTAAAACATTCTTAAATTAAGGAGGCTAAGAGATGAACCCTACCTCAAGGTGGAACCAAACCATCCACTTCACCTCTTGGAGCATTCTAACTAAAAGTTGTTCCTCCCCCTCTGGGTATAAGCACTGTCACACACATGTAAAGACACATAGCCCCTATGCACACACCCACATGGACATGATCATGTGAAAGGGGATCCTTTAACATATGCTTATATGCATATACCAGTCTCCACTCGCATGTATATGTATGAATTTATATATATATATTGGCACACCTAGACTCATAAGTTCATAATCACTGACATGGGTGACTATACACGTAACAGGGGAACCCACATACATATACTTCCTTACCTATGAACACGCAAGTGAGTCTCCCTTTACATGGAGACTCGAAACCAATGAGCAGGCATCAACACACAACAAAAAGGATATTAGGAACCTTAAAACACATAAAGGACACTACATAACCAGTTCGAAACCAACCAATGGTGTTAAATCCTTACCTAGATTGGAAATAGAGAACCAAATCCACCTAAACCAACATGAAACGATCCAACACCCTACCAAAAAATTAATATGGAGTCAAAAACACTGAAACCCCAATATGCATGAGGTGCGAGACAAGTAGTAACCAAAGAAGGTTACCTCCGATCAAAGTTGGTGGACTGAATCAATCTAAACCCCTTATGTCCCCCTTTACAGAATATAACTACCCTCTATCCATAGAAAGCAGTAAAAGAACTATGTGATCAATGAAATAAATAAAATAAAATAAAAACTAAACTAAAATATACCTATCTCATGTGACTATACACATCACCGCACAACATATAAGAACCACAAATCCCCATGGATCAAATCATGTTCCTGCAAGAACGGGGGAAACAGATCCATGTTTCAAAATAATAATATCAAATAGTAAATTCATGTTAATTAACAATTACTCTTCCTATTAATGGTATATAATCATTTTGGCTCGAGTTTCAGGTTAGTTTTATTTTGTTCGATACAATTTTGTTTGGGACATTTCCATTATATTTATTTTGTCTTGTTATTGTTTATATTATCTTAGACAATTTAATTCATTTGGGTTCTAGTCAATCACGGAACTAATAATAATCAGTCAATACATATTAATTATTACATCCATTGGTTACATATCTCAAGTAAAAACTACATAGAAATGAATGATATCATATAAGGAAAATCATAAGAGGGACGAAATGTAAAGTAGTCTTATTCATGCAATTCATACCTTATGTATCTTTGGCATGGGCACATAAATCACCAAAAGCCCCAATTAAATTGAGCCAAACAAAGAGGGCATAATAAACCAACCTCAAATGGTGGAAAATGGTGGAAAATGAACCAATATGATCCAAAATTATTTTCTTTCAGCAGCGGATGCCAAATCGTGTCAGGTGGACCCGAAAAAACCATGATACACTCTAGAAACGAGGATCAAAGTTAGATAAATGGAAATTATAGAATCATAGATCAGTAGTATAAATTCATTGTGAAGATTAAGGATTTTTTACTACAACCCCATACACACCCCCACCCTACCCCCACCCCCTTGACAGCCCCTCAACCCCCAAGATAGCCCCTCTAGACACCACCTGGACACCCCCACCCCCCTGGACACCTCCACCCCATGGACACCCCCACCCCCCTCCCAAATCCATTGGACACCCCCCCTCGACACCCCTACCACCTTGGACAGCCCCCCCCCCCCCAACCCCCTTGACATCCCCCCACTCCCCTTGGACACCACACCACCCTCGTGGAAACCCCCACCCCTGGAGACCACCCATTCCTTGGACACCCCGACCCCCTAGACACCCCCTCCACCCCCCCCCCCCCCAGGACACCACCCTACCCTCATAGACACCCCTCTACCCCCCCCCCCCGGACACCCCCACCCCTAGAGACAGCCCCCCACCCCGGGATAGCCCCCCACCCCTGGACACCACCCCACCCCCTAGACACCCCCCACCCATCCCCTAGACACCCCCACCCCCTGGACACCCCTACCCCCTGGACACCTCCCCACCCCCTGGACACCCCCACCCCCTGTAAACCCTCACCTCACCCCCTACCCCCTTGGACATAACCCCCCCCCCCCCATCCCTTGACAGCCACCCCCCTGGACACCCCCACCCCCATGGATATCCCCCCACCCCCTGGATAGCCCACACCCCCTGGACACCCCCTCAGAATGAGGCATATGTTAATGAAAATAGTAGTCCAGGAAGGGAGACAATCATCATTGGGTTTTAGTATTAAAAAAATTAGAAAGACACTCCCAAGTGGACATTGATGGGAGACGATCATCATTGGGTTTTAGTATAGAGAATATTCTTTATTCTGGTAAAAAAGGATACTTCATAGACTATTTAAAAATTTTTGAGGGTGTGACTTGATGATAAAGGATGTTTTTTTCGGTTCCCACTTACCCTTAAAGTGGATTTTCAATAAAAAATTTATTATGGATAGACGATTTAAAAATATAAATAAAGATCTAAAAAGTTTATGATTGAAAATTTCAACTGAAAATGGAAACCATACAAGAAAGTGATAGTAGAACTGGATTAGTAGTTGACATTTTTGAAGAAGATCCTAAGAGATTTCCTAAGGAAAATCAAAAGTAGTTGAAGATGTTTTTTGAAGGTGTAATTATATTGGTCCTGGAGCTATCATATGTAAGACTTTGATTCCTATTCAAAATCATTTGATTAGTGGTAAGGGAAAATGGGCCAATGTTATCATGTTCTAAATCAGTAGATACAAATGGATCCACACCTATGAAGAAGTTTTAACATGATAAGAAAGAATATTTTATCCATTAGTTTGATGAGTTATATAATGATAAACCAAAAAAACAGAAAAGAATTAGAGTTCTCTAATTTATCAATTGAGTATGAAATTTTCAAACAATAATAAACATGTTAATGAAGTGAAAACCATGTTTAATCAATATAAACATGTTTAGAATGTGATAAATAAGAAAGAGAAAACAAAATCAAACACTTTTGAGCTACAAAAAAAGTGGTCCTGTAGAAAAAAGCCTCAGTCAGTGTTATAACTTAGATGTTTATAACCCACCTTATTACCATACTTATTGATATAAAACAAAACTCAAATAGAAATTTCACATAACACGCACTTCACATATATATTTCTTTTCAAGGAAAATAATTTTTCAAAATTAATCCATCATATAGTGGTTTTTATTCCATTGAAAAATCAACATAGAGAAAATATGAAAATACATTCTTGTTAATCACATCTCTAAAAAAGTTTCAACACATTTCCCATGAGTTAATGCCATATTTATAGAAAAATTTTCATCTAGATAACAGTTTAAAATTTAATAAAATATGGTTAATCATTCAACTGTATGTGAATCCAAAAAGAATAACACATTTATCCATAAACCAATTTCCCTTCACATGTATCATGTTCGTTTTAAAATAGTATGCATTAGATAAAATTTTCATTTGGAAATTTTAACACTCCATTCACATGAAAAATCAATCCACAAAGCATCAATGGTATGAATAATTCTACACATAAATTTTTCTTAACATTTTTATGAGCTCCAAATGATTTCACATAGAATATGATATTCTTTATGAAACTAGAAACACATCATATATTGTTCACCTAAATCGCAATGAATTAATGTTCTCATGGTATCTTTTATGTGAAATTCAAATGATTTATATCTAAAAACACTAAAATGATAACTATTTTTATGTTTTGAGAAAACCAAAATCAATCATATATCACCGATAAATGAAACAATATGAAATGATACAAATTGAATCAAAAAAACTCAAACTAAACAATGAATCAATTAACCATACCATAAGAAAAATTGGGACTTGATTCCAAAGAATACTAGAATCATAAAAACATAGAAGGGGATGATCAACCAAAGGGGATCCTTGACCTAAGTTGGATGCCCGAATAGAGGGGATTCTAGACCTTCTTGACCTAGGGGGATTCACGTCGGGTGAGTGAAACCTCAACTTTGGGGGGATTCACGTCGGGTGAGGGAAAGCTGACCTAGGGGGTGTGCGACCTTGGAGGGGGTGCTCGACTAGAGGAGGAAGAATAGGGGGATGCGTGAGCAAGAACGAGTGGTGAGTGGAGAGTGGGGAGCGGTGAGTAGTGAGCGGCGATCGGTGAGGGTGAGTTGGAATGGGAGGAGGGGAGAACGAGGGGGATGAGAGTGGTGGTGAGGGGGAGTTGGGATGGGAGCAGTGGTGAGGGGGAGTCGGGTTGTAGAGGAGCGGTGTTGTAGCGATGGAGAAGTAGGGTGTGACATGATGGGAAGTGGGGTCGAGATGAGAAGAGGTTCATGAGTGGTGGTATTTTAGGTAGGTTTCTCCCAACGGTTCATAAGAACCGTTGGGTATTGATGTGGTTTTTTTTCAACTTTTCACTAAAAATGTTGGTAAAACCAACTTATATTAATTTATACCAATAGTTTCATAAAACTGTTGGTATAGGTTTTTTATTCCAATGGTTTTTCCAATTTTTTAGGAAAGAACTGTTTGTATAGGTGGGATTTCCACCAAATGGGAATGTACTAATTGAAAAATAATCTCCTAAACTCATCCAAACCCAATGAGTCAATTTCTTTCCATTACCTAATATTATTGGAAAGAGTATACCACTGATCTCTTTCACCTTCCAAATGATAAAAATATATTATAAAATTTTTCATATTTTGAACATTGGATAATAAAAAATATATTTTTAGTGGGACATATCCATTTCTCAATAATTAGTGGATTAATAGACCCACTAAAAGAAGGTGGATGTTTCATCATAAAGGTTACAAAAGTACATTGTTCCTTAATTTTAATATTTATAATCTCAGTATGATTAATGGATTGAAATTTTTTTTAATAATAATAATAATAATTTTCGTTTGAGTTCCCATTACATTCATTTTCATAGGGTGAAAATCCCTTCATTCTCCGTCACATTAATCTTTAACATGGTTCCTTCTAGTTATAAACATTAATGAAAACAATAAAATATAGTATGATCAATAATTATCATAGGGGGAAATAATATAATCATGAAAATAATTTTAGGATATCTAAGTCATGAAAAATTATTTAAAATATACAATACTTCTAGATTAACCTAGGTTATAAGTGATCATTATCTATTAAAATGCATCATAATACCTCTTAATGAAAATATTAATTAAAAAATAAGATCCATCTAGTGTGTAAAACTAAGAGTGTAATAAGAACATATTAATTATGAACAATAGTGATGGATGAGATATACTTGACCAAATATTTCAAGGAAAGAACCCTAAAAGCATCTATGGGAAAACAATGTCCACTTTTAGTATTGAGAAATGAATTTTTTTAACCTAGTCCATCACCTCCTTGTTTTAATGAAACTGAATAAAGTTTTTTATTTCTCTAACAAAATTAATTATTTATGATATTAATCACTTTTTAGACAAACTGATAAATTTGGCTAAGTCTTTAACCTTCTATGACAACTTTCCCCATGTGCAATGTACCTACCATGGGATGGAATTTAAATGGCCATGAAGGTCAAGATATTTTATGGAACCTACCACACATTGTAATACAACTGACCACATGTGAAATCAACTAAACATGAATTAGATGATAACCTTATTTCCATATCATTAGTCGAACATGTTTTGGATTTTAATTTATTTCATGTGCTCTGAACCTACTACATGAAAAATCAAGCTATTATGATAACCCATAATTTAATAAAATTTAATTCATGTTTTATAATATTCTGATGCACTTAATAAAACACCATAAGTTCAGGAGACCTAGTTTATTTGAGTCATTTTGTACATATAATAAAAAAAATTAAATATAAAATATGAAAACATTATTTAAAAACTCCATTACATGTTCATATATTCCATGGATCTTGTAAAACAGCACGCGATAACCTAGGGACATATATAAGAAAAGGGTGGGAAATAAATACGTTTAATGTTATTATCAAAGAATAACATGATGAAATTAGTACAAGAAAGTAAAGGGACCTATCATTATGACATAAAAGGTATGAGAATAAAAATATTTTATAATGAGGCATAATATAACATGATAAAATCAAGGAAATATTGGAATGTGGAAACAACAGAAAACATGACATCATAAAAATAATTCTAGGATATCATCCATGAAAACATAATGTAGTGTGTTTAAGTTAACCATTGGTTAATCATACTAGGAATCTAATGAAATAAAAACATTACCCAATTCATTAGAGGTCTATATAATTTCGGGTCGACCCATCACATTCTTATCATGTACCGGTAAAAGCTCTCCTCATAGATCATTTAATCTAGAAACATATTTCATCACATTTTATAAAACAAATAAGGAGTTTTGGATTTATAAAGGAATTTCCCAATTAATTAATGATAGATACATCTTGTTGAATACCCTTGAGTATAAATGAGTTTGGTTATTCACAATATAAAACATTATCATAGAAAATCACGGGATAAATTCAACAACATAATGAGGGTATCTGAAGACTCATAGAATGTTTAAATTAGAGTGAAATGGGTCTATCATAACTTTTTTATCATAATTAATTTATTTGGTATTTCAAAAACATATCCCAATAAAAAAAATTGGAAATAAAAACGCATAACATAATGAAGGTTCTTGAATAAAGAGGAGAAGGATAGGATCCAATACCTTGAGAGAGAACTTATAAAATATTTTGAGGAGCTTCTTAATAGTATGGGAGAACCTTGGAAGGGATCTAGAGAGTTAATTGTACAGTAAATTCATGCTCAAAATATTTTTGGGTTGAGATTAATTAGTGGTTTGATGGGTTCATATAACAAAAGATAGGTGAATTATTTATTAATTTCAAAACATAGGTTTTGGAATCTATATGATATAGTAACCAAAACCATGAAATTTCCCATTATTTTAGACCAGGTTTTATACCATATAAGACTTTTTTCATTATTTTTTATGTCTAATAATCGAACACATTAAAATAATCCTCCAGTTATTGTGTAAGTATGTCATATTTATAAATAATTTATTTTAAAACCATAAAATATAATATAGGTTTTTAGGATTCATTAAGGATTTATAAAATTAAAAAAAATAACATCATTGACACAAAAATTTAAATTAAAAATATATATTTAGTTTTTTATACCTTTTATGGAATATATTTCATCATTTTTTGGTTTATTATAATTTCATATTACCCACCATATAATTATACTATATTTAATTTTTACCCAAAAATTAAAATTTCTCAGAAAAGTATTAAAAATACATCATTGGTTAATTTCAATGTGTTGATTTGAAAAAAGTAATATTTATTTTATCAATATAAATCATTAAATATTAGAATATTTACTTTTAAATAAAAAATTCCCATATACTAAAAAATAATAGTTTTATACAATGATAGTTTTCTAACCCTTGAAAATTTATTTTTTATTTTGAAAAAATATATTAAAATTTATATTTAATAAATATTATTTTATATTAATATTTTAATAGAATACAATTTATTCAAAAAATCTTGAATTTTTCAAAATGAGTTTCATTATATAATCAATAAATTCCCCAAAGATAAAATTTATATTTCATCGTATCAAAATAAATTTTCTATCAAAATACGTTTTCATTCATTTTAAATGTAATAATTAAAAAGAAATAATTATAATAATTATTTATTGAAATGAGGATACAAATATTCATATTGTTAGGGTATAGATACAAATATCTTTATTAGCCATATATTTTTATAAGGGTAAGGTGTGGGATAATGATATTTTCTTGGGGTGGCTTGGAGAATGTGGTTTGGGTTGTGATCTCATTAAGATTGAACTAATCCCATAAATAGTTTCATTCATTCTTTATTTTAATATTACATTATTCATGGTCAAGGTAAAATCCTAGTGATTCTATCTCTCCCAAAATCTATGATAAATGGGCTTTATAGGGTATGATCCTACTAGTGGAGGTCATTACGTAATTTTTCGGAATGAATTTTACTATATCATAACCCTTAATATATACTAATAATATGCTCAATATATATTGAATATACTATAAATTGTTATTATTATTAATGGTATTTTAAATCTAATAGGATATAAATTATAATGGTAAAAAATAACCAAATTAGTGCATGTTTTTTCTATAAGTTCATTTCTTAATAAGGTATTTACTCATTTAAAAGGGGAATTTCATTTATAATGATTTGTTCGTTACATTATTCACCCATTCATAATTTTTTCCATTCAATATTTCCTTTGATGCACTAACATAGATTAGGGTACATGTGTTTCTTTACCTCTTCCAGTTACCATGTCTCTTCCTAAAACTTGTGGTTCTACCACAAATCATTGACCAGGTGAGTTGTCTTGTTTCTAAGAAAAGTATCTCTATGATATAAGATGTTCATTAGTTTCTCCTCATATGAAAGATCATTCTCTAATGGTACCACAATTGGATTTAGTATATGTGAAGGGTTTTCAATTCACTTATTCATGTGGGGTACTGGGAACACATCATATACATGAGATAGTATAAGTGGGTGTGGTAGTCGATTAGCCACCACTCTGATGCAATGTAGGATCTCAAAGAGGTATATGTGTCTAGGAATAATAATTCCCTACATCCCAACCCTCATCACCTTATTCCTTGTTGATATAAAAAGGAACACTTTTTTCTCTATCCATAAACTCTAGGTATCATTAATGATTTTCTAAAAATCTTTTCTGTTGACATTCTGTGGATTTCATATAAAACTGGATGGTTTGAACCTTAAATTCCATATATTGGATAAGATTAGATCATACCATCTTCCACTCTCCAAATTCATCCCATCATATTTAAGTCTTGTACCTCTTCCTATATAGAGTCTCATAAGGTGATGTTAGAATTATAGAATAGAAACTATTATTATACGAGAACTCCACTAGGGGAAGGTAATGATCAAAAAATCCTTATAAATCAATTGAAAATGATCATAGAAAATCATACAGAGTTTTTATGGTCTTATTAGATTGACAATCCAATTGAGGGTGATAAGTAGTAATGAAACACAGCTCTATTTCCAATGCATGATGAAGGCCTCTCTAGAACATTGTGATAAACCTCAAATATCTATCATATAAAATAGTGAGTATAAATCCATGAACTATTACCACATCTCTTATGTATATATTTCAAATTTATTAGGAGAGAAATCTTCCTTGGTATTAATGAAATGTTCTTAATTTATAGTGTGATCAACTACCTCCTAAATGGAATTATTATGTTCAGTAGTCTTGGGGGTCCTATGAAAAAATATATGGTTAATTTTTCCATTTATATAATGGTATGGGAAATGGTTGTATCATACCTAGACTTTTGTTTTCCAATCTTTTCTTGTTTATATACCAATAGTCATCATAAAAATTCTACAATATCCCTCTTCATGTTATCCCACAATAATTTTTGAATTAAATATATATACATTTTTGTTCTACATAGATGAATAGTGAAGGATGAGCTATAAATATCATCAATAAGTTTCTTATTTAGTTATGGATTTTATTAGACGCATATCTGAGTTCCAACCCTTATAAATCCCCCTTCAGAAATGTTGAACTTTGGAATATTTTGTACATTTTTTGTAGCACCTCATTATCTTTCTTGGGATTATTGATCCTCTAAATAATGGATGGTTGAGATGTTAATTAAGAAAGGTTGGATAGATGTCCTTTCTATTCACATATCTATCCTGTTTTATAATAATATTGGATCCATTTCAATCCATGTCATGGATAAGGTTTTATGATCCTTTCTAGTCAAAGAATAGTCCACTTTAATTTCCTTCACAATATGATAATGGATTGCAAAATCATGACCCTTGAACATATTTATCCACCTTAGTTGGTTCATATTAAGCTTATTTTGTGTGAATATATATTTCAGGATTTTATGATCCATATATATGTCACACTTATCCCCATATAGATAATGTCACCAAATCATGGATGTGAAGATCACTGTATCCAATTATAGATCATATTTTCGATATTTCGACTCTTTGATCTTTAATTGGTGATTGGAAAAGGCTGTTACTTTTTATTCTTACATGAGTACACAACACATTACCTTTATGGATTCATAACTCTAGATCAGAAATCCTTCCTCAGTGGTGGGTAATATGAGTACTAGTGTATTGGTTATCCTGTTAGTAAAATCATTAAATATATCTTTGAATTAATTATTTCATAAAAACATGACACCCTTTAGAGTTATATTTGCTACTAGGTTGTACAATCATGAGATGTTTCAAAGAAATATATGATATTACCTACTCAGTCCAAGGAAGTACCATATTTCCATGATAGATGATGATCTTATACATACTTCAGTCATATTATTTTGTGAAGGATATAAAAATATTCACTTATTAGTGATAACATACCACTGTAATATTACTTTCTCCATCCAAAACTCACATTTACTATACTTCACAAATAAATTTTCCTTCCTCAAAATTTTTAGTACAACATTCAAATAATATATTCCTTATTTATTTTGGATTATATAATAATATAATATATATATACTACCACACATATCTTGACATAATCATTAAATTCATTATTCATTAATTCTATGAAGACTTTTTTAGTATAGTGGTTAAAAAAGGAATAACTATGAACACATGGTTCTCGTACCTTGTGTGAAAATAAGTAGTGGGGATATACTACTTATTCATCATTATATGATATTATCATTCATAAATATCCACCTTAATAAAGTATTTATCTCCATATAGCTGATAAAAAATCATCAAACCATGGAATAGAATAGTTTTTATTAATAATGATCTTGTTGAGATCACTGTAATTAATGTAAACGGATATCAAACCATCCTCATTCTTGATGAAGATCACCAGTGCACCCAATAGTGAAGCACATGTTAATAAAAACCATTTATCTATATTATTTTATAACCACTTGTTGAGTTCCATAAGTTCAATAGTGTCCATTATATATTCATACATGGATATTAATAATGATTTGGGTATGAAAATATTTGGGAAGTAGATTAGTGAAATCCTTTATAATGGGAATCTAATCAATAATGGTATTTTCTTTAGTCTCAATAATTTCAGTTAGATATGCTTAATTTCAAGGTAATAATATCCAATCTTGAAATTTTGGTACCGAAGAAGATTCATCCTCGCCCTATCACTTATATAGAATCGAAGGATGATTTATGATACAGAGGTTGATTTCATTTTCTCATAAAATTATATTATCTATATACAATGAAAGAAAATCCATTCACACAATTGCATTGAATTTTTTTCAAGGGAGAATCTCAAGGTTTTCTTGGAAACTAATCCCACAAATTTTGATATAGAATGAGTTATATTCTTCAGATGCAATAATTTAACCATTAACCATCTTCACTAATAACTCGAATTCCTTGTTTTAAGTGGTGTTTAAATAGTTCTCCAAAACTTGTTTGATATGAAATAATTAATAAAATAAGTATAAAAAAGTTTTTTCAATATTCTTGAATGAAAAATCAGTTCACCTATCACAAATATTGTGTGGGGATCCTCCTCAACATTTTTTATTTCATAATATTTTCCTTTCTATCTAGGCCTTGGAGGTTTTTGGAATCAGTTATCATAGAAAACTCATAATATTTCTCTTTATATCTAGGACTTCGAGGTTGTTGGCATCAGTTATAATAGAAAACCCTTGGCTTAGTACATTGATTTACATAGTTTCCTTTCTACTTTTAGTTGAAACATTGGATAATAGGCTAAAGGCTGACTACAAAATTCATTTCTTCAATCAAATTCGAGGGTTTATCCTATCATAAATTACTAGATAGGTGCTCTTCCTACACATGAAGAATTTCCTTGTATATATAAGGAAATTTTAAGGATTCTTCTTCCCAAAACATTGAAAAGTGGGGTCTTATAAATTCTTTATCCCATGATATTTCTCCATCACACCATAAGAATTAAATTCCATTTTCCACTTACTATCCCTATATCTGTGAGACCCTTGAGATTAACTAATCTACATTTCAACTTTCGGTCACATCATATAATTTTTAAATAACTTTAAAAGTCTCAAATTGACATATGTTTTCATATACCCATCCTTAGCACAATAATTCATTCGACGTTTCCCCATACGCCTCGATGGATTCATCATCATTTTTCTTAAATCTAAAGAAATACATCCCCATTTTTTGTCTGGGAGTGTGAGGAAAATATTTTTCCAAAAACATTTTCAATAATTTAATCCAATCAATTGTTTCTATCTCCTCTTGAAGATTTTTATTTTTAACCATCATCCAATATTGATCAGCTTCTCCCTATATTTGAAAAATTACTAGCACAACCCTCTATTAATCATGTTTTTAATAATAAAGAAGATCTTTTTAGTGGAGTTGATCCATTGATGCAACAATTTAACCATTTACCATCTTCACTTATAACACAAATTCCTTGTTTTTAGGTGGAGATTGATTAGTTCTCCTAAACTTTTCTGATATGAAATAATTCATATAACAAAAATAAAAAAGCTTTTTCAATATTCATGAAGGAAAAATCAGTGCACCTATCACTAATATGGTGTGGTGATCCTCCTCAGAAGTTGTTTTTTCATAATATTTTCCTTTATATATTGGCCTTGGGGGATATTGGCATCAGTTATCATAGAAAACCCTTGTCTTAGTACATTGATTTAAATAGTGTTTTTGTTCCTTATAGTTGACACATTGGATAATAGGATAAAGGTTGACTGCAACATTCATTTCTTAAATCTAATTTGAGTGTTTATCCCATCAAGAATCACTAGATAGGTGCTCTTCCAACACCTCAAGAAATACCTTATACCTATTAAAAAAATTTAAGGATTCTTCTTCCCAAAAAATTGAAAAATGGGTTCTTGGAATTTCTTTATCCCATGATATTTCTCCATCACACCATAAGAATTAAATTCCATTTTCCACTTACTACCCCTATAACTATGATACCATTGAGATTAACTAATATCCATTTCATCTTTGGGTCACATCATATAATTTTCCCATAACTGTCAAAGTCTCAAATTGAAAAATGTTTTCATATACCCATCCTTATCACACCAATTCATGCAATTTTTCCTCATACACCTTGATAGATTCATTATCCTTTTTCTTGAAGATAAAGAAATCCCTCCCGATTTTATATCGGGGAGTGTGAGGAAAAAAAATTTCCAAAAATTTTTTCTAGAATTCCATCAACTCTATTTTTTCTATCTCCTCATCAAGATTTTTATTTTTAAACAACATCCAATATTGATCAGCTTCTCGCTCCATTTGAAAAATTTCTAGCACAATCCTTTATTAATCATTTTTTAATGATAAAGAAGATCTTTTTAGTGGATTTGATCCATTGATCGACAATTAATGGATAATAATAATTACTAAAATTCTGAGGGATTTGTCACATAAAAGCCTCCATTACAACTTACATTTTCTTAGGGGTATTTTTGAGTTCCTATTTATTTATGATTATATTAAAAATAGTGTAAAATGAGAAACTATTTTCATTAATGTTTTATTCATTCTCTCATCGGTCTGGGAATCTCCTTTGGACAGTCATCACATGTCCCCTCACATCGATTGTTGGTTCAATTTCTCTTATTTCCAACCATTAAATATAATAAATTAAAAATTAGGAATTAGTATTTTTAAACTAATAAACACATAAATTTAAAACCATAAACATTAAAGGTATAACTCGTAATTGATATATTTTCCTATACCAATTAATTTCTAGTTTTAATTCTATATTTTTTCATGATCTATTTGATAATATAAAATTGTATTGAAATTATATTCCCTTCATAATGGTTCATAAGGATCTTTTGAATTTACCGAACCATATACCTTAGGACTGTAAAAATATATGTGTAGTAAGACCCATTTTCATGCAAAAGGCGATGATTGAGTCCCTCTCAATGTTCCCTTTTTGAGTTTATTACCCCTGGGCACATCTATGATAAATCCACATTAACTTTTAGTATCTATATCGGGATGTATTTGATTATAAACCAATTACATTATAATTTTAAAAATTTAGGATTTATTCCCTATGTTTAGTCTTATGAATAAGGCTTTCACTAGATATTTTTAATCCTAATCCCAAAAATAACTATACTTTTCTTTCATACCAACTATAACAACCCATAATTTAATACACTTTAATTAATGATTCATTACAGAAAAATACACATAACACAAACCTAAATGATCATGAGTCCTTGTGTATTTGGGTAATTAGGTACATGACATAAAAATTAAAAAATAAAATGTAAAAACATTATTTTAAAACTCTATAATGCGTATATATTCCATTTATCTTTTAAAACTACCTGAGATATTCTAGGGACGTACATAAGAAAGAGCTGATATATAAATCCTAGTAAGGTAATAATCAAATAATAACATTATTAAAGTATTAAAAGTGAGTTAACTATCATATAAAGAACAAATAAAAGGGTTGAGAATCATAATTTTGAAAAATGAGGCATGGTATAACATGAAAACTTCAAGGAAACATAGGAAAGTGGAAACAACATAATACATGACATAAAAATCATATGTCGAGGTTAACCACCAAGAAAAAATAACATAATGTGGTTAGGATATCCTCCCATGAACCATACATGGAATATCATGAGATAAAAACATTACCCAATGCATTGAAGGGCCATATAATTTTGGGCCCACCCATCACATTCATATCTTGTATAGGAATAAGTGTGCCACATATATGAAATTATATAGGATTATATTTAATAATATTAAATAACATTAAAAATTAATTTAGGATTATTTTTTGAAATTACCTACTAAAATATGGTTAGATACATTTAGTTTAATACCCTTGAGTGGAAATGGGGATGGTTATTCAAAATACAAAACTTTAGCATGGAAAATCACAACATAATTTCAGCAGCATAATGGGGGTACATGAATATTAATGTAAGGTTAAATGAGAGTCAAATATATCTCCCATGACTTGGGAATCATAAGTAAAGTAATATGTATGTTTAAAAACATCTGATTAGATGAAAAATTTGGAATCAAATAAAATAATATAAAGAAGCATCTCGAATAAAGAGGAGAAGGAGGGGATATCTTACCTTGAGAGGGGGATTCTAAAATATTGAGAAGAGATTAATAAGAGCTTGGGATAACTTGTTAAGGGTTATGTAGAGGTAATTTAAGATTAAATTAATTCTCTGAGGGTTTACAATGAAGTGTAATGGGTGTTTGGGGGGTTTTATAGGAAAAAGAGATGAATTCTTTATTAATTTAAAATCCAAGTTTTTGGACTCTATATGATAAAGTTATAAAAAATAAACCATCCCATGGTTTCTTCCAATAGTTTTATTTTAATATAATTTATTTCATTATTTTAGAAGTCTAATAATATAAATAATTAAAATAATTCCCTTTCTGGTGCGTATGTTAGTAATGTTTATAAAGAATTCCAATTAAAACCATAAAATATAATATGGGTTTTAAAGGATCCCTAATGGATTTATAAAATTAATAAAATAACATAAAAACATTATTTTAAAGAGTAAATATATATTTGGACTTTTATACCTTTTATGGAATATATTAAATCACGTTTGGGTCATTATGATGTCATATAACAAACAGTATAATTATATCATATTTAATTTTTACCCAAAATTCAATTGTAATAGAAAATCGTGAAAAATTCACCACTGGATAATTTTTATGGGATTATATCAATAATAATTATTAATTTATCAAAATAATTCAATATATTTTTGAATTTACAGTCTAAAATAAATAATTCTTATTTATTTAAAATACTAGTTTTTTTACAATAAACGTTTTTTGGCACATAAAAAATTAAATTTGACTTAAAATAATTGTATTATATTCAATATTAAATAAATATTATTTAATAATGTTACTTTATTAAGATTAAATTTATTTCAAAAAATATTGAATTTATCAAAATCTGTTTCTTGATTGTAACTATATATTTCTCAAAAATAAAATTTCTTTTTCATTGTATAAAAATGTAATTTTTATCAAACTCATTATTTAATCATTTAAAAATTAATAATAAAAAGGGAATAAATATAATAATTGTTTAATTTGAATATATAATATGAAAATTATAATAGTTGGGGTCTAGACACATAACTATTTATTAATCTAGTGAATGCCCTGTTGGTAAGGTGTGTACTGATGAGATTTTCTTGGGGTGGTTCGACGAACATGGTTTGGGTCACGATATCAGTGAGCTTCAAAATATCTCATAAAAACAAATTCATGATTTAGTTATTTATTCTCATATTTTTCTTCATCTAGGGTAAATCGGAGTGATTCTATCTTCCTTGAAATATCTGATAAATAGGTTTCCTAGAGCATGACCCTACTAGTCGAGACCATCATTTCTTTTTTCTGTATTAATTGGACATTATCATAACCCAAAATATATACTAATAATATGACCAATTTATTATATCTGTACTATCAATAGTAATGATTATCAATGTCCATTTAAATCAAATAGGATATAACTTATAATATAAAAAAATAACCACTGTAGGGATAGTGTTTTACATAACCTCATTTATTATTAAGGAATGTATTCATTTAAAATTGTAATTTAATTTATAAATTTTTGGTTCATTACACTTCCATGTGATATGTGAGTAAAAAATATCTATGTATTACACTAACCATGTTTTTGTATTATAGTGACCACATGAATACATGAACCTACCATAGGAACAATTGAAGTTACCATGTGAAGCAATGAAACTCCCCAATAAAAGAATCTATCATGTGATGTTGTGAAGCTACAATGTTAAGAGATAAACCAATTACATGTATAAAAGTATTGGCCACAACATAAATTGAATTCACCATGCCATGTAACCATGCTAAAAACTATGAACCAAAATTAACCTTTCATTTAAGTAAAGACAAGTGACCATTTCTAATTTAATATATGGAGTATTTATAAAGTATATAATGGATATATTTAAGAGAATTAATTGTAGAGTTAGTGAAATTAAAACTAAAATGAATTTACTTTAATAAATTCTTTGACATGGAGTTCTATTTAATAATAAGATCTACATATGGGAAAATACAATATATAAAATATAGAATAATAGTGTTGCTGAATACACACTTATATATTAGAGAAGTCAAAAAAGGAAAGTAATAGAGAGGACTTACGTATAAAATTCCATGTCACTCTATTTTTTAGACCTCTCTATGGATAATTAATTGAATAATTTCAAAGATTGATTCAAATATATATGATCTACCTAATATGGTCATAATGAGCCACATATAAATTCTAACATTCTCTTAGGTTCTCTGTCTATTCTATTTTTTTATTTGTTTCTATTATACTATATTTATTCTCAAATACATACTCTGTTAGTATAAATTATAGGGCTAGATACTCTCTTTCATTTATTATTATTTGTACTCCCATGAAGAACTGTGGAAGATGTTGTGTAGCCTATATTGCCTCGTTGTAGTTGATATTATTTCATTATCCCATGAAGAAATATGGAAGAGGATCTATGTTTCTTATACATCCTTGTGATATTTTGTTTATGTAAAAACCAATAATGTTTTTTGATCAGTTTTTTTATTTTATAAAATTATTGACATTGGGTGATTTTAAAGTGGATAGGATTAAGCCTCAGCTTAAGACATAACCTCTTATATTTATTCTACTATGTTTTTCATGTTTTCATTATTATGTTTTAGAACAAAATAGTAACTATTTTAAAAATTATAAAAAAACATTAATTGGATAGTTAACATTAACATGTGTTTTTATGTGGTTGTAAAACAATTAAATCTATTTCAAAAGTTAAAAGATTTTTTAAACTTTCTTTAACTAAGTTGTGATCAAACAGTTGATAATATTTTTTACTAATAAAATTATATATTTATAATATTTTGTATAACTTTTAATTTTTACTAAAAGGGTGGATTTAGTTTTGAATCAATTTTAATTAGAAAATAAATTCATCCCTAACCTCTTGTGTAGTCCACTTCAAAAAAATTGGTAATAGTGGTCTTTAAATTACTTTTATCTATGGTTTATTTATTTCCAAAAGATAAAAAATTTATATTATTTATATATTTATGTATTAATGGATAATAATAAACAATAGGGAACTACCACTAACTAGCCTTCTTCTTTTAAAAAGAACTATTTATTCTCTATTGAAGATCATAATGAAAATCCATATAGAGAGTATGGGATTATATAACTAGATCATAATCGAGGAAAAATATAAAAACCCAAAGTTTTTAGAGATCAATAGATATATTACACTATGTATTCTTATGAATGTAACTATAAATCCATGAATTAATTATATTGTTCCTTAATAGAAGATACATTTAGTATAATATCTTTTAGATTAACTACTTCTGAAATCTGAGACACCCATTCTATTTCATAAGAAATAACTTCAAATGTTAAAGTAATGTGATTAGGTACTTATACCATTAAATATTATACATTTAAGATGAAACATGATGAAATAATTTATGACATGTAACTAAGAGTTAATGATATTTTTAATAGAATTCAGGCACATGAGAATTCAATTGAAGATAAAGATCATGCAATGAGAATTCGTAGATGTCTAATTGATTGGTAGAGTAGAACCTCTATTTCTATATCAAAATTATGTAGAAAAAGTAAACTACTAGTAAATAATCTTAT
Source organism: Viscum album (assembly GCA_963277665.1). Classification (NCBI taxonomy): domain Eukaryota; kingdom Viridiplantae; phylum Streptophyta; class Magnoliopsida; order Santalales; family Viscaceae; genus Viscum; species Viscum album. The sequence continues at coordinate 154,377,455 of OY728156.1, read as the reverse complement.
TAGAAAGATTATGATTTATGAAGAAGAACAAAAATTTAATAATGAAGAATAAAATCGACCAAATAGAAATTTATTATATTTTAGGACTTTTGACTTAATGTTTATGGAGAGAATTACATATGATCTTTTCAGTTACGATGAATTACCTTCACATATTGATGAGAAAATGGATCACCAAATCAGATTATTCAAAAAAATTAAAAAAAAGAAAAAATTCCCCAAAAATTGAAACTTTATAGGAATCATTGATATAAAATGTAATTTGAAAAACATGTATTAAATAAGTGATGTAACCTTTTATAAATTTAAAATAAAATGACACACCAAGGATAAATTTCTTATACTAATATATAAGAAATATGTTAGCATAAAGAAAAATATCATGTATGGCTATGAATACCATATATATATCATATGATGATAACTCAAGTGACTCTAACATGAGTATATAAGATAATAATTAATTAACTAATATATGTTTTATGACCAACACAACTGAGGTAATAAATATTATTCTTGTATCTCCTCTTCATATTTTAATTCGTTATATGAAAGAAAAATGATTAAAAAATAAAAATTAATGAATTATTTTATTACTATAATATGTTTTAATAGTATTTAAATTAAATTAAAGATAAATAAAAATTTTAGAAGAAACAATATGCTTTGTCTGTTAATTTTAAATCATTATTTTCGGTAGAGAGAGACAAGAATGCTCATTTGTTAAAAGGAAACATTAAACTCAAAATGATGAATGAAAATCTAAAAAGGGTACATAAATATTTAAAAATTACAATGATAGATTGAATTGGATAATTTGTAAACAAACCACACCCAATTATACCACTTTCATTGCTTACCAGATAAGTCAGAGGAAAATTTTTAGGAAAAAAGTTTTTCTTAGCTCATTCTCAATCAACTCTATAAACGAATATTATTCATATGGGACTAATAAATTTTTTATTTAAAAAATACAAAATTTTGTTTATTTAAATCCATTTAAACATATTTGGATCCCTAAATATTTTATTACTAGATTTTCTAGACCCAATAATGTAAATGTAACAAAATCATTTTTGCTTTTATTTTGTTACAAAAAACATTCTTGAAGTGTAATTGTAAACATTTATTTTATCTAGATAATAGATGTTCTAGAAACATGTTAAGGGGATACTTGATCATTAAGAACATTATCGTGGTTGATTTTATACATTTCAATTTTGGATTCAATTTAATAGGAAGGAAAATTAGACTCGATAAAATTAGTAATTCTAGTATTAATTTGATTTATAACTCTATATTTGTAAATGGGTTAATGTATAATTTGTTTAGAAAATCACAGTTTTGTGATGATGGTAATCGTGTTAAATTTTAAAATAATGATTGATTTTTTTTGTCTAAGAATGATTTAGTTTTTACTTCCTTACATAATTACAATTATTTTTATTTTTATTTAGATTCGTTATTTTCTCACACTACGGAAATAAAGGCGTTTAGCGGTGGTTTAACCGCCGCTAAATAGATTGGCGGTGGTTTTGAAAAACCGCCGCGAAATCGTGCCTCGGGAAACTATTCGCGGCAGTATTTCTTTTATTTCTTTTATTTCTTTTATTTCTTTTATTTCTTTTATTTCTTTTATTTCTTTTATTTCTTTTATTTCTTTTATTTCTCTTATTTCTCTTATTTCTCTTATTTCTCTTATTTCTCTTATTTCTCTTATTTCTCTTATTTCTCTTATTTCTCTTATTTCTCTTATTTCTCTTATTTCTCTTATTTCTCTTATTTCTCTTATTTCTCTTATTTCTCTTATTTCTCTTATTTCTCTTATTTCTCTTATTTCTCTTATTTATTTCGTATTTGTTTTATTTATTTCGTATTTATTTTATTTATTTCGTATTTATTTTATTTATTTCGTATTTAGATTATTAATTTCGTATTTATTTTATTTATTATGTATTTATTTTATTTATTTCATATTTATTTCGTATTTATTTTATTTATTTTATTTATTTCATATTACTTTATTTACTTTATTTATCCATGCATGCACATCTCATTCACATGCCCATTCAGTATAAAGAAATACTGCGTTTGGTGGGATTTGAACCCCTAACCACTTGCTTATTTTCCAAAGACTTTACCATTCCAGCAAACTCGTCATGTGGTTAATAAACAGAATTTAATATACTTATATATATTAATTGAAAAAACAAATAATACATAAATAATAGATATAAACTCAATAATAATAAATAATAAATAATAAATAATAAATAATAAATAATAAACAATAAAAGATAAAAAAAATATTATATATTATATATTACATATTTAATAATAAATAATAAAAAAATAACTAATAAGTAATAAATAATAAGTAATAAATAATAAACAATAAATAATAAATAATAAATAATAAATAATAAATAATAAACAATAAATAATAAACAATAAATAATAAACAATAAATAATAATAAATAATAAATCATAAATAAAAAATAAAAAATAAAAAATAAAAAATAATAAATAATAAATAATAAATAATAAAAAACAAATAACAAATTATAAATAATAAATAATAAATGATAAATAATAAATAACAATAAATAATAAATAATAACTAATAAATAAAAATAAATAATAAATAATAAATAATAAATAATAACTAATAAATAATAAATAATAATAATAAATAATAATAAACAAATAACAAATAACAAATAACAAATAATAAATAATAAATAATAAATAATAAATAATAAATAATAATGAATAATAAATAATAAATAATAATAATAAATAATAATAAATAATAAATAATAAATAATAAATAATATAAATAATAAATAATAAATAATAAATGATAAATAATTAATAATAATAATTAATAATTAATATTTAATAAATTATTAATAACAAAAAAGAATTAATAAATAATAAATAATAAATAACAAATAATAAATATTAAATATTAAATATTAAATATTAAACAATAAATATTAAATATTAAATATTAAATAATAAATAATAAATAATAAATAATAAATAATAATAAATAACAAATAATAATTAATAATTAATAATTAATAATTAACAAATTTATAATAAATAATAAATAATAAATAAGAATAAATAATAAATAATTATCAATTATCAATAATCAATAATCAATAATCTATAATAACTAATAACTAATATATATTGAATAATAAATAATAAATAATAAATAATTAATAATTAATAATTAATAATAATAAATAATAATAAACAAATAATATATAATATATAATATATAATAATAAATAAATAATAATAAATAAATAATAAATAATAACAAATAATAAATAATAATAATAAATAATAATCAATAATCAATAATAAAGTATAAAGAATAAATTATAAATTATAAATAATAAATAATAAATAATAAATAATAAATAATAAATAATAATAAATAATAAATAATAACTAATAATTAATAACTAATAATTAATAATTAATAATTAATTAATAATTAATAATTAATAATTAATAATTAATAATTAATAATTAATAATTAAAAATTAATAATTAATAATTAATAATTAATAATTAATAATTAATAATTAATAATTAATAATTAATAATTAATAATAAATAAATATAAATAATAAATAAATATAAATAATAAATAATAAATAAATAATAAATAATAAATAAATAATAAATAATAAATAATAAATAATAAATAACCACTAACAAATATTATTAATAATAATAATATTTTATTATTAGTAATAATAAATAATAAATAATAAATAATAAAAAAAATATTAAATAAATATAAATATTAAATAATATAAATAATAAATAAATATAAATAATAAATAAATATAAATAAATATAAATATAAATAATAAATAAATATAAATAATATATAATAAATAATAAATAGATATAAATAGTAGATAATAAATAAATATAAATAATAAATATGAAATAAGAAATAAGAAATAAGAAATAACCAGTAACAAATAATAGATAATAAATTAATTAAAGTATATTATAAATAATAAATAATAAATAATAAAGGAAACACATGACAAATTATGAAAAGACGTGATAAGGGATGAAAAATCATGAAAACGCATGAAAATGGATGGAGAAGCATATGAAGAATGAGGCATTGGAAAGAATGAGAACACATGAAAACTCATGACAACTATGGAAAACCCCTTAATAGTTCAACATAATCATCATAATAACCCAGAAACACCCATGGATAAAGATAACAAGTCATGGAAACCCAAATAATCAGTAATAATTGGAGCAACCATTAAAACCCGTCAAAACTGTCATAAAGAGACAAAAATATTGGAATAACATTAACGGAGATAACTTAGGATACGAGAGTCTGTTTTAGATCTGCGACCTGTCAAATCAATGATCCTAAAACGATCTTCGACCTAATAGGTTAAAGAGTCTGAATGGACAGGCGGATCAAAAGTTACGACCATTTATAAAAAGCTGATGGGGAACAGGTGCTAGAAACGAGGCATCGAAAAACAAAACAAACCCGATACCCACTAAAAAGGCCATAACATATGATCCAGGGGTGCATGGGGGCACCTCGACCAGTCAAACTGAAGCTCATGGAACGATCTATGATATGGCAGGTGGAGGAGTCCAAACCGACATGCGGATCGAAAGTTATGTCCATTTGAAGACATGTTCAATGGGACATCGGTGACAGAAATGGGGTTTCAGAGGCCTTCAGAGGGATTTTTGGGGTTAAAAAACACAATGAAATATTTCTTGTGTCAAACTAGTGCATAGCTCTCTTCGTTGGATTCGATTTGATATGTTGTTAATCCCAAACGGACACCCAGAGCGAAAGTTATAGCCGTTTGAAGTTGGATAACTTTTTTAACTTTCTTATAACTCTAATATCTTTGGCACCTTAGCCCGTCTCATGGTTTTGATTATATTTGCCTCTATATCTCTTCATGAGATTCGATTTGACTGGTCGTGGCGCTCTAATAGATGCTCGGATCAAAATTTATGGCCATTTTAGTGATTTCAGGGTTTCTCGTGTTTTTTTATTTTTTTCCTTTCATTTCGCGGCGGTTTTACCGAAACCGCCGCTATTTCACGGCAGTTTTATAAAAAACTGCCACTAATCCTCAAAAAAATTAAAAAAAAATTAATAAACAAATTATGGCATTTCGCGAAGGTTTTTTTGCGGTGGTTTTAAAACCGCCGCGAAATGGCGGCCCGAAACACGTTTAGCGGCGGTTTTAAAAACCGCCGCTAAACCGCAGTTTTCTTATAGTGTCAAAATATTTTTTTAACTACCTTTCATAAAGATTATTGGATTTTGAATAATATACATGGCCTATAAAACATTTTCTCAGTTGAAAACATAACTAGGAACGCATTTTGTAGTGACCCCAAACCTGACGTACATAGATATTACATTACTTTTGCGAAATACATAATACATAACAAAAACATACACTAAAGGACCGTAATAGTTTAGTGTCTTTGGAAACTCGGAACATAATCTTCTAATCATGGTTAAATATCTTCAATATCTACCATAAAGATCTTCCCATTTTTTATTCTTACCTAAAACCTTTCTTAATATCCTGGGGAAAAGAAAACATAAAAAGGGTGAGCTCAAATGCTCAGTAAGGGTAAAAATATATAACATTAAACAATCCATAAACATTTGAATGAAAAAACATGAACATAAAATCTAAACATCAAAATCTTGAGAAAAGACATAAATCATGGAAGTATGTAAGGCATATATCATAAAGTAAGATCAATCATGATAAAATAGCATGGGAATAAAACATATAATTGTGGAAACCATTTAGCACATGATATGATTTCCATAGTAGCCAAGGCATTGCTTCCAAGACCATCTTAGTGGACAAAGTCCCTTTCTGAATCAAGTTCACTCCTCGTTTCAGTCTTGTAACACTGAACAGGATTAACATACCGATCCAGCCATGTCTATCTCATGAGATATAAATATTTACCCAATGCATTGGAGGTAGATATAGGTCCCACCCATCTCATAATGAAATCATTCATACTTGTGCCACAACGTAATCATAAATCATTCACCATAACCCAAATAATAAAATGGGTTTCATAAACATCATCCCATCGTAACATAATCAATATAAAACAAATGGATATCATTTCATCAAAAGAAAATTGAAACCATGTAAATCATAGAGACATTATACTTGAAACATATGAAATAATTTCATCTTAGATGTAAAATGGTTTTGACAAAACATTTTAAATGAATTCATGCAAGAAGATATCATTCCTTCTTCAAAATCATTTTCTTTTCAAAAAATGACATGCAATTTTAAAAGAAAAGGATTTTGTTGGAAATAGTCATGAAATATTGTAGAGTAAGCTTAATGAAAATGATGTGTTATAAAACTGTAAAAATCCATTCACACCGTATAAGATAAAAATAACATTCTTCTCGTACTTTTGTCGGATAAGTCAAAAAAAATCTCATTTGGTAATCAAAAGTAAGATTCCTTTCATGACATGTGGTAAATTTCAAAAATTGGTTAAAAGGACTGTAAAAATACATGAAAACATTTTTACAAAACATGGGCATGGATGATAATAATAACCCTAGTAAATACATATGAATAATAATCTCGGATTAAAATTAGATTGAAATAGTTATACCTTACCTTATGTCTGATATACTTCGTATGTATCTGAACCTCATGTATAATGATTTAAATAATGTCATTGACTAATTATAGAATCATATTCATTTTTATGATATCATATATGGTTCACTTATGACTTTATATTACCCATTCTTTTGTAAATTCCATGTTAAAGCAGCGTTTTGGGTAAAATCGTTTCATTTATCGTACATGTTTCGACTTTTTGTTCTTGATATTATTACTTATATCCTGATTTAATTAATTCCATAATTTAAAACATGATTTATATATATTATATATTCAACATATATATATATGTATATATGATAGATTGATAAATGGAATGAAGTACATCATTCATGGAGACGGTAGGTCGTACGTATGCATGAACGCTGTTTTCGTTTCCTTATTGAATTGAATTGAATTAAGTAGATGACATACATATATATATATACATACATAAATCCAGTATCATTATTATGTCATATATTTAATTATTATTCATTATATATAATTTATAATCATTCATGAATGGTTAACATGGACAATGAATCCCATCGCGTCGTGGAGACGGTAGTCCGTACGTACGCACGAGCGATGATATCATTCCCATTATCGTGGAATTGTATTGAAGTGTATGTATAATATTTCAGAATCAATGTAACTTTATAATAATCGTATATAGTTATTTATTTTCACCGTTATACCCATCCATGTAAGGTGGTAGTTGAAAACATATTACACCACGGCGAGGAGACGATATTCCGTACGTACACACACGTGGTGATTTCATTTTCTGTAGGAATGATATAAGGTGAAATAGGGTTTTTTTATATTTATAATAAATATCAGTATGTTATTGATACTAATGTTATTAATTTATAGTGAAACAACTAAAGAAGAAGAAGTATAAGAAGAAAGAAACTTGAGAGAATCGGAAGAAAATATTACCTCTTCTTGGACGCACCTCCTTTAAGATTCCTCTTAAGGAAGTAGAGTTGGTCTTTTGAGAATCAAAGAACCTCTAGAATGTTTCTAGGGAAGTGGATAAGATAAATGGTTAGGGTTTGGCCGAGCTTCAAGGCTAAAAAGGTTTTGAAGAGAAGAGGGAAGGGGTGCCCTTTTTATAAGGGAGGAGAGGGGCACCTTAGGAAAACTTAACATATTATTTTTCAATAAAGTCATATTCGGTTTTTAATAGCTCCAAATTGATTTATTTATAATCTAAGGATGGTATGGGTTTAAATCCTCTCAACCAATAGGTTTTAGACAAGTTTATGTTACTATTTTATCCTTATCATTTACATTTGACTCTAAGTTAAATAATTTAACTTTTACTGTGCCTTTTTTTCTTACATTATATGGTTAATAAACTTACTATACCAAGCCAAAAAACCCCAAGTGGTTCATTATTAATATATATAAACCTATCTAAGTCATTTTTCTAAACCTTAGATTTTTATGAATACAATTACAATTAATAATATAATATTTGTTTTAAAAACTATTTTATGTCAATTTTGACACTATTGGGAATTGATTTTTGTGAAAATCATAAAATCATGATTAGTTCTAAAAAAGTTAATTGAATCAATACTAACATGACATATTAACCTATTAAATTAGTGTAATTCATAAAAAGTCTCAAATTACATTTATTTGGGTATTTATAATATCAATTATTTTAATATTTCATTATTTAGGTAATTACTACATCACCATTGTGTCATAAATAAATTAAATTATTTAATGTCTAAAAATTATAAATAAAATACCATTAGGTAGTAAAACGTTTTATCTTTCTAATGAATATTTATAGTTTAATTTATCTTATTTATAACCCTATATTAGAAATGTTTTAGTTATTAAACATTGATTTTAACAATTTTAACACTTTTTTAAATAAAATAATAATAAATGTCCTAATCTAATCCAAATGGACCTAAAGGGTAATATTTTATTACAATGGTTTTTTTGGTCGAATTAAACTTATCCAATAGAATTAGGACATATTTTAGGGTAATAATAATATCATTTTTACCCTTAATTACCCTATTTACTTTTAACTGTGGTAAATAAAAGTAAAAAGTTACTATTCACCAAAAATTATATTTATCTTATTGAACCACATTTACTCCTTTATATTAACCGTGTCTCTCATATTTTCAAAATTCCATTCACATAAGTGGTAAAATAAATTTTTATGTAAATTTTCAATTTTTCCGAGGAGGTGGGTAAAAGACGGTGAAAAGTTCAATAAATATTTTATATATCTAAAATTATTATAAAATGACTCAAATGAATTACATTGAACTTATATAGGTATTATGTATCAATTTTGACCTAAAATAATTTTAAGTAAAATACATAATTATTTAAATAAAAAGTCGGTTTTTAAATAGTAATCCAGTGATTTCAGTATTCATCAAAATTTGAAAGTTTTCAGAAAAATACCAAAAATTCACCCTAGGCTAATTTCGATATTACGAATCCAAAAATGAAGTCCATTTTGAAAGATAAAATTTATAAAATTTTAAAAAGCAGGTATTACTATTCATAACAGGTAGTTCATAATAATATTATAATAATATCGCGTTTAGTGAAACTCGGTATTGTGTATTATACACGCTATCGAGGAAGGTCTTGATTGTGTGTAATGCAAGCCAAGTCAGGGCTGCGTGTAGTGTAATCTTTGTTTGGTGTTGCGTATAAAATAATCAAAACTTATTTTATTTATATATTAAAAAAATATATACTTAATGTTGCGTAGAATAATTTCCACAAAACGAAATTGAATTTTTTTGTAACACGAGCCAAGAATAGTGTTGCGTATACTGCAAGCTAATATGGTGTTGTGTATAGTACAAGCCCATCTTGGTGTAGTGTATAATATAAGACATCAAAGAAATTAAAAATAATATATCTTATAAAATCTCGAGGTGTTAAAGATTTTTTATGGATATTCCCAAATTAGAATTCCCAAAAGACAAATTCTCTAACCCAAATCAAAAATATAAATAGCATAAGATCTCTGTCAAACCAAAAAAAGGTTTTTAACTTCTCAACACCTAGAGTTGGATCAAAAAGGGGTTTTTACCCTTTATAATTTATAGATTAAATGGGATATATTATGATTATATTCTATTAGATGAATTTTATAGATACACCTTGGTATTCTTTTTTATCTCAAAAAACTGATGCTTTTTCATATTTTTTAAAATATAAGAAATTTTTAGAAAACCTTAGTGGACTTTCTATTAAGACACTAAGAAGTTATGAGGGATGCGTGTTTAAAAATAAATAATTTGAATATATATTCTCAAAATATGGATATAATCACCATTTTCTACACCTATGTCCCCAAATAAGATTGATGTAAAAGATAGAAGAAACACAAATATTTAAGATATTTCCTAGACCATGATCAATGAGTATGATTTAGGTGTTTATTTATGTGTGGTGGATGTGAATAAATCATGTTTTTTTCGATACAGTTATTATTATACCACTTTTAACGAAAACTGCATATGAGTTATTGAATGGGAGAAAACCATAATTTAATAACATTATAGTTTTTGGATGCATGGAATTTATTCCCCACACCATGTATAATTTAGAAAAATTTTCATCCAAAAGTGATGAAGTAATATTCGTTAATCATTAAAAACATATTAAATTATACAAGGTATTCAATTAAAGAACCAGACTTGTGGAATAATATGTGCATGTAAAATTTTATAAAATTGATCCACATGAGCCTAAGACCTCATTATAAAACCTTAAGGATGATCTTTATAATCTAAATATAAATTTGTCAACTAAATCTAATGACGCTTTTGTAAAACCTACTGTTGATAAATCAACTAATTCTAAGGAATTATTTTAAACTAAATATAAAAATTAAGTACCAAATAATAAAATTCCTAGATCCATTAATACTTATATAGAATATCCCTTATATTTCATAGTTGGAGGTCTATATATAGGATGTCATAGTATATCCTCTTTTAGAAACTAGGTTGTACATCAATATCTCTTTCCATATCTTGGACCAAAGAACATCAATGAATCAATAAATGATGAAATATGGTTATTTTCCATGAAAGAAGAATTAAATCATTTAAATAGAAACATAGTATAAGAATTATTATAAAGACCTAAATACTTCATAAACATTTTCACTAAGTCGGTATTTTGGAATAAAGTTTATTATTCAGGAACTATAATTAAAAAAAAGCATGATTAGTTACATAAGGGTGAAATCAATAGGAAGGTATTGAATATAGGGAAACCTTTTCACCAGTAATAAGAATAGAATCTATTAGAATATTTTATTCCTATAAAGTAAACTATAAATTTATATTATATCAAATGGATATCAAGAATAAATTTTAAAATGGATATAAAATTAAGGCTGTTTCTTTAGAAAAAAACCATGTATTTCAAAACTCCATTTTCCCAAATCATGTTTTTAAATTAACTAAAGAATTTTATGGTTTAAAATAAGCACCTAGATCATGGTATGACAACATAAGCTCATTTCTGATCTCTTAAGGTTTTTCAAAGAAATATTTTATCATACATTATTTATTAAAATAAATTTCAAGTATGTTTTAATAGTTCTAATTTATGTTTATGATATTATTTTTGGATTATCAGATAACTCTATATACAATGAATTTTTAAAAATAATAAAAAAATTATTGTGAACGGAGTTTAATATGTTGATTAAAAAATTTCCTTGGATTTCATATTTTTAACAATAAGGAAGGAATCATTTTAAATCAGACTATGTACACTAAACAACTTATAAATATTCTTGGTATTCATAACACTAAAGGTACTTATACTCCTTTGAATACAAGTAGTAAACAAGATCATAATAAAACTACAAAACCAATAGATCAATCCAATTAGAGTATAATGATTATAAGATTAGTATAATTATCTTCTAGTGAGTATAATATTATATTTATTGTGTGTCTATACGAAAAATTTCAATAAAAACCAAAATAATTTCATTTGAATTCAATCAAAATGATTTTTAAATACCTTATAAAGATAAAAAATTGTATTATTTTACCTTAGAGGTAAATAATTCTATTTGCTAATTTTTTCTAATGAAGTTTTTATTACTTGTATGTTATATATAAAGAGTGAATCTAGAGCATGCCACTTTTTCTACATGTCTCTGGTTTCATGGTGTGGTAAAAAGTATTGAATTTGTGCATTATCTACTTCTGATATTGAGTACATAGTTGCAGGTAGTTCCTGTTCATAGATTATATGGATGAAACACACTTTTATATATTATGTATATCAATTCATACGTGCCTCTATAAATTATGATAATATTAGTGTGATAAATATTTCCAAGAAACATGTGTATCATTTAAGTACAAAACATATTTATATATGTCACCAATTTTTTAGATAAAATTTTCAAAATGGATGTATTACTCTTGAATTAATTAGTACTAAAGATCAGTTTGGTGATATTTTAAAAGAACATTAAATATTGAAAGAAGAAATTATATCATACCTGAATTGGGAATGATAAACTATCTCCAAATCATTAATTTCAGTTCTAACCCTTAGGTCTATCTGAATTCACATTATAATTCTTTTTTTGTGTTTGTTATTAAAGTGATAGTTTATTATAGTTTCAATGGTTTGTTAAGTTATAGTGAGTTATTTTTTCATATTTTTAATAAAGTGACCATGACCTACTTTTCATGTTTTCACTATATCTATTGTTAAAATTTACTCACACAGTCACTATACCTACCATGAAACTTAACTCACATGGTAAATAAATTAATTACCACGATTTTTAACTTGTAAGGTCATTATAATTACAATGATTCCATGACCAGTAGACTTAACATACCATATTTTTCATGATTACATGGTCACTATACCTTTTATGTTTATTTACACTTGGGACTTTTTCTCAAGTTCTTTTAGAGTGATTTTCTATAAGTTTATTATTATTTTATATCAATAAATGATTGAACCAAAATATAAATTATAAATCAATTTCACATGTATAGTTTCATATAATTATTTTTTCAAAGAATTACCTTCTCTATGAACATTCACTCCCAAAACCCTTCTTTATTGGACCTCTATTTATAACCTAAACCAAGTGAAAAAGAATATCAAACAATGATAATTCCAATAGAAAAATAAGCACGCGATGTCACATATCCAACTATTGAACCTCCTATAAAGTAGTAAGAAAAGGATTTAAAAGGTATGAATATTATAATGAAGTCATGAAACCTACATTTCATTGATCGATAAGTGTGTTTAGAGAAAGAAGTTGATACACTATGGTTATAGTTGAAAAAACTGATAGATTGGAATGGAATTCAAAAAAATGTTGGAATTTATTGTTTAAGGATAATGGTAATCCATTTTACCCATGGATGTTTACGGAATTCTATATGCATTTGGGTTTTATCACTTAAGATAAAATAGAAACCATCCCTACTATAACGAATGGGGATGTTGTTGATTTTTATTTAAAACTATGGGTGAAAAGTTAAATTATAGCACATAAGGGTTAGTGAAAGGATTATCAATGCTCATAACCAATAATAATAAACCAACATGGAATTTCATAATTCCCTTGAAGAACAAACTAAAAATGGAACACCTAGAATACCAATAGTCCTGGAACTCCATAGTTAGTATTGGATACAATCCAAGTTCATTTAGTGTTTCTTTTTCTCTAGGAAAGGGGAATCTAGTATCATGGGGCACCAGGTTGTATTAATTATATTCATAATAAAAAATGTAATTCAGAAAAGTTTGTGATGATATGTAATGACAAATTTTAGTGATATTTTTAAAAACTACTCTATGTTTAAATTACTTCCATATCCAAATCTAATATCAAACCTGTTGGAATATAAAGGATTAGTTCCTTAGGGGGTAGATAATATAACTTATTTATATGCACTATATCTCTCTCGAAATGCCTCTATGAAGATGAGAGTGAATTTGAATCCCTTTAAAAGATAACGAGTGAAAAATCTGATAAATTATATAAGAATTTTTATATGTGAAATATACATTTAGACCAAGGGATATAGTTGGTCCAGGTCTTGAACCAGATAAAGTTGTTGAGTATTATTCTGATGAATTTGATGGTGTTGTTTTTGTAGAAGAGAAGTGTATGTTGAGGAAGGATAAGTTGATGAGGAAGCACGCGAGATAGATAATCTTGATGAGGTTTCTAGTGAGGCACATGAGGATGATAAAGGACCCTCTCCTATTATGTCTTTTCGACCACCTGACTCTCCTCCACCCTTACCATATATTGAGGAATATCTACAAGTTGAGGAACTTTTTGAAACTAATGTTTTTGTTAGTGGTTTGGTTGATTATATTGAAAGGGGTGATTATTGTGATAATGAAAAGGATATAGATAGTTTAGATTAGTCTCCTGTCATTTTTAGTAATATAAGATTTAAAATACTATATGTGCATCTAAGGGGGGAAAGTACCCATGATCTATATTATTGGCTCTAGAAATTTTTGATATTGATGATGATGATGATTACCTTAGGGGAATACCACCTTAGTATGGTGGAAATTACATCACTCCAACTCAAATATCTTTTTAAGGGTCTTATCCAACTTTCTAAAATTAGGGATATGTCATATACAACTTGTGATTAGAATTCCAAATAGGGAAACTCTCTTTGTAATCTATTTTGTAATATTTTTTATATTTATAAAACACCATTTTTCATATTTATATTGTGTTCATTATTAATTATTTTAGTATTTCATTAGTATAATTTTTTATATTTTCTCCTAACATAACTCTTTTTTAATCCCTAGTGGTGGGGTTCTGAAATAAATTGAAGATATTAGATTATTGATGTTTTAGTTAAGGATTATTTGGTGTTTAAAGTCACTATAAAGAATTGATATTTAGAGAAATGTATGTTTCAATTTGTCCCAAATATATATTTCCATGTATTCAATTCATTTAATTTTATATGCCATTATTTTTTATCATCAATATGGGGAATATTGTTGGTTTATTCTATCACCTCATTATTTTAATGATCCAAAATCATGTTTGTTATGTTTCTCATGAATTATATATTTTATGATAGTCAATTGTTTTTATATAACTTTAGAAAATTATCTAATTCTTGAACATACCATGACAACTTACTGCTTGTGTAATGAACCTACCATAAAAAAGAAATTGAACTAACTGTGAGTGTTATATGACCACGTGGAACTTACCAGACATTGTACCCCAACTGAACACATGAGAAATCAACTAAACATTCAACAGATGAGAAATTTACTTCTAATTCGTACACCAATCATGTGTTCAAGTTCAAGTGAACACATATATACTAAACATTCTCCATGAACAATCAAGACGTCGGGTGAAATTTGAGTAAAATTTATCTATGTATTGAACTGACTGTGTGTCTATATTATAGTGACTACATATAAAAAAGAACCTTACACGTGAAAAAATAAGGTAACTATGTAAATCAATGAATCTAATGTCTGAAGATATGATCCTACAATAATAAAATAATAAATAATGGAAAGTAAAAATGGAGTCATCATGGAAAGATCAGTGGCCCTCAATAGTCTCATGGGCCTGGTGAAAAAAAGGAAAATAATCTCTAATATAGGTGTATTAGAAAATAAATCCCATGATGGTAAGAAGACCAAAAATCCCACGTGTCAAAAAATTTGGAAGATGCATTCGAGGAATAGTCTAAATGGAACAATGAAATGTTTCAAATGTGGATGAATGGGGAATCTCGATAAGAACTGCCAAAGGTACATGAATAATTCCACTAATGTGGAAGAGGAAAGGAATGTTCATATAAACAATCTTCCTATAGAGTAGTCTTTCAACAGTAAGGAACATATGATTTTTGAAAACCAATGCCCTATGCCCTGGGTTTTCAGAAGAAATCAACAACAACCTCGAAAGAAACATGGAAGGGAATATTCTATCACTACTGCTGAAGTGGAGTCAGACAATGATATGGTGATAGGTACACTTTTTAGTCATTCAAGAATAGTGAACATACTATTTTATTCTAGTTCTACACATTCTTTCATATATTGTATGTTTATTAGAACTGTTTAAACACCGCCTCAAAATATGTAGTTAGGAATATCTATGAGAATAGCTAATGGGTAAATTATTGCATATAAAGGGCATAACTCATCAGTGGTTAATGTTTTTGGACTTAACCCCCCATAAAATCATATCTTACATACTTTGGTGGCGTTTGATGCTATTTTGGCCATACATTGGATGTCATTATACAAAGTCAACATCAACTTTCAGGAAAGGGAGATCAATCTACACATCCTAAAGAATCCTATAATTATTTATTAGTCTAATGATGACGATGAATCTCCTTTAGAATCATCATCTAAAGTTTAGATATTACTGCCTTATGAGAAATCATATCTCACTCAACTAACTTTGAAAAATGATATAATCACGCTCAAAGGCGTTCCCATCATGAGGGATTAAACCTATGTATTCCTTAAATAACATATTGTTCTTCCTCTTGATCGAGAGGTTGAATTCTCAACTGAACTTATTCCTAAATCTCTGCCTATATCAAAGACACCTTATAGAATGTCCACCATTGATATGGGATAACTGAAGAATCATTTACAGGATAATTTGGATAAGGTTTATATATTATTGATTACTTCACCATAGGGTCCACCAGTCCTCAATATTAAGAAAAAGGATTGATCAATTTTCGTATGAATTAATTATTGTGAGCTCAATAAAATCATGATAAAGAACAAGTATCCCCATATAAAAATAGATGACTTGTTAGGTCAGCTATGTGGGGTGATTTATTTCTCAAAGGTGGACCTTTGGTCAAGATATCACCAATTAAAGGTGAGGAATAAATATATTCACAAAACAACCTTTAGAATAAGGTATGTTAAATATGAGTTCATAATGATTCCCTTTTGAATCACTAATGCTCTAGAAATGTTTATGGATTTTATAAATAAAGTATTTAGTGATTACCTAAAAAAATTGGGGTAGTCTTTATTGATGATATTCTAACATACTCCAACAGAAATGAGGAATATGAGGATCATTTGGATACTATTCCAAATACCTTTATAAGGGAGAAAATATATTCAAATTGTAGTAAATGTGAGTTCTTCATGGAGTAAATATACTTCTTAGGGAATGTTATCACCAGAAAAGTAATATATTTAGACTCTTCTAAGACAAAGGCAATCAAAGAGTGGCCCAGGACACCTTCTGTAATAGATATCTATAGTTTATCTAGACTAGTTGAGTATTACTGATGATTTTTGAAGAACTTATCATGATTTTAAAACCAGATAATCATGCTGACATGGAAGGGACTGAAGTTTTTCTGGAGTTAATAATGTGGGGAAATCTTTTAGGAGATCAAAAAGAGGCATATCAATGTGCCATTACTCACCCTCCCGATAGGTGAATAACTCTTTATAGTGTATAGTGATTCTTTAAATAAGGGACTAGGATGTGTACTGACAAAAAATAATAAAGTAATATCCAACTATTTAAGGTAGTTGAAAATCCATGAGCAAAACTATCTTACACATGATCTGGACTTGGCCGTTGTGATCTTCGCATTGAAAATATGGTGGAATTAACTATATAGGGAGAAGTGTAAGATATATACTAATCACAAGAGCCTCTAATATATACACACACCGAAAGAGCTTAATATGAACTATAGAATACGGTTAGATCTCATCAAGGATTACGACCATTATAGTATGGAAAATAAGGTGGAGGATGATCTAAGTATAAATAATCATGCATATTTATCAACAATGATAATTGAGAAGGATAAAATATTTGTATACTTACAGTGGATGGAAATTGGAATCATTAAGGGAGTAACATCATTAATAATCTATCCATTGATTGGTCAACCATACCTTATTTATAATATAAATGTTTCTTAATGAAATGATGTGGAAATTCAGAAAAAGGTGCAAGCTATCAAGAATGGTAAATCCCCCAAGTTTACGATCGATGAGTATGGAGTCATAAGATTTCAATCACAACTATGTGTACCATCCAATATAGAGATAAATAAATAGATGTTGATTGAAGCACATATATCAACCTTCTCTATTCACCCAGGGAGCACAAAGATGATTCAAGATCACTTTGAGAACTTTTGGTGGTATAGTATGAAAATGGATATTACTGAATATACATCAAAGTTCCTAGTATGTCAGCATGTGAAGGCTGAAAGGAAAAATTATAAAGATATTATGCAACCATTAGCCATACTAACATGGAAATGGAAAAACATCATCATGGAAATTATCACTAGAATTCCAAAGACATTTAGAGGAGATAATGCTATATGGGTTATTGAAGATCATCTTACAAAGATATCTCTATTTCTATCAATTATAGAGGACTTATCACTAAAAAAACTTGCATGAATATATATCAAATAATTTTTAATGGAGTATCACTATAGATTATAGCTGATTGAGATCCAAGATTCACCTCAAAGTTATAGAAAAGTCTCTAAAATTATCTAACAACTGATCTAAACTTAAATACGACTTATCATCCTCAAACTGATGTCTATTCTGAGTAAACTATTCAGACACTATATGAAATTTTGAAAGTATATAATACAGACTTCAAAGGATTATGGGACCAACATCTTCCTCTGGTTGAGTTCTCTTATAATAATAGTTTCCACTCAAGCATCTGAATGGATCCATATAAAGCCCTTTATGGGAAAATATGTAGAACACTGGCATGATGGGATGATGTTGGTGAACGTAAGATGTTATGACATGAAATGGTCAAATAAATGGTGGAGAAGGTGAAAATAATTCAGTAACACATCATGGCAACCCAAATTTTACAAAATTTCTATAAATAAAATTGTCTAGAATACCTATAGATTATGGTTAGAGACATGGTATTCCTCCATATATCTCGATAGAAGAGGATCATGATATTTGTGAAGAAAAGGAAACTAATTTCTAGGTACATAGGGCCCTTCGAGATCTTGATCATTTTGGATATGTGGCCTAACGACTAGCACTTCCCTGAATCATGTCTCATGTATAAGATTTATTCCATCTATACCTCTTAAGGATGTACATACTGAATCCCTCACATATACAAAATTAATATGTGGTACAGTTGGAGAATGATCTTTATTACAAGGAGAATCCAATGAATATCTTGGATCTTAGAGAAAAATTTCTACACAACAAGGCTATTAACCTGGTAAATGTAGTATAGCAGAACCATAATTATGAAGAGGCAACATGGGAGCTGGAGGAAGTGGTGAAGGAAAAGTACCCACACCTGTTTTTAATGTATAATGAAAACTGAAATTTTGAGGGTTAAATTTCATATGGGGGAATAATATAATGACCCAAAAAATTTATCATTGAAATTTCATTCTTATAATTATTTCATATAGTACAATCACATAAAATCACCTTTAGAACACAATAAAAACTTTATAAATGAATAATTAATGAAAAAAAATTCAATTCTATAAGTTAAGGACATATACCAAAGGAATAGTAACGTGAGCTTTGGAATAGTAACAAGACACTTATGAATACTAAACTGGAAAATTAAATAGTTACCTCACTAATTAAACTATAAATAAAATGTATCCATCTTTTAAGTGAACATATGATATAATTATATCATATTATAAGTAAATAAATATTTTAAAAATTATTAATTTAGTGTTAGTGTTTTTGTAAATCATAAATATATAATTACAAATTTAGGAATAATTTAATAATATAAAAAAATTTATAAAATTTATTCCTAAATTATTATTTTTATTTATTATGATTATAAGATAATTTTATCAGACTTTAGTTAATTTTTCAAAGTGGTATAAAATAAGTTGTGATTTTAAAATATGTATTTTTCATGAAAATTATATATTTAATAAAAAATTAAATTTATCATATTTATAAATTTATTTTCATAAAATGGAGTTACGTTTTTAATTATATACATAAAAAATGGTTTGGGTGAATTTTATATATTTTTCTAAAATACATGAAATTATATGAATAGTGAAATATGATAATCTACAGTATAAGTAAATAAATAAATTTTTAGGTCATGGATGATGTAAGTGACCATTGGTTCAAATTCACATACATTAATTACTATATTTAGTCTCAATAATGATAACTATTTTTTCTCTTGAGAAAAATAATAAAATATTGGGTAAAATAATGAGAAAACACCCCTCTCCTCCACTATAAATACCACCCCTCCCCACCTCTTCTCCTCACACCTCTCAAACCATGATCCTTGTCCAAAATATATTTAAATATCCTCTCAACACACACCCACATCTAAGATATTTCAGTATTAATAAAATACAAAAACCAATTTCTTAAAGAGGTTATCAAGAAGAAGGAATTAAGAGGCAATACCATCTTCATTTTCTTTTAATTTCTTTCTAAGTTCCTTTATTTTCTTTTTCCCTCCTTAACTCCCCTCATCCAAATTGAATGATAACTCTAGTACCTTAAATATACTATAATGTATTTAATATAAGGTAATCATTCATCATCATCTCTCTTTCCCCTTCCCTTTATAACAAAAAATGAAAACATTGTTTATGATGTTGTAAGTTTTCACATTCAATGATGACAAAGTTTACAATTTCCATTACTATATTGAAGGCTGGTCATGAAACCATTTTAATGGCTGAACAATATTATAATATATTTATTATATCTTATATATTTTTATGGAATAATTTTTCACATATGATATTAATTTATAAAACAAAATGACTTTGGTGTGATCAAAAACAATCAAAATAAACCCAAATGATTGTCATTAACTATTTATCTAATAAATCATCCTTATTCCATAAAACCAAATGATATTTCAGACAAATTTCAACACTTTAATATAATTAATAACATATAATCTCAATTCTCGATAATTTCCCCTACTTTTTACGACTTTCTGAACAGGTATACAAGTAAATCGATCATGAAACCCAAGGAAACCAATGCTCCTAAACGATGAAAATTGAACCTCTTAACCCATTAGAAAGGCCATAAATGAACTAAATAAAGTTATAATAAATAAAAATATATAAAATTGGTTCTTTAATTATTAATTAATGAATCTAATTTTATTATACTAGACATTAAGATCAAGTGAAGAACACCATCGTACTTAAGGTAAGGGGTTCTACCTGAACATCCATTATTATATCAGGATACTCTTTCTCTATTTTACCCAAATAAAATTATATTTTATTTTTATTTTCATATTCTAAATTCCATTTATATTTTCCAAACTCATGTATCAAGATATATTAATCCTTTTTTCGAGGATATACATGTTTTTAAAAGTTTCCCTACACAATTCTTCTCAATAAGAAAACTCGATTTAAGGGAACTTCGCAATTTATTACCCAATTTCATGTGACTCTAGAATCTATTTTAAGCCTCCATTATTTTTATAAAAGCACTAATTTTATTATGAAAACCATCTCGATTCACTTTTGGTTTCATATAATATATTATTCCCTTTTTTACTCCAATTCTATTTAATATTTTCCTCAAACCACACTAAAATTTTAATATTTCTACATGTCATCACTTCAATTTCACATCACTAATAATTATGTATTCCTAATTTCCTTTATTAATTTCCATGTATTATTTACTTCCTTTCTTTCATGGACACTTTTTTGATACACCCATTTATGATTCTTTATGACAGAATTATGATACCCAATTCTTTCCATGGGTAACCCCTATGTTTATGTTTGATTTCTTATGTATGATTTTTTATGTGGAAAAAAATTCATTATGATATTAGGATGTGTGTGCCTATATATCAATCCAATGAATTGGGTAATGTTTAGTCTCATGAGATGATATGTGCAATGGTCTTAGTGGTTAGCCTTGGCTCATGATCCCCTATATGCAACGAGCATTGACTCATGCTAAAGTCGGGATTTATTTTTCTGTAACATTACTATGAATCCATGATTATATGATATCATGTTGTAATTAATTATATTTAATTACACTCAATGAATTTTTATATCATTATGTTATATCTTCTAGCCCATGTGTTAATCTTTATTCTTATATTTATTCTCATACTGAGATTTTAGCTCATCCATTTTTTCATGTTATCCCAAGGTTATCTTATGACTATGTATGGGCTCCAAGGATGTTTGGTGATCATTATGATGATTAAATAAAATATGTTCTTATTTTGGAATCATTATGTTTAATTATGTACCTAATATCCAAGAAACTAAACTTTACAATCCTTGTTTTGTAAGTTTATGTTTAATTATACTTAAAATAATGTAGTGATATGTATATAGGATTTGTTATCTATAGTTGGTATCATTGGAGAAATTTTAGTTTTTTTAAGATTAGGAATACATCACTTTAGTAAGAACATTAGGGATAAGGCTAAGTCTACGAAAACATCCCAAGATTTTATTAATTATAGAGTATGTGGTTTATCAAGAAAATATGTTCATGTCTTGATGTTACAAGTGGTTGTGGTTCTTGAATAGATATACCATGGAGAAACAACTCTGACAAGGTGTCCCATTCCTAACTCAGGGTAACCTGGTACACGAAAATGGGCCTTACTGTGAACCTAGTTTGACACTCCTAGGATATATGATTTAGTAAATTCATAATATCGTTACAAAACATTATTAAGAGAACAAATAAAATTATCATAATAATATATGTTAGGAAACATATAATGGATAACCTATATTGAAACCTCAGGAATCACAAGTTGGGATATAATTTTCTATTAAGATATTATCCATTTATGATTAATTATTCATTTTTATGTTTATTATCTAAGAATTAAATCCCCATAATTTCACTTTATTTTTCTTAGTTAATGGAGTGAAAGAGAAGAACAAATTCAAACAATCAATGTTATAGGAAATTTTACGATTTCCCTAATGATATTCCAAATATAATAAGAATGGGTTCGCAAAACATTATGATAGTACCTGCTCAACTGAAACAAATTAGGAAAAATAACATGAATTGTTTCAAATTCCCTCCTTACACAAAGAACGAGAAAGTTATTATAGAATACTTCGTGTGGAAAATTCCTCCCATGATTAGTGGATATTTTGATCCCCTTCTCAGGGAATAGTGGATCGAACCCATTGAAAAGATATTCTCTCTCCTCAAATGCTTAGAAGAAGAGAAATTTGTGTTAGTGGTCTATCATTTTGATAGGAAATCTAATCCATGATGAAAACTGATAAAAAATACAAAGTCCAAGGATTAAATTGATTCTATGGATTGGTATGAATTAAATAAAATGTTGTTCAATAAATATCTTCCCCAAACCCTCAATCTCAAGATGTAAAGAGAGTTCCTCATACTATACTCGGAGGAAGATGAGTCTATCATGGGTATGATGTAATCTTTACAGGGCTTGTAAGATACGCCTATGAATTTTTCAGGAACATTAAACGAAAGGTGGATCTCTTCTTTAGAGGACTAAATTTGATTCTATGAAAAGTGTTGGTGATTTGTTACTTTGATATCTATGATGAGATTTTCTGTTGTGGCCTCAAGGATGAAATGTATATGAGATGCTCTCAATGGTAATGTGGGATCAATGTCAAAATGTAGAAACTAGAGTCTAATATGGGTGGATTGGGAAATAAATACCATGATGGAAAGAAGAACGAATATCCCATGTGTCAAAATTTTGGTAAGAAGCGTATTGGGAACATTCTAAAGGGAACTAGTAAATGATTCAAATGTGGAAGAATGAGGAATCTGGATATGAACTGCCAAAGGGAAATGAAGAATTCCGCTAATGTGGAAGAGGAAAAGAAGGTTCAGATAAACACTCAGCCTATAGTGTAGTGTTTCAACTACATGGAACATGGGAATTTTTCAACCCAAGGACCAATGGCTCGGGTTTTTTGAGGAAATAAACAACAACCTCTCTGTCAATAAATAAGTTTATATGCTATCACTACTACTGAAGTAGATCTGGATAAAGATATGGAGATAAGTATTATGGTTATTAATTAAATAATTGAAAGAAGACTATTTTATTCAGGTTTTATGAATTCTTTCATATCTTTCATGTTTAGTATAACTATTAAAACACAACCTCAAAATATTGAGGTCGAGTTGTCTGTTAAAATAGAAAATGGGGAAATTATTGCATCCAAAGTATGTAACTCCTTCTCAGTTAATTATTGTAGACTGAACCACCCAAATATTATTGTCTTACATCCATTGGTGGATTTTGATTCTATTTTGGGCATGTATTGGCTATATTTATACAAATCCAACATCGACTTTTGGGAAAGTGATTTCACTCTTCACATCCCAAAGCATCTTCCAGTTTTTTACAAGTGAAAGGAGGATAACGAATCTTCTTCCGAATCATCATCTCTAGCGTGGATATTAATACCTTATGAGTAATCATATCTCACTCAAATGATTTAGACAATGAATATAATCATTCTCAACGATATCCCAATCATGGGGGAGTACATTGATGTATTCCCTAATGAATTTCCTTGTTTTATCCATGATCGAGAGGTTGAGGTCTCAATTTAACATATTCATGGATCTTTGAATATATAAAAGACACCTTATATAATATCCACTATTGAGTTAAAAAAACTAATGAAGTAATAACAGTAGAATATGGAAAAAGGGTTTTATACACCCGAGTGCTTCACCAAGGTGTGAAACAGTCCTCTTTTTCAAGAATAAGGATAGATCAATTCACCTCATCATTAATTATAATGAGCCTAGTCAAATTTACGATAAAGAAAAAACATCCCCTACCACTTATAGATGACTTGTTCGATATGCTATGTTGGGCTAGTTATTTCTCTATGGTGGACCTTCAGTCAGGTAATCCATAACTAAAGGTGATGAAGGAATATATTCCCAAGATAACCTTTCAAACAAGGTATAGACACTATGATTTCATAGTGATTCCCTTCAGACTCACTAATGCTCCATAAGTTTTCATGGATTTAATGAATAGTGTCTTTAGTGATTACATCATAAACTTTTTGGTAGTCTTTATTGATGATATTTTTATATAATCTAAGAGAAAGGAGGAACATGAGGAGAATTTGAATAATATTCTAAAGACTTTTCCAAGGGATAAACTATCTAAAAAGTATAGTAAATGTGAGTTTTTTATGGACGATGTATCATTCATGGGATATGTTATCACTATAAAAATAATATTTATGGACCCTTCCAATTTAGATAAAATTGGAGAGTGCCTCGATCCAACTTTGGTAACATATATTCATAGTTTCCTTGGCCTAGTTGGGTATTACAGACACTTTCTGAATAAATTCTCATGACTGTCAAACCTGATAACCATGATGATAAGGAAGGGAGTGAAGTTTCTCTTGAATAAATAATATAAGGAAATATTTTTAAAAGTGGTAAAAAAATAGGCTAACCATTGTGTCAGTACTCACACTCCAGAAAAGTGGATAACTCTTTGTGGTTTATAGTGATGCATCAAATGAGGGATTGGGCTATGTGTTGATGAAAAATGATAAATTGATAGCTTAATCTTGAAGGTAGTTGAAAATTCAAGATAAAAACTATCATGTGCATGATCTAGAGTTTGTGGTTGTGATATTCATGTTTAAAATCTGGTGGCATTATCTCTATGGGGATAATTTTGAGATATATGCTGATCAAAAGAGTCTTAAATATATATTCACACATTATGAGATTTATATGCACTAGTGAATATGGTTATATCTCATCAAGTATTATGACTTCTCAATCCACTAGCATCTTGGAAAGGAAAATAAGTTTCCAGATGCTCTAAGTAGAATGAATACTAAATATTTATCAATGATGAGAATTTAGAAGGGTCTAATATTCATAGACTTACAAAGGATGGACATGACAATCCTTAAGGGAGAGACATTATTAATCATTTCTCAAATTATTTCTCAATAATCCCTTATGGAGAAAATAAAGGATTCATAGAAAAATTATGTGAAAATTTAGAAAAGGGTGGAATTTATCTAGAATGGGAAATCATATGGGTTCAAGATCAATGAGGAATGAGTCATAATATTTGGTTCATGACTATGTGTACCATCCAATATTAAGATAAATAAATAGATTTCTGAATGAATAAAATATCTCAACCTTCTCTATTTACCTGGGGATAACAAAGATGTATCAAGATTTCAAGGAGAACTTTTGATGTAACAATATGAAAATGGAGATCACTGAATATACATAAAATTTCTTGGTATGTCAGCAAGTGAAGGTTTAAAGGAAAATTTTTAAATGTATGATGCAACTATTACCCATACCAACATGGAAATGGGAGAAAATTACCATGGACTTTGTCACTATACTTCCAAAGATATCCAGAGGAAACAATGTTATATGGTTTATTGTGTATAATATTATAAATACAACTCACTTTATCACAATTTTAGATGACTTATAAAAATATCAACATGATCTAATATATATAAAAGCAGTTTTAAGGTTTCATGGAGTACTACTATCGATTATATCTGCTCGAGATCTGAGATTCACCTTGAAGATCTGTAGAAGTCTCCAATATGCTCTATGCACTGAGTTAAACATTAGTATGGACTATCATCCTCAAACTCATGGTCAATCTAAGTGAACTATTAAAACACTATAAGACATGTTGTGAGCATGTTCTCTGGACTTCAAAGGAGTATGGGACCAACATATGCCTCTAGTTGAGTTTTGTTACAATAATGCTTCCACTCGAGCATATGAATGGCTCCATATGATGACCTCTATAGGAAAAGGTGTAAAAAATGGAATTCTAGGATGAAGTTGGAGAATATAAGCTTCTAGGACCTGAAATGGTGGAAGAAATAGTGGAGAAGGTGAAAACCATTCAGCAGAACATTAATGTAGCCCAAATTTGACAAAAGAGATATATAAACATTTGTCAAAAGGACATGGAGTTTAATGTAGGAGACATGGTATTCCTCCACATGTCTCTGTGGAAGAGGATGATCATATTTTTGAATAAAGGGAATCTAAGTCCCAGGTACATCGTCACCTTCATGATACTTGATCATGTTGGGGTTATGGTCTGTCAATTAGCACTTCCACCAACCATGTCTCAAGTGCATGATGTATTCCATGTATCCATCCTAAGGAAGTATGTACTGAATACCTCACATGTACTAAATTAAAATGTGGTACAGTTATAGAATTATCATTATTACAAGGAGAATTATGTGAAGATTTTGGATTATATAGATAAATTTTTACACCATAATATGTAATTTAAATAAGTGAGAAGAACATAATGGAACACAAAATTTAGAATTTTGATGTCCCAATTTCAGGGGTGATTATGTGAAAAATAATATTATTAAATAATAATAATAATAATAAAATATATTGAAATGATATTGAGGATAAAAAAATGTGATTTAATGGTGTATTTGGATCAGATCTCACCCAATATACATGGTGAGTAGACTACTATGACCATTTAATAGTGGCAATGATATGGGTACAAGTTGTTAATAGAGAAGTGAGAATCATTTTTCTATATAAGTATTTCTCTTATAAAATTCCGAAAAAATATATGAATATTATGAATTCATTATGAAATAATGAATTCTTGTTATCGATCATATATTACAGAATTGAATGAAAAATAAGTAATAAAATTGAATAGGTGATGTGAATTGGTAATGATAAAATAGAATTATCTTGATAAATTATAAAATAATCAAAATAATTTTTTAAATATAAAATTTGATTATGGGAATTATTTTGGACCTATTGGTGTTGTCAAAATTTAACTCTATTGAGTTGAAAAACATATATAATTCTAATAATTTCTATCATTGTTTGGAATGAATTTGATTGGAAGAGTAAATCTAGATAATTTTAATTAATTTTTAAGGGAAATAATTGTTCTTAATCTTATAAGTGAATGATGGGTGTTAAATAATTTTATAACACATATCAAAGGTATTTACCTCAAATATTGTGGTATAATCAAGAAGTAATTGGAAATACATAATGATTGTATCAAAAATTATCGAAATGGATTGGGGAATAGTGATAGGGACCTTAAGGAAAAAATTAAAATATCTTTATGATAATGATTTAGAGGGTTTGGATTTGACCTGGGGACTTAGTGGATATTTATGGAGTTATTTTCTTTAACTCAAACACAATATGTTAGAGGGGAGTTATACCTACTTTAATATTATGTGGATAATGTGTTATTTCTATGAATACAATTATCTATTATTGAATTATATTTCACTCCATATGATAATTGGATTTAGGAATTTTTTTAAGGGTGATTTAGTTGTTGGATTTCTACATGGGGGTTTTTATGAGGCTAATAAATAGATTTGTGTTCATTTATGTGGTGATTCATTTTGTATACTCATGTACACTGATATTTGAGGAAACATATGATGGATGTATATTAATGGATATTGGATTCATTATTATATATTAATTATACTCTCCTACATTCAAGGGTTTTATGGAGTTGATAATGACCATATACCTTCTCAGTTGTTTATATAGGTTGAGTCTAAATATGATTTATATATTATGATACTCTTACATCCCACATCTATAGGTTGAGATATATAAGATATTTCTATTAGATGATTGGATATGTTTATTTTGCCCTTATCTGGTGAGGGGTATATAGATATGGGTAATTCCTCAGGTTTCTCTAATGTCGGATCATGATGCCTCAAATGGGTGGAGATGATTACATCATACCATATCCCAGTTATGAGAATATGATGTATAGTAATTCAACAATGTTTTGATGTTCTTTACCACCCACAACTTTAAGGTCATGGTGGATGATGATGCACCAGATGCCATCTCTATTCCTTACCCAATTACCTAGGATTAGGAGTACATGATATACATTTACAACCATAGAGATGTGTATTTCTTATAGGATTATTTTATTTATATTTAGCCTTAATTATATGTGTTTTATATGGAATTCGTATATTTATATACCACTAGATTCTATGATGTGTATTTACAGTAGTTGGATATGTGTATTTCATTCACCAGTTCAGAAATATATTGATATATGTATTTCCTTTAGTTCTTCTAAGTTAGGTGGATACATGTATTTCTTCTACTAATTAATGATTAGTGTCTCTGTGGTGAATTATAGGGTGTTAAATCTATGTTGGTCCATGATTTTGTTTTTATTATTTTACCATAGCAATCATTATATAGTGAGAATCCTGAATGTTATCCTACGATAGTTGATTGGTCCTGATCTAAAATATTAGTATTTTTATAATAATATGGTTTATATCAATTTATAAATGAATTACAAAATATTTAAACATATATATAATTGATAGTTATGATGTTGACCCACTATTTTGGGATAACCATACATGGTAGAGTTATATTCACCCATACATGAACTATATTCCATTATTCACCAAATATCTATAAAATTCAGTAAATGTAGATGATGGATACATGGATAACATAAATTGATTACATATTGAGGGGATATTAACATTATGATTTCCACCCTCATATCATTAGTGTTGAGATGGAATCTATTCAATAGGCAAAGATTATTTCAGGGGAATAAATGATTACTATTTAATTTTATTGTTTTAACTTTATAATTTAATAATGTTATAATGGGTGTTTATGTATGATAGAAAGTGGTAGTTTAATTTATATGTCTTTCCACTCATAATTGTATGGATACCTCAATTCATATCACTTACCCCCGATCAAATATAGGTTGTCTTGTGGAAGGGATATCAAAATGTGGGAAATTATTATCAAAGCGATATGATGAGGTTAGAAGCTATGAACATATTTGAAATTATTGGGATTGTTAGACAGATTCCTATTCCAGATCTTTAGTACTTATAGTGAAAATATAGTATATTTTGAAGGATATTGTAGATGATGTATTCTTTACATGACACTTATTGTGGAAACATGATGTGGACCATGTTATTTAACATAGGAATAAAAGGGAGGATAATTTATTTTATAGATTAATAACATGATTTTTTTTAGTTTTACGATTGAGTTTATTAGATCTATTAATAGACCGCATGGATTATAATAAGGTTTTTTATATCCCCGTATTTTATTATGAGGTCTTGGATGAGATTCTGTTAGGGATATACTATATAAGGATAAAAAATATTTCTATATTGTATTGGGAATTTGTGGTTATGATTGTGAGAATATATAGCGAAAATAGATGGTAAAATATGGTATGTCTCATGATGATATGTTTAAAAGATATCAAGTATACATAAAAGGTTTTCTGATTATGTGGTGGTATTAATTCCTTGTAGAATAATAGGGAAATTAAATTATTTTTTATGAATTACGCTATTTCATATTATAATTTAATTAGGATTTGAAATTTTTTTCATGCAGGATAATTGTGAATCTACATAAATTTGTGTGATTTCATGAGGAATAACACTATTCTTTCACCAATTGAGATGCCACTACTAGTTTTTCTGTCATTAATGGATCCTAGAGATCAAAGTGTTATAGAATAATTTTTGTGTGATCAAGGAGATATCTATTACTTTTATATTACCTTTCATTGAATTCCATTTAAAATATAGATTCTTTCTTATGAAATAAATGTGAATTTATCTATGGGGAAGTAAACAATTACTTTATTCTACATTTTTAGATGAGGGGACTCACCATGATAATGTACATATAAATTATCAATAATATAAAGGCTATCTGTTTATTTATAATATATGTATATTAGAGATTAATTTTAGTTATTAGTGTGGAGATTTTAAAAATATGCATATTGAGTCATTTGATGGAATATTCGGTATTTCCTTACTCCATCCATGATATATACTAGAGTCTATACCAAACCATTTGAGGTATCTTTTTAAAGGACAATACTGACCTATTTATATGAGGTTTCATTGGTGTAGATTAATTTTCAACCATTTTATGCCATTGTTGGAAATGAAAGGTTTGAATATGAGGCCACCCTTAATAGTACCTTTCAATTTTAGGAGATGAAGAGTTGACCCAACTTTTTCTTAAACATTGAAAAAAATAAGCATAGGAAAATAGTTGATAAAATCGATAAAAATTTGGATTTAATGATATTTTTGTGGGATAATGGTTGTCATTAACTATTTAGATGATTTTAAGGAAGGAATGTATACAGTCATTTATTCCTATTCAAAATTATGAGGTATGAACAATTAACCGTCTGTGCGGCATGTGTCCATGAGTAGCTAAAGAAAAATCTTTTCATTCACTAAGTGGTTCATTATAATTTTATATTGACTATTTATGATTGGATATAAGGGGATAAGAAGGGAAGAAATAATTATTCCACCTATGTGATCTTTAGTTTGGTTGGATAGTGTATCATGAATTTGAGATGCATATTGGTGGATAGTTTTTTATCTTAAATGGTGAGTCATGTTTTGATAATTTATTTAGGGGAAATATGTGATTGTGAAACATATAATATATGTTTTTTATATTTTATTATAAACCACAAACATTTACAATTTATTTTTTTATGTTATTTTATGCAAAAAAAATTATGATATATTAAGTAATTTTTATTAGTGGTTAGTGAGGAGGTTAGCTACAATAATATATAGATATATTATGTTGCCTTAAGCGAATACTTAATGGTTTGGAGATTGAATCTAGATCTATATATAGAGGATAAATGTTGATGTATTGTGAAATATCATGTCCAAAAAGTTTTAAAATATGGGTAAATGATGTTTGGAATAACATAAATTCTAATGATTGATTTATAATATAGTATATTCTATTTCTTGTTGTTTCTCTATTCCAATGTGTTTGATCCTTGTGATGGATATGAACTATCATTCACAAGGTTTTATATAATTCAATATTTATCTCTTGTTTAATTGAAACTATATTTTTCTTGAATAAAGCCCTTGAGTTTGATAGATTATTGAGGAGAGACGTATTTTTTATATTGCTCTAATATTGTGTATGGATGTGTTCTAGTAAAAATGTTCAACCTTGATATTCATTACATTAATTATATTCGATAAAATCGGTTTTTAGAGTTCCTTCTTCAAGGATATAAGGCATGAGAATTAATGTTTTTGGTTTTTCTGATAAATAAGTATTTTCTGGTAGATATAATTTAGCAGTACACATATTCTCTCTAGGGACCCTTTACCTATGATCCTAATTTGATTCTTGATATATTATTCATGATATTAATAACACACATTTAAATTTAAATTATTCTCTACACTTGTTTTATTGATCTCTATGGGTTAATTATGATGGAAAATATATTTTTTATTGAAAATATAAAATAATAAGTTCTATAGGATTATATTGTAATATTTATAAAAAGACTACGATTTTGAATTTTGAATGGGTTGTTTACCCTAAAGAAATATTTTCATAGTTTGTGAGTGGTGTTAAGTAGTTTTCCAGTGGTAGAGAAACATATTTTTTAGAATTATAAATAATTAATAATAACTCTAAAAAATGACTAACCTATATCTTATCCCTGTATATTCATCATTTATGAGAAATTATAAAGAGATATGTCTCATAGAGAATGTAGATACCATAGAGGGGTTTTTAGAAACAAGGCATCATTTCCAGCGGATATCTAGATCATCAAATAATGGTTTTTTATGTGATATGATTCAAATTTTTATTACTAAAAATTTTCACGATTTTTTATTATTTTATCCATTGAATATACAATTGATAATTATGTATATTTTTTCCATTTATTTCTATTTCAAATTGGAAAAAAATATAGGGATTCCAACGTGTGGATTTCTAGAATCATAAAGAGAAGTTTTTGGGAATAATACTTCTAACTATAATTTAAGTCTATATTCATTGAATTTATCTATACCCTTATAAATCCCATTTTTATATAATGAAAGGATTCCAATGACATTTGAATAATAAAAAACTGATGCATCAATTTCAAGATAACATATGGATAATTTTTTGGGAATATTTTGATAATTTTTTGATATATTCTTTCATGAAATTGATTTTGATACCTACCATATATCACTACAAAAGATTTAGTGAGAAAAATCTAATGCCTTCATAATCACTCTAATTAGAGTTGTAGACTGGGATATATCATGGAAATATGTATCTACTCATTACCTAATTTCCCTATAATTTAAACCATATATTGTGTAAATTTTGAGAAATGGATGAAGGATATTAAATTATGGGGTTGTGTTTTACTATAATATGAAATTTATTGTTCATTTGGGGTGTTAAAACAATCACATGTAGAATAGAAGGGTACTAGAGATGTGTATAATTATTGGTGTCATCTAGGTTGTCTGATTTCAAATAAAATTGCCGCTTTCATTCCATATTAGGCTTGGGGTGTGTAGATGATGTAAAGACAGAGCCAACATCCATGGACTACCAAATGAATAGGAACCTAGAGTGGGGGATGATGCTATATTGGGTAATGTATTATCCATTTGATCACTTTATTGGATGAGGTTGTATGGTCTACAAGGGAATACTGAATAAAAGATGGTGAAAGATCATATGACATGCCACAACACACTCACCACATGATTGAGTAATAATATAGGTTTTCTAAACATGTAATCTAGGGGTTGAGTGCTTCCCAAGGTGAGGGAATGTTGGAATTATTCATTAGAATGCATTTGGGTGCTATGTTGTGCCATTAATTAGTATAATGGACTTTGGTCATGTGGAGGAGAATGGAATTGTACTTTTGGACCCCAAAAAGTTACATTTAATTATAAGTGATGTTCCAAAGTTAATTGAACCATGTATGGGTCATTTTGGAAACATTTAATAGATAAATTTATTATTTTATGATGGAACTAATTAGAAAATTATTAATATTATAAAAAAAATAGTGTTCACAAAAAAATTGTAAGCTTGACATGTTTCTACCGAGTGTTTAATATAATGTAAACATGTCATGGGAACCAAAGTATTTAAAAAAATTTGGATCAATCTATCATTATTTCATAGGTGATTATGTGAATAATAATGTTGATAGATAACAATAACATGTGATGAAATGTTATTTTAGGCTCAAGAACATTTAACTAAATTACATATTTGGTTGAGTTTTAATCCATGAGAGGTGGGGAGTTCCTATGATGGTAACATAATAGTGAAAATGATATTTATTCATATTCATAATATAGAAAAGGTAATCATTTAACTTTATATTGATTTCAAAAATAATATGTTGAAAAAACTTAAGAAAATTGGGACTTCATTGTGAAATAGTGAGTTCTTAGTATTGGTCATATATGATTAAAATGGTTTTAAAATAATATAGGAAATGGAAATGATGAGGAGTATTGGTAAAGATAAAAGATAATTATCTATAAAAAGTATTAATGATGTATTCTTAGTAAATCAATAAAATCCTTACGTATTGAAAATATTTTTGACTCTATTGGGGTTGTAAAAATGGAACTCGTTGAAGTTGGATCATTGATATAAATTTAATCATTTCTATTAATGTATGGAATTATATTTATTGATAGAATATATGTGTATTATTTAAATGAATTATGAATAGATATAATGGAGGCTATTTTTATAAGTAAATGATATAAAATAAATAAAAATATTATGTTTAGGAAGGGTATTTCCCCAGAACGGTTTGGTGTGACCATGAATGTATTGGAGTTACATAATGAATATACCATGAATTATGATTGAATCCTTAAATAATAAATAAATTATATCTCTATAATAAATATTTAGATTTTTTAACTTTGGACGAAAGATGGAGTGGAAGTATATTGAGTTACTTCTGATGACTTGAACATGAATTCAATGAGTAGAGTGATACCTATTGTATTTTAATGTGTATAAAGGAATAATTTAGTGAAAATATTTCTTTTTTATTATATTGTTTTTCACTCCCTATGATATTGTAACTTATGTGACTATTAAAACTTATGTTGTAGGTATATTTCTGTGTAGGTAATCATGTAAGACAGAAAGTGGGATCCTTATTTGTGTATGAGGTTATTAATTTTATGTTCATGTCTATTATAGGAATTAATGAAACATTAGATGTATGGATATTGATGGTGATGGGATGCAATAGTGGATATTATTTACACTCATCCACTACTGAGGGTTGGAGTGATTTGATTGCAATCATACATCTTATCACCAAATGATTTGGGTAGACAATGTCATTAAATGTCTTATGGTGCATCTATGATCATGGTGATGGTCACCCTATATCATATTTAGAGTTTATATGAAACTAATTTAGGATAAAAAGATTATATCAGGTGATTAAATTTTTATTATTTAATTAAGTCATAATGATTTTGTATTTTATGTATATTGTAAGGAATTTTGGTGAATGATATTATGAGACATTATCATTTAGTTTTTCTTCCTCTATTGAATCTGTTGATACCTTTTCACTGGTCTCTAGCCCTTATAGTAATGGAGGCTAGCATGAGTAGTTTACTAGCCAATAGGTTTGGACATGAAACATTTATCCATTGATTTATTCATATAGATCACGTGTAATGTTATATGACATTAATAGTTATTCTATTACTTTTGAGAGTTATATGTTACAATTATATTACTTCTAAAACATATAAAATATTATATTATTAATTAAATTTAATGAAAACATTACTAATAAAATGACCATAAGAAAATTAATCTATACATAATTGTAATTTATGTTTCCAAAACTATATGTGTAAAATGATTTATGAATGCTTTGACATATATATTTGATTTTTTTAGAAATATATTTCATTCATGAAATTTCATCATTGATAATATTTTTATAAAAAACATTTATTAAATAAAGAAAACTTATTGATTGATAAATATTTATATAATTTCTAGGATTATTTCATTAAATATAAAAAAATATGAATTTAACATATATAAATATGTATATTGTGGTAGGTAAAAATGTATTGAAAATATTGGATGTTATACATAGACAATACATTTCATTTTAAAACAAAACCATATTAAATCCTTAAATCACATCTTATTTTCTCTTATTTCAATCCATAGACCATGTCACACATAATAATCATCATTAATATAATTGAAAATGGTAATTATAAGAAAAATAGTTATCTCAAATGATCCATAATGGATAACGTATCAATGAAGCTATATGCTACTGTAATAAATATTATAAGATGAGTAAATAATCATCATAATCCATATGTAATATAGGGAAATAATTATGAAATGCATGATAAAGTATAAAAGTATACATTGATATTTGAATCATAAAAGTGATGGGAATACATAATTATAAACATGAAAAACCTATTTTTAAGGACTTATTTATTACATTAATATTTTATTATTATCTTTCTCTTTGAATAAAATTTAAAATTTTTAAAGCTTGGTTTAGACACAACCTTAAGTCTAAATGAAATGTAATGTAGAATACTGTTATATCCTTTCCCTTAATAGGACAGAGTAAATAGTATTATTTTAAAAAAATTGGATAAATTCTTTAGATAAGTAAAATATATCGATAAATAAGCACTCAATTTTTAGTAACATCATTTTGTGCTATAAAAACACAATTTTACATAAAAAGGGTTATTATTTATTTTTTTGAGATAATAATGTAATATATTTATTATATTTTTAGAAAATTTATTTTAAAAAATGAAATTAATTTTTAAAATCATCCTTTCAAAATTATCTTAGAGTGAATTTTTGAGACTTTTATGAAAATATTGATTTTTCAATGAATAATGTAAAACAATTATTTTTATTGTAAATAATCCTTTCGTTTCAATCGTTTAAATACATCTATTTTATTCATAAGATGTTTTAAAAATAAAATTATTTAATTTATATTATTAGTAATATACATAATCTTATTTTAATTGATTTTATGTTGGATTTTATTATAAAAACATTTTATAATTGTGAAATTTTTATATGGACAACTAAATTCTATAGCTTATTGAAGGTTTAATATTAAATTAAATTCTTCCACATAAATTAATTTAATATTGAAAAACTAATAACAAATTTATAATCATTATGTTAATATATGGAAAATATTTCCATTAAATTTTTTTTCATTATCAATAATAATCATGGTGAATATTTATCACCCCAGTAAGGGTAAAATGGGTAAAAGATGGATAAAACTATGAGATAATGTCTAAAAATAAACCCAAATATTTAATTTATTTAATTTTATGTGATAAATTCATACATATACATCACAAATTTTAATATATGTAATTTGTTTTCCATTTTCTCATGATAATGATGTTTTTATGATTTTATGTAATGAAAATTCCAAAATGTCCCTCTATTGACATTAATATCTATAAAACTTTTATATATGGATAAAATGGGGATAAATTATTTTTTTAAGGTTTATTTTAAATATAAATTAAATTTTAATCATGTTTTGTAAATATAAATTTTTAGTTATGAAATAATTGCCTAAAATTCTAACTCAATTTTGACATAGTGCTTGTGCTGGTCGTAGAAAAATAATGTAAGTGATTTTAAAAACACTAAAAGTATATTTTTGGTGTGATTAATTGTTTCCATTTGATTTTATAGATGATTAAAACATATTTTTTCTATTTTAAATGTTTATATTAGAATTACATTACAGTTTTGATGTTATTAAAGTCAAATTAAATGAATGGTATCAAAAATGACATTAATTATATTTGATAAAAATATAATATTTAACAAAATTATTTTGAAATATGAAAAATCTTGGAAGAGGACAACTATAATGATAAATGGTTGAAAACTTCATCCAT
Organism: Viscum album; assembly: GCA_963277665.1. Taxonomy (NCBI): domain Eukaryota; kingdom Viridiplantae; phylum Streptophyta; class Magnoliopsida; order Santalales; family Viscaceae; genus Viscum; species Viscum album. Next base: position 154,339,836 of record OY728156.1, on the reverse strand, counting down.
TTTCCATTTATGATCCAATTTTTTTTTATAATTAAAATTACAACTCTTAAATATTTAGAAATTCAATACCCTAGTTAAGGTTAAAATCGGTTAACGAATGGGTTAAACCATAATATAAGGGTGAAATGACACAAAAATATTTCTAAATTCCATTTTATGATGCATTTTTGACCATATTATTTTTTTCTTTGAATTCCTGGTTATTTTTAAGTATTATTCATGATAATGATTTTATTTATATTTAAATATTTTAAGTAATTCATTATGTGTCCCTTCCTTCCCTTATAAAAGGTAACCTATTCTATCTTTTATTTACACAACATTGAGTAATATAGTTTGAAAAAACCATATAAAATTATCTTCTAAACGTTCCTATCCACAATTTATATGTTTTCTTATTCTTAATATACCATTCTAAAAGGTCCTTAAGGAAGGATTTGAAGGAGGCATATCGAAGAAGAGGTAATCATCCCACCTAACATATTTCAACTTATTTATTCTTCTACATATGATAAATATGTTTTAATAATCATAAAATATTAAATTAAATATCCTAAATATACTGAAAAGTTATTATTATTATGGAATCAACAATATTCACCCCCTTTTCAATCAAAAGAGAGGTGATAGTGTCACTCATGCATATGTGTGGGCTAACACATTCACGTAGTGAAGCAATTAATTTTCCATCATCATCATTAATTAGGGTTTATTATGATTAGTTTTTTATATATTATATTTAAGTAATAATTATTATTTTTGGATTATTGTATCATATGTACCTTCTAACCTTCACATCCATTGGAAAATGATGACATTGATAGTGTTTATGTGTGGATTATCACCACCACGATGTGATTTGTTTAATTTTTTATTTCCTCTTAACATAGATGTAAGTAATTAAATATTTAATGAGTATATATTAAATTTATGATATTTTAATTATTATATAAACTATTATTTTATTTCACTTTCTTTTGTTTTATCCATCAAAAACTAATAAGAATGTCCATGAGTACGTATAGCCTACCATCTCCCTGAAAGGAGAAAGTAATTTTTCTATCACTATCCTTTATAAAGAAATATATATGATAATTTTATATTTATATAAATGTTTTAGATTATATAACCCTAATTAATGTAAAAGTTCTAGAACTACTAAAATAACGTTTCATGAAAAACAAAATATTTAACACAGAAAAAAGATGATTATAATAAGGATTTATTGATAAATGGATGTAGAAATGTTATAAGTGGAACATATATGATTTTAAATTTATTTAAATGACTTTATTTTATATTTATAATAAATTTAAATTTATTATATAGGAGGAAGAGTTCTTTCTAAGTCGAACTCAATGTAAGGGATTTCTATCTCACTTTTATTTCTTTGAGACACATGAAATATTATTTATTTATTTTCTTAGTTTAGTGTATATTAAACCCATGAATTTAATTTATGATTATTCTCATATAAATTATGGGGATTTAGATATCCATATAAGGTTCTCCCTTTCATTCTTTTTTTAATCAAAATTACCAAAGTGGTAAGTGATATATGATTCGACCTTAATTTAATTGGGATTGATTACGCTTGAATTACCATTGATGAACTTATATTTTCCTTATCTCATAAATAACATTAACTTTATTATCCTTTTGTTATTCATGAAATTTTCAAGTAATTTTATCATTTTCTTCTCTAGATTGATTAAAATGGTAAGGAAAATTCTTTTAATTAAAACATACTTTATTTCCCCTATATTATGGAATATTTTTCATTCAATGTATTTTTTTCTTTAAAATATTTTCAATATTTTTTTAATATTACCCTATAATTTTTTAAAGTATTTTTTACAAAATTTTTAATTTTTTTAATAATTTTTCAAATTAATTTTCTTATCTTTTTCTGAACAAGGTACTTTTGGCAGTTTTTCAAAAATGTGAAAGGAGTCTTGGTTTTAACTTACTCTGAATGAATGAAATTTTATTAAATCATAAATAATCAATGATTTAAAGGTTTATTTATCGTTTTTAATTTTTATTATATAATAAAATGATTACAATAATATTTTATAAATTTTAATATTTAAAATAAGTTATTTTGAAGTGAAATGGTCATTTTCATCCATAAATGTTCTAGAACTCTTTTAATGACATTTTTCTTATATGATAACATCATTTTAAGTTGCTTATAAATTAATAGTAATATGATACAATTATACCATCCATAATTATTATTTATATGTATTATGATGATGATGATTTAAGGATGATTCCATTAAACCCATTTCGTTCTGACAGATTAATGAAGTTTTCATGAAGACTTTATGTAACATGTTTTTTTCTATGGGTTATTATTTGATGAAATGGTGAAATGATTATGAAACTCATTTACCATCCATGGTTTATTCTATTCTAAATGTTTTTTTATTTTTTGGAACACAAATTTGTGATTTTCATTATTTGATAGTTGACACTTAAATTATATATCACTCCAATGCATTAAGAAAAGATGCATATCTCATGATATAATAAGGATTAAAATGGGAAGATAACCCACATAAATATGGTAACTTATCAACAATAATAGTATCAGTAGTGAACCTTGACTAATTATATTATAGAAGGGGTGAAAAAATCCACTATGATTGTCTTTCCAATGAACCTTTACTAAGTAAATTATTTTCCATGCTTATGGGTATGCCACAAAATTATTTTATGAGAATAATTTATGATTAATATCTTATGAACTCCCAATTATTATTCCATGACTCAATTTTATGATATATTATATACATGGTATGATTATTAAATATTAATATCATATTATCATACCCTTATTCTCTTGTTGTATTAAAGTGATCATTGATATACCTGTTATTTATCCTCACTAATCATTTGATATCACTATTTCTTATATTTCCATTCACCAGGTTATAAAAATTGTTTAATTTACGATATCCTAAAAAATAGTGTTATTAAAAAGAACTTAGTGGGAGATGATGTTGATATCTTAAGAACCTATTTTTTGTGTGTCCATGTTTACTAATACACTAAACCTATAAAATTATGGTGTGGGTCATAATACTTTGTATAGAATATTCATATATTACTATATCATATATTTTTATGAAAAGTATGGGTTGTTATATTTGGTATCAAAGAATGTTTTGGTTACCTTTGGAAACAATGATGATAAAAATTTATTGAGAACCCTTAGAAAAATCCCAATTATAGAAGAACAATGCAAATTGTGTTAAATAACAGAGTGTGTTTTTCTTGAAAACCAAACCCTATATGGATACTAAAAGATGATGTAGTTTTAGAAAGTATGCATCAAGGGGTAATAACCTTGAAAAGAGTTAGTCGGGTTCATCTAGGCTATCATTCTAGTGAATTTTGAATTTTCCCTTACTGCATACTTAGTTTGAAACATTTAAAGGAATTCTTGGGTTAATTCTAATTTTCTTTATGTACCATTATGAAGGATTTGAATATATTATTATCATCGAGATCCTAGGTTAACCCTATGGTTTATTATATTGAAATAGAGGTTTCATGATTTATATTTCCTTAAAAAATCATGATTATGTGGTTCCCCGCTATGATTATTGCATCTCACACTATGATTTAAAGTTTCAGTCAGAGCATATAACTATAATGAACCATTTTAATGTAGAATGTGATGGAAAATTAAAGTATTTTATTCCTGACAATCAAAATTTTATGGAATATATATTAATAAATATTTATTATATGATTACGTAAATTTATCATGTTATTAGTCATGATGAGATTCCAAATGAGAAAAGGAGTGAAAAATGTTTAATTGAGTCCTTTATAAGGAAACATACACATTATTATATTGGGTACATTGATCTAATAGTTTTTTATAAATATATCAATACCATGGAAAAGTTACTTTCCATTCTCTATTATTAATAATATGAAAAAGTATTTTACCTATCTATCACTTGGAAAGTGGAGAATATCAATGGTGAACTCTTATCAAGAACACATGGAAATCAGAAGAAATTAACTCCTTGTAGTGGGATGATTCTAAGAGCTATTTTTTTAGTGAGTAGAGTCATCATAGTATTTATATGAAATAGAGGAGGAATTCATTGATCTAAATTAGAAAGATGATGAATCAATAAGTACCTACGAGGAAAATTTTACCATGATTTTGGTTAGGACCAGGATAATAAGGATAATTATCATATTTTGGTATTGTATTTTTCTGATAACAAAAGATAAAAGAAGGGAAAGTCACCTCAATTTTTTATTGAAAATTATACTGACCATCATATTTAGAAAATCTAACTCATAATTCTTATGAAATTTCATTAGATTGGAAATATGTTTTCAAGATGAAAAGGTTCATCGGATCAAACTTGGGTCTAGAATGAAATAATCATACATTGTAATAAGGTGATTATTTTAATTCTACCTAAATCGATGAAAATATGATGCTGGTTTATTATTTTGAATTTCTCACAAATCATAATAATGTTGTAAAACATGTGACGAAAGCTTGATGAAATAAAGGGGGATAAAAGTTGTTTCCAATTGTATTTAAGCTAATCAATTTCAGAAAAAATTGTATTTATTTTTAGTAGGAAACAAAAAAATTAATGGAGGAATGGGAAGTTACAATATATTCCATTATAAATTAGATGATTGTGAAGTTGTTCATCAATGTAATCAAAGTCGTGATGGAAGTCATGATACAAGTAGATGTTTTTTATAGAAAAAAATTGATTAATCCAAAGATTTAAGGTCTCAATATCATCATAATAAGATTACTGAATAAATATTTTTATAAAGGCTAAGTAGGAGGATCATAATGAAGGTACTAGTTTTCAGTAAAATAAAAATCCAAAAGATTTAAATCTTATGAGAAAGTGGTTGATGATTTCTGTAATTAGAAAATATAAATATGTTAAGTGATTAATGTATATTTGTATTGTATTTATAAAATAAAGAAGTTTCTAAAGTCAAAGTTGTTGATACACTTCCATCAGATTTAGTATACCATCATATTCATTAAAGGTAAATTTGTTTTAATTGGGAGATACTGGGAATGATGAAAAGGAAAATAATTTGAAGTTGTTTGAGCTGATTAAAAAATAAAAAATGAAGACTGATCAATAATTAAGTCAACCATTTTTCATCAAGATCCTACTAAAAAATTAGAATTAGAATCGTAATAGAGTATTGCTAAGTCTGGATTCTAACCTGAAGAATTTTAAGGATTTAAAAAAGTATTATTATGGGGGGCTTGAAGTTCGAATAATATGTTTTATTTTTTTTCATTAGTTGTTATAGAGAATCATAATGAAAAAATTGAATTTGGTTAATTAGAATAGATAATCAAAATCAAAATAAAGTTTGTTAATGAATTAAGAAGTGAGATGAAGTTGTTATAAATTTTGAGAATTTTTAAGAAGAGTTTAGAAGCATTGAAGAAGTCAAAAATTCATTATTAATTCATGGAAATAAGTATTTGAAGAAATTTGGTTGAGTGGGAAACATTTTCATAATCTAGCCTAAACTATATTTCAGTCACCTATAAAAGGATAAATTACATTATACTTTTATCTGAGATAATTATTGTTTATTAAAGGAAGAGATAAGGAAGAGCACTAAGAAATTCTAGAGATAATAATATTTTGGATTGATTTTTGTTGAAGAATATTTTCAGATAGAAGAAACATAGAATAAGAGATAAGATTGTATTTAGGCGGTCATCATATTGGGTTGAATCATTAGACTGGGAAAATTGTATTGGGATTTCTTGATTGAATAATAAGTAGTTCATAGTTTTATCGACCATAATCTGAGAGAGCTATATATTTTCTGTATTGATAATTCAAACTATGAAAATCAATCTTGGAAAACATACTGAGTTCTATTACAAAGTCTAGAAGAATTTATTATCATTTTATGAGTAATAAAGTGAATAATTGTTTTGAAATATTATATATATGAAATTTTATCAAGAATAACTATAACATATTTATTAAAAAAAATGCTTATATCATTTTTTGCTACATTAATAACATGCATTGTTATATTTATAATAGTGCTACATGAGTGCATGGGTATATCCTTATCATTGTATTCCACAAAAGGGTATTGTTTTCTAGTGTATTTTCTGTAATTATATTATTTCCAAACCATAAAAAGGATGTAGATAATATTTTTGATTAGTGAACCATATAAATTCTTATGTTATTGTGGACAAGTGTTTAAATTTTTTTCATCATGGAAAGAAATTTATAACAGAAATCAAAGGTTCTTTCATAAGTAAGGAAACATAAAAAAGGATATCACAAATTCACTCCCTTCCCCTTTTACTGATAAAACTATCTTGTCTCCATAATTACAATTGGTATCAGAGTCGAAGGTTCCTTTTTTTATTCTTTATTGAATTTTTTATGATAATTTGATAGAGAATCTAAATTGTGTCAATGGTAAAGGTATTCCAATTTTCAATGGTATGAATTATCATATTTGGAAATATAGAATATCTCCTTATCTTATATCTATTGGATATGAATCTCTTAAAAATGAAATAGGTGGATTTCCTTCTATTAATGATAAACATCCTCTTACACATATTTATAAGAAGATTCATGAGAATTGTAGAAGAGATAACAATGCTTTACTTTCACCACTTTATAAAAGTGAATTTCTAAGGATAAAGGGTGTTATAAGAACCAAAGGTATATGGGAAAAGATGAAAAATATATATTAAGTCAATAGAAAAGTGAATAAAGAATAAACTAAAAATATAGAGGCTAAAGTATGATCTTTTGAAAATGGGTGAGTGTGAATCTATTGTGTAATTCTTTACTCGGGTAAATAAAATTATCATCACTATCAGATGTCTGGGTGATAAGTTGGAGGATTCTATAGTTGTTGAAAATATCTTAAGAATCTTTCATGATAAGTTGGATGCTAAATTTTCTTAATTAGAAGATAGAGATATTGAAACATTGTCTCTGGATAATTTTTCATAGCACACTCATCTCTTGTGAAATGAGAAGGGCGGAAGATATGAAAGAAAAAGAAGTCAAATAAGATTCTTATTGAAGAAGAATCAAGTGATTCTTATTATGATAAATTGGTATGTAGAAATCTTGATGATATTTGATCCTTATTTTCTAAAAATTTGAGAAGAGGTACAAGTAAATATAAAGGGAATATTCTCTTCAAATGCATTGAATTTGGATCTGTTGTAAACTTTACGGCCAAATTTCCTTGAAAAAAATAAAGAAGAGGATAGTGATGAATAAGAAAGAAGGCCATGAAGATCATGGGATAAATAGGGTGATAAGGGTAAATCTTCTTCCATAGGTAAAGATAAAAAGTTAATCAAATCCAAAAAAATAAGTTTCTTATCTAAAGATGACGAATAAGAAGACAGATATGGTGAATCCAAAAAATATATTGATCGTGTTGGTGAGAATAATTTTATTAAAATAGTAAATAATGATGCATTTATAAGAAACATTTTAGAAAAGAAGAAACTCGATTAGAATATCATTTTAAATAAGAATAGAAATAATTCCTAAGAAAATTTGAAACTAAAGAGAAAGAAATTAGGAAGTTGAAAAATGAATGTTTTTTAACAAACACTCATGAATGTTTTCCTGATGAGAAATTTAATCTGGTGAAATAATTTGATGGATTGAATAAATATCATGGAGAAGAAAGTAATTGTAATGAATTTCTATAAGAAAATTTGAAGGAAAAAATAAGAATAATTGGAACCTATCCAACAATAACATTCTCAATATGAACAGAGGAATACATGTTTTAAAAACACTCTCTCTTAAATTGGTGAATTTTCTTGTAAGGATAAACCTGATAAGGATCAACAAAATACACCTTCAATGTTTTATATGAAATATGTAAATGTTTCTAAAAACAAAAAGGCTAATAATGTTATGTACGTGGTCTAGACCAAATATGTTTTGAAATAATAATTTTTTAAACATTCTTATTCTAGAAAATTTTCTATTACTTCTTGGTTTTGATAAGGGTAAAAAGAAAACTATGCATAAAAATAAGATTCCAGTTGAAAATAGAAATTTTTATGGTCAATAATTTTTTGATAAGAATAATGAGAAGGTGTTTGATAAATACATTTAGATCATCAATCATTATAGAAGTTTAAGAGGAAAATACTCCTTTTATGGGTACTTATGGTATTATGATGGATTCAGACACATGAAAAATATGTGTTTATTTAACCAAAAAAACTAATACTATTACTTAAATTAAAAAATCCAATGTATTAGGGGGAGTCAATCACTTCAAAGGAATATGTCTAATTAGGATGTTTAGAATAAATATAAGAAGGATGTTCTGAAGAAACCTGAGAAGTTTGGAGTAAAAGTATAAAATAGATTACAACCTATGGAAAATATTTGTGAAATATGTGAACAACATGGATACCCTAAGAAATGATTTCTTTTTTCATTTCCGATGCAACAAAAGTTTGCAAATAATTCTCAGAATCTAGAGATGAATAAAGAGAAATATCTTATTGTAGAAACTACCCTACAAGCTACAAAATGATAATGACCTTGGATTATTGATGGTTGGTGTTATTCTCATATGATAGTATATTTAAAGTTACTGAATAATGTGAAATACTTTAAAGAAAAAACCATGACATTTGTAAATGATGAATCCCTGAGAAACAATGGTGTTGGATCATCCATCATTGAGAAATAAAAGTCAAAATCCAATAAACATTTATATGTTGATAGGCTGAAACACAACTTACTATGTGTTTCAAAACATTTTGATGAAGAAAGAAAATTCATTTTTAGAAAATATAGATTTTTTGTGAAAATTGAGGAATATGGAAATATTGTTATATGAGTTCAATGTACAAAAGGAAACTTATTTTATGTTGGTGAAATACAAAACTCTCATTACTTGGGCATAATGTAATAAAAACAGTTGTGTCATAAAATTATGGGAAACATGTATCAAAGAAAAATGACAAAGTTGTAAAAGTGGGATAATGTTTGAGATATTATTGATATGTATAAAGAATATATTAGTGTTTCACTATTTTTCAGAAAGGAAATAATACAAATTATGTGCATAATAATGTTGATATTTGTTCAAAAACCCCTATAACTTATTCATTCTGATATTTTTGGTCTGATAAAAAAACTATAAATGAATATATATAAGCACTTCATTACTTTAATTGATGAATTTACTCTCATTACTTCTATTATCTATATGAAACATAAGTCATATGCTCTAAAAATGTTTAAATGTTTTAGAATGACTGTTGTTAAGGAATGACAGTATTCAGTGAAGAATTTGAGAACTGAAAATGGTGATGAGCATAATAATGAATATTTTTAAAGTTATGTTGAGATATATGAAATTAGTCATGAGTATAGTTCCGCATATACTCTATAATAGAATGGGGTTTCTGAAAGGAAGAATAGAAGTTTGGTGGAAATGGGGAGAACTAAATTACCTGAACATGGCCATTCTCATTATTATTAGAGTAAATCCATGAGTAATTCTATGTATATTAAAAAATGATGTTCTTATAATCCACGTTCAGATATGACACCATATTAAATATTTTATGGTAAAACTAAATGTTTGAAACACTTTAGAGTTTTCAGGATTCTAAGCATTATAAAAAATAAAGATGGAAACCTTGGAAAGATTGAATAGAAAGGTAAAGATGGGATCTTTCTTGGCTATGATTCAGAAGGAAGAGGATACAGGTGTTTTAAAAAATAAATAGAAATTATTTTTTACTTTATTAATGTGAAAGTAATTGAAAAACTTGAGGAGGATAAACAAACTCATGAAGATAAGGAAGTTGAGCAGGATAAGGAATGTTTTTTTAATATTTATGATAAGGATTTGGATAATTATAGTCCTACTCAAGAAGAATAATCATACTTAGTTATTCCCATTGATGAGTAAGAATCTCAAAAATATCATCCCAAGATGAGGATGCAATTGGAATCTAAAAACATTTTTGGTTACCAACATGAAAAGGTTCAAAAATAATAACACCAAATGTTATTACACATACTTTATTATTTTAAAATGTTGAGAAGAATGATGTGAATGAAGCCTTGGAGTATCCATAATTGTCTTAATCCATTAATTAAGATCTAAATAAGATATAATATATTGATACTTGGAAAATCATACCTAATCCAGATAACAAAAATATTATTGGAAAAAGTGGGTTTCCCAAAATTAGTTGAGTGAAAAAGGTGAGTTAATAAGGAATAAGGAAATATTACTGTGAAAATGTTACTCACAAATTGAAGGTGTTTATTTTGATAAAAAAATTTCTCCAAAGGAAAGTTTAGAAATAATCAGAATTTTTCTTACAATTGTTGCAGAATGAAGTTACAAAATTTTTCAAATGGATGTAAATTCCGCATTTCTGAATGGGTATCTTGATGAAGAAGTTTACATTAAAAAACCATGTGGCTTTGTTGTTGGGGAACATGAAATTTATGTCTTAAGATTTAATAAATTATTTTATGGTTTGAAACAAGCTCTCAGGTCATGGTATTCCAAATTGGATACTTGACTATGAAAGATGAGTTTTAAGAAAGGAAGAGTTGATTGAAATAATTACATCAAAGAAACTCTGGAGTTTTCCCCCATCGTAATTTTTTTATGATGATGATATTATCTTTGTTGTGAATGATGAAATATCTTGTGAATGATTTTTTAAAGAGATGAAAAGGTTATTGAGATGTCCATACTGGGAGAAATGAAATACATTCTTAGGTTACAAATTTTACAAAAGAAGAAACACATTTTACTTTCTCCTGAAAAGTATGTTAAGGAACTTCTTAACAAAATTATAATAGAAAATGAAAAAAATATTTTCACACCAATTTCAGTGGGAATAACATTTTCTAAATATGGGGAAGTTAAGGAAGTCGATGAGAAAGAGTTTTAGAAGCTAGTTGGATGTTGGATGTATTTGAATTCCTCTAGCCCTAACATTGTTTTTGTTGTAACCTTATGTGAAAGATTTAATATTTATCCAAGTGAATCGCATTTACTTGTAGGAAAATGAATTCTCATATTAATAAAAGGAAAAAAATCAGAATCGTGTATGATAAATCAGAAAGTATTGTCTTATTTGGGTCTTCAGATTCTGATTGTGAAGGAAATATTGATGATAAAAGATCCACATCTGGTGGAGTTTTCTTTCTGGGGGATTTTTTGTTAGTTTCCATAAAAATGAAAATAACTGAATAACTATTAGTAAAGATATTGATGAGTATGTTTCAACTACTCAAGCAACTACCCAACTTCTATGGATAAAGGCTCATTTATAAGATTTAATTTTTGAAGTAAGGTTACCCTTACTCTTGGGTTGTGATAATCAAAGTGAAATCAACCTTACCATAAACCCAATAAAACAAATCATCAAAAATATATTGATTTCAAATATCATTTCCTCAAAGTTCATGTGTATAATAATGACTTGAATCTAGAGTATGTTCCAACATCGGAACAAGTTTCTAACATTTTAAAGAAACTATTACCAAAGGAAAGTTTTTCTAAATTGAGGTTGAACATGGGCATCAAACCTCTTTCTCTCCAATTTTTAGGTCTGTGTTTTTTCCCCTCTATCATATTACCTTTGGATAGTGTTTTGAAGGTGCACAATTATTTCATAAATCTATCCTTATAGAAGTATGAAGAAAGGGGGAGTTATGGGTAATCTTTGAATGCATCATATAAGTGTGTGAACTATTATAATTGATTGTTGGAGTGATTGTATAAAATAAAAGTTTTATATTCTAGGGAAGTTAAAGAAAGTTGAGGAAGAAAAGTGAGGATGAAATCTGAGGAATAAAAATTAAGGAGGAAAGCTAATGAATAAATGATGAAGTGGTTTTCATAATCACTACTTATGGATAGTGTGGGTTTGCTGTTAATAATTCTCGTTTCCTATAATGAGTTATCTCACTTAGGCTTAGAATATTTTATATATAATCTATAGACTATGTTTAAAAAGTTTGGTGATTTCTGAATCTTTATTGAAAACAATCCATACGGTAATATTTCTATGACCAAGATAATAAAGATACTTATGGTATTCAGGTATTGTATTTTGTTTTCAAGGAAAAAGAAAAAAAAGAAAAAATCGCCTCACTTTTTTCGAGAAAATCAGAATTGCCATCATATTCATAAAATCATATTCACAGTGATTATGAAATTATATTATATTGGAAATATGTTTTCTAGATGAAAAGGTTAATTAGAATCACCTCAGGTCCAGAATTAAAGAAGATAATATCGTAATAAGGTGTTCCATTAGAGTCTACCTGACTTCAATGAAAACATGAAAAATAATTTTTTTTGTATTTCTCAAAAATAATAAGTTATAAAACATGTGATTAAATATTTATGAAATAAAGGGGGATAAAATGTTCTTCCAATTTCATTTAGGCTAATAATTTTCATGAAAATCATGTTTAGGTTGAGTAGGAAAAAAAGATGGTGCTGGAGGAATTGTAAGTTACAATACTTTCCATTATAAATAAGATGATACTAAAGCTGATTTTCAATGTAATAAAAGTCATGAGAGATGTCATGATATAAGAATAATTTTCTGAAATAATAAATTTTGTGAAGATGAAGAATTCTGATCTCAAGATCTTCATAAAAAAATTACTGGATGCATGTTTGTTTAAAGGTCAAAAAGGACAATCATAAAAAAGGTACAGGTTTTCATTCTGATCAAAAAAAAATTAAAATCCCTAGATAAATAATTTGATGAGGTTTTTAGTCAGAAAAGAGTAATAAGTTATGTGATGAATGTTTAATAGTATCATATTTAGAGAAGAAAAAAATTCGAAGTCGAAGGTGCTAATATCGGTCCATCAGATTCGGTTTACCAACATAATAATCAAAGGTTTATTTTTTTCATTGGTAGATGTTGGGATTAATGAAATAGAAAATAAATTTAAGTTGATTGATCTGATACACAATGAAAAATCTGAGACCGATCAATAATGAATTCACCCATTTATATCAAGAATGTAATGGAAAATCAGAATCAGAATTAGACTCGAGTATAAAATGTATCGTATCTCTCTTGATTAATTTGAAGGAAATAAAAAATTATTGTCTTGGGGGAGCTTTATGTTTGAGGGATATGTTTTATTTTTTTTATTAGTTGGTACAAAATATAATAATAAAGAAATCATATTTGGTAAATCAGAATGGAGAATACGAATCAGACTTAAGTTTTCTAGAGAAGTCAGAAGCAAGATGAAGTTGTTAAAAGTTTCAATAAGTTTTGAGAAGAGTTGATAAGTATTGAAGAAGTCCTAAATGAACCTGAAATTCAATGATAATTTATAATTTAGGAAATTTTTTTGAGCGGGATACATTTTTATAATCCTGCAAAAACCATATTTGGGTCACCAATAAATGTAGAACGTACCTTTTACTTTTATCTGATAGAAGTATTGTTCACAAATGGAAGATATAATATTGTATTCGCCTGTTCATCATATTGGGATAAATCATCATAATATGAAAATTATATTGGGATTTTATGATTGAAGAATAATTAGTTTAGAATTGTCTCAACCATATTTTGATAAAGATATATATTGAGAGTATTGAGCAATCGAATTGGGAAACTCAGACTAGGAAATTAGACTGAGTTCTATTACAAAGTACAGAAGAAGTTCTTACTAGATTCTGGGTAAGAAAGTGAATAATTGTTTTAAAATATTATATATGTGAAAATTGTTCAAGAGTAACTATAAAATGTTTGTCACAAAAACTTTCTTAAATAATTTTGTGCTACTTGAATCACATGCACTATTGTATTGATCATAGTGCTACATATTTGTAAGGGTATAACCTACTCATTGTATTCCACACAAAATGTTTTTTTTCTAGTTTATTGTGTGGTATTAGATTATTTCAAAACCATACCAAGGACATTTATACTATTATTGAGTAGTAAACCTTCTAAATTTTTTTGTTCTAGTGGATTCATGTTTGAATTGATTTCATCAAGGAAATAAATCATTAATAGGATGAGAAAGTTGTTTTATAAGTAAGTAAAAATAAAAAAAGGATATCATATATTCACTCCCTCCCCCTATCAGTGATAAAACTATCTTAGCTGGGAAATTATAATTGTGAGGTACACTTCTAGTATTATCATCTAACCTAAATGTAATAATGATTGATTATTTAGTAACTTTAATCCAAATCTTGAATGGTTTTAATACATAAGATATATCTGTATCTTGTAATAAATCATTTTATATTCTATAAAGGTAGAAATATATATTTGAATTGACTATAAATCTCATAGTTTATATTATAGATACAATATGTAATTTAAAAAAAATTATAAAAACAATTGATATAAGAAGATGAAATTTCCATTATGCACAATTTGTGGAAAGAATTATGGATGGAATTTTTTCAAGAGAATTTTTAAATGATTTTAGTGTGTAAAGGATGGAAAATGGGAAATCCAATGCTGAAGTAATGAGAAGAAAAAGGTAGATAATTATAGATAAAATGCACTATATAATGAACCACCCACACTCTAATGTTTTATATGCAAGGAGTATTAACATTATACTAACCGGTATTCAAATAAAAATGTTAATGATGATTATTGAAAAATGAAACCCCTTAAACCAAGAGACAAAGCGAAATTTCATATAGTCACTATCACTGATGTGGGGTATGATAACATATTGGTGAAAGGTAAACTTTCCATCCACTCTAGAACTATTAATATGTTAATTGATTATAGATCTACCCACAATTTTATATTTGAATAATCTTATAATGGTATAACAATAACACCTCATTGAATAGATTTTTAATTATTAGTAAAACCCCATAATTTTATTTTAATCACATCAAAAGTCTACAATTCTTATCTAATTGAAGTTTTTGTAATTTGATTCAAAAAAAGTATTTTTATTCTCCCTAAAGTTGAATTTATTTTATCTTGGTCATGGATTTTATTTCCCTACATAAGCCTTTATATATTGTTATGGAAGGGAAGTAACATTTGATATTTTGAACCAAACTATAATTTTCTATTACTGATAAGATAAACATGACCTATATATGGAAACAAAATCTATTATATGGTCCATGATTATTATGCAAAATTATTTTTTATCTAATATGTTTGGGGAGAAAATAAAAAAAATTCCTATTATATGAGAGCTTGTTTTTGTTTTTCTAGATGTGTTTCCTAGTCTTACATTAGATCATGAAGTTGAATTTTCAATATAACTCATACATTTGATTTAAAAATTTTAAAGACTCTATATAAAATAAACTCGGTTGAGTTATTGGAATTTAAGAAGAAACTATAGATGAAAATTTACAGGATATTCATTTAGCCAAGTACATCATCATGGTAGTAGTAGTTCTTTTTATTAAGAAGAAAGTTGGATCAATGAGACACTAAACATATTATCGAGAAGATAACAATATCACAAAAAAAATAAGAATCATCTACCACATATTGATGATTTTTTTGATCAATTATGAGGAGATAAATATTTTTCCATGATTAATATTTGATCTGGATACTATCAATTGACGGTGGTAAGTAAAGACATACCCAACACATCCTTCTTTACAATTTATAGACACAATTAATTTATAATGATACCATTTGGTCATACTAACACCCCCACTATCTTAATGGGTTTAATTAATATAACATTTATAGATTACCTTGATTAGTTTTTGGTAGTCTTTATAAATAATTTTATTATATATTCAATAATATGGTAAGGGCATGAGGATCACTTGATGATTTTATTGAAGACCCAAACAAAGGATATGTTGTATGAAAAATGTTCCAATTGTGAATTTTGGATAAAAAAAGTTTCATTATTATATCTTATAATCTCAAGTGAAGGTATATTTATGGATCCATCAAAGGAAAAAGTTAATGAACATTGGACTAGACCAACCATTGTGACTAATATCTATATTTTTAATATCCTTGATGGATAATATTGATGATTTTCATATAATTTATCATTGTTATCTAGTCCACTCATGATGATAACTTAGAAGGGAACAAAGTCATTTTGAAAAAATAAATGTGAGAAATATTTAATGGAATAGAATATATGGTTAGTCAGCGTACATATTCTTACACTACTCTAAAGAGGATAGGGTTTCATTATCTATATTGATGAATCAAAGGATGGACTATGATACATCCTTATGTAGAATGATGTGGTTATAGATTATTCCTCACAAAAATTAATGGTTCATGAGAAAAATTACCCAAAACATAATTTGGAGTTAGATACAGTATTTTTTAAAAGATATAGAGGCATTATATTTATGGAAAAATGTGTGATATATATATTGATCATAAACATTTAAAGTATATATACACTCATAAATGATTGAATATGCACTATGGAAGATGTTTATAATTTATTAATGATTATTAATTCCCAATACATTACCACCCTAGGAAAGAGAAAAGGGTGGAAGTTTCTCTTAGTTGAAAGGATCATGATAACTTATCATTGATAAGGATCACAAAAGATACAATAATTCTAGATTTTCAAATAGTGGATATATGAATATGGAATGAAGGGGAGAAATATCATCTTTCTCAAATGTTCATTAAACCACATATATAAGTGAATATTAACGATCTAAAAACAAATATGTAGAGATGAAAAAGAGGGGAGAAATATTCAAGAGTTCATCCTTTATTATTATATAATGATAATGTTTAGGAACAAAGTATGTGTTCTGTACATTCCATATTTGAAGAAGGATATATTGGATGAACCTAATATTTCACCATTCTTTATTAATCAATTATGTATGAATATTTATAGATATATGAATCATCATACTTAGTGGGACAATGTGAAGAGAGATATTACAGAGTGTGTATCTCGGGGTGTCATGAACCAGCACATATTAACTGGTACCCTGATACCCCAGTCGGAACTAACATAGCCTGAAGGGAATTATTGATCACTATAGTTTGGTGACTATCACCTCACATCATGAAATATATAGTTGAAATGTATTTTTCACGAAAAAAATAAAAAAAAAAATATAAATATCATTATGATCAAAAACTCCCAAATGAGACAGTACTAAAAACCAAATAGTACATCATCAAAGAATCAAAAACAGACACAATAAACCAAAACATCATAAAGGTATCAACACTCTAAGACTAAAGGTTCAAGAACATACACCTCCTCTAAGAGGCATTTTCCCTTTACATGAACCTGGTAGTAGAAAATCGACAAACACCCAAAAGAAAATATAGGTTTTGAGCTAAATTCACAGAAGGGATTCACCATGTATTCCATAATAAGTGGATAAAATAACAAGAAAAATCATGATTTCAATTTTAATAAAAAAAATCATGGAAGTAGATTTTCATATTTAATAAAAAACATGATTTTCATTTCAAATGATGAAAAACATTTCAAATATAGAAAAAATAAACACTTCATATAAAATAGTTTTTATAAATCATTTGTAATGAGTAAAATAGTTATATATCAATGGAATATATATCAAAAAATCATAATAAGAGACATGGTCATCAGCCTTATGGTATGATGGTTTCTAGTCATAGGATCCTCACACATCTCATATCAATGATCACAGAAATATGTGTACACACATCCCTTAGTGTTATACTGAATAAGACCTATCATCATCCCATTGGGTGTAAAATTTTATAAATTTGGTTTTTTAGAGTTGTAATCATCAATCCATTTCTAGTTAATTACCATCTGAGTGTGATTACTCCAAATAACCAACTAATTAACTAGGCTTTAATGTGGTAAATAAATCATTTAATAATGGGAAAATTATTTAAAATTAGTTTAATATAAAATTTATCCATTTTCAATTTCAATATGCCACTTCCATTCCAAAAACCAACACATTGGTTTTTCCTCAATTAATTCATTTGCAAAACAAACCCAATCATAGGATTATATCATTTCAATTGAAACCATTTTTTCTCAAAATAAATTCATAAATCCATTAATTTTGAAATACATCCTAATATTCAATTCCATTAGAATTAGGGTTTTTTCATAATACATACAATATTAGTTTAAATGCTAAATTTCATTGAAGTATATTTTTTATAAATCAATTTAATCTAATTAAATACAATAAGAAACTAAAGGTTTAAGAAATTTTCTATCTTAAACGGAACCACCTACCTTTTTCACAGAATCCCAATGTCTTATAATGGGACTCACCAACAAGAAAAAAGGAGAATAAGATCTAGGAACTCATCCTAGAAAAAAGATTCAAAAACACATAGTTTAGATCCATGAATTCCAAAATTATATATCAAACCTAAAATAGGAAGAGAGAGAGAGAGAGAGAGAGAGAGATTGTAGAGAGGGAGACCACTTACTTATAGAGACAAACTGAAACCAATACAATGATCAATCACCAAATAGAATGATCCATAAGGGTTGGATATCACCAAAAACACCTAGGAATGGCTCTAGGTCAAGAGGGAAGGAAACCTGGGGGAATGAAATTAGATCTTCAGCCGAGTTTCCTAATTAAAACCAACACTGTGCATTTTACATGGAATGTAACCCAATTACAGGTTGTGTAATTGTCATGTCCATATACGGTGAAAACCACCTCACCTTTTAATTAATAATCCAATTTTTAATATTTACATGATGTGTAATATATACACTCTATATACCTATTACATGGAATATACTAGGAGATGAGTATATGTTGTGTAACCCCAGTACACGGTGTGTAAATCCCCAAAAGACTACATAAACATCGGTTTTTTATTCTGAAAATTTTAACAAATACCTGACTTCACAATTATAGCTATCCTACCAATTACTTATCTACCTTACCCAACTGATGAAAAAAGAATTCCAAAAAAATCTTAAAATGAACCTAACATAATTGTAATAGGGTGTTATAACCTCCACACCATAAATTGTATTCCCCAGATATCATGTCAAGAAGCTTTAATATCAAAAAGGTTATTCCACAACTCTCTCATATATTCCTCATGCTCCCAAATCTCATGATAATCAGAACTGTTCTTCCATAGAACTCATAAAAAAGGTATCATCCACCCACAAAGTACCTTGGTCTTTGAATAAACAATCATGACTAAATGATTAGTAATGGGTAATTCAAGATTAACATCAAGATCACTCCATCTCAAGATATGAGATGGATCAGAAATATACTTTTTTAGTTATGATACATAGAACACATTATGTATCAAAAAAACTATAGTGGAAGTGTTAAATGGAAATCCACTTTCCCCACATGACAAAAAAACTCTAAAGGTACCACTAAATGAGTTGTAAGTTTCCATTTCCTCCCAAGCTGTCGATGACCCAAATGAGGTGAAAATTTCAAGAACACTTGATAACAAACTGAAAATTCCATTGATCTATAGAGATGACCAACATAATATTTATACTAGATCTGTGCCATCAAAATACACTAATAATCAACTAAATATTTTCTATCATCTATTGAACCAAGCTCAGTTCAACAAAAAAACTATCACCATCCTCTCACTAACACAATTGAGATTTACATGACCTGCCATACAAGGCCTCAAAAGGAACCATTCTGATCATAGACCACTAATTATTATAATAATAAAACTCAACCAGACCCACATGTTCATCACAAGATCTATTGAAATCAAGGAAACATGCATGAAGCAAATCCTTGAGAATTTGTATATCGCTCTCTGCTTGTACATCCATCTATGGATGGTATGTGATGCACTTAAATGAACCAGAGAACCAGTTCCTCTGGTAGGCCCCTCAAGAAGAGATAAGTAAAATGGAGATCCCTATCAAAGACTATCATGGATGAAATCCATAAAAATGAAGAATCTCTCTCACATATATATTTTCCAGCACCTCATTTTTGGCTGAATCATGAATGGGTATTAGTGAGATGATTTTTTCAGCAAATCAATCAAAAACCATATCATGTTCCTCTTTATCTGGTTACATGACAACCCAACCAAAAATTACATATAGATCTCATCTTACTTCCATGTTGACACTATATGGATGGAGAAATCCTGAAGGTATCTGATGCTCAGACTTGACCTTTTGGAAAGTATATCGGTGTAAAGAAAATTCAATGATGTCTTATCTCATACCTAGACATTATAATCATTACCACATGTCATAAAACATATTTGTGGTTCCTGGTTGCACATCACACTAGGAATTATATTAATCCACTATCACATATTTCCACATAGTAAATGGGAAAATGTACCAATTCTTGAATCATAGAATACCCTCTATGGAGAACGACCACTCTACAACAATCTTCCAACCATAGGGAGTGTCTTTAATGCTATAAAATTCATCAAAAAGTAATTGTTCTCAGAGAATATTCATGATAAGAGCATAGGTCAACTAAACACTAGCCAAAAAATGCATTGATCCTTACTTCCCACACTACAATATGAAACTGTTGAAAAATATCCATCAAGTTCCAATCTTCTGAGGATTCTTTCATGGCCTAGGTCAGAACCTTTATGATCAAAGTATCCGAAAAAACCTTCTCTTTACCTGATGTATAGGGAATATACAAATCAGAGTATTTTAGTTATTCCACCCAAAACCTCGAGAATAGATTAATGTTTTTTGAAATAATAAATAACTCATGTTCTCGTGGTCTTAATATAATGTGAACCATTCTATGAAAAGTTAATACTACCAACTATTAAATGAAAGCATCATGGATGTAGGTTAAATTTCTTGGGTCAAGTAATTTATTTCATGTTTCCTAATTTTCCAAGATCCATAAGAAACCACATGATCACCATGCATAAGAACCCAACCCAAACCCAAACCTGATGCCTCAAAAAGACTACATAGCCATTCCTAGTCTCTTGAAGAATCTAGACAAGTACATAGGTAAATAAATCATTTCATGTCAACAAAATAACTCTAACATTTCACATCCCATGTATACATCACTCTCTTCCAATTTATAGTGGTCATCAAAGAATTAAACTTCGAGAAATAATTTATGAACCGGTGATAATATTCATATAAAACCATGATGATTATAATCTTGAAAAAAATTATGTGGTTCCTCCCATGTCATAACAAATTCCACAATCTCAATTTCAACTGAAATATCATGTTCTGAGATGATGTGTCCCAAGAATTTCACTTCCCAAATATATATATAATATTTCAATAACCATTCAAAAAGTCAGTGATTTCTCTATAGTTCTCTAACTTCTCTAAAACGACTATGTCGATGCCTGCCAAATGAGCATTGAAAAATATAGAAAGGAAGAAATACTTAGATATGGGTATTATTATCTCTATAGAAAAAATGAAGAATATGGTAGAAAAAGACACACAGATCGCATAAACCCCTAGGAGATATATGATCACAAGACAAGAAGAAGGTCATGAAAATGGTCACGCAGAGGGAATAACAAATGAAAGACCCCATATCCCCTTTAAAAAAACATTTTCTCTTGTAAAGGTGCTCCATACAACCACTAATCATGAGGTGGAACTAAATAATCTCCCCTCAGGTCACATGGGTTTTCAACCGTCAAGTGCTACACAACACATCTAAATTTCCTTAGAAAATGGGAGTAAAATATCTCAAATGCGAGAGCTCTGGTGATCATGAAGCTCACTCAATGCATCACCAATGAAGATAATTATTGTCCTTGAATATATTAAAACAGAATCACATGATCCCAAACCCTTGTGAAATAAAAAAAGGAAATAAATATAGAGGATGTTGGAGCCTTTTGTGGTTGTAAAAGTCACATGATTCACCCCTAGAAATCCGCAAGACACTACAAGCACCTGAAGATGTTCTTTTCTCATCTCACAAAATCCCAATGTATTTTTATCGTCATTGTGCGAAGAGACTCATATATGTTCATGAAACCACATGATCCCCCTTTGGCTCTATTAGGAAAACCAAATAGAATTGTTGATGAAATTCTTTCACAACTCTCTAGGACCTTTTTTGGACATGCGATGAATTATCAGGAGGAAAGATGATAATCTTCAAAAACATAAAAATTACATATCAAAATACCCAACCATTGTAAAATGAATGATAGAAATAAAAAGTGGGATGAGGAGGAAGCCGCTCGTAGTTGTAAAACTCTTCTAACATGCTAAGGCTTTTGGAAGAATGGTCTCTGAAGACCCCTTGACAAGTCAGCTTAATCCCACGAAGGACCCCTGACAACCCATCCTTATCTCTCACAAATGCCCAAACAGATCACTAGATATCACATGAAGGCCTTATAAAGGCACCCTAATCTAACTAAGTCCCTTTGACATGTCAAATTGAAAATATGAAAAACCCTTAACATGTTAACATGACTCAAAAAATACCCATTAATTTTTAATAAACCAATAAAGGTGGAATTGATGGGATGATCCCACAGTCTCTGAAAATCATATGATGTCTTCGAGGCTACAAATGGAAGGGCGTTGTGAAGACACATTACATTGAGTCCCTCCAATGAATCCATCCTGAATTCATGTGATAAATGTTTTGAAAAGAGGAGAAAACATGGGGTGGATAGGCTTATAAATCTACCACCCCATAATGAAAAATGTACCACTACTCACCAAATGAATAACTGGACTTCTTGGACCCAAATGCACTAATACTTGATAAGGTTGTTTGGAGCGTCTAATCTCATGATTAGAAATTCTTCCCATAAAGTAAGATTCGGCGAATAGCTGAAGCAATCATGGATAATATATAAGCACTTCACATGATCAATATAGATCACACAAAGGATGCCTGGAAGGAAATGAAAATAACAACCCGCAAATCTACTAGATCGTATGAGACTTAAAATCGGATAACATTGAATCTATATAAGGGATTTATGATAAAAGGATGTAACTAGGACATAAGTATGGGGAGGGGACTTTTCATAGAATATATAAGTTGGTCCTAATGTGTTTCATGTGAAACACCTAAGACACGCCACAACACCGAGACAAGTTATCCAGATCTCATGACACTCCTTTGGTGTACTATTTAGATCATGTGAAGTCCTTTGGACATGTCAAAGAAATTCGTACAAAGCACCATGAGAATTCCACCCTAGCCTCAAAAATCTCTTAGGGATCACCATAAAAGTCATTCAATATCTTTAAAACATGTTTCCCCATCCATATGGCACAAAAATTGATTCTATAAATGTCTCACGGTAGAACTCGAGAAAGTTAACTAACTCTCACGATGCCCACCAAGCATGCCATCCAACTCTTGCAACGTCCATGGGACACGCCATTCAGGCATCGTGATATCCTTCAGACATGTCATCTAGGACATGTGACACCCTATGAGACATTTCACATCAACTATCTCAATGCCCTTTAAGTGTGTTATCCACCTCTCATGATGACATTGGTTTGTGTCATCCAGATCATTGACACTCTCAAGACATTCCATCCAATATCATGCATTTTCTTAGAGGATCAACCAGACATGTCTTCTGATGTCCTTCAAATAAGTCATCCTTCATGATGTGATGAACCTCAAAAATTCCATCTAGGATGTGTGGCATCCCAAAAACAATACAAATTGATCAGGAAAAAATACAGTCAACTAGGTCAGGCAGGCAAGCAGGAGAGGTGACCAAGGGAATCCAAGGACTTGATAAATTTTTCCATCCTAGATGTGTATGCTCTGACTAGAGGGGAAAATAAGTGTGTAATCCCCAATCAATGGAACTATTAGTACTTTGATTCCCATTATAATTGGGAAACATAGGATACCTATTAAAGGACTGAGATCTATATTAATCATCCAATGGGTTCTCTCAGTACCTAATCCCTATGCCCCTAGTAGTGAGACTAATAATTTTTCATCTCTTTTTTCTCAGACAGATCATAGCTCGTGTGGGGTTAGATAGTTACCATAATCTTATCATTTTCATAGAAATCCTCTACAAAGGCATGGGAAACCTTAGAGTCTAATCTTCGATAAATGGTATAATATGATATGTCATGCATATAGGTAAATCTCATCATGTAATCCCCGATAAAGAAAACTATAAAAACTATGTTTCCTAAAATAACTAGAATATGTAGGACGCCTTCCTAATCTAGGAGCTCAAAAAGTATCTATTTCAATGTAATCCCCATGTGTATGACATTTCAACCATTGTTACCTGATCATTCTAATGGGAAGATCACCTAGCCTCATCCCTCAGTGGATTGAGAAATCAACTAAACTATAATGACTCTAATTCATAGAATAACTATGATACCTAGGAAGACTTCCTATGGCCCAATATCAAATAAGCATCTATTTCAATTTAATCCCCATGTATCATACATTTCAACCATTGAGACTTGATCATGCCCATGGGATGATCACTCTACCTCATACCTTATAGGACTGAGAAATCAACTGAATTACGAAGAATCTAATTCCAACCTTAACCAAGATATATTAGACACATCTCTGAGGCCCAATATATGTACTAATATCCAAGGTATATCTCATCACACAAGTCCTGCATCCATATTCAATGATGTTGATCACTCGGTATCCCTTGTTTGTTACAATGAGCATAGATAATGTGGGATTTGGGAGTTTCAATAGAAACCTCATTGACATCATGAATCTTCACCATCTAGGGTAGTCTCAGTATGTAAGACCTAATGAGTGTCATGATATAAAAACCCTACATATGAGAACATCTACCTTGGGGCCAGTCCCAAGGGCATGATCAAACTATCACTGCTTTGATTCCTACCATAACCAAGATACATATGACATCTCCTTGATACCCAATCTAAAAAATATAGTGCCTAAGATCAGGCACAGATATCATTTCCATACAACATTAAAATGCATGAATTCAATGAACTATGAGGGTTTTTATTCCTACAATAATCAGGACAAGTAAGACGCCTCATAATGGATTAATCTCCTCCTAAAAATATTAACTCCATTCCTGTATAGAATAAAATTACAAAGTACCTGGTCATAAGACTTTGGAACATAAGCAGATACGCATTACTAGGGAAATAAATAAATAACCTCAGATACATATAGCTGGATTCGCTAATGATGTCACTATCTTCTTCGCATAAAATAGAATTACCCATAAAATCATTTTGTTAGGGTAACCATCTCTATATTGGGAATTTGAAGATATTTAAGAACATGTATTAAATCTAGAAGAGAGTCCCAGAGTAGGAAAAAAGTCCCCCAATAATGGTGTGAT
This sequence comes from Viscum album, assembly GCA_963277665.1. NCBI lineage: Eukaryota > Viridiplantae > Streptophyta > Magnoliopsida > Santalales > Viscaceae > Viscum > Viscum album. The sequence continues at coordinate 154,314,503 of OY728156.1, read as the reverse complement.
GATCCAATCCTCACATCTACTCGACCAATGTGAGTCCCCAATAATTTTGGAGTCTGAAACCCCAATTGAAAATTGACCATCAGAAATTATTTTCATACCTAGTTATGGATGAGGGAAGCAATGGTAGTTTTTGTTAATAATGAAAATAGTGACTTGATTTTTTAGTTGTGTAGGAAATAAACCTCTCAAAAACAACCACCAGGCTGAACCAAATTTACCACAAATAGGGTTTCCATGTCATCTCTTCTCTGAAAAAAAAACAGAAATGGTGGACCCAATGTGAATTTCATAATAAAAAAATGGTTATTTTTTCATCCATCAATCCATTTTATTTTCACACTATGCTTAAAAAAATAGTTAACCTTACAGAAAACTCTCAAATGATATAATTATTGGTTAATCATACATCCGGCCACTTAGTTTTGCACATACTATAAAAAAAATGATAGACCGGAAAAAAAATCATACAACTATTACTCTATTCCCTACGTTCTCGTGAAATAAGTATATCCTCTCTTTTCAAATTACAAGGGAGTAGAATGGATGGATTGGGAATAAAAGGAAAATTATGTTTACCGTGCATATCTAATTGAGAACACACCATGCCTAAAATATTTTACTAGTAAGTTACCATGTTTCTTGTTGTCTATGCGACTATAAATAATTATCTCACCAACAGCATCCTGATTTAAGATAATGACTTCATCATGCAGTGACCGTTCTGATAAATCACCTATGTTTACAACCCTTGTGGTTCACAAAATGATCTCCACTACCTGAAAACATCAAATTCAGGTGGCGAACACAATGGTGTAGGAGTACCATCAACATGGTACAATCTTGAACCTAGAAGCTACCCATGAGGGCCTCCCAGAATAAAACCCAATGAGTTTTCAACGACTAAGGAAATATTTATCTTAGATTTTGTCCCTCATTTCCATATCCAAGGGCTTGAATATCTTATCCCCAGAGTGATAAAAGTACAACTTTCAATCTCTAATGAAGGCAGAATAGGGAGTCGAATACATCTCCCTTCTAGTTTAGTAGCCTTTGAAGGGGAAACCTTTCAACTTATGTTTCTAGCATCATCTCACGGATACCCACTATTCTCCTTATGAGGATACCACATAACACGCTACCACCTCATACACCCATTCCTGGGAAGAAAGGAAGACACATCAGGTGAGGAAGAAACTAGATAACCAGAAGAGGTCTCGTATACCCACTCTCATTGATGGCATCTGTCAGCATATTCTGGAAATGACTAGTGAACATGATCATATCCCTACTCACTTAGAAGGAGTATGTGAGCATATTCCCACCACATGCATGGGGAGGCACATATCCCTACCCCCACACATGAAGTTAATAAACATATTCTGGTGTTATAAGAATGATAGAAGTGGGTGAATATCCCCACTTCAATCGAAGAAATATTCCAATATATAATGGGTATGGAAAATGTGTAGGCTCATATCCCAGTGCACACATTGATAAAATGCCAATATATTTTAGAAACAGGTAAATAAATATGTTGTCATATTCTGGGACTACTTCAGATGTAGGGACACACAAATATTTATATCCCTATAGCTAGGACAGCTCAACACTCTAAAATGTGGTTTCTCATAAGAGAACTCATATTCTTTCTCTCGTTGAGGAGGATTATCGGCCTATTTTGATAAAGGATGAGGAATCAGACGAGGATCATTTTCTCATTTTAATTGGGGCTCACTAGGTGAGAGTGGAACATGCCTTAGGATAGTGGAACATATCATCAAAAAAGTCTGGTAGAATATTACAAAGTCCCAAGATCATGTTCATATCCTCTTTTATGTTGGGGCACACCAAGTGATAGGTGAACATGCCTTGATAAATGATCATATTCTTATTTAAGAATTCTAGAGACATACTCCAAAGTATCGGGCTCGGGCATATATCCACATTAAGGATAGGTCTAACCATGTGATAATGGGACATGAATAGGGAAAATCCCACATTCATATCATTAAATCTACTGGGAATGTACCAATATATTGTAGAATCCAGGCACATATTCCTACTTCTACCAAAAATGACTAAATCAGTATCATGCTTAGGAAATACAGAAGGATTCTCATATCCCTTCACCCATTTCGTAGGTCCATCAAAATATTATAGTGGGGAATCCATTTTCGGATCAATCTCATATTCCTATTCCATCTGGGGCTCACAAAGTGGGAGAGGAACACATCTCAGGGAAGGATCATATATCTTCCAAGAAAGACCAGTAATTCTAACGTCTCAAGATCATGATCATCCTCTCATCCTGAATGAGGCTCGCCAAGTGGGAATGGAACACGCTTCTAGAAAGGATCATATTCTTGTAAATAATGAAATGGTTTATAGGAATATTCTTGAAACTTCTCACCATCAGGCTCATACTCTTGGAGAACCATACAATTATTTACAAATTCTACCAGCTGTCATACAACAAGCTCATATCCCTGCACAATTCCAAAAGGTGGCTCAGCATATTCTGGCCATAATGCATAACATTACAATATTCCTAATATTCTCGATAATAGTGTCCTTGAAGTAGTTTGAGGCACATTCTCAACACCATAAGGTTCTCTCAACTCTTCCAATGAATTATAAGATGATCATTACTAGGATAGTCCTCATCATGATTGTGTGGAGATAAATCACAAGGACTCTACTCCTGACATCCACCATAGTCCACATCCCCATAGAGATATCTCCCATGGAAAATTAAATCCTCCCCTTTCCATAAACTTATGTATAGATATGTGTTCAAATATAAAATGCCTTTGTATAGAGAGGTGATTGAAACATCAGGGTAAAATACATAGATTTTACCATAAACATACAAATGTACTCCAATCTATTCAGTAGGAGACCCTCAGAATCATATTCTATTGTCTGATTGGATAGATGCATGTAAGTTTGATGAAGAATAGTTCGACATTTTAATATGCAGAGAGTCATCCAAAAACTACCTTCCCATAATGTTCTAGCCCCTCCCTAATTCTGAATAAGATACCCCATATATAATAGAAATGTATTGTGTGCCTTAACTACAAAAAAATATGTGGACAACTCATCAGCAACTAAAGAATAAACTCCTCCCTTATCCAAGATATGAGGGTCTCCTTCAGAATATCAAAATACTCTGTTGTAATCTAGACCTGGCTGCTATCTCCATGTCATGGAATTCAAAACCAGAAAAGCATAGTGAAAATATGCAACACAATTGCCACAATTATAACACAACTCTTCCCCAATTGATCTCTGAATCCACTCCATGCATCTGTATCCAAATATGGGGACAGTATATAGTGTTACACTTTGTTTAACCCCTAGAATAGTAGAACCCCTAAGATATAGAGTCATTTAATATAATAGACTCTGGAAAAATTAGAGGATCAGGTAACACTTGATCCAGTTAGTCAATAAAAAAGAATTCCCCTACTTTAATGGTGCCCATACATCAGGAATGAAGGGATAGGATAGCCAAAATGTCTTTGATCTATGCCCCTAGAATCAATGATAATGTATTTAAGAAATAGAGACCAATGTTTTGATCCCCTAGACAACTTACTATAAAAAATGGTCCTCACCATGGGATTCCATCACACCCAACTCTTATCTGAGAAAAACTACACCACAACAAATAGGTCATGTTAGAAACTACTATATTAGTACACCAAGCGTGTACCCATCTCACTAGTGTAAGGGAATATCCTCCACCACATCCACCTCTCAAATCTCTAATTAGTGAGAGGATTCGGGACATACTATTTGAATTTGTAAACAAACCCCATCCCACTGGGGTAAGGGAATTTATATCTCAATCACAATCACTAGGTTCATCATTCCCTGAGAGAGACTTGGGGAAATCAATGGTGATCCGAGATCACCCCCCCCCCATACACCCACTAGTCTAGGGGCATTAATATCTTCATGTAGTTCATGAGATTCATCGAGTCCCCAACTAAAATCATTGGATCCAAAACAACAGACCAAATCATTTCCAATGGAGGCCCCGAATAACCCACACCCTATAGGGTGAGGGTTATTTTCATCTTCATCATCACCATACAGGGAATTGGTCTTCTCAATGATGGTAGGAAAAAATAAATGGTCGGCATCTCACATGTTCCTCTCACCATAATAAATACATTTGATGGTGGGACCTACTCAGAAATCATGATCAGAAACTCCCACAAGTTCATTATTCATAGGCTAGGTTGGGTAGAGCATATGATAAAGATGATTAGACCCCATCAGGGTTGTAATCCAAAAAGGAAAAATATGGAAAAGGGTTCAAAGAACGACCATGATAAAAGCAATGAAGAATTAGACTATTGCATCAAAAATAATCAGAAAACCACAATTTCTACATATGACTCTATAAATTTTGTCACTTTCAAAATGAAATACATTATGTATAAAGAAACAAATTTATAGGTCCACAACATGGAGAATGTACCCCATGAGGAGGGTGATCTAGATGCATCAACCGAGGGTGCACGCACCCAGAACCAAAGAAGGCTCCAAAATCATGAACCTCCTAATACCATTTTTTCACATATATGGAATAAAACATCCAAAGATAAAGAAAAAAGGTGTTTCTACCTCCCAATCACCACCTATAATATTTGATTTTTCTTCTACTGAGGAAGAATTATCACAATATGAGAGTGAGATACAAACTCTCAAACAACTAAAAGAGGAGATACTTGGGGGAAATATTCCCACTGGGTATCCACTTCAGTACAAGGAAAATATTCCCACTAGGTATCCTCCTCAGTATAAGGAAAATATTCTCCCTCCCATAAAAGATCATCTAATAAGAGAGGTATCTGAGGATCAAATGTTCTCTAAATCTAGACATCCAACATATATATATGAGTTATTCAAAAATTAATGTTCCTTCCATATATTTTTGTGACAACCTTATCCTCTCTAGGATAATAATTCAGTATTAGGACAAATTGAGAATCAATGGGAGAAAAAAGAAGGAAAACATCATTGAGATCCACCCACTCCCTGTATATTGGAGGAGGATCAAATAATAGTGCCCCCCGAGATTCTTAACATCATAAATTCTCTAGCTAATCAAATGGAATCCATGAAAGGGTTATGTGCAGCTTTGTAACCTAAGAGGAATCTATATCTTGAGTAGTTGGATGAAGTTTTTCTTCCACCCAATTTTAGAAATCATATATTATTGATGTTTGATCGTGCAAGAAAACCTGAACAGAACCTCACACACTTCATATCCTAATACGGGAAACTGATGGGCCCTCAAGATCAACTGGAGGGAAAAATGAGGTGTTTTGTATAGTCTCTTATAGGGCTAGCCTTTTTTGGTATAATAGTCTACCATACGGTTCGATTGTAGGATGGGAAGACCTTCATCACCAATTACATTATAATTTCATCTCCATATTGAGGAAAATGACAATATTTATCCTGAATAACTATAAACAAAAAAAATTAGAGGGTTTCTAACTTCATATCAAGATGTAAAATTTAACCAATTCACTCAATATACCTTTATCATAGGAAAAACTATTGGAACACTTTGCTGAAAAACTCTGAGATGAGTTGAAGACACCTATGATCCCAATAAAGTATCTAGGTATGTTTAGTGAATTCACATAAATCGAACAATGTCTCGAGGATTACATTTAGTGAACCTAATACAAACCCTGATGCATACCCATGAAATAGGGTATAATTTTAGGAAAACCATAATCTATTGGTTTAACTCTCAAGACAATAGAGGTACCCGACCAAGAACCTTGAGAGGCCATAAATCACCCAGTTCATCTTATTGAGCAAACAAAACCATAAAATATCCCTCATCTAGAAGCATAGAGAATTCAGGGTCTCCCAATATTTGAGGAATAGATAAATGAAGAAAACTATTTATAAAATGAAAATCTCCCTACTTATTTCTTAGCATCCATCAATGATAACCTTCTCACACTACTGCACCCTAGTAAACCTGATGAGGTCATCCTCACTGACAACCCTGACTACTTCCCTTTTTATAGAAGGTTAGGTTATAATATCCAAGACTAATTCATCTTCAAATACGTGCTTCAAGGCATGGTGAATTCTGGATAGGTGGTGTTAAATAACTCTTTAGAGTATGTGTCTTTCATAATTGTTATCCAGATAGAAGAAAAAAGTGATTTTAATAAAGTGTTTCCAAGTGTGAGCATAATTTCAACAACTAGATGAATTGAAAAATATTTGACTGATCTCTTTCCCAACTGAGAACATAGTTATGAGGACCCATAATATCTCCACCACCTAAAAAAGAATACATCATATATACCTCCCAATGTTCGGTGTGACGATCTAAAGTAGGAAGAAACATAAGGGGGGAGTCATATGCTACACCAACATAATCTTTAACTCTTACAGATTTCTTCCATGAAATATCTAAAGCACAAGCACCACCCCACCAAATAAAACCCTCATTGGATTAATAGATCATATTTGGTTATTTTAACATGATAAACTAAGAAGGACCCTTATTTAATTATGAATATTCTATAGAATATAAGTTTTCCTCGCATAACCATGGAACAGGAAGGTGTATACATAGGAACCAAGTGTACAGGGGATAGCGTGGGTGTGGTTGGACTTAATATTTTATTCATGTCCCTATAGAGGACATATATGCATCTAAGACTCATGGAAAAGTGCTCTAAAAGGCTCAAAAGATTCATAGAGGCATCCCAGAATGCTACAGCAGTCGTCCACACCCAGTCTTCTTGCATGATCACCTTGTAGGGGTTTAATTATCTGATCACTCCATTCAATGGGTAAGGCCAATGTGACATGAACCACTAGAAACATATTCTCCCTAAACTTCTCAAAAATCATTAGGCATGTCCACCTAAAATTCCTCATCTCCTATTCCACATTTCCAAAAGTAACCCCGCATTAGGAAGCACCAACCTCAGGTAGAAAAGTACGATGTTGTAAAATAGCTGGTGATAGTTCCAACCAAGATCCCAATCATGGATGCACTCTATACTGATAAATAACTTATGGAGGCACTTGTTGAAGACCTTCATATCCCACAGGAATTTTAGATTGAAGTCACTATAGTCGAGGTCTATCAAACGGATTCCATGAGTTCAAAATTCCATTTCCCCATTTCATTCACCGACCACAATCAAGAAGATGTAATTAAAGGGAACATCAGGGCCCTATATGTTTTAGGAATACTCAATAATTTCAACTTCCAAATGGCTCTTATTGATAATGGTTTCGAGACCAACCTAATACCAGTGAGAACCCTCTGATGCTTGGGAGATAGCAAAGAGGATTTTTATACCACAAATATAACCATTAAATGGTATGATAAGTGTGAGAAAATACCTCTCAAGATGATCGAACTCAATGATATATTTTAAAATATCATATTTGAAATGGAGTTTATGTTTATCTAGAAAGACACCACATATAATTTCCTACTCAAAATGATCTAGATCCACATCCACATGGTGGTACCTTCAATATTCCATCAGTTTCGGAAATACCCAATCGATGGAAAGTTCATCATAGTAAATGGAGATAGAACCCCCTTTATGAATTGAAGAGAAACATATTTTGATATAGATTTCTACAAAATGGGTAGAATAAAAACAACATTGGATGATGAGATACAGGTTGAAACCCCAAATGGATTTGGGACTGCCCCTTCAAATCCTAGGAGTATGTTCGAAAGTGGTTGTGTACTCCCCATAAATATTTTCAAGCTGATAAACTTAAACCCAATAGTCTAAGCTACTCCTTTACCCATATATAGTGTAAAATAAAATCAACTCTAACATCACTCTATAATGAAACAAGAAATAGGGGATGATACTGTCTCTTATCATGGACTCTCCCACCCCAATAGTGATAGAGATGCCCCCATATTTTTGCCTTTATCAATAAAAGTCTCCATAGACTCAGAGGTGGAAGAATATGAGGATGATATTAAAAATTCACCTCCCACATTTGAGGAATGTGTCTCCACTTCAATTGATGAGCTCAGATAGGTAAATTTGGGAATAAATGAAAACTCATAGGCTACACTGGTTATTGTCACCATTCCCCTCAAAGAGAAAGAGGTGTATGTTGAATTTATCAAGAAGCACCGATATTTGTTTTATTGGAACTATACATAAATGACTAGATTGCATCTATATTTGGCCTTGCACCATCTTGGATTTCATGATGAGCATTGAGGCTTCATGTGGGAAACCAGGAGCATGCGCCCCTCTCATTCCACCAATATAGAGGAGGATGCTTAAAAAATCATCAAATACAACTTTCTTATAGAATTTTAATACCCACGATGGCTCGCCAAAATCATCCATATCAAGAAAAAAAATGGTTGGATTAGGTTCTGCATCAATTTTAGAGTCCTAAATAGATATTTCTCAAAGGAAAATTTCCTATTGTCGATCATAGAACTCTTGATCGATGAGACTAATGGATTACAATCTCTTTCCTTCATGGATGTGTATTCATGGTATAATCAAATAATGATGGACCCTGAAGAAGAATAAGTTACTACTTTTAGAGAACCTGAGGGGATATTTTTCTATCAGTTCATTCCCATTGACATGAATAACACTAGCGCCACATATAAATGTGCCATGAATCATATCTTTAATATGTTCTTCATAAAAATAGTATAACGTTATGTCATCAACCTGGTAGTAAAATCCTGATTTTGAAGTGATCACTTTAGAGATATCTAAATAGTCTTTGATAAGTTGTGGCAGCATAGTCCAAAGATGAATCTATCGAAATTCACCTTCAGGGTAACATCATGTATGTTCCTTGGCTCTGTGTTATTCCATCATGGCATTAAGGTCAACCTAGATAAGACTAGTTCTATTCTAGAAATATAACCCTCCAAAAATATCAATGAACTGATGGGGATACAAGGGCACCTCAAAAACATTTGGCATTTCATGGCCAACCTATTTGGAAAATATCTTCCCTTCACTAGGATAATGAACAAGGGAATTTACTATTAGTGTGAAGATGACTTTCAAGAATCCTTAGAGAGTCTCAAGAAGTATTTACTTCACCCACTAATTTGATGCCTACGGTGGGAGGTAAGTCACTCATCTTGTAGTGGTCACTGTAAAGACCCATACTTGATGTACATGGACATTACATTACTTTTTGAATACTTAATATATATCAAAACAAGCACCCAAAGACCGTAATAGTTTAGTATCTTTGGAAACTCGGAATATAATCTTCTAATCATGGTGAAAGATCCTTAAAATCTCCCATTAAGATCTTCCCCTTTTGTTTTCTTACCTAAAACAATTCTTTATGTCTTGGGGAAAAGAAAACATAAAAAGGGTGAGCTCAAATGCTCATTAAGGGTATACATAGAGAACATAAAATAATCCATAAACATTTTAATGAAAAAACTTGAACATAAAATCTAAACGTCAAAATATTGAGAAATGACATAAATCATGGAAGTACGTAAGGCATATATCATAAAGGAACATTATTCATAGTAAAATAACATGGGAATAAAACCTTTAATTTTGGAAAACCATTAAGTACATGATATGATTTCCTTAGTAGCCAAAGCATTGCTGCCAAGACCATAATAGTGGAAAAAGTCAATTACTGAACCGGGTTTACTTGCAGTTCCAGCCCTTTATTACTGAACCGGAGTCACTTGTTGTTCCATCCATGTCTATATCATGAGATATAGGTCTTTACCCAATGCATTGTAGGAAGATATAGGTCCCACCCATCTCATAATTAAATCATTCTTTCTTCTTCCACAAAATAACCATAAATCATTCATTATAACCCAATAAATAAAATGGGTTTCATAAACATCATCCCATCATAACATAATCCATATAGAACAAATGGATATCATTTTATCATAAGAAAAATGAAACCATGTAAATAATAGAGTCATTATACTTGAAACATAATCATATTAAATAATTTCATCTTAGATGGAATATAGTTTTGATAAAACACTTGAAATGAATTCTTGAGGAAATTATCCTTTCTTCTTCAAAATAATTTTCTTTTCTCAAAATGCCATGGAATTTTAAAAGAAAAGGATTTTGTTGAAAATAATCCTGAAATATTGTAGAGGAAGATTCATGGAAATAAGGCGTCATGAAACCGAAAAAATCCATTCATGTCGTATAAGTTAAAAAAACATTCTCCTTGTACTATTGCAGAAAAATTGAAAAAGTACCTCGTATGGTTAACAAAAGAAGGATTCCTTAAATACCTTGTGGTAAAAGTCATAAAAGGCTAAAAATGACATTAAACATACATGTAATAATAGTAAACATTTTAGGAAAACATTTTGAGAAAATATGGACATGGATGATAAACATGAACCCATTAAATACATACGAATAAACAATCTTGGATAAGTATGCGATTGGAATAATTATCCCTTACCTTAGGTCCAATTTCTTTCATACATGTTCAAAACTCTTGTATAGTGGTTTTAAACATATTATTAAATTGTAATATAACCATAATAATATTTATTATGACATATATGATTCACTTATGACTTTATATTACCTGTTCTTTTGTCAATTCCATATTAAAGCAGCGTTTTGGGTAAAATCGTTTCATTTATCGTATGTGTTTGGACTTGTTCTTCTAGATATTATTACTTATATCCTGATTTACTTAATTCCAGAATGTAAAAAATGATTTAGATATAATATATATTCAGAATATAAATATATATGATAGATAGATAACTGGAATGAAATACACCGTTCATGGAGACAGTAGGTCGTACGTACGCATGAACGCTATTTTCATTTCCCTATTGAATTGAATGGAATTAAGTAAATGAAACACATATGTACATAAATCTAGTATAATTATTATGTCATAAATTTCATGATTATTTATTATATATACTTTATAATTACTCTTGAATGGTTAACATGGAGAATGAATCTAATCACGTTCGTGGAGACCGTAGTCTGTACGTACGCACGAGGGACAATATCATTCTTTTGATATTAAAATCATATATAATTGGATGATATATCATATATAAAAAATAATAATAATGTTATTTTTATTATTTATATCATTTATACTCATTATTATACACATCCAAATGATGAAATGTTTGAATAACAAATTACACCACGACGTGGAGACGGTAAGCCGTACGTACTCACATGTGGTGACTTTTTCATTCATAGGATGAATAAAATAACTAATATGGTTGTACCATTTTTATAATAACATCATAGTACATAGAAGATATTGTAGTTATTATTTTATAATGGAAACAACATATAAGGAGGAAGTGGAAGAAGAAAGGAACTTGAAATGGGTGGTGAGATATTTACCTCTTCTTCAGGTTCTACCATTTGATTTGATCAATAGAGCTCTTAGGTTGGCTTTATGACTAATGTAATGAATCTAGGATAAAGGGAGGATAGTTGAGAGGGTATTTGGTCAGGTTTTGAATGATCCAAATGACTTTGGAGGTGTGAATTAGAGAGAAGGGGGTGCCAATTTATAAAAGAGGTGAGGGGAACCTTAGGAAAAACTTAAAATATTATTTTATAATAAAGTCATATTCACTTTATAATGGATCCAAATTGATTGATTTAGAATAAAAAGTGGGTATGGGTCTAAAACCACTCACCCAATAGATTTTAGACAGGTTTGGGTCACTATATTAACCTTATCATTTATATTTAACTCTTAGGTAAATAGTTTGACATTTACCATGTCTCATTGTATTTTTATATTATATGTTTAATAAACATACTATATACATAAAAGAAAACCCCAAGTGGTTCATTAATGATACCCATATCATTATATAAGTCTTTTGGACGAACCTTAGATTTTTAGGAATAGAATATCAATTAATAATATAATATTTGTTTTAAAAACTCTTTTATGTCAATGTTGACAGTATTTGGTATTTTGTTTTTTTAATTCATAACAGCATTATTACTTCAAAAACATTAATCTAATAAACCCTGATATTTTATATTAACCTATAAAATTATTTTAATTCATAAAAAGTCTCAAATTACATATATTTGGGTATTTATAATATCAATTATGTTAATATTTCATTAATAAGGTAATTACTGCATCATCATTGTGTCGTAAATAAATTAAATTATTTAAATTATAAAATTTATATATAAAATACCATTATGTAGGAAATCTTTATAGGTTTCTAATTAATATTCATAGTCTAATTTATCTTATGTATAACATTATATTAAAACTGTTTTAGTTATTTACCTTTGATGTTAACTCTTTTAACTCTTCTTTGAATTAAATAATAATAAATGTCCTAATATAATCCAAGTGGACCTAAAGGGTCATATTTTATTTATATGGTTTTTTTGGTTGAATTACACGTATCCAATAGAATTAAGACATGTTTTAGGGAAATAATAATATCATTTTTACCCTTAATTACCCTATTTACTTTTAACTGTGGTAAATAAAAGATAAAAGTAACTAATCAAAAAAAATTATTTTCATCTCATTGAACCACAATTTACTTACTGATATAAACTGTGTCTCTCAGATTTCTGAAATTCAACTCATAGAAGCAGTAAAATTAAGTTATATGTAAATTTGCAAATGCCCCTAGGAGGTGGGTAAAAGACGGTAAAAAGTTCAATAAAATTTTTATATATCTAAAATTATTATAAATTTACTCCAATGAATTAAATTTAAATTATATAGTTATTATGTATTTATTTTGACATAAAATAAATTTAAATAAAATAAATAATTATTTAAATAAAAATTCGGTTTTAAACTATAACTCAGTGTTTTTTACTATTCATCAAAAATTGAAAGTTTTCAGAAAAATTAAAAAAATTCACTCTAAGATAATTTCGATATTCCGAATCCAAAAATGAAGTCCATTTTGAAAGATAAAATTTATAAAATTTTAAAAAGTGGGTATTACTATTCATAACTTCAAGTTCATAATATTATTATAATAATATCTCGTTTAGTCAAACTCGCTATTGCGTACAACACACGCTATCGTGGAAGGTTGATCGGGCGTGCAACACAAGCCTAGAATAGTGTTTTCGTATACTGCAAGCTAATAAGGTGTTGTGTATAGCACAAGCTAATCCTGGTGTACCGTACAACACAATACATCAAAGAAATTAAAAAATATATTTCTCATAAAATATCTGGGTGTTATAGTCACCATGGAATGATCATTGGTTACCCTTCATGCATATAAAAACGATGCGGGGACCAAGATAAATTTATTTTACCTCATCTAAAGGATTCTAGGTATACCAATACTCAATACTATGATATCGAGGAGAACAACATTTCCCTCATATTTGTAGTTAAAAAGCTATGGCATTACTTGAAGCACCAAGAAGTCCATCTGGTCTCTCATATTGATCCACTAAAGTGCATCATTGGACGTCCTATGATTAATGGGTGCTTGGACAATTGGGTATTCATTATCCAGCAATATGATATTCTGTTCTTATCACATAAATCGAAGAAAGGGAAATCTCTAGCTTATTTTCTTATAGTTTATCATTCCCTGTAGAATACACTAGTGTACACCAGGATTCTATATGAGTATATCTTCTATTCCCATGACACTCCCTAGACATGGGAGATTTATTTTTATGGAACCTCATGATGTCCTATCAGGAAAAGGATAGGAAACACGAAGCTCAATCATGTTGGCATAGGGATTTTATTTCTCTCTGTACAATTTTTTTTCCCAGGTCTTTCTCACTATTCAAAGTCATCACAAACAATGAGGTAGAATACCAAGCCTTCATTACTAGCTTGTAACTATACCTATAACTACATATATCCTACTTGAATATCAAATAGGATTAAGAACTTGTGATAAAGTAGATCAATGGAAAATATTCAATCAAATAGAATGAACTAAACCCTATCACTAGCTACGTTAGGGGACTAATGGTATAGTTCCCTTTTGATCCCACATTGCATCATGTCCCCTAATCAGAGAATGATCATGTTGTTGAATTGGATAATGAAGCCAGCTTCCTAGCTAATCCTGATCATGAGGAAGAAATCCTCTATATCACACATAGTAGAATGTTATCATAAATCATCATATGTGATATGAAAGAAATAAATCAGGTCAACGCCACCCTAGAGTGCACTTAAATGAAAACCAACTTTGGATTGATGGATCCCATAATCATTTATCTCCATATAAGAGTTCTCTCGACATACCAATACAAAATGGAAGAGGCTTGACATAGTGTAGAAAATATTATCCTACTGGATTGTCCAAATGAGAAAAAATCACTCTACAAGAAAAAATTCGATGGAATCCTCCTCAAATACGTATCATAAAGAGAGATTTCAACCATCATATAAAAATTACACCTATGGAAAACATCAGTTCGTGATCAGGCTCTCCCACTAAATTAGAAGGTGGGGATATTACTGGAAAAACATGATACAAGACTGTGTGGAATTCTCCATGAAATTTCATGTACACTAAATCAATTAAAAATTTATCTATCAATCCCTAAAATTTCTAAATATAGCTAAATATTACTGGATCTTTTCCATTTGGGGAACGGATGTTGTGGGGATATATCCCCCATCCATGGCTAAGTTGTTTAGTTATATCCTTACTGCCACTGAATTGTTTTCTAAATGGGCTAAGGGAATACCCCTAAGGAATTTAGGATGAATAATATCATCATATTGGTAAAGTCCTATATCAGCACTAGGTTCGGGGTCCCCCACACGATATTAAAAGACATCATCACCAACTTCTATTCTACTGAGTTAGAGAAACTATACCAAGAGTACAATATCAAATTGAATCACTCATCTAGATATCATGAAGCATAATATGGATAGATATAGGAAATCAATAGGACTCTACAAAATATACTCAAGAAGATGGTGAACACGGAAAAGAATCCATGTCCAGACATGATCTTCCATTCCTTATGGGACTACCATACCACCACACATACTGCTACACAAGCAACACCGTAATCATTGGTGTACAAGATTGAAGCAACCATACCCATAAAAGTCCAACTATCTTATCTCTGAATATCCATTCTAGGATAGATCTAATATTGTGATCAATCAAAAATGCAACTGGATGAATTAGATCAGCTCAATGAGAAAAAGTTGTGTACATTTTACAACCTCAAGGTTCATCAAAATCAGATCACATGAACTATTAAAAAAAAGTTTTGTATCCATTCATTCTTCTACGGAGAATTGTTATTATCTCTCAAAGACCCAAAGATACCAAGGAAGAATCCTACAATGATGAAACCTAAATGGGAATGGACTTAAATCATACATAATCTTTGTCATAATAGAGCTTTCTCATTAGAGACCATGGACAGGGAGCATGTTACACAACCCACTAATGCAAGATTTCTAATGAAATATTTTTCTTAATTGTCATCAAGAAAGAATAATTCCATGAATAATGATATAAAACTACAAAACAACCCACATACTAACCACATGAAATTAAACTATATGGAGAAGTCCTAACAAAAATAATTTAAACTTCACGGTGTCTCACATCCTGACCATATGACGTTAAATTGTATGGATATGTTCTTACCATATGTCACTAAAATGTATAGAACAAGTCCTCACCACATGATTTTAAACTACATGGCTAGGGTCCTCACTGCATGATGTTAAACTGAACGGTTTGAGTCCTCACTGCATGATGTTAAACTGCATTGAAAACACCACCTTAGTATAAATTCACTGCACACAATATAGATATGTGCGAAGGATGAAATTATCCAATCCCCATATGATAGTTTGATTCACCAGGGTAATCTCTTTAAGCAATAACTATTGATTCCTATCCTCACAGGATATGTAGTGATGCCCAAACTTCTAGTCTTAGGCCCAGCCACAACCTGACCTTTCCTTCACATCAGGTGATCAATGTCATGTCTGCATGACATTAAATGGCATGGGTTTCAACAACTACATATGTCTTGATTATTATGTTCAATGAGATATGTAGGGATTACTCGATCTATTACTTGGTTCCATCCACCACATTGTACAAAATACCACTATCTTACCCTTAATTGTCTCTCTATAGTGAGAAAAACCATTTTCATGCCTTGATTATCACATTGAGCATATCTCATGAGATCTTAGGAAATTCGGTAAGGTATTCCCCCACAAAAAAAGTAATAGAACCTCACAACAAGTTCTTCAAGGTCCAAAATTAAATATCATAAAAGAAATAGCATGATTCCTCAATTCATGATTATAACTACACGGTTGATGTCCCTTTCAATTCATAAAACTATAAATCTCTATGAACCTCACCCAAGAGGACCACCATTGTTGGTGTTTTTCTCCTCCCACGCCTCCCTTCTAGAACTACGTATGGATAGATTCTCATTTTCAATGAGATATATAGGGATTAATTGATCCTATATCTTATTCCATCCATGATATGATACAAATTACCCTTCCTTCATATATTTCAGACTTTAATAGGAATGTAATTCCTCAAGAACTACATTTTTCTTAATTCCTATTATCATGGAATATGTAGTGATTCCCAGATATCCATCTTTGGGTCCATCCATAATTCTCATTCACATGTTGAGAATCCCCCATCCATTCTATATGACATTAAACTACACGGTTCATCAATAACTATGTGTGGCTTGATTCTTTTCATCATAGGATATGTAGTGATTCATGGATCTCCAATCCTAGTCCCAACTACAATAATAAACAGAAACAATGCCCACCTCTACGTATGGGTTATAACAGTGAGGTGAGTTTCTCATTTAATAAAAATGTGTGGATTGATTCCTATCATCATAAGATACTTATTGAATCCAGGGTCTCCAATACTGGGCCCATCTACAAGAACCAATAAAAAATCATCCCAACTTTAAAGGGACTGAGTCACAGAAACTCATTTTTCCTATATACGAGCTAGATCTATGTACATATTTTTGAGAACATGATATATCATGCAATAATTTTTTATATTGGTTCCCACATCCTTAATTCATGATGATAAACTGCAAGAAAAATTTCATTTCTACATGATGATAAACTGCACGATAAATTTCTTTAACACAAGATGATAAAAATAATGGAAAACATCCTTACCACATGACATTAAATTTCTTGGAGAATTTCCGCACTAGTTGACATTAAACTTTCTATACCATAATAAATTTCCAATACATTATCAAAGTACCATGATAGAATTACCTTGGTAATTGTAGTATGGGGTGTTTACTTTTTCTTTTAACCACATAAATCCATAAGTATTACTTCACATTTCAAGGAACTCATGTTTCCTTAAATCTTACATTCCCCTTTAAAGAGATACATGGATTCAAGAAACCCTTTATTTGACTATAAATGTAATCTTAGGGGTCCTGAATATGAACCTATGGTTATCAACAAAATGTGTTACTCTATAAAAAATTTATTTCTGATCCTTGTGAGCCTTGACATCACTATGGAACAACTCAATACCTCAGTGTGATATGAAATACTCTTGGTATGATTGTACCAAGCCATCCTCATAAACTGAGATCCTCGAGCCATGATTTATAGTTGTCTCAAATCCCACTCAGATGGAAGTTGGGGGTACTCTTAATCTTGGGTATCCTAACTATGTTATTTTGTATCATTCCATATATTCATTCCATGTTCATCATTACCCTAAAATGCATGCACTATTAGTCAAATATGTTTGGCCTTAAACGCTAGCCTATAATGGTCCAAATCACATAACCTTAAACTACGGGTGAAAGAGGCACAAAACTTGTTTAGATGAAAACCCATAAATGTAATCCTAATCAAAATTCAAGTCTTTTCTCACTAAGCTCTTCATCTCCAGATTTTAGGTATAAATTAGGATGCAAATAAATATAGAAAAAAGCTCAGAGGGCCTCTTCTTTTGCACTATTAAAAGACAATATATCCTCGATGGACCCCCTTGGTTCAGGAAAAAAAGTTAAAGTAATTATTTTTCACATATCATTGCTATGATAGTAATTTCACTTGTAGGTGACACAATTTTTCGGGTACTCGAACCCTTCTTGGATATTACACTTCTGAAAATCATACCTCATGATTTGGGTGTCTTGGATCACTGTAAGCCTTCCATGACACTTTTAAAAGATACACGGCTTCTAGGGACCCTTTTCATGAATATTAATGTATGCATACGAATGAAATATATGTTTATATGGTTTTAAATAAATTTAATCACTCTAAAAAAGGTATTTCCAATCCTTGTGATCCCAGAAATCACTATGGAAGAACTAAACACCTTAGTGTGACCTAATCTACTCCACCTATGATTGTCCCATATTAACCTCTTGACCCAAGAACTTTGGTCCATGGATTAAAATCTCTACACCAAACTATCTAAGTGTATTTGACATCCTTGACATTACAGCATCATGTTTTTACCCTTTCTCAAGGCCGAAATGAGACATTCCATTCCCAAAACATTGATGTCCCAAACCTTATGATTCGAAACCACAATATGTGAGTCTAAAGCTTTACGATCAAGAGATAAACTTACCTACGGTTCCAAAATCCTTCTTGGATTGCTTTATTTCCATACCCAACCTCATGATATATACTTTTGAGACTTCATAAATCTTCTATGGCCCTCAGAAAAGAGTGGATATCATCTTTTCTTGACCATGCTATTGACGCATAAGGGACTTGACCCACCAACAAAAGGCATATCCTCTTTTTTGTGAAAGTATCTTAAATACTAGTGAGCACTAGGAATGTTGTGGTGAAACTAAGAATCTCATAGTGTTATGGGTCATCCAAGGCAATTTATTCCCATATCGTATTCATGGGCTCAAACTCTTGGGTAAAAACATACATCACCCATATTAAAACTATCCAGTTGGTCCTAGAATCGCAAGTATTTTTTCCTCAACCAAGGATACCCCCCATAAATATTCCATGACCCTAGGAAAAGAGTTGGGGAACCTCTTTTTGACAATGATACTGATGAATAAGGGCTTTGACCCACCAACTAGTCGTATCTCTTCCTTTTAATAAAGGATCTCTAGTCCTTGTGAACGTAGGAAACACCACAAATAAATCCAACACCCTATAGTGCTTTGGTTCATTCTTGGAATATCTACACCATATTCCAAGATCATTGATCATTTCTAAGCTAAAAGACACTAAACTATAGAAATATAAAGTTTATGATAAAATACCCTAAACTAAAGCAATATAAGGTCTGAACTAAAAGACCATAACCTACAGTAATAGAATGTCCCAGCTAGAAGACCCTAAACTACAGCAACAGAAGGTCCAAAATAAGAGACCCTAAAGTAAAACAATAGAATATCTATGCTAAAAGACCCTAAACTACAGTGATAGAATGTCCCAGCTAAAAGACACTAAACCATAACTATATAAGGTCCAAGCTAAAATACCCTAAATTATAGTAATAAAATGTATGAGCTAAAAGACCCTAAGCTACAGTGATAGAAGGTCTGAGATAAAAGAACCTAAACTAAAACATGAAATAAACGTAGTATGAAATAATGGAAAATCATATAAATCCCACCATATATCCTTGGAATAAATTAGTTTACACTTTGAAAGCATATCGACTTTAGAAATATATGGAGCACTCTCCCTCTGGGACATGTATTCTTCCCACATTATCCTCTTGAAAAATAGGAAATCTCAAGATAATTGGAGAAGATATATCGATAATGAATCTCTTGTTGGCGTGTATTCATATCTATTTATCAAATGAGAATATGTTATGATTTAATTATTTAGATCCCAACATTTAGGATTATTTGATATTATGTGAAGGATGGGTATCATTGATGATTAACATAATATTTGATCGATGAAAAAGTCAGGCACATCATGAATGAAATAAAATATTTACAAATCAGATAATGTTCAGTAGACCTATTCATTAATAGAATACAAGAGGGTGAATCTCATCATTTTAGAGTCTCTTCAAGAATTCTATAAAAAATGGAGAACATCAAATTATAATAAAATTTGACCAGCTAAGATAGCCAAGTCAGCCAGAGTCTGGTGAAAAGCGTCAATTGAATGTTGAAGTGTCACTCATCCCGCCACTTCTCTTATTTCCATAGGATAGAGAGTCTTGACTAAATTAGTTATCTCTCCAAATCTCCTTTTATTAGTTTCCAGTGAGGATTATGTTGATGATATATCATACCTCAATATAGATATGATTTATTCATGTATCCACATTTTTACAGTCAATAAATTCATATAGGCATGAAAATTTGATATAAACTAGTGAATATGATCCAGTTCCTTTGAATCTCCTTCATCTTCCTAGAAAGCGTACCATTGTCTTCAAAATCAGGAAAGTAACTCTCATTGGTAGACAAATCCCTTTGATTTAGGAAGTTTCAATTAATGATTTCATATAGTGTTTGGCGATAAAATCCATCCACCCCAAATTCATTGAATAACTGATGAAGGCATTCCCCTTGATCATTAAATGTTTCTAGAGGTGTCTCAGTAATCAATGCATGAATCTACATCCATGTCATCTTGTGTCACGTCTAAACCTCTGTTACTAATGGGATAGGAACATCAGAAGGAGGGATAGCTAGCTGAGTTGCAAAGAAATTAGGATAAGAGACTCTATATATCACCACATCAACATAGGCATCCCCTATTTCTTGTGTCGTAGGGCTGATCTCCTCAACAGATTCACTCCCACTGTTCGGATAATCATCTCTAGGATGAGGGACCTTCCTCAAAGTCTTTCTCAAGTCCTAAATCATCTCCATTATAGCTAGGAAAAGTGAGGTTGATAAAGGAAATGGCCAATACACATGACTAATTATCCATTTTATCATACCATCTGGTTAATATAATACCCAAGCATGGGCATAATCCTTAGTAAGGGAATCAGTAGCGTATAAAGGAAGAAGAATGATATTATCATTTGTATCTTCACATTCCAACATCATCAAGAACTGGAGGATGATCCCTGGGTGTTACTCTCCATGCACACCAACTAATTGAATATGAGATACCCTTTGGGTGTAGCCAAACTGGTGAGCAAATCGATAAGGTGTATACAACTTGGATCAGAATCATCTCATACATCCTAGCTATAATAACCTCACCCCAATGGGAGATCATATATGATATTTCATCAAGGGAACAACTATCAATATCGATAATTGGACAAGTAATCACATGATAAGGGTTGAAATGAAATATGTCAGATCAGCTAAACACATCTCTATATTCATCAAGGATTAGAGACCTAACTCCAACCTTAGATATGTTCACAATTATGGGATGAGTTAAAGAATCATGGATCCTAGTCACATTTTAATTTTCAGAACAATGAAAATGATCCCCTATCCAACCAAATAAAAATTGGAAAGGACCACTATTCCTATAGGGGATTCTTCCTCATTAAATGTGGACTAGGCATTGGTAATGGTTTGAAAAGATCAAAACATCCAAAATAAAGAATTTTCCTTCCTCTAGTTGAACCGCCATCACTAATGTGATGGCATAGATCCCTGAATTCACATCCCCATTTGGGAAAATCTATCTATTCACAACTATTCTCACAAAGATCACCAGCCTAAGGCTTGGAGAGATCTCTGAGTTAACTTTTTATCCCCATGAATTGTAGTCCCCAACTTACAAAATGGGCCAATATGATCAAGAATTATTGTGGAACTTCTAGTAATGTAAACTATGTGGGCGTATAGTTGTTGGCCTGACCCCACTACTAAAAGAAAAGATATTGATCCATTCCATGAAATAAATGAGTGAGCGCATTTTCATCTACTTCCTCAATTTCTACCTCAATATAGTGATCATTTCCCAAACTAAAATATATTCTCCATGGGATTATCCCAAATATGTGCAGTCGGGAGGAACTCATCATACATCTCTCTAAGAGGGGGAATCTCACCCAATTAGCAGATGTCCTATAGGATGATACCCACTTCACAATGGGATAGATGGAATGTGTTGGTTCTAGGGAACTAATGAATGAATAGTTATTCAAGAAGGTTAGGATGGAGATAGATTATAAATTCCGAAATCCACATGAATTCATAAATATTGGCCTTCTGCAACAAATCAGTGAACTCTATGCAGCTTTTCCTAACCCATAAGGAACAAACCCATTCATTAGAGAAGTTGATTCCAGGATAGATATCTCATTTCAAGCTCCATCCACTACCGAGGTTGTTAAGATAAGAAGGAAATATACTTTATTAGTTCAGAGTAATATGATGATAAGCGAAATCACACCCATATGGACCCAAGGGAGAGGTCGACAACATATAAGACTAACCCTGAGATTTATTTGTTCCCAGATAGGCTTAATTGGAAATTATCATCTGAATACATTGAGAAGAAGTTAATAGCCATTGATATGGATGATTGACGTCTGAAGGAGGGATGAAAAAATAATACAGAAAACCAAACCGATGTAGAGTAATCCTATTAGATATAGTATAATCTTTAAGCTCGGGTAAGAGTAAACTTTTCAAAACATAATTATCACAATACACACGATATCGAGGGTCAGCTTTTTTATTTCTAACAATAATTTCCCTTTGTTTGTATATAGAAAAAGATTGAAGAGAACCGATTTCCATCTAATCAAAAGTAATTGGAATATATCAAAAAGATTAAATAAAATCATTTCAATGCAAAGGAATAATTCAATAGAATCATGCGAAGCACATGAACTAGTAAGGGAATTCACATATCACATAAAATAATCATGAATCTCCTGACCCCTAAAGATCTCACAGGTTGTATAAACTCATAAGGCCTCACACAATAAATTGATCCTATGAAGACTCACAGTCAAGTGACCTATACATTATCATTTGAGTCATACTATAGTCAAAGGATCATGAAATAGATCCTATAAATTAGGCATAATCTTCAATAAAATCTCATTCCTAAGGAAAAAGCTCCAGAAATTACCAAATTTTATTTTGGGGTTATTTTCAAGAGTATTAATAAGAAAAATAAAATTTTGGAGGGGTTCTTGTGAAATGGGATTGCGAGCGAGTGTTTTATAACACTCTAGAAACAAGGGAAAGTGACAAAATCAAGGTGAGAGAAATTTGGAGAAATCAGAATCTAGTGAAGGAATCACTCTCCCCTTCACTATTTATCAGGCCTCCCATAAGATACCAAATGTTTACCATCAGACCATGAATTTCCCAAGACACTTATTTACAACAAAGCCAGATACTTAGGTGGGTATTTACATTCCTCAGAATCAATCTCGTGTCCCCCACAGATATTTCTCCTGAGGGGGGAATTTTTTTATGCCCTCCAAATGAGAGTCGAAAAATAAAAAATGGAATAAATACCTAGATATAGGTATTATTTTCCACACAAAAAAAGGAATAAGAAATTATCCATAGAAACACAGATCAAGTAAACTCCTAGGAGATATGTGATTTCATGACCAGTAAAAGGCCATGAAAATGGTCACACACGGCACATAACCTGTGAATGATCCCATAACCCCTTTGAAAAGGCTTTCTATTGGGAAGGATTTTTGTACTACCACTGATCATGAGACGAATTCCAAATAAGATCCCCCAGGTCACACATCTTGTCAACCAGTGACCATCAAACAACCCATCTAGAAGTCTTTAAAAAATTATAGGAAAGTATCTGAAAGGCAAGACCCTCTGGTGGTTGTGAATCTCATGCAACACATCAATTATGAGGATAATGGTTGTCCTCGACAACATTCAAACAGACTCATAAACACCCAAACCCTTTTAAAGTACACAAAAGATATAAATAAGGATGTGGAGGGAGCCTATTTCTGTCATAAATGTCACGCGATGCACACTTGACAATCTATAAGACACTATAATCACTCAGTGATGTTCTCATCTCATCTCATGAGAACCCACCATCTTGTCATCCTCACTATGAAAAGATCCTAGAGTATATCTAGGAAACCATGCACTCCCCCATTGTCTCCTTAAGGACAAGCATATAGACCTTATAAGGACATTCTCATGCACATCCATATGATCTTTTGTGGTCATGCGATGCATTTCCAAGAGAAAATGTGATTGTCCTCAATGACACCCAAACAACCCCATGAACTCCCTAGCCTTTGTAAAATGAATGAAGGAAATAAAAAAGGGGATGATGTGTAAGCCTCTAATGATCATGAAACTATCGTAACATGTTATGTTTGTCCACAGCATGGTCCCATAAGACCCCTTGATAATTCAGTAAGATCCTGCAATGGTCTGTTGATAAGACATCCTTTTCGTATAGAAATTTCCAAACAACTCACCAAATATAACACAAAGTCCTTATAAATGTGCCATAATATCATGAATTCCCTAGGACATGCCATCCCACCAACATGAAATTCCCTTGACATGTCTTCATGATTCAATAAAGCCCCCTTAATTTTCAATAATCCAACATAGGAGGTATTGGTGGGATGATCCCATGGTCCCTAAAATTCAGGCACCATATCCGAGGCTACCTAGGACTGGACCTTATAAAGATTAATGATGTTGAGGCCCTCCACCGACTCCATCCTATATTTTCACAATACACACCATGAAAATCAGTGAACAACCGAGGTGAAAATACCTATAAATCCCCCACCTCAGCATGAAAAATGAACCACTACTCTCCATATGAATATGTGTCCTTCTTGAACCTATACGCAATAGTTCTAGGGAGGATTTCTCAGAGTGGATGATATTCTAATCGGAAAATCATTTATTCAGGTAAGATCCGATGAAAAGATGGAACAACCATGCAACATGAATGGTCACTTTTCATGGTCACTATGGATCATCAGAAATAATTTTGGTAGGAAACACAAAGAACATACCACCCATCTTCTAGATCACGATATAAGGGATTTGTGATAAAATTATCGAACAAGGACAAAAAGATGAGGGGTCATTATGAAGAACTTATACATCTATCCTCATTCACTTAATGTGAACCACCTAGAACATGAAACAACACTAATACATGTCACCTAGATCTCATGACACATCTTTGGTATACTATTTTGATCATGAAAAGTTGTTTGGACATTTCAAAGCAAGTCATATGGAACCCCACCAGAATTCCACCCTTGTCTCGTGAAGCCCTATGATCTCACCATACAAGTCTTTATGTGTAATTCAGACTTGTTTCCCTATTCATATGGTAGCACCAATTCATGCCAGTATATTCTTTCAATAGAACCCAACCATATCAACTAAATCTCATGGCACCCTCCAAGAATCCAAGTAATCTCTTGTGACATCCCTCAAACACACTAGCTAGGATTTTCAATTTCCTCTAGATATATCATCCAAGATATTTGACACCCTATGAGACTTTTTTCATTGACTCTCATGATTCCCTTCAAAGATTTTACCCATATATCACAATGACACTGAGGCATGCCAGCTAGATCATGTGACAGCCTCTAGATAAGCAATTTGAGATCATGCAGTGGATTCTAGGATAACTAGCCAGGTCTCGCGATGTCCTCCAGATAATTTATCTTGTATCATGAGATGACCCTAAATCATTCCATCACAGACATGTGATGTTCCTTATGCAATCCAACTAGATCATAAAATAAGGAAGTCAAGGAAGTTACGCAGGAATGTAGGCTAGGTAACCAATGGAATCAGAGGGCTTGATAATTTTTTCCACCCTCAGTGTGTAGGCCCCGAATAGAGGGAAACATGAGTGTGTAAACCCCAATAAAGGGAACTATGAAGACTCTGCTACCATCCATAACCGAGATACCTAGGATGCCTCTGCAATAATCGATGTCTATATTAATCATCCAAAGGGATGTCTCAGAACCTATATCTTGCATCTATAGGTAGTGAGACTGGTCATTTTCTATCCCTTGTGTCTCTCGCCAATCATAGATCACATGGTATTAAGGATTTTAAATAATCATATTATTTTCATCATAACCCTCTACAAAGAAAAGGTAAACCTCAGAGTGTAAGCCTCGATCAGTGGATTAATATGATATGTCTTACATTTTGATAAATATTAGCATGTAAGCCCTGATCAACTGAACTATAAGAACTCGGATTCCTATAATAACCATGATATGAAGGCCTTATCTTAAACAAGAATCCATTTTGATGTAATCCCCCTGTCTCCAACATTTAATCCATCGGGACCTAATCATTCCCATGGGCTGATCACTCTACCTCATCTATTAGTGGATTGAGAAATCAATTGAACTATGATGACTCTAATTCTTGCAATAACTAGGATTTTTAGGATGCCTTCTTATTTATTGAGATCCAAAAAGAATCCTTTTCTATGTAATCCACATCTCTTCGATATTTCAACAATTAAGACCTGAACATTCCCATGGATTGATCACTCTACCACATCCCTTAGTGTACTGATAAATCAACTAAAATATAACAAATCCAATTTCTAACATAACCAGGATACATAAGAAACCTCTCTAAGGACTGATAACTATGTTAATATCGATGTTTGGTCTCAGTACAGAAGTCCCACATCCATATTCAATGACAGTGATCTCATTTTTCCCCTTCTTTCTCACACTGAGCACAGATCACATGGGATTAAAGAGTCACAATGGACACCTCATTGACGTCCTGAATCTTCACCATCTAGGGAATTATTAGTACGTAAGCCCCGATGAGTGG
This sequence comes from Viscum album, assembly GCA_963277665.1. Taxonomy (NCBI): domain Eukaryota; kingdom Viridiplantae; phylum Streptophyta; class Magnoliopsida; order Santalales; family Viscaceae; genus Viscum; species Viscum album. The sequence continues at coordinate 154,287,723 of OY728156.1, read as the reverse complement.
AATGACATAAAAATACAACATATAAGGACATCTACCATAGGTCCAGTCCCAAGGGAATGATCGAACTATGATAAATCTAATTCCTTCCACACCTAGGATAGGTAGGACATCTTTTTGAGATCCAAGCTCAATTATCTATTACATAGGTGCCTAAAAATATGTCATTTCATTGTGACATTTAAATTGAATAGGTTTAATGAACTATGTGGATTTTGATTCCTATAATAACTATGATACGTAGGATGCATCATAATCACTCAATCCTCTCATCAAAATATTAACTGCCTCTCTACATGGAATAAAATTAAGAAGTACCGAGATATCTGTCTCCAACACATAAGTAGCTATCCATTACTAGGGAAACAGGTGAAGAACCTTTGATACATATAGATGGATTCACTAATGAGATCACCATCTTCTGCACATAAAAGAGACTTAACCTATAAATTTTTTTATTATGGTATCTGGTCCCATATAAGGATTAGGAAGAGATTCAAGAGTAGGTAATAAATCTATAAGAGAGTCCTTGTGTAGGAAAAAATTATCCCAAAAAAGGTACTATGATCCTAACCTTCCATCCTCTTGACCAACGCGAGTCCCCAAACACTTTTGTGTCTGAAATCCCAATTGAACACTGACATTCAGAAACTAGGTTTGTACCTAGTTATGGATGAGGTAACCATTGGGAGTTTCTATTAAGAATGAAAATAATGACCTGATGTTGTATTTGTGTAGGAAATGAACCCCCCAAAACCAACCACTGGACTGAACCTAATCCACCTCGAATGGGGGTTTTAGGTCATCTCTTCTCCGATCAAACAAATGCACCTGATCCAGCTCAAAATTATATTAAACTGTGATTTCATCCATAAAGGCTACCATGAATGTATTAATGTACTCATGGAAAATATTTTTATCAAAGAAATGAAAGACTGTAGGAGAATTAATTAGAATAATGGTATGAAAAGATACTCATAATGGTAATACCTTCTCTAGAAGGCATTTTTTGAAATGTTTAATTATTTTATTATAAAAAAGGGATAAACAAATAAAAGATAAAACTTATAGAACCACTTCACACCTTTCCACTGGTCAAAAAATCATCAATATATGGTAATAGATACTTTTTCCATATTGTGACTCAGATGAGTTTTCAGTAATGAAGACATATCCAAATTGTTCCATCACCATTCTTAGTGAAGAGAACAGGTGTTTCCCAAGGTGACCCACTGAGGTGTATAAAAACATTATTGAACAAATAATCCAACTGGGTATTCAACTCTTTAATTTCATCTACTTCCATGTGGTCCGAATGAATAGATACTTAATGAGTACCAGGCACTAAATCAATAAAAAAACTCTACCTTGATTACTAGTGGAAAACTAGAGAATTTATATGGAAACACATCGAGGAACTAAATGATCACTATAGGGATATCACCACACAAATATTATCTCTCAATGTCAAAAGAAGAAACTAATATTACTTTCCCCATCTTTGGATAATAAGGTCTAACTCTACTCAACCTTGGGTACCATTCTCTATGAATGATACTGCACACTTCATCAGGTGCGGTAATGGAGACCCGTTGAAGATAAAAAAAATTGGGTTTTATTAGTAATGATCTAATCCAACCCGAAAATGACATCAAGAGATTTCATGTCAAGAATCAAAAAATACCATGTAAGATCAATCTATAATAAAAAGAACACACAAGTAGGAAACACAAAGAGCCTTCTCTATTTATTCCAGGGGTGTTGTAATATCCATCACATAACATAAAATATCTATAGTATTATTTACACAATTCACAATATGAGTTGATATAAATGAGTGAGATTCACCATTATCAAATAATGAAGTGACTAAAGATGAATCTATAGTGATAGTACCTCTAGCAGTCATTGTACCTACATCTACATTCTTTGGAGACTCCTTAATTCTATAAAGTAACTTTGTTAAAGATATATATGACAGGAAACCATTAGATCTTGAAGCATATAATATCAATACTATATGTTTTGGTGATGATAATGCTTTTCCACTACATGAAGAAAAAACGATATAGAATAACTACTTCAAGTATTCTGAATGACCAAAATAACTATATATCTTGGGTTCCTTAGGGATAAGTCGTTTCCAATGTCTACACTTACCACACTAGAAGCATGTCTAAGGGCCTCTTCCAAGAACTATAGGAGTTCCAGAAGAACCCTACTATCAAGATACACTAAGAGACTCATCAAAATTTCCTTTACCTTTATGGGAACTAATAAAACTTCCATAAATAGAAAAAGGAACTCCCATCAACCCTCACTTACCAGCCAGATCAAGTTTGACTATCAACTCACTATCCAGCACATCAGCATAAGTATAGAGATTCAATAAGAAAACCCATGAACAAACATCAAATTAAAGTCACATATCGAACCATTGAGCCTTTATCATCTCATTCGATACAATATCATGTGAAAACTATATAAGATCATAAAATTGGTTCACATATTCTATCATGGTCCTGTCAACTTGCTCGAGTTTTAAAAACTCCATAGCCTTAGCCAACACCATGGACTCACAATATAAAATGTAAGTCAAAAGATATTTAAAGTAATTACACTATAAACCCTCATGAGTATTATAAAAAACCATTAAGTCCCACCAATTTCTTATTGGTCCCTCAAGATTAGTGGTATCACACATTACCGTAATTTCTTTGGGAGTTTTCAGAAAATAAAACAGAAGTTAAATCTTTCTCATCCAGTTCTCAAACTCTTAAGGATCATTATATCCTTGGAAAGAAGGTGGTTTATTGTAAAGGAACTCCTATGAACTATTCTTTGATTTTACCCTCTAAGGTTCCATAATGGGAGCATGAATGGGAATGGGTATAGGTGTATGTCTCAAATCTTGGATAACACACATAACAACCTCAAACAGATTCCGGTCCATGAGAATATTTGGTCGACGTGGTTCATCAGAAGCTTCCACATGGATCCTATTAACATTTATTTTTGGGGGTATGTTGCAACAGAAAATTAGTAAATAACATTGAAGAAATAATAATATTACTTAGATAAAAAATAAAACAAGATATATAGGGAAATTCATCCCATTATATAGATAAAAATGATTTGGATTTAAATCTATCCAAATCACAACAAGGGAAAAGACTACAAATAATCCACAATACACCTTTCCAAAACCACCCATAGTGAATTAAGGCTCATTACAATCAGAGTTGACCAAACACTCAGTCTCAACTACCTCATATTCCCTAAAAATATATCTCAACTACATATTGACATCATGAAAATATGCTTAACATGAACCTCTGATACAACTTTGTCACGAACCAGAAGAGATACCTAGGTATCCTTATACCCAAGCTGGAACTTACATGGACCGAAGTGAATTCCTAATCCCCGTGAGTTGGTGACAATAACCTTTCATCTTTCAATATAAATAGAGGAATAAATTTTCCACAAAAAGAGTGGAATAAAAAGATACATATCAGTATTATCAAAAACTATGAAATGAGACAGTACCCAAAACCAAATAGGACATCATCAAAGTACCCAAAAAAATATAAACCCAAATAACACAAATTTATCAACACTCCAAGGCCAAAGGGTCAGAACATCCACCTCCTAAAAGAGGTGCATTCCCTCTACTCGAACTTGGAAGTATAAAATCTACAAAATCCCAAAATAAAAGGTAGGGTTTGAGCTAAAATACCCATAGTGTCTCACCAAGTATTCCATAATAAGATGCCAATATAATAATAAAAACCGATTCTTTCAATTTTTTAAGACATTAATTGTAGTGTATTTTTATATTTAATACAAAACATTCTTTTCATTTCAAATGATGGAAAACATTTCAAACATGGATAAAATAAATACTTTATATAAAACAACATATATAAATCATTAGACATGAGTAAAATTGTTCTATATCAATTAAATATATATATATTTATATATATATCAAAACAATTAAAATAAGAAACATGGTTATTTTCTTTGAGGTAAAATAGTTTCTAGTTATAGGATCCTCACATATATCATATCAGTGATCAGAACAACATGTGCATACATATCCCTTATGCTCACACCGAATAAGACCCATCAACATCCCATAGGGATAAGATATGTTAAACTAGGTTTTTTAGAGTTTTAATCTCTAATAAATTTAAATTAAATTACCATCCTAGCATGGTTGTCCCAAATAACCCACTAAAAACCTAGGTTCACATCTGTTCAATCAATCAATCAATGATGGAAAAAAAATTACAAATAATCCAAATATAAAATTGCACCATTTTAGGTATCAACATGCCAATTTCACTCAAAAACACATGTTTTTTAATCAATTCATTCCTTTTCAAATTAAAACCAATCATAGGTTTTTATCATTTCAATTTAAGTCATTTTTCCTAAAATCAATTCAAAAATCCATCAATTTCAAAATAAACGCCAATATCCAATTATTTTGTAATTGGGGGGTTTACATAAAATCAATACCATATAAATTTAAATACAATATTATATCAAAGTCGATTTTTCATAAATAAATTGAAATAAATTCCAATAAATAATTAATTCAAGGTTTAATCAATTACCCTTCTTAAACGGAACCACCCATCTTATTTACAGAATCAAAACAACCCAAAATGGGACTCTCCAACAAGATTGATGGAGTAAAAGATATATGAAATCAATCTAGAAACTATATTCAACAACACAAAGTTTATATCCATTAATCATAAGATGATATATAAAACCTCAAAAAGGAATAGATAGAGAGAGATAGAGGAGACAGGGAGACCACTTACCCCAAGAGAAGAACTGTAACCAACAATCTGATAAATTGCCAAATGGAATGATCTAAAAGGGTTATAGATCCCCAAAATCACATATGAATGGATATAGGTCAAGAGGGAAGGAATCTTATAGGAATGAAATGATATTTTCATCCAAGACGCCAAATTAAAACTGACACTTCAGATTTTACATAGCATGTAACCCAATTTCAAAAAAAATACATATAAACTGCACATAATACATAACCATTCTTACTATGTGACAATTTCAAATCATCGTCCAGTCAATGATTACACATTGTGTAACCCCATTACATGGAGTGTAAATCACCACATACCTGTATAAAATATATTTTTTTATAATAAAAATTCAAAAAAACCCTTAATTCACTATTACAGGTATCCTCCTAATTCCTTCTCAGCCTCACTCAACCAATAAAAAATGAAATCCAAAAAAAATCTCAAAACATAACTGACAGAAATGTAATGGGTTATTACACTGTGCTTTATAAGTCAAAAAATAATACTAAGATATAGAATTAAAAGGGTTTGTTACAACCAATACCCATAGTACAATAGAAATGGGATAAAATCACCATAGATTGTATCTTTTTACTACCAAAAACATTTAAATTACATAATGTAATTTGGGTAGTAGTCAACCACCAAAAAAATTTATAACACTTCACTTCTATCAGATAATATTTATCTCATGAAAAAAATTTAGAATATATATTAAGTGGTAAGGTTTCATGTAGTAACTCAATATATTGTATCTGACCAAGATCTGAGGTTTGCCTCGACGTCCTAGAAAAGTCCTTAGAATGTTCTAGATTCTGAGTTTTTTTAAGTACTGATTATTTTCCTCATAATTTTGGTTAGTCTAAGATACCATTTAATACCAATATGATATGTTTAGGTCATTTTATATGGTTTTAAAAGGCGTATGTTATCAAAACCATATTTTATTTTATTTTTCATAAAAAAACATCCACACCAGCATTAAAATTCCTCCTTATGAATCCCTTTATGGAATGAAGTGTAAAAATAAAATTTGTTGGGATGAAGTTATATAAATAGTGATATTGGGACCTGAGATAGCTGACGATGTAGAAAATAAATTTTATACCATTCATCAACACATCAAGGAATCTTAGAGTTGATGGAAAAGTTATGTTGACAATCATCGATGAAATATGTAATTTAATGTTGGTGAGAATTTATTTATATGAATATATCCAAGGAAAAAGGTTATGATATTTGGAAATAATGTAAATTTGATCCCTAGATATATTGTAAAATTATAGATTCTTTATTAATTATATTTGATAGAATATCTCTTGGAACTTCCAATAAACCTATCTCGGGTTCGTGATGTGTTTGATTTATCCTTCAGAAGGAAGTACATATTTTATCATACATGTGTACTAAACATTTAGGATATATCAAGAGAGCATGATATTTCGTTTAATGATAAACTAGTAGAAATATTACATCCAATAGATAATGTTATATTAAATAAGCCTATACATCTGGTTAAAGTTATCTGGAGGAATCATAAATTCATATAAACTACTTAGAAACATAAGGATGTGAAGAAACAGATATATCATAATTTTTTTACATTTGAGTAATTTAATTTTGAGGGAAATTTAATTTAAGGGGGTTTTAATGAAAAACACAATATTTTATTATATATTTCTATTTAAATAATTTTAATATATTTGATATCTTACAATACACACAACCCCAAGTCTAACTGAAACATAATTTAGAATACTGTTATATCCTAGCCATTTGTTGGTGGAGTGATTTGGAATAAACATATTTTGAAATTTTTTTATAAAGTTTTTAGATAAATAAAATATATTGATAAATAATTACACAATTTTAGTAAAGTCATTATATGCTTTAAAAATAATTGTTTCACTCAAAAATTTCTTTTATTGGTTTTTTGTGGGAAAAAATTATAACTAATTTCTAAATATTTAAAAAATTCATTTGAAAAAATTAATTTAATTTATAAAATTGGTACATCAAAATTATGTTGGAGTGAATTTTTTATAATTTTCATAAAGACTGTTTCTTAATGAACAGTGAAAAACACTATTTCTATTGAAAACTATCTTTTCATTTGAATCATTTATAAAAGATATTTTTTATTTAAAAATGTTTTTAAAACTATAATTAGTCTATTTATATTATGAATAATATAATTAAGGTCATTAGAACTAATTTTATGTAGGATTTTAGTATAAAAACTTTTTAAACTTTAGAAAACATTTTTCTAGAAAATTGTATTTCATCACATTTTAGAGGTTTAATTTTTAAATTAATTTCGACCACTACTATGAATTGAATATTTAAAAATTGATACCATATTTTTAATCTTTATTTTATGATTAGGTAAATATGCCCTTTCTATTTTGGGTCATTATGAATATAAATCATGGTAAATATTTATCACCTCAGTAAGGGAAAAAGGGTTAAATGTTGTTAAAACCAAAGGATAATGTCTCAAAATCAACCCCAAACTTTAATTTGATTCATTTTAAGTGATAAATATATCCATTTTAATATAAAATTATTATAAATGGATTTTTTTCAATTTTTCCTTGAAAATGATGTTTATAAAATTTTTGGTTAATAAAATTCCAAAATATCACTCTCTTGAATTTAAGAAGTCAATATTTTTTTATAAAGATAAAAAGAAGATAATTTCAGTTACAAATGATTATTTGATATATTAATTAAATTTTTATCATCCCTATTTATTTTTAACTTTTAATGATGAAATAATAACATTAAATGTTTTGTCAATGTCGACATAGTGTTTGTGTAAGCAGCAGAAAAAATATGTAACTGATTTCAAAAGCACTAAAAGTAATATTTTAAGGTGAGTAATAGTTTTTTATAAAATTAATTGATTCTTATTAAATGTATGGTATTTTATAAATTTGTATATTAGAATTAAATTACTATCTTGATGTCTTTAATGTCCAATTAAATTAATAGTGTCAAAATTGACATTATTGATATTTTATAAAAACTAATATTGTATTAAATTATTTAATAAAAATAAAAGTATTTAAATAGTCAAATTAGGATTATAAATGATATAAAATTCCCTTCAATGATCATTTATCTGCTAATTTTTACCTTATAAGTAAAATTATAAACCTTTAAGGTGGAAAAAGATGTAATCATAGCTAAGGATAAAGTCAGTAAATAAAGGGGGAAGACCAAATGATAAGGTCTAAAATTATACCATAACCTTTATAAATTTAATTGTATGGTGATATTTAAACCAAATACAATTTTTATTCAATTTAATGGATATTTGGAAGTAATATACCTGATAAAGGCATTATTTATATCTAAATCTTTAAAGTAATTCCATGTGTGTCCTTTCCCTCTCAAATAATAGGACACCCCTTCCCTCTTTCCATTACACCACATTAAGAACTATATTCTTACTAAAACAAACCCAATTATCTTCTAATATTCTCTATACATGAATTATATGTTCTATTAATCTTTAAATAATATTATAAGGGTCCTTAACAAAGGATCTTAAGGAGGCTTACTGAAGAAGAGGTAATCATCCTACCCAACCTATTTCAATTTATTTCATATTATATTGTCTATAAATCTATGGTATACATCATTAAATAATAATTTAATTATCATAAATGTACTAAATTTTTATTATGATTGTTTATCAATCAGTATTCTAATGACCTGGAATTTCCATTTAATTTTTTTTATTTTACAGAATTTTACGAGTCCGCGAAAATTGACGGCGCGTGATTCCGTGGCCGGTGTGCCTGAAATGAATTCATGAACTTTTTTTCGGGTACGTTCAGTTAATGTATGAGTGGGTTTTTATATGTTTTGAATCGGTGCTCGGAATTGAATTATGAGGACACCGTTGAACTCGCAGTGCCGGTATTCACTTAAGGATACTTTCACCTCGACGATAGTTGGTCGAGGGTGAAAGTTAGTTTTTGGGTTTTTCGTGAAAGAATAAAATAAAACAAAATTTCTGTAACATTTTTATTTTATTTTTTATTTTGAACTTCCATGTGGATATTGAGAGTTGGGGACCACCTATACTAAAACCTCTCAACATAGGATATGGTGGTGGGGACCACCTGAGCCTAACCTCCCATGTGGGTTATTGTGTTGGGACCAACTGAGACCTAAAACCCCCTTGAACTCCCTATTAAGTGGGGAGAATCCTCTTAAGCTCCCCCACTTAAATATGCCAACTCTCCCCTTTAATTAATTAAGACAATCCATTAATTAATTAATTAAACCAATTTCAAATTATGCAAACTTAATCTCTTAAGTTGGCTATTCCTCATTTTGGTGGAATTGGGGAAAACTCTTAGAAAAAGGGAGAGGCTTTGGTGAATTGGGAGAAAGATCTCCAACGAATAACGCCAATGACTAATGTCGACTTCAACTTCGACTTCCTCCTTAGGACATCTTCTGCTGGGGAAGGTCTTTAACTTCAACGAACCAATGATCGAGGGAACGCCGACATCACCAACATCCATTAATCCCCAACAAAATCCTCTCCTTCCTCGCAACCTCGATCGATGAATCAAACAAGGTAGGGGGTTGTTATTAAATTCATGTAATTTTCTCAATTAAATTCCTTGTTCTTAAAAATCATGGTGAATAGGGATCAACCAAAATGAGTTGATCCGTGATTCGTATTAAATTTTTTGAGTTTTTTATTCTTGAATCATAGTTTTATTAAAGCTTCTTACTACCGCCCTAATGTGGAGGTTGCGGGCCAAACAAACATGGCCAGACCTCTCCGCAGTTTATCTTGAGGTCTGTTGTGTTCCTCATAATGGAAGAAGGCGGAGACCAGTGCCGGCGGTTGGCACTAGTTGAACTCGAGAACTACGACAAAGGTGATGAAGGCGATGAAGGCAACGGTGCCACCCCGCAGCCACCACCACCAACGGCCTGTCGTGCCGCCCTGCGGCCACGTCGCCACGCGGGCTGAGCCGGACCCAGTGGGTCAGGCCGCCCAGCAGAGGTCGGGCTGGACCCAGTGGTCTGAGCCAGACCCAGAGGGCTAGGACGGACTAGTGGGCTAGGCCCGGTCGACCCGAACCGGGTCAGGCAAAGCCGGGTCAGATAGGATCTGAACCCACTTCGACCTATTTACGCATTTTTGCCATATCTTTGGCACCGGGCATCCGTTTGACAAACCATCTATGGCTCCGGTAACCTTGGAGTGAGACGGTCCCTTTGGTATACTCCACTAGATATTTGGATGAATTTGAGAAATAGTCGGGTTGGATCGAGCATTAATCCAACCGGACCCTCGGGACTAAAAGGCTAATAACTCACAGACTAGGCGTATGATTGGTGCACCATCTATTGAGGTGAGACCCCTATGATGTAGCGGTTCTTTGAGATACTTTTTCATGATACTTCCTGTTAGTTGAAGTGTCGACCAGTGGGTTGTGGAGAGGGACCTCCCAGAGACAAGCAAGTATAGTGCAGGAACCCTGTAGCTGGTTGTGACGTGAAGAATGAAGAGAGATCTTGTGTGGATCAGCACCGAGCGATCATGTGTGGGTCAGCACCTAACTATCCTGTGTGGGTCAACATCAAGTGATCCTGTAGGGGTCAGCACCAAGAGATCATGTGTGGGTCTTCCTCATAACAGAGTAATATGATTCAGTAGTTACATCTAATCATCTCTACTACTGTACTTAAGTTATACCTGGTGTGAGCTGAGTTCGTTCCTGAGTGGTACTTTCCGTTGTGGTAATACCATGGTGGTATTCTTCTGTCTGGAATACCAGATTGGTACCTACCATCTTGGTTCTTCTTCATTTGTGGAACAGTTGATCTTGGGATTTTGGGTTCCACCATCTGTTTCCTCTTGACTGATATGGGTATACTTGATAACTTAGGTATATGTATGGGTATATACCTAAGGAGGGTTGAAAGTTGACTTCATGCTTTGTGGTTTATCCATTGTGGACTTTTTGAAACCTTGAGGGTCTCGGGGTCCCTACCGAGTATCGTTATACTCACCCCTGCATGGGTTATGCCCGCACCTTGTTGTGTTTGGTGCAGACGACGAACAATGTTGATCGAGGATGGGGTACCAAGACTAAATGGGACCCGTAGGTGGACCATATAGTGTGTAGGTATGCAGAGGAGACAGGAAGACGAGGAGTGCTGAGGAGGTGATCTGTACCTACCCTTCAGTTTGGAACCTCGGAGGACGACCCAATAGCTGTCTTTATTTTTCTTCAGTTGTATTATATTTTAGTTGTACTTGTACCTTTACTGTTGGGATTGTATTTCCAGCCCCTTTTACTTTTATCACTCTTTTATTATACAATTTACTTGTTGTTATTATATTGTTGTGTGCTTGGTTGAGTGTGTTTATAGGTTATAAAGGCAATGCCTTCCCAGTTTTAGGTAATATGCCTTTCAGTGCTAGTCACCAGCCCCTGGCCTATGGAAGGAGGGCTTGGGGTAGTCATGGTACGAGCCCCAGGGGACTAGTCGTGACAAATTTGTATCAGAGGAGTCGATTCTACTATAGAACATAGGACTCTGATCTTTTTAATAGAAATAGTGTTAGGTGTATTGAGTTTGGTTATCAGTTTAAGGAATCAAGTGTTGGTGCAGCGGCCGACGTATCCATACACCAGGACCTTGACTTTTGATTTCCGACTCAGTGCACAAAAACACTGATTGAATGTGTGTTTTCAAGAGTTTTCTTTGTGATATCTTTGAGTCAGCTCACCAAGTATAACTTATTGACTGTGGGATACCTATTTCTTTTCAGGATGCCTCCACGCAGACAGCCAGCTAGGGTTTCGAGAGTAGTATGCACTGATAGCCCACCAAGCGATGAGGCCTCGATGCAGGGCCCTCTTATAGTAGAGGCACCAGCGGTAACATTACCCATTGGGCCACAGATTCCACCAACCCCAGCAGTAGAGATTGCACACCTCAAGATCGCATTTCATGAGTTCCAGCGCCAGAGGCCACCCATGTTCAGGGGAGAGACGGATCCACAGGCAGCTGAGGATTGGATGGAGGCCATGGTGAGAGTTTTCTGACTGGTGGGGACACTAGTTGATTTCATGGTTATCCTTGCCAGTATCCTTCTACAGTAAGTAGTAGGAAAATGGTGGATCTTGATTCTCTAGGTTCACGACGAGGTGACGCTTCTCTAGGAAGACTTTGAGAGGCTATTCCAGGCAGAGTTTGTCATAGCGACTGTTCGCGCAGTGCGCATACAGGAGCTACTTCATCTGCAGTAGGGCAGCATGACTGTGGCTCTGTACTCAACAAGATTCACCGACCTAGAACGCTACTCCCTTGATATGGTGTAGGACCCATTCTTCAGGACCCGGACCTTCGAGTAGGGGCTCAGGTGGGAGATTAGGGATTCGATGATCTCACATAGCATCTAGAAGTAGGTAGGCGTGTTAATGAGAGCCCTATTAGTGAAGAGTTTCCTTGATGAGCAATCACTAGCAGTGAGACCCACCACTAGTCGTCACGTAGCAGAGTCCTCTACAGCTGGCAGCAGATAGATGTCGCATAGGTACAAGAGGTCCAGGCCTACAGGTGGATGACTGCATGACTCAGGATCGGTTGTGAGGGGTACCCAAGGCAGTTTCATTCATTCCAGGAGTGGGTAGTGTTACGCATGTGTTGGGTAGGTTCACATGGATTGTGACTTCCGACCCGCCATGCGGATGATCAGCAGACGGTCGAAGGACCGCCCAGGCAAAGATAGAGGTTCGATTGAGGTGGTCTATAGGGAGGAGGCGGACGTGGCAGAGGAGCTTTCTGTGTAGGTGGTCATGGGAGAAGATTCAAGATGTTACCTCCACCCCCACAATGAGGTCCACCCCGACCATAGGTAGTAGGAGGATAGGGGAGAGCTCAGATCCAGGCAGCTGATTACTAAGATCACGGCACTCCGGAGATGATACGAGGTACGATCTGTGTCTATTCCACCTTAGTTGCAGTACTTATAGACACAGGTTCTAGTCATTCATTTATATCTACTCCCCTAATTCAGATCTCGGTGATTCTGTCGAAGCCGTTGGCTCAATCCTTATGGCTTGAGAATCCTACGGGAGCGAATTCGATGATTATGCACTGGTGTTGGTAGTGTGAGCTTACTCTAGGAGGCGAGAGCCTCGGCTGTGATCTCCTAGTAACGGTGCTGAGGCCTTATGATGTCATATTGGGTATGGATGGGTTATCTAAAGTCCATGCTCAGATTTACTATATTAGGCGCAAAGTGCGGTGTGTCCGCACGGATGGGACCAGGTTTACCTTCACCGACAAGAATGAAGCCTTTGCAGCACAGGATATACTTACCCGTAGGATGGTGCAGCCGATCACTCATCAGTTGGCTAGCCTTACCCTCAGAGTGGTTGATGTGGAGAGTCTGAGAAATCCTATAGTGGTGGACTAGTACGTGGATGACTTCACTGATGATGTTTTGGGTCGACCTCCTCACAGAGAGGTGGACTTTTACAATGACTTGTACCCTGGGACAGCACCGATATCTACACCAGCGTAACAGATTTCTCCCGTAGAGCTTCGTGAGCTGTTGGTACAGCTGGAGGACTTATAGGGGAAAGTATTCATTTGGCCCAGTGATTCTCTATGGGCAACCCTGATTTTTGTTCGCCAAGAATTTGGATGGGAGATTGAGGTTTTGTGTTGATTATCGGCACTTGAACCAGGTGACCGTGAAGAACAAGTACCCACTCTCGAGGATTGATGACCTCTTTGATCAACTAAAGGGATCACGGTGGTTCTCAAAGATATACCTCTGATCAGCCTATCACCATCTCAGATTGTGATACGAGGATATACAAAAGATGGATTTCAGGTGTCGGTACAGACATTATGAGTTTTTGGTCATGTCGTTCGGAATGACCAATGATCCTGCAGTGTTAATGGGACTCATGAACAGGATCTTTCAGCCATACCATGATCTCTTTGTTATAGTCTTCATCGACGACATTCTGATCTACTCAGCTATTGAGGAGGAGCATGCTTATTATTTGCAGGTAGTATAGGACACACTATAAGAGCACCAGCTTTATGGTAAGCTCTTGAAGTGCCAGTTTTGGATCTGAGAGGTTCACTTTCTAAAACATGTCATATCAGTGGCTAGTGTTGCAGTGGATCTAATGAATATTGAGGTCATACTTTTTTGGGAGCCACCCAAGATTGTGATAGAGGTATATAGTTTCCTGGGTTTGGATGGATACTATTGGAGGTTTTTGATATATTTCTCTAGAGTTGCAACACCTTTATCAACGTTGAAAAAGAAGGGACAACCCTTCATGTGGTCGGAGAGATGCCAGCAGAGTTTTCAGGAGATGAGGAAGAGGCTGACTATTGACCCCTTCTTGAGGCTTCTAGAGGAGGGCGTAGGGTACATAGTCTACTGTGATGCATCAGGGACCGGAATCAGATGTGTCTTGATGCAAGAGCAAGAAATTATCGCATATGTTTCTCAATAGAGAAGACAACATGAGAAGAACTACGCTACCCATGACCTAGAGTTAGCAGTAGTGGTCTTCGCCTTGAAGATGTGGTGACTCTATTTGATGGGCGAACATTTTACAATCTACTCTGATCACAATAGTATTAGGTATATCTTCTCTCAGAAGGACCTAAACCTGAGACAGCAACGTTGTCTGGAGTTCTTCTAGGATTATACTTCGAGATAGTCTATACTCTTGGGAAGGGGAACGTTGTAGCGGATGCACTCAGTAGAAGATATGGTATACTGCTTCTAGGTGAAGCAACAAAGCAATTGGCTGCTTTGCAGATATGCTTTTTGGATAGAGATAGAGTAGTTTTTCTTCAGTCTCTTACAGTCACTCGCCCACTTCTTCAGTGAGTCAGGGAGGCGCAGCATGGGGACGCTAACTATGAGACATGACGTACTCAGATATCCAAACTATAGGCATCTGATGGATTTTATGAATGTGGGGAGCACATCATCCTCTTCAGAGGACGTACCATGGTACCGGTGTCACCTTAGGAAGAAGAGTTGAGAGAGTTACACAAATCCCCTCTAGTGGTACATCAAAGAGTGGTGAGGATGTACCAGGATCTCCGATGACAGCACTGGTGGATGGGAATGAAGAAAGTAGTAGCAGATTTTGTATCACGGTGCCTAACTTTTCGGCAATTGTAGGCGGAGAATCATCTACCAGTAGGCTTGGTTCAACATTTAGATGTCCCATAGTAGAAGTGGGATGGGATATCCATGGAATTTGTGATAGTAATTCCACTTAAATCAAGAGGTCATGACTCGATTTAGGTGATCATCGACTAACTCACCAAGTCGTCTCATTTCCTACCGATCAGAGAGGAGGGTTCAGTAGAGAGCTTGGGACACCTCTATGTACAGGATATTGTGTAGAAACATGGATTACCCTCAAATATTGTCTCTGGTCATGATACATGTTTCACTTCCCGGCTATAGAAGAGGTTGGAGGAGGCTTTCGGGACGCAGCTTCATTTGATAACCTTCATCCATCCTCATACGGATGGCCAGACAAAGTGGACCATTCAGACCCTCGAGGAAATTCTATGTGCTTGCGTCCTACACATCGGTCAAATATGGGATGATCACTTTCCTTTGGTGGAGTTTTCATTCAACAATAGCTATCACTCCACTGTTGGGATAAAAAACTTTTGAGGCGTTGTACGAGCGACCTTGCAGATCACCTTTGTGCTGGACTGACCCAGGGGAGTCAGTACCTGTGGGACCAGAGATGGTACGGGCTACCACAGTGAAGGTGAAGATCATCCAAGAGTGGATAAAGACTACACAAGACATGCCATATTCGTATGCCGATAGGAGATGGAGACCTCTGTAGTTCAAGTATGGTGACTACATCTTTCTACAGGTCTCACCTCGACGAGGTTTATGGAGATTTGGCCGAGGTGGAAAGTTATCTCTGAGGTTCATTGGACACTTATAGGTCCTCAGAAGAGTTGGAGAGGTGGATTACCGCTTAGCTCTTCTCCCTCAGTTGCACTGGGTTCAGGACATCTTCCACATATTCGAGCTGAGGAGATACGTGCAATACCCTTCCCACGTCATCGACCACGGCAAGCTAAACATCGATGATGGGGAGACTTTTTACAGAGGTTCTCATAGAATTTAAGGATCGATAGAAGTGGGTCCTTAGTGGACGTTCGATACCTCTGGTGCGTGTTCGTTGACAGCACAAGAACCTCCAGGAGAGCACATGTGAGCATGAGGCTCAGATGCATGCTCAGTACCCCCACATGTTCCCCTAGATTGAGTTGTGGATTACAGGGATGTAAAACCATGAGGTGGGGAGAATGTAAAGACCCGGAATTTCCATGTAATTTTTTTAATATATGGGAATTTTAAGAGTCTGTAAAAATTGACGGTGTGTGATTCCAAGGCCCGGTGTGCCCGGAATGAATTTATTAACTTTTTTTGGTATGTTCAGTTAACGTATGAGTGGGTTTTTATAACTTTTGAACGTGTTCTCAGAATTGAAATCTGAGGACACCGTTAAACTCACAACTCCAGTATTCACTTAAGGAGACTTCCACCTCGACGGCAGTTGGTCGAGGGTGAATGTTAATTTTTGGGTTTTTCATGAAAGAATAAAATAAAATTTGTGTAAAATTTTTATTTTATTTTTTCTTTGGAACATCCATGTGGATGTTGAGAGGTGGGGATGACCTGTACTAAAACCTCTCAACATAGGATATGGTGGTGGGGACCACCCTATCTTAACCTCCCATGTGGGTTATGGTGGTGGGGACCACCTGAGACCAAAAACTCCCTTGAACTCCCTATTAAGTGGGTAGAAACCTCTTTAGCTCCCCCACTTAATTATGCCAACTCTCCCCTTTAATTAATTAAGACATCCCATCAATTAATTAATTAAACCAATTTGAAATTATTCCAACTTAATCTATTATGTTGGCTATTCCTCATTTTGGTAGAATTGGGGGGAACTCTTAGAAAAATGGAGAAGCTTTGGAGAATTGGGAGAAATCTCTCCAATGAAGAACGCCAACTAAGAACGCCAAATTCAACATCGAGTTCCTCCTCGGGACATCCAATGATGAGGAACTTCTTCAACTTCAATGAACCGATGATCGAGGGAAAGTCTACGTCACCAATTTTTGTTTATCCCCAACAACATCGTCTCCTTCCTCGCGACCTCCTTCGATGAATCAAATGAGGTACGGTGTTGTTATAGAATTCGTGTAATTTTCTCGATTAAATTTCGTGTTCGTGGAAGTCATGGAGAACGTGGATCAACAAAAACGAGTTGATCAATGATTCATATTAAATTATAGAGTTTGTACTTATTGAATCCTTGTTTTATTAATGCTTCTTGCTACAGACCTAACGCGGAGGGTGCAGGCCAAAAAAACAAGGACCAACCTCTCCACAGTTTATCTTGAGGTTTTTTGTGTTCCTCATAATGGAAGAAGGTGGAAACTGGTGCTGGTGGTTGACACCAGTGGAAATCAAGAACCGCAATGAAGGTGATGAAGGTGAAGAAGGCAATGGCGCCACCCCGTAGCCACCGCCGCCCACAGCCAACGTCGCATGCGACTCCACCATCCACAGCCAACCCTACCTCCTGCGGCCTGCCACACCACCCTGCGGCATTGTCACGCCGCTCTCGCAACAACACAGCGCTCCGCCGCCCACGGCCTCTCGCGGCCTCTGCTGCCCCTTGGGCTGCTGCCCAGGCCGGGCCGGACCCAGCGGGCCGGGCAACCTAGTGTGGCCCAGTCCAGACCCAGTGGGCTGAGCTCGACCCATTCGGCTGGGCCAGACCAGCGGGTCAGGAAGGGTTAACCCAAAATGGGTCATCCTAGGCCGAGTTGGTCTGATTGGGTCGGACCGGACCCATACCCACTTCAACCCACTTACAAATTTTCGTCCATATCTTTGGCACCGGCGTCCGTTTGATGAACCGTCTATGGAATCGGGAACCATGAAGAAATATAGTCCCTTTAGTATACCCCACTAGAGATTTTTATAAAGTTGGGGAACAGTTAGGTTGGATCGAGCATGAATCCGACCGGGCCCTCGGGACTAAAAGGCTAATAACTCACAGACCGGGCGTCCGATTGACGCACCGTCTGTTGCGTTGAGACCCCTATGATGTGCTGGTCCTATTAGATACTTCTTTGTGAGAATTGTTTTTAGTTGGAGTATCAACCAGTGGCTTGTGGAGAGGACCCTCTTGGAGACAAGCAAGCATAGTTCAGGAACCCTGTAGCTGGATGTGACGTGAATAATGAAGAGATATCCTGTGTGGGTCAGCAACGAGCGATCCTGTTTGGGTCAGCACCTAGAGATCCTATGTGGGTCAGCACTGAGAAATCCTATGTGGGTCAGCACTTAGTGATCCTGTGTGGGTCAGCACCGAGCGATCCTGTGTGGTTCAGCACCAAGTGATCATATGTGGGTCTACCTCATAATAGAGTAAGATGATTCAGTAGTTACATCTAATCATCTCTACTACTGTACTTAAGTTATACCTGGTGTGAGATGAGTCCGTACCTGAGTGATACATTTCGTTGTGGTAATACCTTGGTGGTATTCTTCTGTGTGGTGTACCTGAGTGGTACATACCATCGTGGTTCTCCTTTATTTGTGTTACATTTGAGCTTGGGATTTTGGGTTGGACCCTGTGTTTCCTCTTGATTGAGATGGATATACTAGATAACTTAGGTATATGTATGGGCATATACCTAATTAGGGTTGATAGTTGACTTCATGATTTGTGGTTTATCCTTTGTGGATTTTTTGAGACCTTGTGGATCTCGGGGTCCCTACTGAGTATCCTTATACTCACCCCTGCATGGGCTATGCCCGCACCTTGTTGTGTTTGGTGCAGATGACGGATAGTGCTGATTGAGGTTGAGGGTACCAGGACAAGACGGGGCTCGGAGGTGGACCATATGGCGTGTTGGTACGCAGAGGAGATGGGTGGACAAGGAGTGCTGAGGAGGCGATCTGTACCTACCCTTCAGGTAGGAACCTTGGAGGATGACCCAACATTTGCCTTTATTTTTCTTCAGTTGTATTGTATTTCAGTTGTACTTGTACCTTTATTGTTGGTCTTGTATTTCCGGCCCATTTTAGTTTCATCACTCTTTTTTTATATAGTTTACTTGTTTTTCATATCTTGTTGTCTGCTTGGTTGATTGTGTTTATGGGTTATAAAGGCAAAGCCTTCCCAGTTTTAGGGAATATGCCTTTCGGTGCTAGTTTCCAGCCCCTGGCCTATGGAAGGCGGCCTTGGGGTAGTCACGAAACGGGCCCCGGGGGATGGGTCTTGACATGTATTCACCCTCTTTTCCATTAAATAGGAATTTAAAGTATCCCTTGTGTGAACTTGTTGACTACAGCCTCCACGTAGTGATGCAATCCATTTTTCCATAATTTATTCAATAGATATTTATTATAATATTTTTTATTTTTATTATGATATTTATGAAATAATTATGCTTCTCTAATTATAATATCATATCTACCTTCTTACATTCCCTTCCATTAAAAAATGATAATGTCCCTCATGCGTACATGTGGACTACCACCATCATGAAGCGATATAATTCATTTTTGTTTCCTATTTACATGGATGGTGATATGGATAAATTTATAAAAAATAAAATATATATGATGTTGAAAGTATATTGTAAATTTTAATTTTTATTTACCAATATCTCATTCCTTCCTTCAAAAAGCGAAAATAGTGTTCATGTATTGTTATGATCTACTACCTATGTGAACGATGTAATTCATGTTTCTTTCTCTATCCATTATGGGTAACTCTAAATATATATAAAAATTTATATAATGAATATATATGATATTTATATAATTATTAAAATTAAATATATGATATAACCATGATAAAAGTAAATGTACAAGAACTACCAAACTAAAATTGTAATGAAGAATGAAATAGTTAACACCCTAAATGACAATTTTAATACAGAATTATTAATAATGAGGTGCTAAAATGTTATAATTGGATCATATATGAAAATTTATTTATTTAAATGACTTTATCCTATAATGACAATTAATTTAAATATATTATATAGTAGGTTAGATTACCTTCACGTAATGTTGAACTCCAAGTAATGGATATTCATCTATCTTTTATTTTTGTGAGAGGGATGACATGTTCACCACTTTTTTAATTTATGTTTTGTATATACTAACCATGAATATATTTTATGATGCATTTCATGAAAAATATAGTGACTTATTTATCCATATAATGTTCTCTCTTTCATGTGGGTTTGAATTGAAGCTTACTAAAGTTGTAATAATCTAATTTTAATTGGGATTATTTATTATTAAATTTCTGCCGAGGAAATTATATAATACTTATCTGATAAATCATTTTAAAATTCTTATAATCTGATTAGCCATTAAATTTACAGGTAATTTTACTAATTTCTTCTATGTTAAATTTAAAATGATAAAGAATTTTTTCAAGAATAAAATATTTATTTCTTCTTTGGTCTGAAATCAATTTCTTTCATGTGTGTGTTTTTTTTAATGTTTTCAGCAATATTTTTTAATTCTCTTTTGATTTTTTTAAATTCATTTTAACCAATTTATTGATTTTAAAAAAAATTGTTTTAATGGGATATTATTTTAATCTTCCGAATGAGGTAATTTTTAATTTTTATCGAAAATGTGAATATAATTTTTTTTAATGTACTCTCCATGAAAAAAATGCATCAACATAAATCATAATTTTTTTAAATTCCATTACAAGTATCAAGTGTTCTACTGAAAGAAAAAAGTCTCCTTAATATTTTTTAATTTTTTTTAATTTTAAATAACTTATTTCGAAGTGAAAATGGAATTATGCTCAAGAAATGTTCTAGTCATCTTTTAAACAACATTTTTCATCTATAATAACATTTTTTGATGATACATATGATTTAATGGGGATATGATACAATATTTCTATCCAATTTAATTTTTTGTATGGATTATAATGATAACTATTTTATGTTGAATATATGTGACTTGTTTCCTTCCCATGGGTTAATTAAGTTACGATGAAATATTTTTAAAGTTGTATCATTTACATGAGTTATGATATAATGAAATGATGAAATGTTAATGAAACATGTTTACTTCCCATTGGTTATTCTATGATAAATTTTTTATGATATTGTGACATGAATATATATTAATTTCATTATTTTATGGGTGGACCCATAATTATATAACACTCCAATTCATTGGGTAAAGATGGATATCACATGAGATAATAAAGACTAAAATAGGGAGTGAACCTAGATCAATAAGGGGATTTTTTCACTATGTTAGTCTGGGGAGTGAACCATGACTAAGGATATAATGGAATGAAGAGTGAACTCAATCCACTATGATATTTTTGGATGTAATATTTAACTAATAAAATTATTTTCTATTTTAACGTGTTTTCCACAAACTTAAGTCTTATGATATTATTATACTATCACAGATCTTGTTCTTTGATTCCTTTATGATTCATGTATTATAAACTATAATTATTTATTCAATAAACCATGATTATGATCTATGATATACTGAGTATGGTTTTTAAATATTAATCCCATGTTCTCATACACTTATTCTCATGTTATGTATATGATATCACTAATATCTCCCTTATTTACCATTACTGAACATCTGATATCTCCCTTTATTATATTCCCCTTCCTTGGGTTATAAATAATTGTTTTATATATGATATATCTGAGAAGTATGTTGGTTATTAATAACTTAGTGGGGGATGGTGTAGATCTATTATGAACCAATTTTTTTATATAGAAGTTTCTAAAGACCCTAAAACTATACAATTTTGGTGTGAATAATACTATTATGAAATGAATATTCATCTGTTATGAATTAATATCTATGTATGAAAAGTATAGGTATCTATAACTAATTCAAATATACCATAATTAATTGTTATAGATGATTCTAGTACCCTCTCTTAAATTTCTTATACCATTTCACTAAGAGGATTTATAATTCACAACCACACCCCTCACATAAATGTATAATGCATTCAATCATGTGAAAAAAAATCATTTTCAATATATGATATATATTTTTATAAAGATCAATATAAAAATATATAACATTACTTAAAAATTAATATTATCTTATGATATTTGTGTGTATATAAAAATCATTTTATGTATATATCAATATCTTCCCCGGTAAATGTATTAATAAGGATTTATATTTTATTGCCCTTAATTTTTATTGATATAATAAGGTATTAACAATTTAAAAATAATTACCCCTATCAATTTATGAGAATAAAATTATATTTTTGAGTACTTTCAAAAAACCCTAAAAAATATGAGTGCTTAATTAGAGATATTTGATATAAATTTGGTATATATAACTTAGTTGAAAAATAACACTCTTAATAATAGTATTTATATCATATGCTTACTTATGGTCAAATTAATTCTAATTAAAGAGTCAAATATTATAATTTTTTGGAAGTGTGTGAATTTTTGGAATGTTTTTGAGTATAATGGAAAAATTTTAATTTTTTTCAAATTTGAATATTTAAAATATCTTCATATTCAATATATTATGTTTATCCTTTGTACGTTATTTCATAATTTTCTAAGATGGTTTTTTTTCTATTCATGTTTGGTATTAGGGGAATATTAATGATATTTAATTATTTAATTAAGTATTTCATTATTAAATGTATTATTTATATTAAATAAGCGATGTTACATTCTATAGAGATGCCATAAAGATATTATTTGAGGACCTATATATTGAATTAAATGTTATTTTAATTGAAGAAGTTATAAATCTGAATTTAATTATGAAAAAATAAATTGAATAGAATGAAATATTTAATGGATGATTACACATGGAATTAATGGTGATAGTAATAAAAATTTAAAGGATAGTATGTCTTTATTATTATTAAAATATTATAAGAAATTATTCAATGCTCGAAATTCTATAAAATATAGATAACCCTTGGTGTGTAATTTGGTGGAAATCAAATGGGATAATGAATAGTCAAATGACTTTGAACTAATGTTCGATTAATATAAAATTAATATTGCAGGGTATCTATTACTGGGAGATTAAGTAAGGTCACTCATAATTCAAATCTATTATTTTTATCCTTGTGAATCAATCATTACTATAATTTCTATTATTGTTAGATATTTCAAAATAAACCGTAAAAATGATTTGATGATAATTGGAAAATATTTTTTCCTAGAGAGATATTTATTTTAATTATTTTATCATGAAAAATTAAAAAGTAACTATTTATTAATAATTTCATGAGGATAATTGTATGAAATTATATTTTTTCTAGTAAATACATAAATAAAATTTTATAATGAATTATTATACCTTACAAAGTGTAATTTGGTATATTTATTAAATCATACAACCAATAAAGAGTCTTATAATGTTTCTATAGATTTTATGATGTTTCGTTTACAATATGGTTGATCTAGTATGGATTTGTGAGCTTAGAATCATCTCGACAATAATATGTCATGTAAAATATATAATTGTTATTATCCTTCACATGTGTGTTCTATTGAATTTTTATTTTTCATCAAAAAAAAGTATCAAATGAAAAATATGAGACAATGGTTGTATCTATATCTGGTGTTCTATCATAGGGGTGGTATAACTTATAATTTTATCAAATTCCTTAGGGTTTTTCTTACATATAGATATTTATTATTTAAAAAGAAAAATCAAATATTAATTAATTAAAATAATCTATAGATAAAAAAACATAAAACTATACATACATCTATTTAAACATTTCATTCTTTAAATCCTAGGGTTATCCACGTAATCCCTACAATTTGATAGTGTCATCAAGGGATAGAAATTAGAGGAGTCAGTGAACCCTAATATTGAAGAATGAATCTTCTCATATGGATCATTGATGCTAATAGAGATGAGTGAAACCTTCATAAATGTGTGGTCTATTATTGAGGAATGGACCTTTTATTTTTTACCATTGAAAAGATATTTGGGAATTTTTTTAGGAATTCATGGGATAGAAATTATCTATTAATAATTATTTAAAATTGTGTGGATTACTAGTTATCTTTCATTAATCCTTGTTTCAAATTATCAGGATTTCGTTCATTATTTTAATTTCCCTATGCAATGGATTTTGTTCATGGTTTATTTATCCAAAACATTTTTCTTAATTTTTTATTATTATTTGATGATATTTTAATAAAGGATTTGTTGTAAAATCTCTCTATTTCCTTCATTCTATAATATCTTCTCATACTAAATATTAGAGACCATTAACCTCATGGTTGATTGGTATTGGTTATTCAGGGTGTTAGTGACATAACAGTTTAGGTGAGGAGTGGAAGAATATAAAAAATTAGGGTGAGGGGAGAATTTTTGTAATGGTAGAGGGATTTTGAACCTTATGTAGGAGGTATAGTGTCATTATGAGTAGCTATCACATCATATAAGGAGGTGATATTTTGGTATCCATAGTGTGTGTAAAGATAACACTGGCAACAAAGATTCTATGGAACAAGAGTTACAGATGGAACAATAGTCATCAGTAGTTATCTGATATAGTTGGGATCAAAAAAACTTCACTCTCCATGTGGTTGGATGATGTTCCACTGAACCATCTTATTGGTTGGGGAAACCTAGTGTGTTCCCCATCATACATATAAGAAGGTGACCGAACAATGCAGGATCCTCCCCGACTTGACCTGGGATGGGGGAGGTTTCATGTTTATGTTTCATTTGGGAACCAAATGTCTATAAATTTTAATATTCTAGGATAGTCATTTCCACCCCCTACTAGCACTCTACATTGTGTACTCAGGGGCTTCCACCTGACTTGTTTCTCCTTCATGTGATGTTTTCAAATACTTCTTCATGAAGACACTCTTTCGGAAAAATATATAGCCTATAATAAGTATATTTCAATATAGATCAAAATGGTGTGGTTTATTTGGATATATAGGGTCATTTTAGAGGATATATTTTTGGATTATGATTATAATTTTGTAGAGTAGATTATGGGTATCAAAAGCGATGAGTGGAGAATTCTCGGGTTCCATACTCAATTAAAATCATGATTGTGATAGGTATTTGGTTCCCTATATTCATCATAGAGTATTACACAACCCCATATTATGGGGTAATGGTTCTCTATTACAGCATCAGGTTTTCCTTACATTGACACTGACGAGGTATAAGTCCCACATACACTACGGATAGAGTTCAATACTCCCATGCATGCTCATCAAATGAGTTCTCTATGCATTGGGAAAGTACTCCCTCAACTAGTGACATATTTCTTAGTACGGTATGGGTCCCCCACTATATTTTTTGGGAGTTTATGATTCCCACATGACATTGGTAGTTCAAGTACTTAATCAATGGTACAATTTTGATGGACTAGAGAATGTGTTAGTCCAATAACTTACAAGAATACAGTATAAATGTGAAAAATCCCCCTCATTGGTTTTGGTAGAAGTGTGGTCATTGCAATAGTTTAGAATTATATATTTATTTAATATTTTTTACTCCTAATAACACTACGGGTTTCCATTGTGATCCCTTATTAATTTTTCTACCAAAGTTATTTCTCATGAGATTTTTAGTTATATGATTATCCATAGTTACTCATGATACATGACATTCAGGGGTTGGAGGTATGATAGATAGGACTTCTTAGCTTCAATGAGACTTCTAGTGGTTGATAATGTTTTGATCTTTCCATGAATCACATCCACTCACATTCTTGCACAATGTTTTGAGCTAATTGGATTATTATATTTACTTTCTGGTATCAGGATATCCTAATGGGGATGTTTATACTCACCCCTATATGAGATTTGTTCACACATGTGTTGTGTCTATGAAGGAGAATCAGGGTTGAAATATTTTTTGGTGTACATGTAGAAAGTGTTCCATGTTCAGAGTTGAAACCTGGTGATGCTTAGTGATGAATAGTGGAGAATAGTGTCTCATGACTATGGAAGTGTTCATTGGATCTAGAGATTGATTCAAGTGTATATGAATTTAGGAGAAGATTTAAATATTCTAATGACTATTATATTTAGATACTTTTCATATGTTCAGTTCCTATGTTATTTTCCTATTTGATATTGTTCTTGTATTTTTTATTACATTAATTTGTTATATACTATCCATTTATCTATATATATTATTATAAGGTTACTTCAAATGATATACATTATATATATATGTCTGTTTCAGGTTGATAAATTTCAAGGCCTAACATATTTTATATTATTCTTACTTAGTTCCAGTCATCACTCAATGGAATATTTGAGGTATTATTATGGTGGCAAACTTGGATTAATATCATATATGGTTGGTCCCTTGTATCTCTAGTTGTTTCAAAGTATTATTTGAGTGAGATAGAACTAGTGGTGGGTTTTTGGAGATATTAGACATTTTTGGACTAGTATGAGAGCATTGAGTTTTGAGGTTGATGGGTATAGAGTTCATTTTTATAACCAGAAATATTATAGTATGTATGGAAAATAACCTATCTTTTTTGAAGACTCTGATAACCTTTTATTTTATCTGAGAATATATTAGATACATTTTGGGGTATATGTAAGTTGGTACATGCATCATTCAGTGTCCAGTATTGATCTTTCATATCAATACTATTCAATTTTGTGTAGATATAAACAAATAATTATGGAATCATCCTTCAAAATGAAGAGTACTACCTTCTGGTAGCCATCTAATTCACAAAGGTAGGGTCTTCACAAACATTATCCTATATTAGGACCTCTTACCCTTGATTAGTGAGTGATGATTTATTGTTTTTCAAGTCTTGGTTTGGAGATACTCTTACTCTATTATCTGAGGTGGGTTCTCTTCCCTTTAACATTAGTTTGGGTCTATAATATATATTAGATATTGGTTCCCTATGAGTTAGATGATACCACTCATGGGAGGGATATTCTATTTGAATTTCAATAATAGAGGTACCAGGTGATTATGAGGTAAGCATTATTTTCATATAATAGGGAATTAGATGGAATATGAGACTAGTATTTCCATTCAATTTATAATTTTTCTAATCAAATGATGATTCTTTTATTGAGATCCCTATATAGAATAGAAAATTCATATTATAACAAATTTTCTTGAACTCTTGATGACAATTATCTACCATTGTTGAAGTGACATTCCTTATTAAGGATGAATTTTTATAAATGGTTTTTATACCCCCCATAGGGTAGCATGATCATGTTAGTGAATGTATCAAAGCACAAAACTCTTGTTATATTTTCCTCGTTCATGTTCATAATGGAAATTTTTTGTGGTTAATGGTTTATGTATATACATAAAAGGATGATTTATTGATTGTTGGTTTTGATTTCATGAAATACTACTAATGATGGAGACCCTGAGTGGGATTTTAAATTTGAGTGTTATTTATGAATATTAAACATAGTTGTAAATAAGGTAAAATTTCCATTTAATATAACTATATAGGTGATTCAGATAGATATTCATTTTAAAGAGAACATTAAAATCGTATACTTTTTTATTTAAGCCAAAGACCTAAGAGGGAGTGGTTTCAATCAGGAAGGGGTGGTGAAGGAACAAATAGTGATGGATGAAACATAAATCTTCTCTCATTATCATGACAATAATTTAATTCTTATCATGCATCAGGTGATAGAATTCAGAGACATAGGAAGAAGTGAAAATGATTGACTATGGTCTTCATCAATAGATGAATTTTAGAGTAATATTCTTGTCCTCTCTTCATGTACACTCATATTGGATGATGAAATAGTGATATATTCTCCATACATCAAATTTTTAGGAGTTTGAGGTTCTAGTGGAAACCCTAAAAATACCATTTTCTGATTGAGTTTCTAATAGTGCTGACCAACTTTCACTGACCCCTCCAAATGATGTGAATTTCTCCAAAGTTGAGAAACTGTTATTTTATGAAACTCCTTCATGGAATAAATGTGATGTAGTGGTTATAACCTTGGTATGTATTGGTTACCATTTTTATAATTACAAGTTATTGAATTATTAGTTAATAAAGTAGATTCCAACTTCAGTTGTGAGAGAGACCCACCATAGTTGTGGTGAGTGGTGAAAACCCTCTTTAAGATGAATTTGTCAGCCCATCGGATGGGAAACATTAATTTATAAATTATATTCATTGATGATAATTAAATCCTCAATAATGTATAAGAAATCATTTATTATTCAAACTGGAAGATCTTAATTTTACCTAAATGGTAAAATGACATATACAGTAACATGAATTTAGGTGGTTTCATTCATAATTTTCTGAGTGAGATAATGATAATATTTTTTGAATTAATTGATCATATAAATTGAATCCTTCATCATATTTGTTCATATAGAGTCATGTTAAAAGATTGTGGAATATTTCAATTCCCTTTCAATGAGGATTCCAAATATAAATTAGTCTCTCATAGTATAGGATCATGATACATGGTGTAGTATTAGTCTCCATGAATTTGATTTTTTGGTAATTTATGAAATACTAGTTGTGCAGTAGTAGTGGGGTGGTTGGAATTTATCCTAAATAAATATCTATATAGACAATTGAGGAGTAACATGATAATATTTATTTGAAGTATTTATTCTATCATGGAGAGAGGGGTAGGGACATAAAGATATATTGAGAGAGAAATTTCTTGCATTTGATTAATGTTGGGGGCCCTAAACTCTTCCCTATTGAGATAGAGGACCATGAGGGTGATGTTGTCATAATGGTTCTTTTTAATTATACATTATCAGGTGATTTACATGGAGGTTTTACATGAATTTGTGGATCATGAAACCCAATTTCCAAGATTTATATCTTTATTCATGTTATATTCATATTAAATATTGGGATTGACATCCTGAGTAGTGATTTCTCTAGTGTAGAATGAACCATTTTTTGGTTTGTGCAGTGAATCATTGTGGATGTACTCATCTCATGGAGACTCTTTAAATACAATGTTATAGGACATTTTATTCAGAGGTTCTAGATTTTTTTCACTTGGTAAGATGTTTCATTGGGTTATGAGTATACATGGTAGGTTCATCTAAATGGTCTATACCGTTTAATTAATATTATGGAAAATTAATTAAACCAATGAGAAGTGGTGTCTTGTTGAGATGTTTTATAAGTTTTATATTTTTTTAGGATTTTCTCATCAGTATATTGTTCAAAATTGAGATGACAAAAAAACTAGGTTTTTATTAGTTGTGGGTGTGATCCTATTGATGTTCAAGAAAAAAATAGAGGATTCATGTGAATTTTTTTATAGTGGTTGAGTAGGAAGGCCCAGGTTTATCTCAAACCAGAAGCTAGATACATTATAGTTGGTACCTTGCTATCTCAAAATGGATAAAATTTTTATGTCGATCCTAGAAAAAATACATATGGGTGGCTCATTTGAATTTAGTTAAAAATTTGATAAATCACTCAGTGATGGAGTGGGTTATAGAGGGTTTTTTATCATGAAATAGTTATCCAGAACACTCTTTAAAGATGAGGAGAAAGATTCTCTCCCAAATTTTAACCTAGAAAAAAACTATTATTATATAGATATTCGGGTATCATGGATCCGTTACATACTATATATAAGAATTATCTTTGGATGTGATGGGTTTTGGGTGCTAAATTTTGGTAAGACTTTTATAGAGAGGTACATGTTTCTACTACAATATTAATTCGAGATGAGTTGGTGTTAATGAACATAAAAATGATTGAGGATATTCTATTTCTTGGTGTTTTATACTAAGTTCTATTACTTCTCAATACTTTGGATACATATATAATGAGGTTTAATGTGGATTTTTTTCCATATGAGAGTATTTTTGAACCACCTAATATAGAGACCCAATTATTTTCTTTTTGGGAATGAAAAGGATTTAATGTGTGGAGGATGAAGGGACTGATAATTTTCTTGTTATATAATTAACTCTATTATGAGTTTTACTCTTAGAAGATCCATAAGGGTAAAGGGAAAAAATTTCCACAGTACAAAACCTTAGAAAATTTTTATAATGGGTTCATTGATTCTAGGATGTGTTGTTTACCACAAGGTTGATCTAGTGTAAAGTTGTGAGTAGAGCAGGGCCTTGAAAATAATATTTTATGTAAAATAAATTATTTTTACCCCATGAACACAAGTTATTTTAAATTATTATTTTTCTTAAAAATGAATTGTATGATAGAAATTATGAGATTTCAGTTGCATCTAGAATGGGGGTATTACCCTTGGTATGGAATAAATTCTATTCACACTAAATTACTTGGGGTTTTGATGTTATACATTTCTTTATTAATTAAAAAGTGAAATTATAGAGTAATAAATTAATAAAATTTGTGGATAATTAAAACCTAAAATTTACATATACCTATTTAACATAAAATTCTAGAAATACTATGGTAAAACACTTAAACCAAGTATTTGAGACTACCATCTAGGATGAGAATTTTAGGTAGTTAGAGAAGCCTAGGATTCAAGAATGAAACTCTTCATCAGTATAAACAAATATAGTGTATGTGATACCAACCTTCATTAATGAAAGATCCATTTTTTATGTAGGAATTTTTTATTTTCACATCCTTCATTATTTATAAATTTTTTTTATTGAATTCTTGGGATCGAAATTCATTTTTATTCATAATTAAAATGAGGTGAATTTTTTAGTGATTTTATCTAATCACAGTTCCAAATTATTTGGGCTTCATTGTTTGTATGACTTTTCCTCCATAGTGTATTTTTAGGAAAATATTTTTTTCTATATGTTTTTCATAGATTTTTGGAGATGTTTGAAGATGGTTTGATAAAGTACCTCATAATAAAACTCTATTTTATTCAATTCCATATTGTCTTTCCATTCTAAGGATTGAAGAAGATCGGCCCAAGGGTTGGATAATTTAAATAGAATACGGTGGTAGTGATGTACAACCTTTGGTAAGGAGAGGGAATGTGATATATGATGGTTCAAGGGAAATATGTATGTCTTGTTTGAGGGAAATAATATGAACGATTTGGTTTTCCATGACAGATGGATAATGTTTCATGAAATAGGTGGTTGACCATGATATATAGGAGGAGGCTAGCGATGTCGGGGGACCAAAGATTCAAGTTATATCTTTAACATAGATTTTATAACATTGAAGGGAAGGTGGTGGTAGTTTGAACATATCAAAATGTGAAAATCAGGTAGTATACACTTTATATTCATGGAGTGTGAATTGTCAGAAGATATTTTAGAACCTTTGATTCCCTAGGATATTTGATCCAACCAAAATTATACGATTTTCCACCCCCTATATGGTAGGAATATGTGCTTTCTACCCATCCATGTGGTTCAATAAGGAAAACATACAAGCATTCCCAACTCCATTTGGCTAGGTAGAGTGGCCCTAAGCATGGGTTGATTATAAATTTGGTTGGGTGATTGAATCGGGTTCGGTCTCGACCAAGATGACATAGGGGCAGCCACAAATATGAAACATGCATGATCTCTATGTGGCTGTAAGATGTGACATGTGTGGGTCCTAAATCTATTGGTTGAGAATAGAAGTCCCCTCCTAGAACACCATATGGAATTATTTGGGGATTCCATGTGGATTTCTATCTTTTTCATGATTTATTTTTGGAACAACTTCATTGGATGTCTATTTTAGATAAATAAATAATTCATCTTGAGTATTTTTCATATAGATTACAAAAGATTTTCCATTTGGCCATGGAATACTATATTCAGGGTGATATATGTGGATTTTTAATATAGATCGATAGGTTAAATGATGGTAAAAATACATGATGAGCCTAACATTATTAGTGTTAGTAGTCCCCAAGTAGTGTTTTTTAGATATATAGTGGTTCCCCCATATTCATCATGGAGTTTAGATCTGTCCCACGTTCTTAGGGTCTGGGTACCCATGACTGACATGGGGTTGGTACTACCTCAGTGTTGAAGAGTTGTGGGTCCCCCACACATTACTCATAGGTTTCAACACTCCCTTTCATGATTGGGGCATGAGTTCTCTATCCATGGGTTTGACAATCCATCGGCTGCTATTGTATTCATTAATGAAGCATAGTTCCCCCACTATAGTTCATGTCATGTTTTGTGGGTTTCTATGTAATGGTTATTTAGATACTTAATATGTGGTAGGTTTTTGATGGAATGGAGTGTTAAAAACTCCCATTATTGATGGGAATTCTTTGGTGAGGATACATATCCACTTCATAGGTTATCATGATAGTTTGGTAGATATAAATAATGATAAATATAAATTTATTCTGGATTGGTGACTCTTAGGAACAACATGGTTTTCCTAAGAGATTTTTTGTATAAATAGTTATCAAATTTAGACCTCATAAGAGTAAATACATAAAATGAAATCAATAATCATAATAAATACTAGAAGGAAAATAATAGTGTATGAAATATATAACCTCATCTCAAGAAATATCATAATAGAATATAATTACCTATACATCAAGTCAAAATGGATCCCCTTATATGGAGGATCAATGTATATAAAATGTAAGAAAATTTAATAATTTAAGAATGAATATAAAAATACACTGAGTTATGTCCCAAAATCATCTCAATTCCCTTCCATCAGCATCTACATAGCTATCTACTATATGTATATTTCCCCTTATTGTATCCCTAGCCATGAAGTATATAGACATGTCATAATTCTCTTGTAGGGTTTGAGTATAAACCTGGAAGGACACCACCAAATGTTCCTTAACAGAAGTGAAGTAGATGGATGCATGTGTATGAACTGAGTGAAATAAATAAAAATATAAACATACACCACATTCTAGGTTATCATGTGATAAAAACGACTCCCTGAATCCCCAACCATATTTTCTTCAACTAAATGACATAAGGATGTTCCTCACAATACATTGTAAGTGACCTAAAACATTTCTAGTTCCATATCACTCAAGATATTATATATTAATGAACACACAATCATTCCCTACTCACTCATGATAGGTTACTAATATACAACATACATCCTTCTCATTGATGGTATGTCATTTCTACCAACCATGTATTATCACTCATGGAATTCCCCACATCACATCCCAATGGGAACCCTATCACTCAAGGTAGGCCCAAAAATTTCAATCTCAACCATTCATTCTATCTCAAGTAATATCATATCATGTATCAACTCACACCTTATCACATAAGTTTCTCCCATATATAAAAAATCATACAACATGAAAAAATAAATATCATATACCAAGTACCATCACAAGAAAGGGAACCTTCCACCAGAATCCCTCTACCACTCCACAAAGAGATCAAATCCATAATTAAGCATAAATGGCATCACAAGTCCTAATTCTCCCATTCAATAACCCTATATATACCCTTATAAAAAGTCAAGTATCCCCCCTTTCCATGTAATAAACCCACTAGGTTCCCCTTTAAGGGGTGAACTAAATTCATACAAATATACCCGGTCACTTAAATAAAAAAAACGTAGAGTTCTCACTGAGATTCACAGGGTCCCAAATTCAATTCAAAGAATATAACATTATATTAAAGGTATAAATTTTTAATTATTCCTACCTTAAGATTAATGGATTCTACATTCCATGATAGATTCATTAATTCAATAGTAAATCTCAAAAAATCAATAATCAACCCCAAATCTCTATATTTGGGGTTTATACAAATAAAAACATGAAATAGATGAATAAGAGGAGATATAGGGATTGTATTGTATTATATTCATGAGGACAGATCCTTTATAACACATGGTGATTAAAAATGTCGTATAATTTGGATGGAGGAGCTCAAATAACCCAAAGGAAGCCTCCAACATCACCTAAGCAACGTGATTTTTGGGGGAGAGAAATGGGAAACAAATAAATGGGGTCCATGATAAAAATAAAAATATAATCATTAAAAAATATCTAAGAAACATGTTCATGAAATTTTCTAGTGGTTTTGGAATAATGCTCAGCCCTACTAGACCTCATATAGGTGTGGCCCCTATGGTTTACAATGTGACTAATCCTAAAAGGAGTTTTGGGTATGGGCCATCTATAATCATAGCTTCACCCCAACATGTAAAAATGTGACAACTACTAGGTAGAAGAGTCCTGGATTAGATCTCTAAGATTTAGGCTGAGATTATCCCCAAAATAAAGGAGTCAAATAATGAAACCAAAGTGTCATTCCACAACCACCTAACTGTAGTATAATTTTATCTCCACATCTAGTTCAACTATCTAAAACCCTCTCTTGATAAATTTTCAACACCCAAAATAACTAATGTTCATAATGATGTATTATAATAAATATAAATTTAATAAATAAAAAACCTTTAAATTCTAGGTGTATTATAAAATCCCCTTATAATGACTCCTCATCTCTAGGAAGTGTCTCTAGTTTACTTGGATAAACACCTCAAACCACTACACCCATAGATCTGATTCCAACTCCAAATTCAACTCATAGATCTTACCATTTCACTATTATAACAGAGTGAGGGGAAATATTTTCACCTGAGTTACATTCTCTCTTCATAATAAAATAATCACCTCGTGTTCCACACACAAATAATTCTCCTCTAGCTCAACAATATCATAATCAATCATTTTCATTGGATAATGATCTTACATATAGATTTGTAACAAATGAAAAACATTATGCATACCTCAATGTCAGTGAGTAATGGCTAATCGATAATCTACCACCCAAAAACACTCCATGTTATTAAACATATTAATAAATCACGAAGTGTGATTTCCCTACCTCTTCTAACAATGTTTCCCTGAATGAGGTGATGCCTATAAGAATACCTAGTCACAAATGGTAAATTATATGGGTCACCACCTTTAGTCAACATATAAGATTTTTCTGATCTGATTTGTAACCAACTACTTCTAGATCAACTTCACTTTCTTATTAATCTCCAACACTAATATTTTTCTGATCATAGCTGACTCTCCATCCACCATCAAAGAAAAAAACAAGTAGAATTAAATACCATAGAGAGTTTCAAATTGATCCAACTAGATTGAGGAATGAAAGTTGTTATTGTATGATAATACTTACAAAACTATATTTTCTTCCCAAGCTCCATCAAAATCAATCACCCATGCTCATAGAAAATCATATAGTATTTATATTTTTCTATCTAATTTTCTTTATATCTATGGGTTATACACTATACTCAACTTCAATTAAGAGCCCATAGACTTCTCTAAGCCATGCCAGAATCTTGATTTAAATCACACATACTTATTTAATACTATTGTTGAAGGTAAAACATGCCAATTTAGTATCTACTACCCATATAACCTACTCGGTTTATCCATTTACAATGTTTCTCAAATATGTATGATATGAAATACCTTCACTAACTTGTCAACTGCTACCCACAATGTACGATGTGCCCTTAGGGTATGAGGTAGTCCTATGTTGAAATCTATGGTAACCTCATCACACATTCAAACTAGTACCATAATGGGTTGAAGTAAACCACATGGGTTCTATTGCACCATATTTATACCCTAAAAATAAGGAATTAATAAACACACCCCAAAATATATTTCCTCATACATGACCACTAAAAATAATGTCTGGTATCATGATACATTTTAGTCTATCATGGATTCTCCACCCAGTATGAGTTATCAGAGTCCCTCATCTGCTCATCCCTCATAGAATTAACTACCTCCACCCTACCATAAATATAAATTATAACTCTATAATCAAAATACTATCCTAAAATATGATCAACTATAAGAAGATACTCCTACAACATGATGAAATTATAATAATATTGAATGATATCCTTCACTTTATCATGTAATGGATAGGTGTAAATCAATGTAATATAATACAATATTCTTGGTCATCAAAAAATCCATCTATCAGTCAATGAGTAATCTCATCAGCCTTTACTCCTCCTCAGAATTACATACTCTTAAATCCTAAGAAAACCAACTCAAAGAATCTGTACTGAAATTTCCATTTTTTGTTGAATATGGCATATCAAATTTGAAGGTAAGAATGTACTTGAACAAATGCATCTTCCATATATTTAGTTCTATATGGTATAATATAGTTGGCATGCTATTGTGTCCTGTGAAGATGAAATATCTCCCTTCAAATAGATAATTATTACAAAACTTCAAGGAATGAACCAAAATAGGTAGCTTAATATAACAATTATAGTATTTATGCTCATGTGTTCATAGCTAAAGAGACCTAAAAGAAACCAATTTGTCTCGTAACATAAAAGTAGCTCTAAGTATGACTCCCAAGTCATAAAAATTGACTAAATAAACCATCCCTGGCTCTTGTTGAATTAGAATCAGATTAGAATTCAATATATTATTTACATATAGTAGGTCCTCCTTATACTTATCATACCCCTCATACATGACCACCAACATGGTCAAACCATTCATAGGCACTTCCAATGGAGATAAGTCTTGAATAAACCACTAATAATACTCATCCAATCAAACAAAACACTGGATCATAAAAAAATGGGCTAAGACCAAGAAATCACCACATAAAATTCCTCTAGGTTGACTAAGATCCATGCCTCAATGATAAAATTTCCACAAAAACACGCATCCTTAATCCAAAATGTACACTTTGAGTACATTGGAACATGATGATGTTCTTAAATAAGTTTAAATTAAATCTCAAGGTGTTCATCATGTGACACCTTGGGCTATGAATGTACTAATATGTCACCAAAAAACACTATTATGTGTTATTCCAGGTGGGGAGAAAATATTTTTTTCATAAGAACCGTGAACACTAATAGGTAAATCATCAGACCTAATGGTATCATAATGTACAAATATTTCTTAATCTTATCTAAATCATCCTCTTCTATTCATCCTCCACCCATACCCACAACTGATGGTAACCCGATAATAGATAAATAATGGAGATCCATTTATCTCTCCTCAACTAGTCAAATTGGTCATTAATCCTTGGGAATAGTTAATCTCTATTCACCATAACATGGATCAATTTTTTTTAATCTACACATAACCTGAGGCCAACATAGACATTCATGGTGAAAAATATTGGAACACCCCAAAGAGATGTACTAATAGGAATAAATACATTCACCTAAAGTTCCATAATATTCTTCATAGATTTATTTCTCGTGGATGATTCTAAAAGATAATATAGAATTTATATGGGATTCATACTTGAAGAAATATTAATCATGAGAAAAATCTATCTCTATAGATAATGATGTGGGAAATAATCTGAAAAGATTACTTAAAACATTTCCACCACTTGAAGAAAAGTGTCCAGAACTATCTCCTGGTCTTACTGATGTACTATACTCACCACATATGTTGTAATTGATCATACCATTTTGAAATCAGGTCCAACTCTATATACCTATGAATACTAATCTATTAAAATAACATACTCATATCCATCGAGGGATGTAAATGAGGCTAACCTTTAGTTGTTTCCATTGTGGTCTTGTAATTTCATTAGCTAATATTTTCGTACTATGGTTTTGAATATAATCACATCAATAAATAAGAGATCCAAAAAATTCTCATAGCCTATAACCACTACGATACATTTAAGGAACCTATGAACATGATAACAATTATTCCCAAGAGGGATTTCTAGTGGTAAAAACCTAGGGAAAAACTCTAATGTAAACCCCAACCTAGAAAAAATACGTATAAATGAAATAATGGGAATACTTAGTATCAAATAAACAAATTTAATGCATTAAGATATTGAGAACTATAACTCTAATAGTTTAAGGACCCTCAGCT
This sequence comes from Viscum album, assembly GCA_963277665.1. Lineage (NCBI taxonomy): Eukaryota > Viridiplantae > Streptophyta > Magnoliopsida > Santalales > Viscaceae > Viscum > Viscum album. The sequence continues at coordinate 154,249,963 of OY728156.1, read as the reverse complement.
CCGTTATCTAGAAAATAGTCCAAATAATATAATCCGTCTGTCTTGGATCCATTGTCTTGGAATGTATACCTAACTCATTAGAAAAACTAACTCATGATACATTTTATATTTATACTATAATTTAGGCCCTTGACTATCCAACTGACCTAACCTCCCATATATAGCCCCAATATCCATCCGAGGTCCCCCGACTAATCACTCCATTCCTACATCTATCCCAATGATTTACCCATAACCAAATGATATATCCATAAAAAACTCTAGATATGCCCCATCATACTAAATTCATGAAACTATAATGATAGGCTAGTACACCTCCTATGTAAATTTCTTGTCCACCCACATAGAATGCACATAGGTTAAATCCATCCTAATTTTGGAAGAGAAGAACCAATACCCCAAACAACCTACCTCACATTAACATAATTCATCTTCTATGATATTTACTTCCAGCAAATGGAATAGGATCCAATTTGTTCCACTCGAAGTGCCACCAACAAATCTACTAAAATAAAGGACAATCCTTCTATGTTATCCTATACTAGTTCATTCTCTATTATGAGTAAGTTACCAACCACATTGAAATAAGTCATTAGGTTGAATTTTTGGACCCAAAACCTCACCTCAGGACCATGTACAATTTCAAACCACTACTAAATATGATCCTCATTTTAAGAAAATAGTAGAAAAAAATATATCAAATCCCTAAAATGATTCATGTAGTCCACTATAGACATAGTTCCCTAAAAGGTGTCTACAACAACTAATCACTATCTTGCCTTACTGTATTTGGGAATAACATTTCATGAAATAGGTTTATTAAGGATACCCATGATTAGACCTCATACCTTCAAGCCTAAATCATCATACCCCACCACATCAAAATAAATCCCTAAAGCATGTACACTATCGGATTCACCCATTAAATCAAGGGAATCTTTACAAGTTCCATGATTCCCCTAAGGATCTCAATACAGTCCTTGTAATTTTAAGTAAAACACATTATATGAAATTATGGATAGTTTTATTGATGGAAATCCCAATCCGAATCCACAATCACATCTCCCCTAATGGGGGATATCTTCTCCCTCTAGTACTGAGTAGAAAACCCTCAGCTGAAGGGTCTCCACAACCTATACCACTAGGGATAAACTAGGAGAATTCTCAGGTTTATTTTATAGATATATGGATGTATAATAAAAATTCCTTAAAACAATAATGTCCTCTACTTATTCCCTAGGTAACACCATGTGACATCGATGTGGAAAAAATTTCCAAAAATACCAAAATGGATATTCATAAATTTCTTTAATTTCTCAAATAATAAAAATATTTAATCATGTAATAGGTGTACATACATAAAAAATCATAAGAAACATGTCCTAGAGGTATACCCAAAACCATTAGGCATAACCATATAGTATTCACCTATGGGCTAAGCCAAGGTCTTTAATACCATCATGATAGTCACAGTCATAACACCTAGAATAATAAAATTGACTGGGTTAAATAAATTAAATTTCACTAATGATGTATTTTGAAAAAACCATATATATTACCATTGGTGTTTATTTAATATAAATACATATCAATCAAATTAAATATAGTCTATGACATGTTAACTTTTGTGCCTATCTATGTTGCATGAACATACCCACTCTTTCAAATTAGAAAAATATAAAATCCCATAAATTGTTAATAAACCAAAATATTTAGATAACCAAATGAACATATAAAATTAAACCAAAAAAATAAATACCTACTAACATGATAACTTGATGTTCCACTTCACACATGATTTCTATACACAAGTACAAAATCATACTCAATTTTGGACTATCATATATCAATTCTACCTATACATAAAATATAAATCAAAGAAATGGTTCTACAATACCAATTTTTGTGTCCTAAAATGGATCTCCAATTCCATGATAGTGAGAAACATAATCTCACATATTCCTTTCCATACACAAGAGGCCTCTAACTAATGGTGAGGGCTGAGATTATTCAATGGGGAGACTACACCCTCATTAACATATTATAATTAGAATAAATGCATACAATTGAAGAAATAATAATAATAATTCTAGTAGTATTAGTTATATTAGTATTAGTATTAATATCCCATAGTAAAATTAAGGTGGTAAGAATATATAACATAATCAGATGAAATATCAAAAATGGTAAACAATAACTAGTAAATCAAGCCAAAATGGTGCCCCACATGTGCCGTATAAATATATATTCAATTTAAAAAATAAAAAGAAATATATGAATTAAATAAAAAGATACCAATTAATGTCTCGTTATTTCCTCAATCCCCATCCATAATCATCTACTCAGTAGTGTATAATAGGTCTCTTTTTCTTAGCTGGATCCCTAAAAATGATTTTTTCACATGTATCAAGATTCTTGTGTAGGGTTTGTGTAATACACTAGTTGGGAACTACCAATGGGTCATTAAATTAAGTAAAAATAATGTATAAAGGTGTATTAGTAGTATAATATATATATATATCTATATAATACTTTCTAGGTCATCATGTGCTTACCAGATCACCATGAATCCCCAACTATACCCATATCATCTCTTTGACATAAGGAAGTGTCAAATAAAACCTCATAAGAAACCTAAAACCTGGAAAATTCTTTATAAATCTATAAAAATCCCATTCAAAAACACCGAAACATGCTCTCCTTACTCAAGAGTGGTTACTGACCAAACATAGGCCACATTCTCGCAGAATTTTAGTCTTATCTACCAACTATTCCTTCCCCATCAAGGCACACCACACATTATGTCTGATTACATAGCAAATCACTTAAGTGGGACCAAGACTTCTAAATACTTATGATGAATTATCACTTACGATAGAAACAACATGCCTAAAGACACACCATATCATACAAATGCTTCCAAGGAATCATAAATAAAATATAAAAAAATAAGGGATATCACAAACCAAGCATCATTACTAGAAAGAGAACATGTCACAAGAACCCCTGAACCATTCCCCTAAGACACCCTAGTATTAAATGATCTCTAAAGTATTACCTAGGTCCTAATTAAATCAGTAGATAACCCTACATCATCCCATGAAAATAGTTGGTTCTATGGCGTTACTAATTTATAAGCATAGTAGCTCCACCTCTAATGGTTAATCTAAATCGACATAGACCTACTCGATAACTTTGATACCAGAAGTAGAGTTCTCATATGAATAAAAACACACTCACAGACATGTAAATTCATATAAAATAATATAAATTAGTAACTTAGAAAATAATTCCTATATATATCTTAATATAGTGTACTCACTTAGCTCCACTCATTTACTCATGTCAAAATATAAAAAAACCAATAATATTCCTGATATAATCATATTTATATTTTAAAAAATAGAAAAATTAAATAGATAGAAAATGAAACATCAAGGGATTATATAGGATTATACTAACCAAGAGATAACCTCTACAGTGATTATAACTTCAAACAATTAGGTAATCAATATGAAGGAGCTCAAATATTTTATAAGAAACCCCCCAAACTCACCCAAGTCATATGAGGGTTGGGGTAGAGGAAGGGGGAAGACATAAGTGGTTTCTAGTAAAAATTTAAAACATTCATTTTTTATAAAAGACCGCCTAATGAAATGGTTTTGGTGGAAGAAACATCCCCCCCCCCAACACACACCTTATCATGGCATAAACACTACGGTCTGGTCACAACCACTCTTTAGAAAATGCTAGGGATTAATCTAGCCACCATCATAGAGTAGCCACTCTAGGTCATAGTGAAATGTCTCCCATGGAGATGGAATTTAATTCTATATATACTATCATAATGTAAATCCCTAGCCTTCACACTATGAGAATCCGCCCATTTTAGGCACCATGTAATATAATTTCATCTATAGGCACAATCCAGTTCTCCAAAACCTATTCCCAAGACACCTCATAAAAAAATAAGAGATCATCAAGCTACGCTATAATAAATTTAAATTTAAAACATAATTTAGAATAAAATTCTAGGATTGTTACATTTTTATATATAGTTAATAAGTGTTTCGTGGTACAATATTGGTTTTCGTGGGACTTTGGTGTATAATTTAAGGATATTTTGTTGCATTTTTCAAATATTAAGACTGACTAAAAGTATACAGACAAAAAAATAAAGGGAATTAAGGAAAAACTATCCATAAGTAGTTGGGGATCTGTTTACATAGTTTGTATATGGAGATTTAGTAAAATGATGATATAATAGTTTTTATCAATGAGTATATGATCTTATTTGGGGAGTACCTTGAATTATGTTTCCTAGACAATAACTCTATGTGAGATGTGAAAACATTTAAATTTAATTCAAATTTAGGTGGTTCCATGAGAGTTTACTACTAACATGATCTAATATTTCTATAATGTTTAGTGTGTGAAATTTTATAGTGGGACCTCAATCATTCAATGTTTCCTTATGTTTGTATGGTCGATCACTAGGTTGAATTATAATTTTTTTCCCTTTGTTGATAGAGGAGGCATGTGAAGAGTGTGTCAATTTATGGACCATGCTATCAGTTTCATTAGCATTTTCAATAATTTTTTCCAAAATAATAAATGGATAGAAGACCATTGGGACTATAAACATCAAGAGGTGAATGAAAAGTATGTAATGGAGGAGCATAAGTTGTAGCTAACTAGAGAATATATAGATGAAATACACATTGATAGTGAGGATAAGAAACTTTTATAGGTACCTTCTAATATATGTAAAGTTTATATGTGTGTTTGTCTAAGGTAATTAGAGGTGAAATCTTTGTTTACTCCACTCTTTATTATATTTTGATTCATACAAGTACATCATATTATTTTACCACCCATTATTGAGTTTATGTGTCAAATATTACATTATACATGATTCAGAGGCCATTTGAATGGATTACATTTGTGGGAAGTCTAACATGGTTAGATGAGGTGTATAGTTGTCATTTTTTTTATTGGGAAAGATTGATTATCATGGTGTATAATAATATAATAAATGTAACCCTATTATGTTCTCTACAAAATGGATTGGAAATATTTCATACAACATTATGTATAATATTATTAACCATGAAACTGGTGGTGTCATTTTTAGGTGTTTGATTTATTATTTAATGATATAGACTTTTAATTCATGTTTTAGGCCAAAACATTTTGTTTTTTAGAGGTATTTAAAAGTTTTTGTTCGTAGAATGAACCCCCATGATACATAACCATGAAAATAAATTGTACAAATGGTGTTAATCATTTTGAGTTTGAGGGTTTCATGATTACTATGCACAAGCTCCTTACTCTTGAATGCATCTCATCAAAAATTATAAAATGTGTTTTTATCTTTAATAAATTCAAACTTAAAGGAAAATAATACTAATTTTCTCTTCAAATTTTGATAACTATATAACTCTATCCCTCATGTTGACTCCCTTGAATCCCCACCATCAATATTCAATTTCCATCATTAAATATTCACCATGGTTGAAGATGGATCCATGTGAGAGTCTCCCCTTATCATATTTATCTATATTAACTCCTCCCCTTCCATATATCATATATCCAATGGATATGGTGGAATAGGTTTTGAAATTTTAGGAATTTTATTTAGGGGTTTCCATTGTTAGTTATTTGAGTCCCTATACAAGGACTCGACATTTTTTTCAGTGGAATAATAATTTTCTTGTTAGTAACTCAATGTGTCTCTATTTACGCAATATACCATTAATTCTTGATGATTTTAAAAAAATTGATATAATCATGAAGTATTATGATTTCCTTGAAGGATTATATAATTTATAATAATGTTTTTATTTAATTATTAAAATATTGCGGAATGGGTCTTACACTGAAATAATGAATTTGGTTTTGACATGTGAGATGCACATATGATGTTTGATGAAATTTACCTACCATTTTTTTGGAATTCAAGGAATTTATTTCATGGAAATATTTTCTTATAAACTATAATTACTTATGGAAATGGTTTAATTATAAAATTGAAGTGTTAAATAATTGTGTTGAGAGTGTTATTCCTTGTAGGATACATTGAGTATATAAGTTGGAGTCACGGATAAGTATTATGCCTAGATTATAGGGACACCCAAAAAAAGATCATGTTATCTTATAAATCCCATAATGATTCCTTATTAGTGATATGAAAAATCCATAGATAATTAATATAACATAATTAGCCATGGGGCCACATGAATGTTTATAAATTTTCATGGAATAGTGTATTTATACCTATATTTGGATGCTCACATTTTAGTACAAGAATCCTAGTTACACCTTTATATTATTCCCTAGGTTTTTCCTATGATGTTTCATTTGTTTCAAATAATTTATTGTATTATATACCTATGTAAATTTCGTATCATTTTCTTTTATTATTAAATTATTTGACATCATTTCATAAATCGTTTTTTCAAATTTTATAACACCATGTAATTTTTTTATTTATAATTGAAATCGAAGGATTATATATCTAATTTAAATTACTTTTTAATGGTTTTTTTATAATAGTTTCATATAAAATATGTGGTTGAATCCATCAGGGCATGTTATACTCACACCCTACATAAACCTTTTGGGTGTTTTTAGATTTCATTTTTTAAACAATGGTAAAAGAAAGGAAACACTATTATTTATAGAAACCATATAGTTATTTATTTCATTTTTAAGGATTTCACTATATGGGAGTTTCCATTTTATCACATTTTTATGGGAGATGATAGATTTCATATATGGTTTACTTGGTACCGTATATATTACTTCATCATATTTCCATCCAATTCACTCCCTATTTTAGACACTTTAATATTTTACATTTAACACCACAAAAACTTTTTCTTAAAAGAATAATAAACTCTATATATTTCATAATATATAACACCAATCTTTAACTAAATTGTGATTTATTTTTGAAATACTATTATTTAAATTTGAACCTTATTACCTAGCCATTAAATTTGTGGTATAAATAGATATAACCACATTATGAAAAATATGTATAAATTTTCTATATAATACATATTTATTTATTAATTTATAGTAAATTTTTACTCAATTTTCAAGTAAAGTCCATTTATGATTAAAAAATATGTTTTGCTCAAAAATTATTTTTATTTCATTTTTTGTAAGTAAATTATAATTAATTATGACCCTTTTTAGAAATTTTATTTTAGGGAATAAATATCATTTTTGAAATTAGTATTTAAATATTATCATAGTGTAACAATTTTGGGTTTCTTTTAAAAAACATTTATTTTTTGGTAAATAGTGAAAAATACCATGTTTTTTAAAACTATCATTTCTTTATAGAAATCATGTAATTTAAAATTAAAATTATTTATTGGATTTTGTTTTAATGTATCATAAGATTCATTTTATTAAACCTAATCTAAATAATCCAATATGAATAAATGTTATATTTGATTTTGGTATAAGTATACTTTATTCTTCAAAAAAATTCTAAAAATAGTTTTACTTTTTATTTTATGAATTTATATTAAAATTTATTTATTCAATATCTATACATTTAATATTGAAAAATTTATTCATTATTTGGAATTAGGTGTTTCAAAAAAAAATTAATAGCATCCTCTAATTTTCGGTCATCCTGAAGTGTAAACGTGGTATATTTTTTTCACAATGATAAAGGGTAAATCAGGTAATTAAGGTTAAAAATAATGTTATAAGGATTTAAAGATATATTTAAAACATTAATTAATTTCATTTTATGAAATTAATTCAACAATAGAATTTGTAAATTTGAATACATTAAATTTTATGTACCTTTTCCTTTAATAATTTCATTTATATTATTTTACATTAGGAAAATTAAAAAATGTCACCCTCTTTATTTTAATATATATAATATATTTTAGTTACGATAAAAAAAATTATGATATTTTATAAATGGTTATTTATTATTTGAATACATTAATGTTATGATATAAATATATTTTTAATTTTTAGTGATGATATAATTACATTAAATGATTATGCAACATTGATACAGTGCTTGTTCAAGTAGTAAAAAATCATGGTAAAAGTTTTGAAAAATAATAAAATTATTAAATTCTTGATTAATTTTTTAATTCAGTGAATTCAATATATATTAATAAATTATAATTACTTTTAATTTTTTTTATATTCGAATTTAATTTCTTTCATAATGTCATTGATGTAAAATAAAATGAATAGTTTCAAAAATATCTAAAATGGTATTACAAATTAAAAAATATTTAATTAAATATTTTAAATATATATATATATATATATATATATGAATAATAGTAATTTAAATGGTTTAAAATTTCATACATAGACTTTTTTTAGTCATTTATCACCTTAAAAGTAAATTTATGATTCTTAAAGGCTAAAAAAGTTTTACTATGGTTAGTGTTAATGAGAGGGTTAAACTAAAAGACAAGGTTTAAAATATAACTTATACATTACTAAATATTATAATTTTAATTTATTTTAACATTATAATGTTATAAATTTTAAATTATGGCCATTTTGTGCTTCTTTATATGATTATGATATATAATATATTTAAATATTTTAAGTAATTCAAATTGTGTTTGTTCCCTCACTTATAAAAGTTATCATACTCTTCTACTTTATTCAAATTTTTTAACCCCTATATATCAGCCAATACCTTCTATAATAACTACCTATATTCCATTTCAATTTTATAGAGCTTCTACAATTCTCCTAATATCATCCTAAGAAGGCTTAAGGTGTAAACCAAAAGAGGTATCTCAAATAAGCGGTAATATTCTTACCCACATATTTCAATGTTTATTACTTCATATAATTCTTCTAAATAAGTTATTTACACACTAAAATAATTAATAAAGTATCATAAACATACTTATATGTTATTAAAATCACAAGACTACCATTTTACGCCTCCATTCTATCAAATTTTTAATGAAAGTATCGCTTGTTTGTATAGATGGATTATCATCTCCACATAGCGATATGATAAATTTTTCATCATGATATTTAATTGAAGAGTATTATTAATAATTTAATAAACATATATGGTATTTATTAAATAATAATGATTTTATAAATATAATATATTAATTACCTTCTTACACTTTCAAATGTTAAAAAAATGATAATGTCTCTCAAGCATACGTGGGGACTACCTACTCCACAAGATGGTGTTATTCAGTTTTCATGGAAACCATTCATAGATGATAATAAAACATTATATATTATATATAAATGATAATAATTTCTTTATTAACATTCTCTATATTATAAAAACAATACCCCTTTGAATATGGTCGACCTACCAAAGTTATTCTTTGATAATGAATCGAACATCCTATAAACATATGACATGAATATAAATAAATTATAAATATATAATTAGTGGTAATAAATGAAATAAAAGGGATAATGATAAAATAATAAAATTGAAAATGGTTCTTAAAAGGTTTAAAATTATATAAAAAAATGTTGGAGGTAAAGTATATACGTGGTGAGTTAGAGTCTATTTATGGGGTCTATTAATTCAATTTCCTTTTATTGGGTTATATTACATATTAATTTCTTATGTCATGAAAATAATATTTGTGTAATGACCAATTTTATTTTATTTTTATTTGTAACTGTTTTATGTGAAATTAAGTTTGTTACACACAATCACTTCTTTGATCAATTCTCACTTGAATGTCATGATCATTGTAAGAGTTTCTCATCTCACTTTTTTTCATGAGTAATATGATATATTCACCGCTTGTTTGCTTCATGTTTTGTATATAATTACACTTTGATATATTGTATCATAAATCTATTTATTTTAATGTTACTTAAAGTTTTATTTGATGTTATTTCTATTATGGGGGTAATTATTCAACAATTACCAATGTTGTAAGGGTTTACTCTACAGTCTCATTTTTACTCTAGATTTTTAATGTTTATATTTCCATTTATGGAGATTATAATCTCTTTCAATTTTATAATCTTTAAAATTTATTCCTCTCTTATTTGAATTGATTTTACAAATTGTCCTTTTATTTTCTTCTCTTTGATACTTAATACAATTGAGAGAATAATTTTTATTAAAAGTCTACCATATTTCATCTTTAGTCGATGATCATTTTATTTTATGTATATATTTTCTAATAATTATTAAAGAATTTTCTTATTTATATTTCAATTATTTATTAAGTTTAATTTAAACTATAATTGAATTTATTTAAAATGATTTGAAATAGTTTCTTTTCATTATTTTTCGTATGGAACATTTTCATTTTCTTTACAAATTAAAAAAAATATTATTTTAATGTATGCGAATGTACAACCTATTCCCACTATCATGAATAATATTTTCATTGAAAATTAATTTACATGCATCAATAAATTGTTTATGGAATTTTTTTTCTAATATTCTAGAAATTTTTATATTTTAAATAAGAGTTTTCAAAAAGAAAAGTTTTTCATCAACAAATGATTAAGTGATGTTTTAAATTTATTTTAATATATATCAAAATAATTTAATTTACATTATAGTTAACTAAGGATATATTATAGTGATAACATCCTCCTTATTTCTATATATAGATTATGGTTATATTTTTTATTTATTGAATAGGGGGATTATTGTAATTATGTTTTCATGTTCTTCTAATAGAGGATGTTATTGATTATTATGGAAAGTTCATTAAGTTATATTGTTTGATAATATAATGAATGCATTAAACTTATTATGTTATGAGTAGGGCCTAAAGAAATAATTCACCTCGATAAATCAGTATGTCTTATAAGAATAACTAGAAAGGGTATATGGTGTATGAATTTCCTACTATTTATAGTTTATTATCACAATTCCATGATGGTATCTTTATATTGTTTTTGTATAAGGTCATGATTATATGATTATGATTTCAATCATTATGAATTCTATATTTATGAAACCAGTCATTATTATTAATATAATTATTTATTTCATTAGGTAATCAACAGTTATATCCACATTTCATTATATTAGTTACATTGATTATTTTTATTTTACACATTCCCTTATTGAGCATCTAAAACACTTTTAATTTTTCTCATTTCCCTAGGATACTAATAAGGGGTCTATGACTGATTCCATGTATATAATATAAAATAATAATGAATTTCTCACTTGAATATTATGTTTTATTTAATTTTTCTAAATGTTATGTGAGAATCGTGTATGTATCTATTCTCCTAGGATAGTTAAACTATTTGATTATCTCGATGTGGTCTCTTATATCATGTTTCAATGTAGTATGATAACTATCAGCTATAAGTTACTAGAGTTAGGGTGTTATAGATGGTATCAAATGATGTTTAGTATGACCCTTGAGAACTAGATTTAGAAAAACATATATTGCATAACATAACCCTATAGTAGATTCTAGGGATAAGTCTATCTTTAGGATAATATTATGAATATTTGGTAAAGTATAGATTTTTTTGTTTTCCTATAAAATAATTCTTTCTGTTGATACATGCAGTGGATACGACTATAGAATAGATGAACCTAAGGGTAGTAACTCTAAAATTTTAGGATTGTGTATTAAATCGATCACCATCGGTGTATGTATAGTGTTCCTAAGAATACACACCAGGATATACACTCTCAGCTGATGTTCTTAGGTTAATTCACTATTTCATTATTGACCATTATGACGAATGAGAGGATTGAAAGTGTTGAAACCTATGATATTCCACATTGATATGGGATAAACATAAAGTTTCATGTGTTTATAAGTCAATGGATGATAATATATTTAATTTCATATATACCCCTTTTGGAGTTTTCTGTGATGATATTTTATGATTAGTAAGGATATTTTCATAGATGTTTATTGAAATAAAACCCTTTTTTAGTATGTGTTTTAGTGAAAATGTTATTTGGGGAAGAAAAATCAAATATTTCATGGAAATAAGTAGAAATTTATTGATAACTATTAGGATTAACATGATCCATGATGTTAATTTTCTTAATTAGGATAAAATATTTATTATAATTTAGGAATTTATGTTTTATCATATTGATAACCATGGGATTAAAAATGTGATTTGGTAACTCAGTGGTAAATGATATTTTTGAAGAATTTATATATATTAAAAAAAAATTATGATTAAGGTAAAAAAATATTATTCTCAAGGATAGTATTTTATAATAGGATTAATGATTTTGTTAACATGTATAATAATATGTGTTTTTATGGTGGTTTTATAGTGATTCTGGTTATTTATAGAAAAGATTACCATATTTGGGAGAATATATGGTAAGTTTATATAAATTTTGGTTTTTGATTATTATTTTTTGGCCATAAATATTATTCTTATCTTGGAATAAAATGTTATCAGAACATTATAATATTTTTTTTTAAATTTGGTCCAATGTATTTTGAGGAGTTTTAAGTATAGTTATTTTTTCAATGGTTTAAGTTGAACTTTGGGTTTCGTTTCTGAGGAATTAAATATTAATGTAGTATTTAATAACATGAATATTTATTCATATTATATATTGTCTCATATTATTCTAACAATTTTGGTTTTTCTTAATGGATAGAAAAATAAGGAATAACTTTTCATCCTATTATAGATCTTATGTTTCGTTAAAATTCAATTTTTTTTCTTCATGCCTAAAAAAATATCCTTGAATATTCATTTTATAGAGTAATATATTAGATATAATTGGAAATTATGTGGTTGAAAATTATTATTGGGGAAGAATGTAACAGCGTGAAAATTTAGTTTAAAATAATTATAATCACAATAGCATTCTTAATACAAAACACTGAACTTTAAGAAAGCTATGATATACAATAAAAATATTATTAATAAAATGTGATCATTATAACCTAGAAATTAAATTGGATATATGAATATGAATATCCTAATTATTAAAAATATATATATAATTGTTTTATATAAGGAAATGTATTTATTAATTCATTGTAAATATGTACTCAATTTTTAATAAAGTTTCTTTGTTTTTTAAAAATATTTTTTCTTCAAAAATTGTTTTATTATATATCTTTTGTATAAATAATAACTGATTTATACCATTTTAGACATTATATTTTAAGTAATGAATAAAATTTCTAAAATCATCATGTCAATATAATCTTCGCAATGTATTTTTTGATTTTTTCTCAAAGGATTTATCTTTCAATAAACAGTGAATATACCACGTTTCGTAAAACTATCATTTGTTTTCTTTAAATAAATTAATTTAGAAGTCCCATTGTTTTTTGTATTTTTGTTAATGTAGCATAATTTCCATTTTATTAATAATTATTTAAATAATTACGGATTAATCATCATTATATTTTATTTTCATATAATTTTATTTTTATGCTTAAGAACACATTTTTTGAAAAAAAATCATTATGGTTTGCACAATGATAATAGAAATGATTTCATACACTGCTATAAAATGAATGTTGAATAATTAATTTCATATTTTCAATCATTATGTTCAAATTTTGTAAATATAGCCATTTTATTTTTTTCATCGTAAACAGTGACCATAGTAAATATGATTCACTGTAGTAAATGGAAAATCATGAAAATAATGTTAAAATGATATTGTAAGTATTTAAAAATATATATACAAAAATTTATTGAATTGGATGAGTTTAATTTTACCATATCCATCCTAAATTCAAATTTATGTACTTTTTGTGCCATTTTCCAATAATAATGACATTTATATTATCTTTAGATAAGAAAATTACATAATGCCTTTAATATATGTAATATATTTTCATTCGTATAAAAAGAAGTTATGATTTTTTATTAATGTTTTTTCATAATATGTATAAATACTTTTTATTACAGTAATTTATTTTTAATTTTTAGTTATGTTATAATTACCTTAAACGCTTACCCAACGTTGATACATTGCTTATGTAAGCAGTAGAGAAATGATGGTAAATGATTTTAAAAATAATAAAATAATTGTCTTTTGGATAAATTGTGGTATTAAAAGTATTTAAAAGGTAATTATAAAGTATACTTAATGTTAAATTTGTTTATGACTTAACTCCATTACATTGTTGATCTTTTTGAATTCAAATTAAATGATTAGTATGAGAAATAACTATAATAATAGTTTAATGAATGATTATTTAATTAAATGATTTAAAAAAATAAATATATCGAATAAGGATAATTAGGATGGGAAATAGATAAAAATTTCATCCATGAACTATTTTTTATACAATTTTAACTGATAATTAAATTCATGACCATTATATTCTAAAAATATATATTACCACATGAATGGTTAAAAATGGTTGAAAATGGGTTAAACTAAAAAAGAAGGTTTAAAATATAACTTATTAAAGTCTAAATTGTATTGTTTGAATTTATTTATACATTATAATTCCTAAAAATATATGTCAGGACCTGTCCTCGGGGCCCGTGCCATGACTACCCCAAGCCCGCCTTCTATAGGCCAGGGGCTGGAGAATAGCACCAAAGGCGAAAATCCCTAAGCTGAGATGTTATTGCCTTTATAAAAAGTAAACACACAAAATCAGAGTACACAACTGGAAGAAAAACACTAAACAATACTGTATAGAGAAGGAGTGCTGGAAAGTAAAAGGGGCAGGAAATACAAGACCAATAGTAAAGTAGAGGTACAACGGAAAACAAGTACAACTGAAAATGGACAAATAACTGAAAGGTAAAGGGCAACTCCTGGATCATCCTCTGGGGTTCCTACCTGAAGGGTAGGTATAGATGGCCACATCAGCACTCCATGTCCGTCAGACTTCTCTGTGTACCGACTCGTCATAAGTTCCACCTCCGAGTACCGTCCAGTCCTGGTGCTCTCAGCCTCCGTCAGTGATGTCCGTCGTCTTCATCCAACACAACAAGGTGTGGGAAAATCCCATGCAGGGGTGAGTATAAAGATACTCAGTAGGGACCCCGAGACCCTCTAGGTCTCACAAAATACAAATAGGATAAACCACAAAGTATGAGATCAACCGAATATCCCACTTAGGTGTATGTCCATACATATACCTAGGTTCATTGAATGACCCATCTTAATTGTGAGGAAACACAAAAGATACTGAATCATCTCACACAGGTATACAACTTTCATAGATTGATATAAATGATCAGATATAGCCACTAAATCATCTAAGATGTCAGACCAACTCATGATCCAGGACCAGCTATTCTGTTGGACCAACACATGATCCAGGAACAGAAGTCAAGACTGTCGGACCAACACATGATCCAGGAATTGTCGTTAGAGCTGTCGAACCAACACATGATCTAGGTCCAGCTATTCTGTCAGACCAACACATGATCTAGGAATATAAGCTAGAATGGTTGGACAAAAACATGATCCAGTAAACAGTCATCAGAACTATCAGACCAAACACATGATCCAGGAACAGTCATCAGTGCACAGCCAGCCACAGGTTTCTGCTCAGGTTTGCTTCATTCCAGGAGGGTCCACTCCTCAATCCAAGTGTCGATACATTAACCTACTCATAGTCTCAAGTTGATGTATCCTAGAGATCTGTCTCATTATATGGAACCCAATGCGACAGACGGTGCCTCAATCGGAAGCCCGGTCTGAGAGTTATTGGCATTTCCGCTCCGAGGGCCCGGTTGGATTTTAGGTTAAATCCAACCCGACCGTACCCCAAATGTGTCCAAACCTCAAGTGGGGTATGCCAAAAGAACCTTCATGCTCCAGTATTTCTGTCTCCGTAGATGGTTCGTCAATCGGACAACTGTAGCCCATGATATGGGTGAAAAGGTGTAATCGGGCTAATCAGGTCCGGACTTGGGTCTGACCCGTTCCGTCGGTCCGACCTGGCCCGGGGGTCCGACCCGACCCGGGGGTCCAACCAGGCCCGATGGCGCGCCCAGCCCGGTGAGGCGCCCGGCCCAGTGGCGGCCCAGCCCGGGACGGGCGGCCCGCGTGACTGGGAGGTAGACCACCAGCCAAAGCAAGTGGTGGCCACGCCTCGCGGGGCCCGCCCTGACTGAGCGAGGTGAGGGGGGTCATCTCCCCCTCGTCTCCCTATAACGGGTGGCGTGTGGTGCCAACCCGGTGACTGTGGGACCCGAAGGGTCCCGCCAACGGCCGGCTCAGCCGGCCGCCCTCTTCCATCCGCCGCGGCCTGCCTGGCAGAGGCCCCCCCACCTGCGCAACGTGACGGTGTCGCGCCGTCTTCGACCGCCACAGCCCGCATGGTCATGTCCCCTCTTCCTCCGGTGTGGTGCGACGACACTATGCCACACTAGCACCACTACGGCCTGTGGTGGCCGTGGCTCAGTTCATTGCATGGTTCCGGCGACCCGGTGGAAAATGCGTCGTCGGTTTCTTCCGCGGCCTGCTCGTTGCTGGTCATTGCGTGTACTGTCGCGGCCCGTCGTCCGCGTCCTATTCCTCTGGCGGCGCTATTGCGCCGCCGCCACCGTCAACCAATCAAGAGCCAATGGAGGGACATTGGTCCATGTTTGTTCGGCCCACACCCTCCGCGTTAGGTGATAACAATTTTCCAACATTGAATTACAAAAAACAATGAAGAACGAGGATTTAATTTAATCAAAATAACCCCTAACTTGAGTTCGGTGATCGTTGATGGCATCGCGATAAGGAAGACATTGTTTCGTTGATTTCGGGAAGCGTCCAGGGTTGAATACCGAGGAAGAAACGTCGTCGGTGTTCTTCGCAGTTGGCTCCTTCTCTTTTGGCTCGGTCGAAGTTCAAAGGATAAGTTCATCGTTCTTCGATGGTTCTTCGTTGGAAGAATGTAGTTCTCCAAGGTTTCTCCAAACCCTCTCTCAAGCTCCACTAAAAGATTATGCCAACACCAAAAATAATAGACTCCCTATTATTTTAATAGTTGGAAACTATTTAAATGGATTCAAAAAGGAGCTGATTAATTAAAAGGATTGACACATTAAATTAATGGGGGAAGGTGGAGAGGCTCTCCACTAAATTGGGGGTTTAAGGGGGTTTTAAGCCCATGTGGGCCCCATATCATTGATTGTAAGAGGTGTTAAACTTCAGGTGGGCCCCACCAAATAATATTATCCCAATGGAGGATATGTGTGGGTGGGCCCCACCTCTAACCTCCATTTGGAGGTTTTAACCACCAATAAATAAAAATAAGCACACCTTATTTTTATTTAATTTAATTAAAACCCCCAAAATCTAACTTCCAATCTCGTTAGAATGCAGCTGTAGTGAAGGTATAACTAAGAATATATTGGCACTATGAGTTGAACGGTGCCCTTGGATTTCAGTTCCAAGCACCAGTTCAAAAGTTATAAAAACTCACTCGTACGTTCACTGAACGTACCCAAACAAAACTTCAAAAATTGATTCCGGGCACACCGGGCCTCAGAATCAAGTGCCGTAAATTTTTGAGGACTCGTAAAAATCCCATGAATTTTTAAAAAAAATCCATGGAATTTTTGGGTCTTTACAATATAACTTATGACCATTTGGTTACACTTTATATGATTATGATATATGTTATATTTAAAACTTTTAGGTAAATCCCATTGTTTCCTTTCCTTCACTTATAAAATGACACATAATATTTTCCATTATTCACAAATGTTTATCCATATAAATCATCAAATACCTAACCTAATAACTTAAAGGATGCATTCTCAACTAGCTTGGGATTATATTATTCTTATAATACCATCCTATGAAGGCTTAAGGTTTACACCAATGGTGGTCACTAAAAGAAGAAGTGGTCATCCTACTAAGATCTTTCAATTTTTATTTCTTTTTCGACTTCATCTAAATCTATTATATCCATCATAAAATAGTTAATCCATTATTTTCATTATATTAATATGTTGTTATGAATATATAAAAACTAATGTCCACCTTCTATCCATCAAATAGAAAATGAAATTATATCTCGTGTGTACATATAGACTATCACAGCCACGTAACAATATGACTCATTTTCCATCACAATATTCATTGTTGGTTATTATAATGAATTTAATGAAATTACTATTATTTAAGAAATAAAACATATATTTTTAACACACTAAATATTTATTTTAAAAAAATAATATATATATATTCTTTCTTAACACACAACACCGAACTTTATGTGAATGTAGATATAATATAATAGTATTATTATTTAAATGCGCCCATTATATAATATCTGTTAAATTTGATGGTATGAGTATGATCAACCATATTGTGAAATATATATAATGGTAATACTCAATTAAAATTTATTTATTAATTATTGTGAATTAAAAACTCAATTTTTATTAAAGTCATTTTATACTTGAAAAGGGAATTTTATTCATAAATAATTCCTATTGCTTTTTACATGGAAATTGAAATTAATTTATGAAACTTTTATAAATTTTATTTTAATAAATAAAAATAAATTTTTTAAATCCATATATCATAATTCACTTAGGGATAAATTTTTGTTTTTCCCAAAATGATGGTTTTCTTAGTTAATAATAAAAAATACTGATTTTTTCAAATATTATCATTTATTATCATTAAATAAATTAATTTAAAAGTCATGTTATATTTTTTATATTGTATTAAATTGAAATAAAATCCATTTAAATAATAATATTATATTTAATTCAATTTGAATCATTAATTTTCATGATTTTGATAAAATTTTATTTTTATGCTTAAAACACGTTTTTCTAAAAAAACGTTTTATTTGAATTTTAAATATTTATATTAAATTTAGTTCCTGAAAATTATTGAGATTAAAAAAAGAATACCATATTTTTAATCATGAGGTTCAAATTTAGTAAACGGGTCCCTTTTATATTTGGTCATTGTGAATAGTAATAGTGATAAATATTTATCACTTCAGTAAGGGTAAAATGGGTAAAACAGTATTAAAATCATGAGATAAGATATCAAAATCAACCAAACACTTATATTTATTTCATTCTATACCATATAAATCTTGAAATAAAAGATATGTCATTTTGGGTCTATTTTCCCATGGTAATGAACTTTTTATTATTTTAAGTAATGAGAATTCTAAAATATCACTATCTTGACATTAATAACTTCAAAATTATTAAATAAGGATAAAATGAGGATAATTTTATTTATAAATTTTTATATTAAAGAATAATTATTTTTAATTATGGTAATTTATTTTCAATTTTTAGTGATTGAATAATTACCTTAAATTTGTATGTTATATCGACACAGTATTTACTCCGTTAATAGAAAATTTAAATAAAAGATATTAAAAATATTTAAAATAATAAATTTTTAGTGAATTATTGTGTTAAATTTATTTTTAATAAAAATATAACATGTTAGAGATGTAAAAATGTTTTATATTCTAACTCTCTAACTATATTATTGTATTTAATGTCAAATTAAATGAAAAGTGCCAAAATTTTCATTAATGATTTTTTATGTCAAATAATATTTAACAAAATTATTTAAAAACCTTAAAAAATTATTTATAGAATAAAATTAGGGTTATATATGGTCAAAATGTCACCCTTTTCCACTTAAAAGCTATTTTTTATCTTATAAGTAAAATTATAACCCTTTAGGATTGAAAAAATCGTTACCGCATTTAAGGTTAAAATTGGTTAATGTAAGAATTAAACAAAATTTTAAAATTTTAAATGACACCAAAACAGATATAAATTTCATTTCATAATGATATACCAGTTTTAGGCACTTTTTCTTCAAATCAATGTCCATTTGGAATCATTTAACTTATTAATGATTTAATTATATTTTTATCTATTTTGTAATTCCAAGTGTGTTATTTCCCTACCTTATAAAAGGAGACCCTTTATCTCTTTTCTTTACATCAATTTAAGAAATATATTTTGACCCAAACCTAACCAATTATATTTCAAACATCCATTTACATGAATTGTACGTACTGTTCTTATAAAAAGAGCATTACAATGGTCTTTAAGAAATGATCTAATGGAGGCCAACCAAAGAAGAGGTGATCATATTAAACGACCACTTTCAAGTTTTTTCTTCTTATCACTCCTAAAAATATTTATTATTCATCATAAAATGATAAATTCTGTATCCTAAATATACATAAATTTCTTTATGATTTTTTAAACACAGATATTCATCCCATATTCCATAAAATTAGAGGTGAATGTGTCACTTATGTGTACGTGTGGACTTTCAATTCCACATATTGATACAATTAATTTCCCATCACAATATTTCATGGATTGGAATTATCATGGTTTTAATATTTATATAATATATTTTTTAAATAATTATTATTATGTAATTATAATATCATATATATCTTCTTAACTTCCAATCTATTGGAAAATAATAACGCTACTCATGAGAACATGTGGACTACCACCTCCACAATCCGATATGATTTGTTTTTTTATAATGATTTAAATGGGTGGTATTAAAGATATATTAAATGAATATTTATGATATATGTATTACATAATTATGATTTATAAAGTTTAATTTTTATTTAAATATATTTCAACCCATTTGTGGATAAGTGAAAACAAAATTCATGCGTACATATAACATACCATCTTTATAAAGATGTAATTCATTTTTATATTATTATACATTATGGATGACTCAATATTAATATATATATCTAAAATATTATATATATATATATATATATATTATTAATATTAAATAAATATGATTAAATTATAAGGACTGGAAATAACAAATCAAAATTCTCATGAAAAAAGAAATAGTTAATACCCAAAAATAATGATTTTAATAAGTAATTATGAATAAATATGTGTTGAATTGAAATAAGTGGATCATATATGATATTATATGTATTTAAATGAATATTTATTATAATTATATAAAATTAAATATTTCATATGTGAGGTTAGAGTTATTTCAAAAAAAATTAACATCAGGTAAGATATTTTCATCTAACTTTTATTTCTATGAGAAACATGTCATATTTACCACTTGTTTCATTTATGTGGTATGTATAATGAACATGAATGTTTTTTATGATTATTATCCTGAAAATTATATGGATTTAACAATAAATCTAATTATTTCACTTTTATGAGGTTATGATTCAACAATTAACAAAGTGGTAAGGGTTTTATGTTATAATCTCATTGTATACTGGAATTATTTATCATTAAATTTACAATGAAAGAATTTCCTGATCTACCTCTCTATAATGTAAAAAAAATTATTCTACTTTGGTTATTTATGAATAATAAATTTTTTATTTCCGTTTTCATCAGCTTAATTACTCAATATACTAAATACATGTATTTAAGGAAAAAATACTTTATTTCTCTCTTCGGTCAAAAATCCTTTTTATTTCATGTCCATGATTTGTAAAAATGTTTTCAAGAATGTTTTATTATTATAATATGATTTTTTAAATTCTTTTATACCCATTATTAAATTTATAAAAAAAATAAAATGAATCTTATTTCCCTTTTTTGAATGAGGTACTTTTGAATTTTACCAAAAATGTGAACTTAATCCTTGTTTTCACACACACAGAATAAATAGAATTTTCTGTCATCATGGATTCACAATGTTTTGAAGATTAATTTATATGTGTCCATTTTACTTTTCAAAAAAAATTACTTCCATAGTATTTCATAAATTTTTAGAATTTAAGGAAGTGATTTCAAATTGGAAATTTTATTTTCCTCAATATATATTCCGAGTGATCTTTTAAAAGATTTTTCATATAATATCAAATCCTTTGATGTTAAATGTGATTTTCTTGGGATATTATCCAATTATACCATCTTTATCCTTTCTATTGATGTTTTATGGTTATGATAATTAATATAAATGAAACCCATTTTCATTTACACATGTTAAGTTATAGTGAATCTTTTTGTGATCATTGTGGCATAAAATGAATGGATTTGTTAATGTGTGATACGTGGAACCAAAATTATATAAATCTAAAATGAATTGGGTGTATATTAACATTATATTAGGTAAAATTGTATATATAATGTTATCCTAGGACTAAAATAGGGTACATAGGAGGTTATACCAAGCCTGAAAGAGGGTACAGAAGAGTTTATCCTGAGCTTAAAAGAGGTTACATGAGTGGTTATCCCAAGCCGGAAGTAGGTACACATGTTGTTATACCAAAACTAAGATGTTATGAATGTCTTTTAGGGTATCCTTTATATAGTATTTTAATTATTATGATTTTGAAAGACTTTATTCTACTCTTTTATGAAATGATATTATGCCAATTTTTTGTTCTCATGTCTCATGTTTTTGGATCCCATTATGATTTATATTTTATAAACTAATAAGAATTATTATATTACTCATGTATATAATCTAATAATTGCTCTATTTTATTTTCAATGGTTCATCTTTCGCTCTCATACCCTATATACTCATGTTATATTTAAATGATCATTGATATCTCTCCTGTGTACACTTACTGGGAATTTGAAATCACCCTTTATTATGTTTTCATTTCCATAAGATATGAAGAATAGTTTTAAGTAGGATCTGTCTAAGAAGTGTGATAGTTTTTTTAAAAATTAAGTGGGAGATTATTTAGATATATTATGAACCAAATTTTTGTATTAAAATTTCATAATACACTACAAGTTTATGGTTCAATCGTGGATTATGTTATAATGTAATGAATATTGATCTAATAAGGTGTAAAAATTATATAATTAAATATGGATAACTATAGGTAGTATTAGAGAATGGTTTAGTTACCTTTGGAATATCGGATGAAAAAAAATATTAAGATCCCTTAGGATAATCCTCTCTATAGTAGAACCTACTATGTTATGGTAAAGAAAATAGTTTTTTTCCTTGAAAAACATACCTTTTTTGATACTATAAGCAAAAATGGTTTTGGAACAAATTAATCTAAGGGTAATAACCATGAAAAGAGATGGTTGAGTATATCTCAACCATAATTATGGTGCATGTTGAGTGTTCCCTTACAATTCACCTAGATTGACACTTCTCAGTGATATTATTTGGTTAATTAACATTTTCTTAATAAACAATTATAAAGTATTTGAATAGATTATAACCAAGGATAACCTAGGATAAAACTAATCTGTCATAGATTAGAATGAAAGTTTCCTAATTTAGACATTCTATAAATGATATTTCATGTTATCTCACAATGATTATTGTTTCTCAAACTATGATTTTTGGTTTTATACAACAACTAGAAAATTTGTTTATTAGCATAGTTGAAAACCATCACAATAGGGCCCAAAACCATGGTTATATCCTACGGCCACAATTTTTCTAAATTGTCGCCACTATGACCATTGATATTGGTGGTATATTTCCATGGTTTTAAAAACTATGGAAATAGGTCTCATAATTTTCAACCATGGTAGTTCACATATGGCCACAGTTTAAAATCGTGGCTATAGCCCAAAAATAATATGTCACTAGTAAGATTTGATCTCTGTAACTCACCTATAGGATTCAGGTGCCTAACCACTACACCACAGAGAGCTTTGGATATATATATAGATATATATATATTATGTTATATATATTATTAAAAAACATCGCGGTAGCACAAAAATCATGGAAATAGAGCTTTCAGCTCTTTTTTCCATGGGAAAATTTTTCTCCCACACAAGGGTGGGAGACCTATAGATACAGTTTTGAAAATAGTGGCTATAGGTGTGGGTTATAGACATAGTTTTACTAAAACCATGTCTATATACCTTTGAAAAATTTTCTATAGCCACACTTTTGGAAACTGTGGCAATAGACTACACCTATGACCATAGTTTTAGTAAAAATGTGGCTATATGTCCATGGAAATAGCCAAATTTTATACTTTTAAATCCTATAGGATTCATGTTAATAGTGAATTTGACCAAAAATGTAATGATTTTAGTCATGAGAAATTAAATGAAATAGTAATTGGAATTAGAAACCTTATGATTATGAATAATCATATATCATGATATATGATTATCAATGTAAAAATTTGTTAGTTTCCTACCACATCAAATTGGAGGAAGATTTAATTTTATCAATGTTCATGTGGTAATGACCATAGAGGAAATAATTTTTAATTTTCTTCATGTCATGATTATGGGAAGGAGTACCTAGGAGAATTTATCAAAATAAGGGGAATAAGTTTTATGTGTAGAAATGAAGGTCATATAAAAAATAATTTTTGAGAAATTAAATATATTATGTTTTGTAAAATTGGTAATTATCCAAGTAAATACCCTAATCCAAGGGTTAACTCATAGACTAATGAAGGACCTTTGATATTCTTATAGTTTAAGTGAAAGGATTGAAGTTTGTGTATGTTAGGATTCAAGAATTAGGTTTTTTAAAGTTTTACATCAATGATATTTTAGTAATATTAATTATGAAACATATAAGAACTATTTCATTATAGTTTTTATTTAATTATTTTAAAATATATATTGAATGGTAATGATAACAAAGAAAAATGATTTAGTGGTAACATGATATTTTTATAGGACACAATATTAATTAAAAGACATCCCTTAATATGTTCATGAGTATGAGTTAATAATACTTAGTTTTAATAAATAGATGATTACCATTTATGAAAAAAATGGGATAGTATTGGTAAACTTGAAATTGGGTAGCGATTTGATAATAAAGTGATCTTTGATGAAGTTTATTTATTTTTTGGTTTTATGGAATATATTAAATGGTTTTATATTTTATTTTATGATTAAGAATAGTGTTATTTTTTGGAATAATATATGTTTTATTTATTTATTATGATTATTTAGGTTATTATAATGTTTTAATAAAATCATGGTAATCACATGTTTGGTATGTGACATTATGATATACTTCAGGATTTATGTGTATAAATGTTAAAGCAGATCTTGAAAATGAAAAAAATATATTTGATCAAATATTTTATATTTCTTCGATTTAAACTTTTTCATACATATTTTAGAGGATTATTATGGAAGTTTACTTATGTAATGGATTAATTTTAACTTTGGGTGTTATTGTTGAGTTTATAGAGATTAATGTATTTTATTTATCTATATTGGATAACTTTTGTTAACCATTTTGGTTTTGATGATAAATAGAGATAAGGGGAATGCATTATCATTATTTTATCAGTCTTATGATCCATTAAAAGTAAATTGTATTTCACCAAGAATTAATCATTTATCTTAAATATTCATTTTATAAAGTAAGAGATGAAGTGGAAATTCATCAAATAAAAAACAAGGGATAAAATTATCCATATAAAATGTAAAGAGATCAAGTAAATTTTCATATATTCACTATGTTGAAAGTAAAATAATCCCTAAAATTTTGGAATATGATCTTGAAATTAAAAATTTATTCTTTTACTTTCACTTATGATGAATCGTGGATCTGTTCATCCTTTATAGATTTTTGGTTTTATGGTCGTTAACTTTCTCATGATAATTTTTTCTATCACTCAACATTAGTCCTTGGATGATAGTTTCATCCTCTGTGTATATAATTTTACTTTATACCAATGTTATCATTATCTAGAAACATTATTATTTTCTATTTCATGTTACCTTTATGTTTCCCATTTTTATTTTTTAAAAGTATTCTTTGTTGTCCCTCTGTAAGTTGTGAGTTTTCAATAAAGGAATTTTCAAATATTGAACCTTTGATGACTGAGATATAAATGTAATGGTGTAATTTATTTAATAAAGGATAACATAAAACCCCAAAATTTATTTTAAAATAATGTTAATCTTGATGTGTTACTTATCATGAAACAAATAGGTTTAAGTGAATTGAAATATTTTATAAAAATTTTATTTTCTACATGTGGCCATTATAACATAGCCGTTGAATTAGAAGGTATAAAAATGAGTAATTTTATTATAAAATAATTTATAATGTTCCTAATAACTATATATATATTTATTAATTTTTAGGAAATAATCAATCAATTTTTTGGAAATTCATCTTATGCTCCAAAGGGTATTTTATTCAAAAAAAATTCATTACATTTTATGCATGGAAAATATAAATAATTTCATAAAATTTATTTAATTTTATAAATAAATTTATTTCATTAAATCTTCATATTATAATTCAATTAGGATGATATTTTGTGATTTTTCTAAAATGATTGAATTTTTAGTGATCAGTGAAAAATACTGATTTTTCAAACACTGCCATTTCATTCCATTAAATCATGTAATTTAAAAGTCTCATTATATTTTAGATTTTGTTTTAAAATTAAATATTTTATAATTGATTCATAACAATATAATTAATTTCATTTTGATTTTTAATGCTAATGATTATGTTTTAAGTTATATTTTATTCTTACAAATGCATTTGTCTAAAAAATATTTTTTACTGCATTTTATGCATTTATATTAAAATTGATTTCAAATTCTTATAGAGATTAAATCATGAAAAATGGATTCAATATTTTTAATTTTGAGGTTCACATGTGGTAAATAGGTCCCTATTATTTTTTCTTAGTATGAATAATAACTGTGATAAATATTTGTCACCTTAGTAAGGGTAAAATGGGTAATTTATAGTTAAAATCATTAGATAAGATCTCAAAATAAACCCAAAATTTGACCATGTTTAATTTAATGGAATAAAATTGACCATATAACTTCATAATTTACATATATTCCATTTTGGTGCAATTTTCCGTTTATAATGAAATTTATATTATTTTATTTCAAGAGAATTCAAAAATGGCACACTCTTGACTTTAATATCTCTAACATTATTATGTAAGGATAAAAATATGATAGGTTCAGTTGTAAATATTTATATGAAATGATAAATAATATTATTTATTGAGATGATTTATTTATAATTTTTAGTGACTGAATAACTATTATAAATTCTTACGCAACACCAACATGATATTTATTAAATTAATAGAAAAATAAAGTAATATATTTCAAAAAAATTAAAAATAATATAATTTGGTTGAATTATTATGATGAAATATTTTTTAGAGAAATATAACATTTGATATATGTTTTACATTTTTTTATTTAAATTCCATAACTATATTTATTCCATTGAATTCAAATTAAATTAATAGTTATAGAAATGATTTTAATGATTTTTTCTATTAAGTAATATTTTAAAAAAATATTTTAAAATAATAAAAATTATAGAGGAAAATTTTGTTGATAAATTGTCTAATGTTTCACCCTTGGGATATTTATGAGTTAATTTTTATCTTATATGTAAAATTATAACCCTTTAATATTGGAAAACCTATTACCACAGTTAAGGTTAAAATTGATTAATGAAGGGGTTAAACCAAATGATAAGATTTAAAATGACACAAAAACCTATATAAATTTCATTGGATGATGATGTTTTAACCGTATAGTATTTTTTTTAAATCACTGTCCATTTAGAATAATTTTTCCTTGAAAATCAATAAATTATATTTTAATCTTTTTTGAAATTCCAAGTGTGTAATTTTCCCACCTAATAAAATTTCACCCCATAGTTCTTTTATTTAAAAAAAATTAAGGAATATGGATTGACCCAATCCAGCACAATTATCTTTTCAACATCCCTACCCATGATTTAAAAGTACTTTTATTCTTAAAATACCTTTACAAGGCCCCATAAGAAAAGATCTAAAGGAGGACCACCAAAGAAGAGGTAATCATCTTACATAAACTCTTTTATTTAATTTATTTTTCTACCTCTAATAAATCTAGGGTATTCGTCATAAAATAATAAATTATGTATCCTAAATATACTAAAATATTATTATGATTGTTGAACCATAAATATCCACCCTCTATTCCATCAAATGGGGGTGAAAGTATCGCTTGTGCGTACATGTAGAATACTATCTCCTTGTAGTGATACAATTAAATTTCAATATCCAACTTTTATAGATGGGTGTTATGATGAGTTAAATGATTATAAATTATATTTATGAAGTAAATATTCTTATGTAATTATAATATAATATCTAACCTTATACATTTCTATCCTTTGGAAAACGATTACGTCGCTAGTGCATATGTGTAGACTACTACCTCCACGAAGTGATGCGATTTGTTTTTAGATTATTATTTAAAAGGATGGTAATAAGGAGAGATTTAATTAAGTTATATGATGAATATGAAATAATAATTATTCTTTAAAGTTTACTTTTTATTTACCTTTATTTCTTTCTATCTGTCAAAAAGTGAAAACATTGTTCATCCGTACTTACAATATATCGTCTCCATGAACTATTTATTTAATTTTTTCATCTATATCCTTTATGGATGAATATATATATATATATTATTAATATATAAGATATTTATATCATTATTAATATTCTAGAGATTATGGAATCATGATAAAAGTAAAAGGACCAGAACTATTGAATCAAAATTCTCATGAAAAATGAAACAATTAACAACAAAAAATGATTATTTTGATAATGAATTATTTATAAATGG
Source organism: Viscum album (assembly GCA_963277665.1). Classification (NCBI taxonomy): domain Eukaryota; kingdom Viridiplantae; phylum Streptophyta; class Magnoliopsida; order Santalales; family Viscaceae; genus Viscum; species Viscum album. Next base: position 154,221,484 of record OY728156.1, on the reverse strand, counting down.
TTTTTGAAATTTTATAAGTGTGTAACATATGATATTATATATATTTAAATTATTCTAGTTTATAATTATAATAAATTAAAATTTATTATGATATATTTTTGAGTGATTTTGAAGAAATTCAAACATGAGGTAAGGGATTGTCATCTGACTTTTTCTTTGACATACATTCCATATTCACTAAATATTTATTTTATGTGATTTTTATACTACATATAAATTTATTTTAGGATTATTATCATGAAAATTATTTCAATTTACCAATATACCTAAGGTTCTCTCTTTCATTATGTTATGATTCAAAAGTTACTGAAGAGGTAAGGGGATTATGTTACAATCTCACTATTTACCAAGATTATTTATGATTAAATTTATGATTATATAATTTCATGATACACCTCTAAATAATTTTATTAATTTCCTTATATTGAGGTTATTTTTTAGAATATAAGTATTCCTATCATTTCCTCACTTAATGTATTCAAACACCTAAATTTTTTTGTTTAAGTAAAAATTATATTCTTTCTCTCTTCAGTAGAAAATCCTTTTTATTCTATGTACACATTTTATAAAAATATTTTAAATAATGTTTTAATATTTTATTATGATTTTTTTATATTCATTTTTATCCATTATTGATTTTTAACAAAATAGTTTAAAAGGATTATTTTTGACATTTTCCTAATGAGGTAATTTTTTCTTTTAGCAAAATTTTGAAAGGAATCCTTATGATAACATAAAAATAATGAATGGAATTTCCCACCATCATGAATTATCATGTTTTTAGTATTCCTTTAAAATTTCATATGTTTTTTTTTAAATTCCATAATGTTTTGGAAATTTTGAAATTTGGATGAATTAATTTCAAAATGAATAGGGTGTGTTTATCAAGATATGTTCTCAGTTATCTTATTAATTAATTTTTATTTAATATAAAATACTTTATTGTTAATTTTTATTTATTAGGTATTTGATCCAATGATTCAAACTTTTATATTTATCAATATGGTTTATGTTTATGATGATGAAATGTCGATTAAACCCTTTTTGTTTCCATTGATTAAGTTATGGGAAATGTTTTTATGATATTTTGGTACACATATGAATGGATTTATGATTATTTAATGGGTGATATTGGAATTAAATATCCATATATTGAATTGGGTAATGATTAATGTTATAATGAGCTCATATGGTACATGAGAGGTTATCCCAAGACTGAAAGAGGTTATATTGGATGTTATCCCTTTCCCGAAGAAGGTATGTGGGTGGTTGGCCCAATCCTAAATTGTTATGAATGTCATTGTGGGTAGAATTTAAATAATATTCCTATGATTATGATTATGAAACACTTTATACCACTCTATTATAACATTATATTATTCCAGTGTTCTGCTCTCCTTCCTTATGTTGTTTGACCCCTTTATTATTAATGTCTTGTGAATTTACAATCTTTATACAATGACTTGTTTTTATAATCTAAGAATGGTTGGGTATAATTTTCAATAGATATGTTCCTATTATCATACCCTTTATGCTCATGTTATGTTTAAATTATCATTCATATATCCCTTTTTAACCCTTACTGAGAATATAAGCTCAAATTTTATTAAGTTTTATTTTCCCAAGGATATGGAGAAAAGTTTTATGTATAATGTGTCTAAGAAGGGTTCTAGTAATGAAGAATAAAGTGGGAGATGATGAAGAACTATTATGAATGAGTTTTTTATGTATAAATGTTTCTAAATACACTAAAACCTTATTTCTCTAGAATGAATCATAATGTTATGAAGTGAATATTCATATAATAATATATAATATTTATGTTTGACAAGTATGGTTTTATATAATTACTTACCTTATTACCCTTCCACCCATTAAAAAAATTATAACATTTCTCATGCGTACCTGTGGACTACTAACTCTACAAGGCAACATGATAAAATTTTCATGAACTCATTTAATGGATGATTATAAAATTTTATTTAATAATTAAAATTGATTATTATTTCATGATTAATATTATAAATATGATAGAAACTATAACACTTTTACCATGGTAAACCAGCTAAATTACTTAGTGATTATGAACCGAACATATTAAAAACATCCAATATTGACTTAACAAATTTAACAAATATATAAGGCGTCATGACAAGTTAAATAACTAGGATACTGATAAATTATTATACCTAAAAATGTTTCTTATGAATTTTTATATTAATATAATTATATTATATTGTTGATAATGTACGTACTTGGTGAGTCAGACTATATGTAAGGGGTTTCAAAATTAAATTTTTTTATTGGGTAATATTACTAATTCATTGACAATGTTATGATAAGATTTTTTGTGTAATGAAAACTAATTATTCTATATTTTATTTTCATTTTTTATGTGGATTTACATATTTTATAGATAGTTACTTCCTTTATTAATTATCACATCAAAGTTATATTCTTTGTGGGGTTTTCTCGTCTCACTTTTATTTCCATGAAAAAGATGCCATATTCCACACTTATTTACATAATTTCATTTATATACTAGCCATTTGGTATTTAATATCTTGAATATATTTATATTCATAGTATTTAATGTTTTATTTGTATTTATTTCTTTCATGTGTGTTATGATTGAAAAGTTACCAAAGTGGTAAGGGTTTATTCTAAAATATCTTATTTATTTAGTATTTATATTTACATTGAAAGAAATTACCATCTCATTCTTTTTTAAACTCTATATATTTTTTATTATAGGTTTATATAGGGATTATACAAAATTTAATTTAATATTTTACTCTTTGGTACTTAATCTAAGTGAGAGAATTTTTTTTAAGAAAACCTGACCATATTTCCTCTTTTGTTGATGAACATTTTCTTCGATGTAAAAATTTTTATAAAATGATTCAAGAATGTTATTATATACATTTTAATGTTCGATTAAGGTTATTTTCAATTATATTTGTATTTATTTATAGATTATTAAATAATAATATTTTTATAATTACTCTCATGAATAATTTTTTCTTTCTTTACAAAGTTAAAAAGAATGTTTTGAACATAAATTATAAGGATATGGATACAAACATTACATAGTCTTCAGTTTTAAGTCAAGAAATCGTTGTCTTATATTTTAGGATGTTTTTATGTTTATAGTTTTATAGATTTATCTTATAACTATTACATAATAAACCTATATATTTAAAATTAAAAACTTTTATTTAATATCCATTTTTTCTCTACATAAAACATTTAAAAAGAAACGTGTTTTATTTCAATACCACATATTCACAATTTTCATCTTTAAATCATCCTTGTCCTTAATCATGCTTAATAACCTATGAATTTTTTTTAAAATTTGGGAACAACACAAAAAATCTCACTAAGGTACATAAAAAAGAAACAAATAAACCATTAGTCTATTAATACTTATAAAATAATTCATTTTTCAAAATAAAAATTAATCTTGATGTCCAAATGGCCATTCATGCAATTTATTAAAATATTAATTTAATATAAATTAATATTTATGTCCAAATGGCCTAAAATCCATAATATAAAAAGAAAAGATGAATATGAGTCACAATAATTGCATAAAATAATTTTTGTTGAAGTTTAGATCATATTTTTACCCATATAATTTGGTTTTAACCCCTGTTAAACTGTTTCACATTTACCCTGATAATATAGTTTTTTAGAATTTGAGAGTCAAGGTAGGTACTATAAAAAAAAGGCCCAAAAAAGTCCATGGTTAACATTTTAAACCATATCATAATCACTTGGATGAATATATAAATTTTAGTAATTATATATTATTTAATAATATATCATTTCCATAATATATCAATAATGTCAATTTTAGAACTATTCAATTACTTTGAATTTTATGACATCAAAAAATTAAAAAAAATTAAAATATAATCCTTAAATACATTTATAACATGTTATTTTTAGCTATAAAATCTGTATTTAATATTAATTCTTTCAAATTATACTACTGTTAATATTTTAATATCATTTATTTTATTTTATTAATTATTCCAATAATTATCGCGACATTATTATGTAAAGTTTTAAGGTAATTTTTGGTTCAATAAAATTTAAAAATAAATTAATCGGATTATTATAAATATTTTATATTTCTAAATAATATTTATAATCTAAAATATCCTCTGGTTATCCATATGATAAAAATATTATAGTTATTAAATACAAGAATGTGACATTTTTTACTTTTCTTTCAACAAAATATTATAAAGGTCATAATAACATCCAAATGGGAAAAATGAATTATATTCAACCTTTGTATGACTATGGATGATATATACTCATAAAATAAAATTTATTCAAGTCTTTGGTTCATTTTATTTTCCTTATCATTTTATTTTTAACATTAATTACCTAATTTACACTTTACTATGGTAACAAAAATTACTAAAATTACTATTCATATTTACAAAAAATAAAAGGCAAATATTTGATAAATTTTTACCTACTAATTACAAATATGAAATATATTTTTCAAAATTCTATACATATAAGAGTCAGAATTTAATTTAAAATTAATGCGATAAAATGTGATGAAAAACAGTTTTTTCTGAAAAAAAAATTCAAGTATAAAATATTTTTCTACTAATTTCAAGTATAGATTTTAATTAAAAAATAATAAATGGATAATTTAAAATTAAAATGAACTAGTTAAAATTAAAAAAAACCAAAATAGAATTTTAATTTGTAATCACTCTAAAAGAAAATACAAATTTAAATAAAAATCAGTATTTTTCACCATTCATTGAAAAATAATACTTTTCTGGAAAAAATACCAAAATTTCACAATATTATAATTATTCTAGGATGATTTAAAAATTAAATTCAATTTATCAAATAATTTTTTTACAATTTTTTGAAATTATTTATAATATTCAATCATAAAAATAACAAAAAAAATTATTTTTGATGAAAACTTATTTTAGAAGAATAAAATGACTTCACTAAAAAAATGAGAGATTATTTAAAAATAATTAATTAATACATTATAAATGAGTATGATCATTATATTTTTCATAATTTGGTTAATATTATTCATTCTCATCAATTTAAAATCTAGGTTGTAACATTCATAATTAAATAATAATTTTTTGTTTGTTTAAGCATGGTGTTGTGTATCTTGTACGATATCAAACATAGTATTTATTTTTTAAAATATCATGATATTACAAAATTGGATTCACCAAAACATCTCTATTTCAGGAATAATCATTCATTAAAAGATTAAATTACTTTTTTCTATTGTTCTTTTCAAGGAAAATTTATTTCTTAATATTATAGAATTATTTAGATTTTAAATAATTGATTTCAAAATGAAACGGTTTTTTCCCTCAAGAAATGTTCCTGTGATATTTTAAAATTATTTTCATCTATGTAAACATAATTTTATGAATATTATGATTTTATATGCATATAATCTAATGATATAATCCATATTATTTCTCTAGAAGACTTACAATCATATCATTATAATTATTATCTTAGGAAGGTATTGACATTATTTATGCAAGTTCATATAATATGAAAAGTAATTGATTATTAAGGAAAGTTGATTAAGATATATTTTTTATTATTATGATGAATTCATTGGAAATATTATGTGATGGTAGGGGCCTAAAATTATATACGATCTTGATTCATTGGTAGGCCTCGTGATACAAACAAGACAAGTTATATGGTTTATTCCTTCCCAAATGTTTATGATGTCTTAACATGAGGTTGTGAAGGTACATTTATGATGTCTATGAGAAATTTCTTGGAAATATTATTTTTATGTACAACATTAATCATTTAATAATTATAAAACACATTATTTTTATCCATGAGATTATTTATATTGTTATCTTATCCAAGGATATTGTAACGACCTGTGTTTTTTCAGACTAGAATTTTGAGAATAAATTTGAATGTTTTATTTCAGATTCTTATAATGGATAAAATGATACTTTGACAATATAAGATAATATCAGATGATTTTTATGAACACTCCATTGGTCCCAAAACATGGTTTTGACCCTAGTACAGTATTTCAGTGGAATTCCAAACCCTTGGAATTTTTATGGAATAATTAATATATAATATATAATTAATTAAATATTAATTTATTCACTCATGTTCATTTAGATATATAATTTTAATAGATAATTGGATTGGGATTACATCTCCTACATTGATTCTATAATGGGAAGTTTTTCTTAGGCAGGGCATAAACTCAGGCTAGGCATCGAGGCTGGGTCGGTGCCCCTTTTTCTTTTCCTTTTTTTTCTTATTTTTTTCCATTTTAATTCATTCATCCTCCCCTTTTACTTGTCGCATGCACCCCCTATGGTATTTTTAAATCATGTGATTTATATATAAATTTATAGGTAGAGATAGAGATAGTGAATAATAGAGGTACCACCGCGGAGCATGAGCGGAGTCGGATCGTCCTGCATTAGCCGTGGATCATAGGAAAGGGTGAAGATTCAACAGATTCCACCAAAATTAGGATGTTTTTATGTTTTTTCAATAAATTATCATAGATTTACCATTTAAAGGTTTTAAATCCCTATTATTACTACATAGGACCCATTGAGGGTTGATTTATATCTTTTGGGCAGAAAATGGGGTTTCGGACTGATTTGAGTGATTTCCATTCAAAAAATCCTAATTAGACAGTGTGTGGTTCATGAAAACACACTGTGTGTTCTTTTAGTTTGGTGAAGATAATATTTTTAAAAATTAAACTCCATGTATGGTGTTTTCACGCCATATACTAGGACTTGTTCATGAAGCTAGGTACCTAGCTAGATAGCCTGTATAGGAGCACATGGCTATGTAGAGTACACAGTCAGACCCCATGTGGGTTACATGCTATGTAGAGTACACGGTCAGACCCCATGTGGGTTATATGCTATGTATAAATACATAGAAAGGATATATATATAGTCAGACATTGTGAGTTATATGGTAAGTTATCCCATGTAGGGTACACACCATGTACATTAATCACGTTCCTTGTTATTGGGCTTTACATTCTATATCTGGCTAAATTAAATGCTCAATTAGATCATTGAGGGTACACATCATGTACCAGGTTATACACACCTTGTACTCATCCCATTCTACCCTTTTTAGGGGTTTTCAAATATTTACATGAAAAATTTGGAATTGGACACATGATTAGTCCATTTTGGGTGTTTTTTATATAGATCGTGATGGTAATGCCCTTAGGGTGATTTGAGGACTCCTAGGAGGCATTTTGGGGTTTTTCAGAATGGTGTGGTTATTCCTTTGAAAATCGAATTCAAATATCTCTCAAGATTGATACCCCATGATCTATGATGGTTCAAGATCCATCTATCTTGACATATGACTTTTTATCTCTTTATTTGAGGATGAATCCCTTTTGATTTGTTCCCTTATGGTATAGGAGGTCATAAGGTTAGTTCTTTTTTAGGATCTGATATAGGATTCCTCTACCTCACTGCTCTTACCAAGGGTCCACTATGGTATGTCATTTCTCACATGATGATCCAGGGAATCCCTTCTATAAATCCTTTACTTCTTACACATTTTGAGGATCCCATATAGGATTCCTCTTCCTATGTACACAATTATTAAGGGTCCCACGTAGGATGCCTCTTCTTATGTACCATTCTGAGGTTCCCATGTAGGATTCTTCTACTTACTTATCATCAAGGATCTCATGTAGGATTAATCATTTACCTTCACTATTGAGGATCACAAATAGGATGTATTTTCTTATGTATAGGCTTTGAGGATTGCAAGTAAGATGTTTCTCCTTTGTTTTGATCTGAGGGACCCAGTGGGTTCCCTAGTGTTTAACTGGCCCTAATCTAGTTAATTGTGGCTTTGGGTAGTGATGGCAGTAGGTGTCATCTTATAACCCATACCAAACTTCTAATCATGTGAGGCTATGGAAGTTTTGGTGGGTTTAGGCATTCGGACACCCACGCTCATTATTTTATACATTCACCTATTTATCATTGATGTAGTGATGATTGAAAATGGTGATTCCTCATTTTCATAGGGTGAGACTAACACGATAAGAGATTATTATTTTGGATGCATGGATGTATTTCTTGGGATTTGGATTTTGATAATTTTTCTAATTGTTATATTATTGTTGGGATACTCATATATACTTCCTGGTATTTGGGTTTTGAGACTTATTGATTACGATATTTGGGAATGTCATCCCTATGATAATGATATTTGGGAATGGAATCCCTATAATCATGATACTCAGGTATGGATTCCCTTTGATTTTGATAGTCGATAATGGAATCCTTATTGATGGTGACACTTGAGTGATGGGGATTATTACAATCTCCCAAATCTATTACTTGATCACATTGGTAGACATGGCGCTCCTCACCATTGATGTGACATATACTTTATGGAGGATTATATTCTCCTGGAGAGATACATTGGATTATCCCTAGGGTTGGGTGGGTGAACCATTACTAAATCGACTAGATATATATCATAGGGATGGGGCTATTGATCCATTTATATGAATGGATATCATGCATCTACTAGGATATGGATTGAATTACTTTTCCAAATAACCTAATGTTCATCCCCATAGGGATTATTTAGGCTTCAATTGCATGATATCATATAGACCGAGACCTAGGATTTATACATTGATCCGGATTCACATGGCTTGAGTGGTATGAATTCTAGATTAGTGACCATATATAGGATATTGCATCAGTATACAAAATCCTTCATTATAGTCATTAGAGGTGTGTGCAAGTGAGCCCAGGGCTAGAACATGTATCCCCCTGTGGTGACATAGCTTTCTCAGATAGCATTATAGTGATGGCCGAAGTAAAAAGTGATGATCTAAATCCTGGACCCAAGGGTTGACTTAATTTTAAATGGCTTGAGTGGTATGACATCCAACTCAATTCCTTTTTTATAGGATTTTCTGGCAATTAGGATTTTTAAAACAAGGATCAACTACTATTTATTGTGTTATTTTTTTACCTTACCATGTATATACATATTTATGAACACTCACACAAAAACATATATATATATATATATGTGGGAATATATATACACATAAAAATATATATACATGAAAACACATTTCCCATTTCACCAGGATCACAGACCTAGGGATCGGTTGTGTTTCACATTATTTATTTTATTTATTATTCCACTTGTGTCTCAAATAGACCACGTATATTCAATTAGCATGACCTTATGACATCAAACTCATAAGCTCACCATTGGGGTGGCCTACTAAGATTATTTCTCATTCCTTAACATACACCTCAGTGTTCATGAAGACCTTATGTCTACTTTTTAGGTTGATCACAGATTACATGATAGATAGGGTTGAGTCCTAGGATTGAATGATTGAGCAGAGCCAGTCATTTGGATTGGTATGATTGGGTTGTAGCAGCTTGATAAAGTCATAGAGATTGGGTATGTGGTATTTCATTGATTTAGTAGTGGAGCCTTATACTATTATTTTAGTTCATTTTATGTACTCCATCATGTATGGTCAGCCCATTGGGTAACTAATTTTATACATATGACATGGTTGTTTGGGATTTTATAGAATTCCATTTATTATTATAGCCTGTTATATTTTAGTCTATTTACTACTTACACACTTTTCTTATAACTGATATAGAATATATCTATTTATTTCGGATATAATTACTCTGATATGATGGTATAGTCTTTCCAATTTACCATCTTTAAACCCTCTATTCTTGTTGGAAGCCTTTTTGTATGGGGAGACACACTTGAGGCCTTGTGGAAAACTGACTCAGCGCACCGGTTTAGTATCACATCGATCTAGATGTTACAAGTAGGTATTAGAGGTGATCCTTTCCTTTTGATTTAATATGTTTGGTATGTTATACATGATTATTAGGGATGTGTCAAAACAAGTGATGGATAGAGAATTGGTGTGTGAAGAACACTTCTTCCAGTAAGAATTCCTTGTTTCTAAGAATATGGTATTTTTTTATAATCTGTGATGTTATAGTTATATATGATTTTTTCTTTTAGTGAAACACATTTTGTGTAGACTTTATGATTTATTATGGATTTTTGGAACTTGGTTCATTGGAAAGAGGTAAGTTGTGGATAATGACTCTTAGCTGGAAAAGGTAAAAGGCATAGCATGCATAATATTTAGAATAAAGGATCCACATGTTATAGGCCTTATAGTTTTTATTTTACTTAAAATAGAGACCAATTATTTAAAATGTTGAAAAACCTAAATGGAATTTTCCCATATAGTTTTTTTTGTAATTCTACTCAATTAGGATGACATGCATATATTTTTCACTCTGATTGTAGTTTATGTGGATCTATGTAGAGTTGTTTGGTGGTGAGACTAATGACTCAATAATTATGCATGGGAGGTTCAATGATACTAGTAGGATGGTAGGGAATATGCCTCTTAAATTTTGGACCCCTTGTGGGGTGTTGTTTTCTTGGTTCAGTTATTTAAAGTTTCAATAATAACCTATACAGTTTTTTCATTCATATCTTGGAATGACGTTCTAATTAACCGGACTTTATATATGGTCATATAGTGGGATCACTGAGTAAACTTTTTATACGAACCTGCATGTTTCTCATGGATTAGAACATAAGGGTGTATTACCATATGAAAATTCAGTATGATTGTCAGTTAAGTATCTCTTATATGTTGGTATTGTGACCTCTAGAGGATTTCCATTATATGGATTATTATAGATTACTGAACCCTTTTATGCATTGTTGATAGTTTTCAATCTCATAAGTATGTGTTATACTTTCCTCTCATTGATAGGTTTGGTATTTTGGGCTAATTGGTTAGACCTTATGACCTAGTTGTGAGACATGATCAGTAGGGCTAGGTGGGAGACCTAGAGGCCCTTAGTATTGACTCGAACACTTTTAGGTCAGCCTTTATTTTGATCAAGGGAACCCTATGTGAGAGGTTGACTTAGGATCATGGGTTCCTTTTTAGGCAGTGAGCTTGGTTATATGCTCATTTTAGAATGATGCTTGGTTAGTGCTCGAGTTTTGTGATATAGTCATGTTGATGCCTTTTGCTTTTGAGGGAGCATATACGGTGCTTGTTTTCAATATTAGATTTATTGGGTAGGAATATTTGGGTTTCTATACTTATTTACTAGTGTATTCTCTATTATTAATGTAGTCATAGAATGGGTAGACACTGATGACTGTAATGATACAAGGTTTTGGGTGGTTGTTGAATAAATCTTGGCACAGGTAAGGTGCTTGATTTTAAAGAGGATTTCCAAGGGGTCTTTTGTATTGTGGAGATTGACTTGCCATGTAGCATGGTTGGCTTATCCTTATGATGTATGAATCATGGGAGAGTGAGTAGTTTAGTGATGGTACACATTTGTTATGTGTGGTACCTTTTTAATCATAAATCATTGTGTGGTCATGTGCAAGCCAAGGACCGATATTTTCAAGAATTTTCATGGGAACTGTATTCCAGGAGTTTTGGTTAATGTAAAAAATGCCCCTCCATGATAGAGGAGACAAAAAATTAATTGGGGGACATGATACGGGTGACCAGTGAATGTACCTAGACTTGTATTATCGAGAGACGTGGCGTCAGAAGTTGGTTATAAGAAATTGCATCTTTTTTGATGTGACTGTGTATTTGGAGGGATAGAAACGCCTTTTGATGGAATATTATTATACTCTCAGTTATAGACAATCATTCTCTATCATTAAATCATCTTGAGTATACTAAGATTGCATTGGGTCTATGAAAATTTTCTTTTTTTTAAATATCTTTCCCAGTTTGATGAAGGAACCTTTTGAGGTTGTGCTTGAGGAGTAGTATAAGGTGATCCATATGGTTTGAAGGAAACCATTGGGTTTTTGAAGGTATTGAACCTCATTTTCAGTTTAAATTTGGCATTTTTATTAGGTTTTTCAGCTCTTAGTTTTGTTATGAGATGATAATAAAGGTATTCTAATTATAGGTAGTACCAGATCGGTTGCAGTTAAAACATCTCACATATAAGAGATAGTTGTGGGTGCTATGAGACTAGTCTTTAGATAGTCAATATTGAATATTTTTTTATATTCTTGGAATAAGAGTGTTGATATGTTTGACTACCAAGGCTTCTAGAGTTGAGAAGCTTTATGGTTGGGAGGTTGTAACGACACATGTTTTTTCAGATAGGAAATTAGAATATAAATATGAATCTTTTTCATTAATATTCTTATAAGGGGTGAAATGATAATTTTCACCTATCATATGATATCTAGTGATTTTTTTGACAACTCTATTGGCCTCTAAATAGGTTTTTTACTATATTACTATAGATTAGTGGAATTTTGAACTATTTGTATTTTCATTGAATAATTAACATTTAATATTTAATTAATTAAATGTTAATTTATTTTCACATGTTTGTTAAAATATATATTTTGAATGGAGAATTGTATTGATATTCCATCTCCATCATTGAGTCTGTAATTGGGATTTTTTCCAATGAGGGATATAAACTCAGGTCGGGTGTTGGGGTAGGGCTCAGTTGCATTTTTCTTTTTCTTTTCTTTTTCATCCTTTAATTTTCCCCATTCTTTTCTTATTCCTCCACGTGAGCTTATTGCATAAAACCACCCATTTTTAGATTCATCCATCATGTTACCAAGAGGAAAATAGAGATGGAGATTGAGATATGGATTGTCACGACCCGTCCTCGGGGCCTGTGCCATGACTACCCCAAGCCTGCCTTCCGTAGGCCAGGGGCTGGCGACTAGCACCAAGGTGTAATTCCCGAAAAAGGGGAAGGAATTGCCTTTGTAAAGTAAACAAACACCATAGAGCAAGCAAGCAGAAGTAAACACTAAGTAAAAACTAGGTACAACAGTAAGTGCGGAAAAGTATGTGGGCCAAAATACAAACCCAAACTGAAAGTAAAGTACAACTAGAAAGGGAAAACAGCAACTGAATGTAAAGCCACAACGTCAATCCATTCACTGGAAGTCCCACCTGAAGGGTGAGTACAGATAGATTCCACAGCTCCTCGGGTCCAGCCTTCCGCTTCGAGTACATTCCACCTAGTGGTCCACCTCCAGGTACTATCCTGCTCCGCAAGCCTCAACCACGATCAGGGATGTCTGTCATCTGCAACAAACACAACTTAGTGCAGGCATAGCCCGTGCAGGGGTGAGTATAAGCTACTCATTAGGGACCCCGAGACCCCCAACAGTCTCCCAGAATCCACAAAGGATAATCTACAAAGGAAAGATACAATCACGAAGTAACCTCCGACACTACTTAGGTATATGCCCATATATATACCTAAGTCATCAATTACAGTTCAGCTCCAACATCCGAGCTCAAGTACCACCCATTCCACACAGGAAATCACAACTAATTCCACGTAGGAAAGAAAAATGTAATCCACACTGGATAGCACAACACAATCCACATAGAAAAGAAAAATAGGATTCAGCTCACACAGGTATACTTCTTCGTATGACGATAGAGATGATCAAATATTTCCACTGATTCATCTAAGTCGTCGGAACCACAAAGGATCTATAGGTACTAACCCCCGCAATGACCCACAAAGGATCTGACCCACACAGGATCGATAGGTATCTAAACCCCACAGTGACCCACAAAGGATCTGACCCACATATGATCGATTGGTAACTAACCCCCGCAATGACCCACACAGGATCTGTAGGCGCTGGCCCACACAGGACCGCTGAGCGGTGACCCACATAAGATCTGACCCAGACAGGATCAGTGGCACTGATCCACGTAGGATCGCTGAGTGCTTTAGTCTTCGCTCTCGAATCCACGGAGGATTTCTGTAGAGTCGTCATCGTCATCGCAGTCGCAGCCAGCTCTAGGGTTCCCGCACACAGCAAGCTAGTTCGTAAGGGTCCGCTCCATGAGCCGAAGGGCTGATACATCAACTGACACATAGTCCGATGTTGATGTATCCAAAAGTTCTATATCGTCAACAGGAACTCAACGTCACAGACGGCGCGTCAATCAGACGCCCGGTCTGAGAGTTATTGGCTTTTTCGCCTTAGGGGCCCGGTTGGTTTTTAAGTCAAAACCAACTCGAACATACTCCAACTGCGTCCAAACCTCTAGCGGACTAAGCCAAAAGGTCTGTATCACTAAGAGTAATCCAACAAAGCTGATGGCATGTCAATCGGATGTCCGGAACTCAAGTTATAAGTGTTTCCTCTCCGAAGGCCCGGGTGGTTTCGTGGACGAACCAACCCGGACGAACCCAAACTTCCCCTAAACCCTGAGTGTAATATACCGAAACGACCTTCACGATCCAAGGATCACTATGCAACTGACGTTGCATCGATCGGAGGCACGTAGCTCAAGTTATAGGCAACAAATCGAAAGAGGTTCGGTAATAGGGGGTCCGGGCCCGGTCCGACCCGGCCAGATACCCCTAGGGTCGGTCCGAACCGGGTCGACCCGAATCGAGTCCGGGTCCGGCCCGCTTGGGCGCAACCTAGCACGCTGGCACTGGTTGGGTGGCCAAGCGGCCGGCTCAACCGTTACGGCCGAGCGAAGAGGGGGGGGGGGGGCTGCCCCCCGCGTAGTGAACCCGCGACCCTCATATGGGGGGCCGCACCTGCTGGCCGACCGGGGGTTACGAACCCCCGGTTTTCCCTTGACCAGCCGGCCCTCTATGGCCGGCCGGCTGCTACTGCCACAGGACCAGCAAGGGTCGGTCCCTCTGTTTCGACGTTGGCGGCCTGGAACCGACCATCGGTCCCCCTGCTTCGCCGCGGCCCGGAACCGGCCACGGCCTTGGTCCGTCCGGCGCGGCGCCATCGTGTCGCGGCCCCGCTCCGGCCGAGGTGCTTTTGTGATTCTACGACGCGGCGCGACGGTGCCGCATCTCTAGTTCGTCTTCAATGGAGTGGCGCCGAATCTTTGGTTCGTCTTCAACGGCGCCGGGCGACGCCGCCACGCTTTTCCCCCTTTTCTTAACAATTCCCGCGCGGTGCTTCGGCACTGCGTTGCCTTGCTCGTGCCGCAACAATATCAAACAACCAAAAGGGAGAGTGGGGTCGGTCGTGTTCGTGCGGTCCGACCCCCTCCCATTATTGCGGTAACAGGAGGCTCCAAAGAAAAGGAGAAAGCAATGGAAGTATTCACGAACAAACAAATAAAATAAATCACTACCTCCAGTGTAGCTTGAACGGAGGTTCGTCGCGGAAATAACCGTCCCAAAAGGAGGCGTCGCAAAATGAGAATTGTCGTGGAAGAAGGCGTCGTTGGCATCGCGGTACATGGCGTCTCGTAGTCGATCTCTGAGGATTCGATGTTCTTCGTCGGAGATCGGTGCGTCCTTTGCGTTCTTCGCGTTCTTCGTGTTCCTCGACGAAGAAGATGAAGATCTTCAGGCCACGCTTAGCTTTTCTCGCAAATCTCTCAAGCAACAAGTCCCTACCAAAATAAAATAAGAGTTGTCTTATTTTATTAATGCACAAGCCAACGTTTGAATTTCAAAAATAAATGAAATGAATAATTAATTGAGGAGTTTAAAACCGCCCAATTAATTGGGGTGTTTAATATCCAGATTAAACGTAAGAGCTGACATAATTTTAAAAGGGGGGTGCAGGTGCGTTACTTAGAAGAAACGAAAAGGTGGGGCTCGTGTGGGTACAACCTCACAAATATCCTACCAAGTGGGTATGATATTGTGGGTCCCACATCATCCACTTATGTTAAGAAAAATAGAATAAATATCGGTTGTACCACTTTTATTTTATTTCTTAACTTAACCCCAAAAATTAAAAACCACACCCGAGAAAACGCAACTCCAGAAGAGGTGTTTCGAATAAATTATTGGCACTGCGATTCCAACGGTGCCCTCGGAATCCGATTCCAAGCACCGGTTCAAAAGTTAGAAAAACCAGCTTGTTCGTTCACTAAACTTACCTGAGCTAAACTTCGGAAAACGATTCCGCCCACACCGGGCCTCGGAATCAGGTGCCATCAGAAACTGCGTTCTTATAAAATTCCAAAGAAAATTAAAAAAAAATTCCTTGAATTTTTCAGGTCATTACATCACTCCCATCTCAGGGCTTTACGTCCCCGTAAAGATACATAAAAAACTATGGAAACAAATGTGGGTACTGAGCATGCATCTGAGCCTCCGGCTCCCCAGTGCTCTCCTAGAGGTTCCTGTGTTGCCATCTGATGCGCACTAGAGGAATTAACCGTCCACATAGGACACACTCCTGTTGATTCTCAATCTCCACCGGGACCTCCCCAAAAGTTTCTCCATCATCAACGTCCATCTCCCTATGGTCAATGATATGTGTCGGGTCGATCACATATCTCCTCAACTGGGATACATGAAAGATGTCGTGCACCCGGTGCAACTGAGGTGGTAGAGCCAGGCGATAAGCCACCTTGCCAATCCTACTGAGGACCTAGAATGGTCTGATTAAGCATGGAGACAACTTTCCGCCTCGGCCAAATCTCCTTAATCCACGTCGAGGTGAGACCCGCAAGATGACGTGGTCGCTATCCTCGAACTCCAGCAGCCTCCTCCTCTTGTCAGCATAAGACTTCTGTCAGCTCTGAGCTGTCCTCATCCACTCCTAGATGACCTGTACCTTCTACATCGTGGCCTAGACCATCTCCGGTCCCACAAGTGATGACTCCCTAGGGTCTGTCCAGTACAGCGGTGATATGAAAGGTCGGTCGTACAACGCCTCGTATGGTGTCATCCCGATGGTGGAGTGGTAGATGTTGTTGTACGTGAACTCCACCAAGGGTAGGTGGTCCTCCCAGTAGCGACCAAAGTCGAGAACACATGCACGGATCATTTCCTCGAGAGTCTGTATGGTCTTCTCCGTCTGACCATCTTTTTGAGGGTGAAAGACGGTGCTCAGACATAGCTGCGTCCCAAACGCCTCTTGCAACCCCTTCCAAATCTGGGAAGTAAAGCGAGCATCTCGATCGGAGACGATAGATGATGGCACACCGTGAAGCCGTACAATCTCCTGAATGTAGAGACGTCTCAAGCTCTCCAATTAGCCCTGCTCTTTAATGGGTAAGAAGTGATCCGACTTGGTGAGTCGGTCAACAATCACCCAAATGGAGTCATGACCTCTGGAAGTGCATGGAAGTCCAGTCACGAAGTCCATAGATATGCCGTCCCACTTCCACTTCGGAAACTCCAAGGGCTATACCAAGACTGTTGGTACCTAGTGCTCTGCCTTCAGCTGCTGGCAGGTGAGGCATCGAGAAACAAACTCTGTCATCGCCTTCTTTATGCCCGGTCACCAGTGCTGTCATCTGAGATCCTGGTATATCTACGCCACTCCAGGATGTACCGCCAAAGGGGAAGTGTGAAAATCTCTCAGCACCTCCTCTCGTAAAGAAATTGGTACCATGGTACGTCCTCTGAAAAGGAAGTCATGCTCTCCTCCTAAAGAGAAACCATTAGGTGTCTTTCCTAAGGATATCTGCACACGCCGCGTCTCATAGTCGGCGTCCCCACATTGTGCCTCTCTGACCCACTCTAGTAGTGGAGGAGTGACTGTGAGTGACAGATGGAAGGCTGCTCCATCTCTATCAACGAAGGATATCCGCAAAGCGGCTAGCTGCTCTGTCGCCTCCCCAAGTAGCTGAATGCTCGTCCTCCTGCTGAGAGCATCGGCTACTACGTTCCCCTTCCCTGGAGTATAGACTATCTCAAAGTCATAGTCCTGGAGTAACTCGATCCATTTCCATTGTCTCAGGTTCATGTCCTTCTGCGAGAAGATTTACCTGAGACTCTGATGGTCAGAATAGACTGTAAAGCGCTCGCCCATCAGATAGTGTCACCACATCTTCAGAGCGAAGACCACTAATGCTAACTCCAGGTCATGGGTAGCGTAGTTCTTCTCATACTGCCTCAACTGACATGATCCATAGGCGATCACTACCCGCTCCTGCATCAGGACACATCTGAGTCCGGTCCCTGATGCATTGCAGTAGACTACGTACCCTACTCCCTCCCCCGGCAACCTCAAGATAGGTGCGTTGGTTAATCTCTGTCTCAGCTCCTGGAAGCTCTGTTGACATCTGTCTGACCACGCAAAGGGTTTCCCCTTCTTCGTCAAAGCTGAGAGTGGTTCCGCAACTCTGGAGAAGTCTGGCACAAATCTCTGGTAGTATCCAGCTAGTCCCAAGAAACTCTGCACCTCTGTCACGCTCCTAGGTGGCTCCCAAGATAGCACTGCCTCGATCTTCGCAGGATCCACCGCAACTCCCACCTCAGAGATGACGTGTCCCAAGAAGTGGACCTCACGTATCCAGAACTGACACTTCGAGGGCTTACCATAAAGCTGGTGCTCTTATAGTGTGTCCAATACAACCCGCAAGTAGTAGGCGTGCTCCTCCTCAGTCGTCGAGTATATCAATATGTCGTCGATGAAGACCACGACCAATTGATCGAGGTATGGCTGAAAGATCTTTTTCATGAGGGCCATGAACACTGCTGGATCATTGTTTATGCTGAATGGCATAACCAAGAACTCATAGTGGCCATACCGGCATCTGAAGGTCGTCTTCTGCACGTCCTCGTCCCGAACTCTGATCTGATGATAGCCTAACCTGAGGTCTATCTTTGAGAACCACCATGATCCCTTGAGCTGATCGAAGAGGTCATCAATCCTCGATAGTGGATACTTGTTCCTCACTATCACCTGGTTCAGGCGAAAATAGTTGACACAATGTTGCAAGCTCCTGTCCGCCTTCTTGGCGAAAAATATCGGGGAAGCCCAGGGTGAAACACTGGGTCTGATGAATCCAATTCATTGCAAGTCCTCCAACTGTACCCGTAGCTCTCAAAGTTCAGAAGGGTCCATCCGATATACTGGAGTGGATATCGGGTCTGTCCCGGGGTACATATCAATATAAAAGTTTACCTCTCTGCGAGGAGGTAGTCCTGGAACGTCGTCGGGGAAAACGTCTGCATATTGATCCACCACTGCAGGAAAACTAGGACTCCACACGTCAACTGCTCCTAGGATGAGGCTAGCCAACTGATGAGTGATGGGTTGTCCTCTCCTCTTCGGGAGTCT
Organism: Viscum album; assembly: GCA_963277665.1. Classification (NCBI taxonomy): domain Eukaryota; kingdom Viridiplantae; phylum Streptophyta; class Magnoliopsida; order Santalales; family Viscaceae; genus Viscum; species Viscum album. The sequence continues at coordinate 154,202,353 of OY728156.1, read as the reverse complement.
ATCCAGTGCAGCGAAGGCTCCCTTCTCACCGGTGAAAGTGAACCTGCTCCTGTCGGTGCGTACACATCACACATTGCGCCTAATACAGTCAATCTGAGCATGGACTGTAGATAACCAATCCATGCCCAAGATGACATCGTAAGGCCTCGACGCCGCTACAAGAAGCTCCCAGCCTAATATCTCACCTCCTAGAGTAATCTCACACTGCCAGCACCAGTGTGTAATCGTCGAATCTGCTCCCGTAGGAGTCTATAGCCGTAAGGATCGGGCCAACGACTCTGTCGAAATCTCTGAACTCCGAACAAGGGCAGCTGCTATGAAATAATGACTCACTCCTGTGTCTATTATAATTTCAGCAAGGCTGTAATAGACACATATAGTACCTCAAATCATCTCGGGCGCACTGTGGTCGTAGGCCTCCGCTGCCTGAAGTTGTGCCTATCTCTGCCCGCCAGCTCCCTATGGTCGGGATGGACCTCCTGGTGGTGGTGGTGGTAGAGCCTCAAAGTGTCATCCACCACCTGCTGCTCGGCTAGCACATATGCCTCGTCTGCATGCTCCCTGTGGACCGCCATGGTCAACCCTCTACCTAATCCTGGGTGGCCCATCAACCATCTGCTGCTCCTCGGCACGGCAGGTCGGGCAGTCACGAGCCATGTGGCCCTGCCCGCCGCATGCGTAGCACTGTCTGCCTCTCGAAAGACTGGCTCCGTGTTTTGTGCCCCGCACCATTGAGCCAGTGTACTGAGGTCGTCTACCTAAGGGTCTGGTCTTCCTGGACCCATGATTCATCCGTCGAATGCCTTCTGTAGAAGACTCTGCTACGTGTCACCCTACGGTAAGTCTCACTGCTGATGTTGACTCATCCAGAAATCTCTCGTTGAGAAGGGCTCGCTCCAGTACTCATGCCTGTGTCGGAATGCTGAGGGAGATCAGTGATGCCCTGATCTCCTGCCTCAATCCCTGCTCGAAGGTCCGGGCCTTGAAGAATGGGTCCCGTACCATGTCTGTCGAGTAGAGCAAGAGATCGGTAAATCTCGCCATGTACTGGGCGACCGTCAAGCTGCCCTACCGCAGCTGTAGAAGTTCCTGGATGCGCACCGCACAGAGGGTGGATGGGACGAACTCCGAGCGGAAGAGGCTCTCAAAATCTGTCTAGAGGAGAGATGCCTCATCATGCACCTGGAGCATCATGCTCCACCATCTGTCTACTGCCGCATGCAGAAGGCTCGCTGCGAGGATCACCATGAGGTCTGTTGGTGTCCTAACTAACCTGAAAACCCCTACAACTGTCTCCAGAAAATCTTCGGCTATTTGAGGGTTCGTCTCCCCGCAGAACTTGGGTGGTTGCTGGTGCTGAAACTCGTGCAGTGCACTAAGGCGACGTGCATCATCAGCGGCCGGGGCTGGTAGCATCGGTGGCTCGGCGGGTAGAGGTACCGCTGGTGCCTCTGCTGTCAAAGGGCCCTGTACAGAGGCCACGTCGCTCGGTGGACTGTCGGCACGTACAACTCTCGGAACCCTATCTAGCTACCATTGTGGGTCCATCCTGAAAAGAAACAGGTCTGCCATCGTCAAACAGTATACCTGGTCAGCTGATATAAATTAATCACAAAGAAAACATGAAACACACATGCAATCAATGTTTTCGTGCATTAAGTTGGAAATCAGAAGTCAGTGTCCTGGTGTAAGGATACGTCAGCCGCCGCACCAACATTGGACTCCATGGACTGATAACCACACTTAATACTCCTAACATTATTGCTTCATATAGAAAAATATCAGAGTCCTGAGTTCTGCGGTAGAACCGAACTCCTCTGATACCAATTTGTCACGACCCGTCCTCATGGCCCGTGTCGTGACTACCCCAAGCCCGCCTTCTATAGGGCAGGGGATGGTGACTAGCACCAAGGCGTAATTCCTGAAAAAAGGGAAGGCATTTCCTTTTTAAAGTAAACAAACACCACAGAGCAAGAAAGAAGAAGTATACACTATGTAAAAACCGGGTACAACAGTAAGTGTGGAAAAGTAAGAGGGCTAGAATACAAACACAAACTGAAAGTAAAGTACAACTGGAAAGGGAAAATAGCTACTGAAAGTAAAGCCGCAACATCGATCCATCCACTGGAAGTACCACCTAAAGGGTGAGTACAGATAGCTTCCACAGCTCCTCGGGTCCAGCCGTCCGCTCCAAGTTTGTCCCGCCCAGTGGTCCACCTCCAGGTACCGTCCTGCTCCGCAAGCCTCAACCACGATCAGCGTTGTCCATTGTCTGCAACCAACACAACGTAGTGCGGGCATAGCCCATGCAGGGGTGAGTATAAGCTACCCAGTAGGGACCCCGAGACCCACGAAGGTCTCCCAGAATCCATAAAGGATAATCCACAAAGGAAAGATACAATCACGAAGTAACATCCGACACTACTTAGGTACATGCTCATACATATACCTAAGTCATCAATTACAGTTCAGCTCCAACATCCAAACTCAAGTACAACCTATTCCACACAGGAAATCACAACCCAGTCTACACAGGAAAGAAAAATGTTATCCAAATAGGATAGCACAACACAATCCACATAGGAAAGAAAAACAGGATTCATCTCACATAGGTATACTTCTTCGTATGATGATAGAGATGATCAGATATTGCCACTGATTCATCTAAGCCGTCAGACCCAGAAAGGATCAATAGGTACTCACCCCCGCAATGACCCACAATGGATCTGACCCACACATGATCGATAGATAACTAACCCCCGCAATGACCCACAAAGGATCTGACCCACACAAGATTGATAGGTAACTAACCCCCGCAATGACCCACACAGGATCAGACCCACACAGGATCTGTAGACGCTGGCCCACACAGGACCGTTGAGCGGTGACCCACACAGGATCTGACCCACACAGGATCGGTGGAACTGATCCATGTAGGATCGCTGAGTGTTGTAGTCGTCGACGTCGAATCCACGGAGGATTTCTGCATAGTCGACATCGACGTCGCAGTCGCAGCCTGCTCTAGGGTTCCCGCACACAACAAGCTTGTTCGGGAGGGTCCACTCCATGAGCCGAAGGGCTGATACATCAACTAAAACGTAGTCAGAAGTTGATATATCCAAAAGTTCCTTATCATCAATAGGAACTCAACGTCACAGACAGCGCGTCAATCGGACGCCCGGTCTGAGAGTTATTGACTTTTTTGTCTCAGGGGCACGGTTGGTTTTTAAGTCAAAACCAAATTGACCATACTCCAAATACGTCCAAACCTCGAGCGGAGTAAGCCAAAAGGTCCGTCTCACTAAGAGGAATCCAAAAAAGTCGACGGCACGTCAATCGGACGTCCAGAACTCAAGTTATAAGTGTTTCCGCTCCGAGGGCCCGGTTGGTTTCGTGTACGAACCAACCCGGTCGAACCCAAAGTTCTTCGAAACCCTTTGTGTAATATACTGAAATGACCGCCTCAATCCAAGGATTGCTATGCAACTGAAGGTGCATCGATCAGAGGCCTCTAGCTCAAGTTATAGGCAACATACTGAAAGAGGTTCGGTAATAGGGGGTTCGGGCCCGGTCCGACCTGGCCCAATACCCCTAGGGTCGGCCCGAACCGGGTCCGGCCCGCTTGGGCGCGGCGCGGCCCGGCAGCTCGGCCCGGAGCGCGGACGCTGGCCGGGTGGCCAGGCGGCCAGCTCGGCCGTTATGGCCGAGCGAAGAGGTGGGGGGGCACTGCCCCCCCCCCCCCCCCCCCCGCGTAGTGAACCCACGGCCCCCATGTGGGGGCCGCACCTATTGGCCGGCCGGGGGTTACGAACCCTCGGGTTTCCCTTGACCGGCCAGCCCGCTATGGCCGGTCGGCTACTGCCGGCAAGGGCCGGTCCCTCTATTCTGACGCCAGCGGCCTAGAACCGGCCACCGGTCCCCCTGCTCTGCCGCGGCCCAGAACCGGCCACGGCCTTGGTCCTTCCGGCGCGGCGCGACGGCGCTGCGCCCCTCCACCACAGCCCCGCTTCAGCGGGGGTGCTTTTGTGGTTCTCCGGTGCGGCGCGACGGTGCCGTGTTTTCGGTTCGTCTTCAACGGCGTGGCGCGATGGGGCCGCGCTTTTCCACCCTTTCCTTAACAATTCTCGCGTGGTGCTTCGGCACCGCGTTACCTTGATCGTGCCACAACAATATCAAGAAACCCAAAGGGAGAGGAGGGTTGGCCATGTTCGTGAGGTCCGACCCCCTCCCGTTATTGCGGTAATAGACGGCTCCAATGAAAAGGAGAATGCAACGGAAGTTTTCACGAACAAAAAAATAAAATAAATCCCTACCTCGAGCGTAGCTTGAACGGAGGTTTGTCGCGGAAATAACCATCGTGAAAGGAGGTGTCGCGAAATGAGAATCGTTGCGGAAGAAAGCATCACGGTACACTGCGTCGCGTAGTCGATCTCCGAGGATTCGGTGTTCTTCGTCAGAGATCAGTGCGTTCTTCGCGTTCTTCGCGTTCATCGTGTTCCTTGACGAAGAAGATGAAGATCTTCAAGCCTCCCTTAGCTTTTCTCCCAAACCTCTCAAGCAACAAGTCCCAACCAAAATAAAATAAGAGTTGTATTATTTTATTAACGCAGAAGACAATGTTTGAATTTCAAAAATAAATGAAACGAATAATTAATTGAGAGGTTTAAAACCGCCCAATTAATTGGGGCGTTTAATATCCAGATTAAACGTAAGAGTTGACTTAATTTAAAAAGGGGGGTGTGGGTGCGTTACTTAGAAGAAAAGAAATGGTGGGGCTCATGTGGGCCCCACCTCACAAATATCCTACCAAGTGGGTAGGATATTGTGGGTCCCAAATCATCTACTTAACTTAAGTTAAGAAAAATAAAATAAAAATCGATTGTACCACTTTTATTTTATTTCATAACTTAACCCCAAAAATTAAAAACCACACCCGAGCGAACGCAACTCAAGAAGAGGTGTTTCTAAAAAATTACCGGCGCTGCGATTCCAACGGTGCCCTCCGAATCCGATTCCGAGCACCGGTTCAAAAGTTAGAAAAACCCGCTCGTTCATTCACTAAACGTACCCGAGCTAAACTTCGGAAAAAGATTCTAGGCACACCGGGCCTCGGAATCTGGTGCCGCCAGAAACTGCGTTCCTGTAAAATCCCAAAGAAAATTAAGAAATAAAATTCCTTGCATTTTTCAGGTCTTTAAAGGGATTTTTATAAGAAGGTAGGTACATTTCTAGAGTTCGGTAGTAGCCAAATCATCGTGCGATATCCATGGATCGAAGAAATGGGAAAAACTTTGGCAGATTCTATCCAAACATAGTCTATTATTATGTTTTTAGATAAATACCCCTATATTTAAAATTTTTAAGTTTTAAACACCTATTATGACTACTTAGGTCCATCTGAGGTTTGATCTATAGATTTTGTAGAGAAAATGGGGTTTTAGTCTAATATGAGGGTCTCCCATTCGAAAATCCCAATCACACGGTTTGTAGTTTAGGAAAACATACCATGTGTTATTCTAGTTTAGGGAAGATGATATTTTTTATAAGTACACTCCATGTATGGGTTATATTTTAAATGTAATGGGACACATTAATTTAGTCGATTACCCAACTAGATAGCCGGCATAGGTGCACATGGCCATGTAGAGTACACAGTCAAACCCCATGTGGGTTGCACACCACGTAGAAGTACATTACTAGGATATATACATGTTCAGTCAATATGAGGTACATGGGAAGGTACCCCATGAATGGTACAGGTTGTGTACATGACTTCTATTCCATATAATTGGGTTTTACATGACATGTCTGGTTGAAGTACATGCCCAAGTAGATCTTTGAGGGTACATGTCATGTACCAGGGTATACACATCGTGTACGCCTCCCTTAATACTCTTTTGAGGGTTTATCATATCTTTAAACCAAGGAGTAAGAATTAGAAACATTATTTTTAAATTTTGATATTTTTTTCACATATCTCATGATGGTACAACCCTTAATGTTATTTGAGGACACCTAGGGGGAATTTCATGATTTTTCTAAATATCGAGGTTCTTCCTTCAGTAATCAGATTCTGTTATCTCCTTAGAATGAGACCCATTGATCTGAGATGGTCAATGATCTATATCTATTTATAGATTATTTATTATATCTTTCTTTGAGGATATATCCCGTGTGAGATGTTCCCTTATGGTCTAAGAAGTTGTGAGATTAGTTCTTTTTGAGGATCCCATGTAGGATGACTCTACCTGATTATTGTTAGAAAGGATCCCTTTTGGGATTAATTTTCTATCATTATAACAAATTCAATACCTTTTATAGTCCCTATAATATTTACTCTTTTCAAGGATCCCATATAGGATTCCTCTGCCTATGTACACTATTATTAAGTGTCCCATGTAGGACACCTCTTCCAATGTACTATTCTGAGGCTCCCATATAATATCATATATTTACTCACCTTCAAGTATACCATGAAGGATCTTTCTTTTACCTTCTCTACTAAGGATCCCTAGTAGGATGAAATTTCTTATTTATAAACATTGAGGATCCAATGTAATATTCATCTCTTATCATTTGATCTGAGGGATCCAGTGGGTTACCCAGTGTTTGACTAGCCCTGAGATAGTGTGTTGGTGGTTTGGGTAGTGATGGTAGTGGTTGTCACCCTAGAACCCATAACAAACATGTAATCCTGTGAGGTTGGGGAAGTGTTAGTGGGTTTAGGAATTTGGATACCCTCGCTATTTATTTTATGCATTCACCTATTTACTGCTAATGGAGTGATGATTACCTGAGGTGCTTCCTAGTTTTCTTACTGATGAGCTTGACGTGATGTGACATTCTTATTTATGATGCATAGAAATATTTACTAGGATATAGATTTTGATCATTTTTAATTTTTATATTATTATTAGGACTCTCATATGTACATACTACTATTTGACTTTTGATCCTTATTGATTATGATATTTGGGCTTGACGTCCCTATGATTATGATATTTAGGCATGGAATCCCAATGATTATGATACTAGGGCACAATGTCCCTTTGATTATGATACTCGATAATGGAATCCCTATTGAATGTGATATGTACATGATGGGGATGATTACACTCTCCCTTATTGATTACTTGATCATGGTGGTGTACAGGGAACTCCTTTCCATTGATGATACATATAATCAATGGATGATTATATCTCTTTGAGTGATGCCTATAATACTCCCTAGGGGATAATGGATGAACCCTTACTATACCACCTATAGGTAATTCCTGGGTATGGGGATATTGATCTATTTATTTGAATGGATTTTGAGAAAAACATGGATCCGAAGAGAATTCCTTTTCTAGATCACCTAAGGTTCAACCTCTTAGGGATTATCGAAGTCAAAATGTCATGATTTCATATAGACCAGGACCTAGGATTCAGAAATCGGACTAGATTCACATGGATTGAGTTGTATAAAATCCAACATAGTGACCATTTACAATATTTTCCTTCAGTATATATCATCCATCATTATAATCATTGGAGGATAGTATGAGTGATCCAAGGGCTAGGACATGTATCCCCATGTGGTGGCATAGCTTTCTCAAAGACATTTTTTATAATGGATGAATTAGGTAGTGTCGAATGGGATCATGGAACCATGATTCGACATAATTATACAAATCTTAAGTGGTACAACATCCAACTCAATCCATTTTTTATAGTATGTTCAAACAATCAGGATTATGAACCCAAGGATCAACTGTTGTTGATTAAGAGTTTTTTTTACCTTACTCGTGTATGTAAATATTTATTTGTATATATATATTTATGTGAATATATATCTGTTGGTCAGAGTGGATACTCAAGAGGGGGGTGAACTGAGTTCCAATTAAAATTTCTGTTATAAAAAATATTTCTATTAAAATCCTCAATTTATAAAACAAGTTAAACTTTAGTGAATTTATACAGATTGTAAATGTTCACTTAGCTTCTCAAAGATTGATTAGGTCTCAATTAATTTAACCACAAGATTAAACTAACTTTTGAAACTAACCTAATGATTCACAAAAAGTGTAAACACTTTCTAATTTAACTATCAAAGTAACTTTAAAATTGTTTTCTATTTCAAAGTAACAGCAGCGGAATATAAAAGATATATGTAGTATACTTTAAACTTAAAATAAAAATGCACAACAGATATAACAAGAGTTTCAGTCTCAAGCCAAGACTTAGTCCTCTCAAATTTAAATAAATTTGATCCACACCCTGGATCAGGGTTAAAAATAATTTACAAAATGGTCCAGGCCACGTAGGGACCTCTACCACAGTTCTTCGTGGGAAACAAAACAAAGACCAGGCCACACAAGGTCCTCTTCCATAGTTGTCGTGGGTAAACAAGAGTTAAGAGTTTTGGAGTGAGGATTTTGATATCCTCCAGTTCAGTACAAGAGACAGTGTGTGTGTAAGATATAAAAAGTACACCACACCTCTCGAATGTAAATAAACAAATCACTTAGAGAGAACAAATAAGAGTTTAGAAAGCTCTAGTGATTAGAAATGCAGCTCTAGAATCGTTGGATTTCGAAGAAATGCTTTTGAGTCCTTCTCTGGTTTTTTCTGTTGAAAAATAGAGTGTCGTAGTTCAGCTTGTGTTCTACAGGAGTGAAAATGTTCTCTTGACTTCAGTTCCTCCAGTAGTGTAGGATTGCATGTGTTGGAACTTCTTTGAGGATCGTTCAATGTCTTCTTCACAGTTGTGCTTAGGATTGTTCTTCGGTTCAGTACAGATCACTTCGCGTGTGTTGTAGAATGTATTTCGAGGAAACTTCTTATTTTTACTGCTGTTGAGACTTCTTTTTATTCCATGAGTACTGGAAATAGGAATGAATCCCTTTCCATAAGTATGAGGTACAGTTTCCTGACAAGCCAACAACTATCATTAAATAACATTAATTTCATTAAAAACATCAAATATGACCGTTAGCAATATTTAAATAATATTGACAAAAAGGTAAAGAAACGGTGACACAGTTTGTTTTGTAAATGGTGTCTTCTTCATGGTATGTACTTCACAGTGTCTGAGTCATGGTGTGTCCTTCACGGTGTCTGAGTCACGGTTGTTCCTTCATAGTGTCTGAGTCACGGTTTGTCCTTCACGGTGTCTGAGTCACGATTTGTCCTTCACGGTGTCTGAGTCACGGTTTTTTCCTTCACAGTGTCTGAGTCACGGTTTTTCCTTCACGGTGTCTATGTCTTACACTTCATGGTGTCTGTGTCTTGCACACAGTCTGTCTTATTGTTTCAAACATCACGGTGTCTTGATAATTATCCAAATAACTATATTTAAACTTAAACAGTAATATGCATAGTAGGAATTAAGCTTAACAATTATAAGCTAATAAAACTTGACACATAAATACAGAGGATTGATAAGATATGTAAATAATAATGAGATTAATTAACAGTAATAAAATATGTGAATATTAATGAGAGTAATGAACAGTAATAAGATTTCTGATCATTAAAACATGATTAATACATGAGGATTCCAACAATCTCCCCCTTTTTTATGATCACAAATCATATATAGATAAGAGATAAATGAGATGCAACTATAGAGAATAACAATAGATAAAAATAAGTTCTAAGCATTTCTTACTTTTTCTCCCCATTTTGGGATTATCAAAAAGTACAGAGAATGGAGAGAAACAATGCAGTTGTCATTAAAACACGTTCAGAATACATGATTCAAAATAAGTATAAAAACAAAAACATCCCCATCAAAAAGAAAGTAAGCACTAGTATGCTTCAGGGATCGGCCTTTTCCTTGCCTTTATCAGTAGTAAGAGCTGGAGATGAGGTATAAGAGGGCATAGAGGTAGTAGAAAAAGATGGTAAAGTTAGGCCTTCAAAAATGGAGGTAGCCAAAGATGGTGGAGTAGAAGATCTAGTTTATGGTTGGTCATGAATGACTGGCCAGATCTGAGATAGAGCTTAACTGACTGACATGGTAGTTGAGGCTAAGGTAGGTAGACCAGGTCTGAGGGGTGCAGTAGCTGGAGCAATGATATCAGTACTCTGTACATGAAGATACAGCTTTAAATGATTTATTAAATCAGTAATTATTTCTCCACCATATTGCATAGCCTTCTCAAAATCTTCCTTATTCTCCAATAATTTGTCCAACAATCTGGGGAACTCTGTTAGCTTTTGAACTTGAGTTTTAAAAGCTTGAGTCACTGGAGGGATTCTCAAATTCTCCACAAGATATCTAAAGTGATCATTCATATCACTTTTAGAGAAAAATCGGTTGAGATAGACATTAATCTTCTTGGTGATATCTTGTTGAGAATCATTGGCAATCATTGAATGAATTCTAACCAAGTCCAATGCTCAATCATTGTTCTTAACCACTTCTGACAAAGAAGAGAGATCCAAGCCACTGAAGGAATTCTAAATTTCTTCCTTGATTGTGGATCTCAGTAGAGAATCATCCAATGGAGGAACAGAAGGTTGACCAGAAGCAGGATAAGCTTTTACAGCTATGGATTGAACTTTGAGTTGTTTCAAAACTTTTTGCAAGCATCCAGTGTACTCATCTGTGAGCTTATTCATATTTTCTACAATCTCTCTCATGGTATCCTGCAATTTTGTGTGTCTTTTTTCAATATTCTCATCAAAAGACAGTAGATATGGATGCACTTGAGACACAATCTCTCTAGAATGGGTGGAATCAGTTGGTTTAAGAGAAGTAGCAACAGGTGGAGGGGCAGAAACAGGAGCAGGCTCTGATCACAAAAACAACTCATTCTACAAGTCTGCTACCATAATTTTCCAGTTTTCAACATCAGCACTCTGCAGCTTATTTTCAACTCAGAATTCTTGAATTTCTCGGATCATCCTTGGTTGAATATGCAAAATAATATTTTCCAAGAGAATCGATGCATCTTCTTGACTTAGTTGAGTCACTGGATGAGGTTGAGAGGATATAATCTTCTCAACTCCAGCTAAAAGAGTCTCTCCAAATAATTTCAGATCATCTTTAGTTACAAAATATTGTTGATCAGGTAAGAGAGAAGGAAGTGGTACAGGTTTCGGTTGTGATCTTGGTTGAGGTTCATGTTGGGGCTCTGGTTCTGGTTCAGGTTATGGGTGAGCTAGTGACTTCAGTTGAAACACAGAAGAGAGATCCATTGTAGTTATAGTCACTTGTTGTGACTCATTGACATCATAAAAGATTGGGAAAACATATTGATTGTACAGAGAGTATGAATCATCACGAGGTTCAGATTCAGATTCATCAGACTCAACTGGACTAGTCTCAAGATTTTGAGGTTCCTCCCCCTCAAATTGTGCTTCCATTTTAGAGACTATAGGCTCAGTAACATGATCAAGATCCACAGGATAAGTTCTGATCTCTACAAACATTTCTTTCCTTGACAACTAGAAGGAAAGTTCCATCCTCTCTTTAGCGGAGGGAATTATCTCAAGAACCGATTGTTCCACAGGAAGTGCTTCCATATTAGATTGCTTTTCAACAGGGAGTTCTTCTTCACCAGTAGACTCTTCCATGTATTCTTTCTCTGATCCTGTTACTATATAATCTCTTACATCCATAGATTGGATATCCATATTAACAATTTCTCTAGAATTAAGAGCTTCTTCCTCACTAAGAACAACTGAAGGATCTACAGTCCTTTCCTTTTCAACAACAACTTCCTCTCTATGAGGTATTTCATTAGGAACAACAGTAGGGACAACATTGCTTTCTTTTTTCAACAGGATCTGCTTCCATTGGATGTATTTGAGCTTTTTATCTAAGTGGAACATCAGCTTCCACTTCCTCTACTTCTTCAGCGTCTGAGTATTCAGCCACTTCATCTAGTTCCAAGCCAGGATCAGTAACATTCTTTGGCCTTCTTGGATAATCAACAGGATTATACTTCTTATACAATTGATCATTATCCTCAACCGATTCCTTCTTCCATGGTCTCTAGTTAATTTTCATCCTTCTAATGATAGTCTTGTATAGGCATAACTCAAAATCCTCTAGCTTCTCTTCATTCGGTCCAACAACTCCTTTTGCAACTAGCATGGCTGAAATCATCCTTGAGAAAAACAAGGAGGTAGATTTTGAAGTGACTTTAATCAGCTCACATATATGGTTAATGACATACTTGAAAAGATTGATCTTATGTACATTCATCAATAGGTGAATCTGGAACACATCCTGATACTTCATCATAGAAAAATCCCCTTTTCTTGGACTAATCAAATTCTTAACAAATTTGAATAGTAGTCTAGTTTCTCCATCTAGCTCTGTAGCTATAGCCCTTCGCTTGGTGCTATTACCAGTTAAGGTTTCCAAGGCATTTTCCTGATCGAATATGTTAGATGATGGAGGAGGTTATCTCTGTTAGTCATCACAAATTCCTTCATGAGGAATCCTTAGGCATGCAGCCCACAGCCTTGAAGTGAAAGAACATTTCTGACCATTGATCTAGATGGTTACCATGAAACTTTCTCCTGTATAAAAAGAAAACTTTACAAATTGGAAAAACTGAGATACCAACATTGGATAAATCGGTCTATCTTGTCAAGAGAACCAATTGAGCCATCCTTGTTCTCTTAAGACATTCAAGACTAACGACTTTCTAGATAGCATCCACTCAAGGAAAATATCATTTTTAGGTACAATAGTATGATTAACAAGGTTCTGATTTAGAGGTCCTTTGGGAGCTATCCTTGGAGCTATATTCTTATTCTTGGAACTGTGCTTCTCAGGGGTAGATGAAGACAGACGCTTCATCCTTGGCATCCACTTAAGGTTTGGGTGAGAGAGAATAAGAGGTTCGCAAGGTAAAGAGGGTTAGAGAGAGAGAGAGCAGGAGAGAGTTCGGGTGAGAAATCGGGTGAGAGATCAAGTGAAACATTTATTTTTTATCATTTGGGAATGTCAAACGTCATAAAAACAAAAACGCGGGAAATCAAATAGTGGTGAAATAAAAATTAACGCGATACGGGTTAAAAATAAATTCATAAATAATTTTCACGGTGAGACGGTGAGTAGGCATTACGGTGTGATGAAAAACAGTCATCACGGTGAGACAGTGACCATTCTGTGCAGTCACGGTGAGACAGTGAGTGAACTGTTCCATCATGGTGAGATAGTTAAGTGACAGATCGTGAACACAAGGTGTTAATGGTGAGACCGTAAGCATGAAATAGTAACTGTAAAACAGTGACCATGAAACCATAAAGTAAAATACAGTAAAGTATTAAACATTAAGATCAATATGATATCTATTTATGATTGATAATGCCAAGATCATGTATGATGTAGTATAATCTCTCATAATTTAATGGTTTAGTGAATATATCAGCAAGTTGATATTCAGTATCAATGAATTCTAAAGTGATATCACCTTTTTGATAATGATCCCTCAAAAATGATGTCTTACATCAATATGTTTTGTCCTAGAATGTTAAACATGATTCTTTGAAATGTTAATAGCAGTTGTGTTGTCACAATTTATTGGGACATTTCTGAATTGATATCCATAGTCTAGTAATGTGTTTTTCATCCACAAAATTTGTGCACAACAACTTACAACAGCTATGTTTTTAGCTTCTACAGTAGATAATGCATCAAATTTTTTTTCTTACTACACCATGATACTAGTGACTTGACTAAAAGGTGACATGTTCCAGAGGAGATTTTTCTATCTAACATACATCTAGCAAAATCAGCATCAAAATAACTAACTAATTCAAATGATTGTTCTTTGGGATAGAACAATCCTAAATTTGGAGTATGCTTGAGGTATTTGAAAATTCTCTTTACAGCATTTAAATGTGACTCTTTAGGGTTTTCTTGAAAACGAGCACACATACACACACTAAACATAATATCAGGATGACTAGCATTCAAGTAGAGTAGACTTCCAATCATTCCTCTATAAGTGGTTTGATCAACAGATTTTCCATCTTCATCAAGATCCAACTTACAGGTGGTACTCATGGGAGTGTCACTACTTTAAATTCTATCCAATCCAAAACGTTTTAAAAGATCTCTATTATATTTACATTGAGTTAACATAATTCCATCTTCATTTTTAAAGATTTGAAATCCAAGAAAGAATTTAAGTTCACCCATTAAACTCATTTCAAATTCGTTTTGCATCATTTTATAAAAATCAGTACATAATGTAGTTTTTAATGATCCAAAAATAATATCATCTACATAAATTTTTACAACTAAAACATCATTAGAAATACTTTTTATAAAAAGATTAGGATCATCTATACCTTTTGTAAAACCTTTGGAAATTATAAACGTACTTAATCTATCATACCAAGAACTTGGAGCTTGTTTTAAACCATATAAAGCTTTTGATAATTTGAAAATATGATTTGGAAAATGAGGGTTTGACAATCCTGGTGGTTTTTCAATAAAAACATCCTCGGAAATATATCCATTTAAGAAAGTTCTCTTAACATCCATTTAATATAGTTATAAATTTATATGTGCATCATAATCAAGTAAAATCTTAATGGCTTCTAATCTGGCTACAGGAGAAAAAGTCTCCTCATAGTCAATTCCTTCTTCTTGACTGTAGACTTGTGCAACAAGCCTAGCTTTGTTTTTAACTATATTTCCAGATTCATCTACTTTATTTCTAAACACCCATTTAGTGCCTATGATGAAAGTGTCCTTAGGTCTTTCTACAAATTTTCAGACATTATTTATTTCAAACTGGTTGAGTTCTTCATGCATGGAAATCACCCAAAATTCATCATTAATGGCATCATAAATGTTTTTAGGTTCAAGTTGTGACAAAAAGGCTCGATGTTCAACTTGATTTCTAAGATAATCTCTAGTCTATGTCCATGTATCTAGATTTCCTACAATATCATCTAAAGGATGATTCTTTAGAATCCTAGTTGATCTAGTAAAGGTATGGCTAGAAATTTCACATTCTTCTCTAAGTTCAGGTTCATTTAGAACAGATTCTGAAATACTTCCAGAACTGGTTGTATTCAAAATGGGTTCATTGATTTTATCATTAAGGTTCAGAACAGATAAATCTTCTACAAGATTTTCAAGAGATGACTTAGGTTCATGTGGATCAGCTTCATCAAATTTGATGTGAACAGATTCTTCCACACAGTTGGTTCTCTTATTGAAAACTCTATAGGCTTTGCTAGTTATAGAATATCCTAAAAAGATTCCTTCATCACTCTTAGAAGCGAATTTATCAAGATTATCCTTAGTATTAAGAATAAAGACTTTGCAACCAAAGACTCTAAAGTAACTAACATTAGGTTTTCTATTGTTCCAATGTTCATAAGGGGTCTTCTTAAGAACAAGTCTAATCAAGACTCTATTGATGATATAACAAGATGTATTGACAGCTTCAGCCCAAAAATAAATAGGCAGGTCATATTCATTAAGCATGGTTCTAGCAATTTCTTGCAAGGTTCTATTCCTTCTTTCTACTACACCATTCTACTGAGGTGTCCTAGGAGCAGAAAAGTTGTGACTATAGACATTGTGTGAATAATAAGATTCAAAAAATTTATTTTCAAACTGACGGCCATGATCACTTCTTAAGGTCTTAATCTTAAGTCTTCTGTGGTTTTCTACAGACTTGGAATATTTAACAAAATAAGAACAAGCTTCACTTTTGTGAGCTAAGAAGTATACCCAAGTATAACTAGAAAATTCATCTACTAGAACATAGACATAGTGCTTCCCATTTAAAATAGAAACTCTAGAAGGTCTAAACAAGTCCATGTGAACCAACTCGAGAGGTTGAGAAGTTGAAACTTCTTTCTTTGATTTGAAAGAGATTTTGTGTTGTTTTCCTTTTTGGTAGGGATTACACACTTTATCATTTGGAAACTCTAGTTTGGGTAAGTCTATAACTAAGTTCTTCCTAGTTAGTTTTCTAAGTGAGTGTATATTTCAGTGTCCTAATCTCTTATGCCATAACCAAGACTCTTTATGAAAAGCATTTAAACAAGTAATATTTTGTTTAGCTAAAGAATTCAGATCAATAGCATAAATATTCTCATTTCTCAAAGCAGAAAATTCTAAAACATTTTTAGAATTAAAAACATTACAAGAATCATTTTCAAACATGACATTTAAACCATCATCACAAAATTGGGAAATACTTAACAGATTATATTTAAGTCCATCAACAAATAAAACATTAGAAATTAATACTGAGTTAGTGTTAACAATTTGCCCAAGTCTGGTGATATTTCCTTTATAATTATCACTAAAGGTGATAAAGCCTCCATCAACCTTTAATAGAATTTTAAAGCATGAGTAATCTACAGACATATTCCTTGAATATCCACTGTCCAAGTACCATATCTTGATATGGGAACTCTTCAAGCAGGTTTCCTACAAAACATATTTAGATAAGAAATTATTTTGGTACCCAGATCTTCTTGGGTCCAGATAGGTTAGAAATCAATGATTTTGGTACCCAAATGTTTCTTATGGGTCTCATATATTTTATAGAGTCAAAATATTTTGAGAGATAAACTCTATTTGATCTATAACTATGTGAATAACTAGTTGAAGCATGTGAATTTCCAGAACTGGAACTAACAGTATTCTGTCCAGATTTAGGAATAAATCCATTCTTTGTAATCTGTCTCTGTCCAGGTTGGTGGACTATTCCAGTATTGTATTTCGGTGCCACTTTATTTCCAAGCATTTGAGTTAGAGTGTCTTTTACATTTGTGAATTTCTCTATGTCTTTTCTAAGTTGTTCATTTGACATTTTCAGTTCAGTTTTTTCCTTTAACAGTTGATCATTTTTCTCTTTTTCAATAGTATGTTCAGTTGTAACAGTTGTAGTGAGAGCATGTTGTTTCTTCAATGATTTGTATTTATCCTTATGTTCATTGCATGGCTCTTCCAGCATATTACAGTATTCAAATAATTCCATACTAGTCATGTTTTCAGAATCCAAATCAGATTCTGTTCCAGAATAATATGAATTTAAATCAGGAGTATCTAAGGTTACCTTAGATGTGTTTGTCATGAAACACATGTTGGCATGATTATTTTCAGAATCAGACATTTCTGATTCACTTGTGATGTCTTCAGAAGCACTCCAGGTAGCCTTCATAGCTTTCTTGTACTTATTGTCCTTGTAATCATATTTATTCTTGAATTTTAGCTTTGGGCAGTCTGTTTTAATGTGTCCTTTTCTTTTTCACTCGTAGAAAACAACTTCATCACTTTTATCTAGCTTTTTTCAGTCCTTCATTCAATGTCCCGTATTGTCATACTTTCCCTTGTAATTTGATTTTCTGAAAAATTTATTCTTCCTATAAAATTTATCAAAACTTCTGGCAATCTGAGCCATTATAGCATCACTATCAGAGTCTGAACTTTCACTTGTTGAACTTTCAGTTTGTATTTGAGCTTTTTCATTGTCCTTGCTCTTTGAAGCAGTAGTCTTGAAATCCACTGATTTCCTTTTTGGTTCATCATCTTCCTCTTTATTCACCCTGAGTTCTTCCTCATACATAATAAGCTTAACAATGAGTTCTTTGACAGGTAGAGTAGCAATGTCACATGAATCTCTTATTGAAACAGATGTGCCTCTCCATCGATCTGGAAAACATCTCAATATCCTCATAATTTTTCCTTTGCTGGAACAGCCTTTCCAAGTGAATTCATTGTATTGACTATCTCATTGAACTCGAGATACATATCAGAAATAGGTTCATCAGTCTTCATTTTAAAATTTTAATATTTAATAGTATATTTATTCAATCTCATTTCTTTAACATTGGTTGTTCCCTCATTAGAAACACCTAAAGTATCGCATATTTCATAAGCAATTTTACAGACAGATATTCTATTGAATTATTCATCTCATAAAGCACAGTATAGTTCATTCATAGCTTTACAATTATTATTGTAAGCAGTCTTAGTAGGTTCGTCCCAAGTTGTTCTTTCAGTCTCTGTAATCTTATATTGAGACTCTATAGTAGTCCAGATATCAAAACTCATACTCTCCAAGTGAATTTTCATTTTAAGCTTCCACTGGGCATAGTTTGTACCATTGAAGAAAGGTGTCATGTTAGTAGCATCACCCTCTAGTCTATTGTCCATATCTAGATTTTAGAAAGTAGATTTAAAGAGATAAAATTTAGAACTAATAGAAATTTAATATCTTTAAAGATGCAACTCAAATCACAGTTGGAAAACAGAGTGTTTTGAAACTAACCTACTGATTCACAATAAGTGTAAACACTTGCTAATTTAACTATCAAAGTAACTTTAAAATGGTTTTTTATGTCAAATTAACAGCAGTGGAATAAAAAAGATATATATAGTATACTTTAAACTTAAACTAAAAATGCACTGTAGATATAACAAGAGGTTAAGTCTCAGGCCGAGACTTAGTCCTCTCAAATTTATATAAATTTGCTCCACACCCTGGATCGGGGTTAACAACAGTGTACAAAACTATCCAGGCCACGCAGGGACCTCTACCACAGTTCTTCATGGGAAAAAAAACAATGACCAGGCCACACAAGGACCTCTTCCACAGTTGTCATGGGTAAAAAAGAGTTAAGAGTTTTGGAGTAAATATTTTGATATCCTCCAGTTCAGTGTAAGAGACAGTGTGTGTGTGTGTAAGATAAACAGATTACACCAAACTTCTCTAAAGTAAATAAAAAAATCACATAGAGAGAAAAGATAAGAGTTTAGAAAGCTCTAGTGATTAGCAATGCAGCGTTGGAATCGTTAGATTCAGCAGAAATGATTCTGATTCCTTCTCTGGTTTTTCTGTTGAAAAACAGTGTGTTGTAGTTCATCTTGTGTTCTATAGGAGTGAAGATGTTATCTTGACTTTATTTCCTCCAGTAGTGTAGGATTGCACGTGTTGGAACATCTTTGAGGATTGTTCAATGTCTTCATCACAGTTGTGCTTAGTATTGTTCTTCGGTTCAGTACAGATCACTTCGCGTGTGTTGTAGAATGCATGTCGAGGTGACTTCTTTTTTTTACTGTAGTTGAGACTTCTTTTTATTCCATGATCACCAGCAATATGAATGAATCCCTTTCCATAAGTACGAGGTACGGTTTCCTGACATGCCAACAACTATCATTAAATAACATTAATTGCATTAAAAACAAAAAATATGAATGTTAGCAATATTTAATTAATATAGACAAAAAGGTTAAGAAATAGTGTTACAGTTTGTTGTGTAAACGGTGTCTTCTTCACGGTATGTACTTCAAAGTGTCTGAGTCACGGTGTGTCCTTCATGGTGTCTGAGTCACAGTTTTTCCTTCACGATGTCTGAGTCACAGTTTTTCGTTCATGGTGTCTGAGTCACGGTTTGTCCTTCATGGTGTCTATGTCATAGTTTTTCCTTCATGGTGTCTGAGTCACGGTTTGTCCTTCAGGGTTTCTGAGTCACCGTTTGTCCTTCACGGTGTCTGAGTCACGGTTTTTCCTTCACAGTGTCTGATTCACAGTGTGTCCTTCACGGTGTCAGGCTTACTATCACGGTGTGTTGAGACTTATACGTCACGGTGTCTGCTTCACTGTGTCTGTCTTACACTTCACGGTGTTTGTGTCTTGCACACATTCTGTCTTACTGTGTCAAACATCACGATGTCTTGATACTTAACCAAATAATTGTATTTAAACTTAAACAGTAATATGCATAGTAGTAATTAAGCATAAACATTATAAGATAATATAACTTGACACATAAATACAGAGGATTGACAAGATATGTAAATAATAATGAGATTAATTAACAGTAATAAGATTTGTTAATATTAATGAGAGTAATGAATAGTAATAAGATTTGTTATCATTAAAGCATGATTAATACATGAAGAGTCTAACAATATCCATATAGATATATAATGGAACATTTCTTAGTTAATCAGGATCATGGACCTAGGGATCGACTATGGTTTCAAAATATTTATTTTATTCATTATTTCAGTTGTGTCTTGGTTAGGCTGAGCATATTACACATGCATGCACTTATAATAGTATACTTATTGGTTTATCATTTGGATTCCCTACTTAGATTATTTATCACCCCTATATGTGCACTATGGTGTGCGTGAAAACCTTATGTATACTTTTTAGGTTGAGCATAGATTGTATGATGGATAGGTCTGAGGCACACAGTTTCAAGATCAAGAAGGGCCACTTGTGCATATTTTTATGATCAGGTTGTAGTAGTTTGATAATTTCATGGGGACCAGGTCTGTGGTATGGATCGTAGTTAGTATTGGAGCCCTAATCTTTTATTACATTTTCTATTATATAATCCTTCATGTATGGTCTGTCTGGTGGGTGATGATTGGTGTATATATGACATGTATATATAGGTTTTTATAACATTCCATTTATTATTGTAGCTTGTTCTATTTTAGTTCATTTACTACTTTCACACTCTGTTTATCACTGATATGGATGATATCTAGTTATTTTCACTATTTATACAATGATATGAGGGTATATTCTCCCCACTATTCCAAATTTAGACCCATGTTGCTATTAAGAAGCCTCTGGCATACGGGGAGGTCTGCTTAAGGTCTTGTGGTGAACCGGCTTGGGGCACAGATTTAGTGGCACTCAGCTAAGGATGTTAAAAATTGGTATCATAGGTGCTCCTTTAATTTTGATTTACTATTTTGGATATAAAAGATAGGACTATTAGGAATGTGTTATAACATTTTATGGATATCATACTAGTGCATTGAGAACACTTATTCTGGTAAAAAGTACTGGTTTCTAGGGATATAAAATTGTTGTTCTGATCTGTGACGTTACAATTGTATATGATTTTATCTTTTGGAGAAAACCATTTTGTGTGGATGTTATGATTTATTATGTATTTATATATATTGTCCCATTGTAAAGTGGCCTATGATGGATTTTTATACTTGTCCATTAAAAGAAATAAGTATCTCATGCATCATATTTTTTACATAGGATCCCCATGTTATATTCCTGATAGTGTGTGAATTTACTAACGATATAGGATAATTTTTTAAAGTTTTAAAACCCCTAAATAGTGTTTTAACATATATGTTTTTGGTGGAATTCTTCTCAATTGAACCGACATGAATATGTATTTCATTCTTATGGTAAGTGATGTGGATTTACATTGAGACATTTGATAGTGTGACTGATAAACCAGTCCTCATGCATGGGAGGTGTAGTGACCCTACTAGGATGATAGGGAACATGATTCCCAATTGATTGACCCTTCATGGGGTGTTATTTTATTTTTTCTGATTATGTAATGTGTCAGTAACAACCAGTATAATGTTTTTTTCATAGCTTAGAATGATATTCTACTTAACTAACCTTCATTTGTGGTTGTCTAGTTGGATTATTGAGTACAATGTTGATAGGTACCAGGATATTTCTCATGTAATGGACCTATAGGGGTATTAACATATGCAGATTACTGGTTAGTGCTAGTTTAGTATCTCTTCTACATTGGTATCATGACCTCTATGGGAAATCCCTTACAAGGATGCTTGGAGAGGATTGGGCCCTTATAGGCCATCTTAATAGTTCTGACCCTTGTTGTTTAGTGTTATCCTTACCTCTATTATAGATGTTTGATCTTTTGTTCTAGGTGTTTTAACCTTGTGACCTAGTTGTGAGACTTGACCAGTAGGGCTAGGTGGGAGAATTGGAGGCCCTTAGTTTTAACTCAAAACCCTATAGGTCAAAGTTTCATTTGATCAAGGGAAAAATACATGATAGGTTATCCTGAGTTTTTATATTCCTTTTATGGTAATGAAATTTGTTATATGCTCGTTTGAGATTGATGCACAGTTAGTGCTCAGGTTTTGTGATATAGTGATTTTGATGCCTTTGACTATTGATAGAGAACTTAGGGTGCTTATTTTTTGAGACCTAATTTATAAGCTATACTATTTTAGTTCTTTTCCCTATTAAATATTATTTTATCTACTACTAATGTAGTTATAGAAAATTATATTCTCATAAATGGAATGAATCTAGGAAATGGGTGGTCATGGAATAAATCATGGAACGGGTAAGGTAAACAATTTTGAAGATGAGTTACAAGGGAGATTCTTGGATGTTGAGAATGAAATGTCATGTAGCACATTTAGCTTATCCTTGTGATGTATGAATCATGGTATCATGATTCAGGTGGTGATGGTACACATCAGTTACGTGTGGTACCATTTTAATCATAAATCAGTGAGTGGTCATGTGCGAGCCTAGGATCAAGGTTTTCAAGAATAGTCATGGTAATGGTTTATCAGGAGTTATAATAAATTTAATGAATAACCCTTCATGGTAAAGGAAATGTTGTAAATTAAGTGGGTTCCTTGATATGGTTAACCCTTGGTTGGATATGGACACACATTTTCAATAGACATGGTGTTTAGAGTTGGTTACAGGAAATTACAACCTATTTGATGTGATCATGGCTCAGGAGATCTATACACACATTTTTATGTAATCATATTATACTTCTAGATGGAGACCATCATGCTCTATATTAAAATTATATTGAGTATGTTGATAGAGCCTCAGCTCTATGCTGAGCTTCTTTTCTTTTTAAATATCATTCTTTAATTGATAATAGAAACAATTAAAGTTGTGGTCAAGGAGATATATAATGTGATCCATATGGTGGGGAGTGCACCATTGTTTATTTGAGTATGGTGGACCTCATTTTTAGTATAAATTAGGCATTTTTATTGGGCCTTTTAACAAAGAGTTTGGTTATGAGATGATGATAATGGTATTCTTATAGTGGGTAGTACTATATCAGTTGTAGTTAAAACATCTCTCATGTAGGAGATAGTTGTTGTTGTTATGATACTGGTCATTAGATATTCAATATAATATGTTTGTTCTAATCCTCATTATGAGAGTGTAGATATGTTTGACCAATAATTATTCTTAATTACAATAAGGTTTATGGTGGAGAGGTTTTAATGACCCGTTCTTTTCTGGACATGAAATTTGAGCAGGAATTTGAAATTTTTCTTTTATATGTTTATACGGTGTGAAATGGTAATTTTAACCTATAAGATGATCTCAGATGACTGTTTTGACCACTATGTTGGTCTTTTAATAGTGATTTTACCCTAGGATATGAGTTTAGTGTAATTTAAAACCATTTTAATTTTCTTGCAATAAATAATATTTAATCTTTAATTAATTAAATATTAATTTACTCACACATGTCTCGTCGGCTATATCATTTGAAGGGAGGGTTTTATTGAGATTTGGACTTTTCTTTTATTTCCGGAGTTGGTATTTTCTTAGTTGGGGCATGAAGTCATCGCAGGCACCATGGCTAGGGTCGGGCAACTTATTCTTGTCATTTTCTTTTTCTTCCTTTTCTTTCCTTTTTTCATTTCGTTTTCCTCCCCTTTGGATTTTCATGTATCCCCCCATCCACATTTAATTCATACATCATGTTATCTAGAGGGAATGTTAAATTTAGATAGAGATAGAGGTAGAATAATAGAGGTACCACCGTGAAACTCAGGATGAGAGGATAATCATGTGAAAATTATGGATCACAGAAATGGGTGAAGCTTCGGTAGATTCCACCCAAAGGTAGTCCATATTTTGTTTTTTCTTAAAAAAAACCATATAATTACCATTTTAAAGTTTTAAACCCATATTATAATTTATTCTAACTCTCTTAGGTTTAATTTATATCATTGGGGGATAAAAATAGGGTTTCAAGCTTATTTGAAAGCATTCCATTTTGAAATCGTGATCACATGGTGTGTAGTTTAGAAACACACCCCATGTGTTGTTCCCATTCAGAGAAGATTATATTTTTTATGTAAATTATACGTATGGGGTATACACTCCATTTAAAATATCTTTTCCATGTATCCAATAACCCAGGTAGACAGACTTTATAGGAGCACATAGTTGTGTATAATACATGGTCAGACCCCATATGGGTTTCACACCATGTAGAAGTACACGACTAGGATATATATATGAATGGACCATGTGAGGTACATGGTTAGGTACCCCATGTAGGGTATATTCCTTGTACATGAATCACACACCATTTACTTGGGTTTTACATATCATTTCTAGTGTAAGTACGCACCGAGGTGGAGTATCAAGGGTACACGCCATTTATCAAGGTATACAAGTCGGGCACTCCTACCTTGCTACCCTTTTGAGTGGTTTTAAAATCTTTACTCCTAAGAGTCATAATTGGACACATGATTAGAACATTTTGATCATTTTTCCCACATATATCATGATGATACTACCCTTTATCTGATTTAAGGACTCCTATGAGGCATTTCAGGTTTTTTCCAAAATGGATAAGTTCTTCTTCTGGTAATAAAATTCAACTATCTTCTAAGAGTGAGACCCTTTGATTTGATATGTTCAATAAGATATCTACATTTACAGATTCTTTTACTAATATTTCATTTAGGGTGTCTTCCTTGAGATATTTACCCTTCTATCCTAGTAAGATATGATGTTATTTATTTTTGAGGATCTTATGTAGGATGCATATACCTGACTGCTATTACCAAGGGTCCCTTGAGGGATACCTTTGCTCAAATGATAACCTAGGGAATCCCTGGTAGGATCCCTCTACTTTTTAA
This sequence comes from Viscum album, assembly GCA_963277665.1. Classification (NCBI taxonomy): domain Eukaryota; kingdom Viridiplantae; phylum Streptophyta; class Magnoliopsida; order Santalales; family Viscaceae; genus Viscum; species Viscum album. The sequence goes on along the minus strand of OY728156.1, from coordinate 154,177,698 downwards.
TATTTTTAGGGATTCCATGTAGGATTCCTCTTCATGTGTACGCTATTATTAAGGGTCCCATGTAGGATGCCTCTTTCAGTGTATCGTTCTGAGGTTCTCATGTAGTGTGCCTCTGTTTACGTACCATCAAGGATCCCATGTAGGATTCCACCTTTACATTATCTATTTAGAATTATAAATAGGATTAATTTTTATAATTATATACTTTGAGTATCCCAAGTTGGATGTATCTTCTGTGTTTTGACCTAAGAGACCCAGTAGGTGCCCTGGTGTTTGACTAAACTTGTGCAAGTATGTTGGGGATTTGGGTACTGATGGTAGTGGGTGTCACCTTAGAACCCATACCAAAATTGAAATATTTTGAGGTTGTGGAAGTAGTGGTGGCATTAGGTAATGGCCACCCTCACTCTTTATTTTATACATTCACTTATTTACTGTCGATGCAATGATGATTAACATAGGTGATTCCTGGTTTTTGGAAGATGAGCCCGACGCGATGCGACTTTCTTATTTGGGATGCCCGAATGTATTTATTGGGATATATATTACAAGAAATTTTTATTATTATATTATTATTGGTTATATTGTATGTACTTCACAGGATCCTATTTTAACCCTTAAAGATTATGACATTTGGTCATGGAATCCCTATGATTATGATACTCAAGCATAGCGTCCTTATAATTATGATACTCAAGAATGAAATAACTTTTATTATGAAAATAGACTATAGAATCCCTATTGATTGTGATACTTAAAAGATGGGTATGATTACACACTCCCTGGTCGATTACTTGATCATAGTGGTGGAAATTGATCTTCTCACCGTTGATGTAAAATATACTCGATAGATGATTACTCTCTCCTCGAGTGATTCCTAAGATGCTCCATAGGGTCATGTGGATGCACCATTAATACATTTACCAGAGGTAATCCTTGAGTATGGGGATATTGAATAATTTATATGAATGAATTTCAATCATATACTTTGATCTAGAGAGAATTCCTTTTACATATGGTATAAGGGTCACCCCCCTATAGATTATATGAGTTGCAGTGTCCAGATTTCCTACATACCAGGATCCAGGATTATGAAATTAGACTTGATTCACATGGATTGAGTGGTATGACATCCAAATTAGTGACCATTTACATTATTTTCCATTAATATTCAATATCCTTCTTTATACTGATTAGAGGTGAGTATGGGTGAACCCAAAGCTAGGACATGTTTTGGTGGTGTAGCTTGCTCATAGATATTTTTAACATTTGAAAAACCATGTACTGTTGATCGGGATGACATGACCAGGGGTTGACTTAATTATAAATGGATTGATAGGTATTAAATCCAACTCAATGATTTCTAATAAGATGTTTATATGATTAGTATTAACGACCGCAGTATTGACTACTGTTGATTTTGTTATTTTTTTACCTTAATTGTATATATCCATATTTATGTGTGTGTGTGTGTATTCATATAGATATAGATATATATATATATATATATATATAGAAAGGATTTCACATTTCCCAATTGAACGGGATAATGGACCCATGGATCATTTGTGGTATTATGTTATTTATTTTTTTATTATTACAGTTGAGTCTCAGTTAGACTGAGCATATTACATGAGCATGTGCTTTTGATAGAAAACTTGTAGGTTCATCATTGGGCTGATTAATGATATTATTTCTCACCCCTTAACATAAAACTCATTGTGATTATAGACAATATTTATTCTTTTCAGTTTGATCATAGATTGACTGATGGAAAGAGATGAGGCCCAGGGTTACATGACCGAGCGAGACCACTCATATGGATTCTTATGATCGAGATGGAGCTGCTCAACAGTGTAATAGATATAGGGTATATGGTCTATCTTGGAGTTAGTAGTAGAACCCTATAATTTTTCATTAGTTTCTTTTATGTACTTCAACATGTATAGTCATCCCAGTGGATGACTAGTGTTGTATGTATGACATGGACGTTCATGATTTTAGAACATTCCATTTATTATTGCAAAATGCTTGATTTTAGTTTATTTACTTATTTCAGAGTTTTTTTATCATTGCTATAGATTATGCCTAGTTATTTAAATTGTTGTTACTTTGATATGTTCTTACAGTATCCCCATTATACCACCAATAAACCCTCACTTCTAGTCGGTATCCTTTTCCATATTGAAATGTGTGATTGAGGCCTTGTGACAAACTGGATTGGGAAATTGGTTTAGTGGAAAATGGGTTAGGATGTTATAGATATATTCCCTTTTTCATGATATTTGTTATTTGTAATATTTTATTATTATTTATATCTTCCATATTACTCTGTATTTATTTATTAGATGATGGTTTCAAATGTATGCATTTCCTTTCTAATAATATATGATCACTACTCTATTTTGTTTTCTTTCAAAAAGATACCAAGAAGGGGTCTATGAATGATGTTATTGATACATTAGAATAAATAATAATTCTCCTAGAATAATTTTAGGTTTCATTTAATGTTTTAAAATATTATATTATAATCTTGTATGTATCTAGTCTCCAAAAACAGATAAACTATTCAATCCTTTGGGATGCGATATCATGTATCATATAATAATATTGTATGTTATCTAACAGCTATGGGTTAGTGGAGTAAGGGTGTTACTATATTCATATTGGTTAAATTATGTTTTATATTAAAAATATATTTAGACATATATATATAGTTTGTGTTTTTTTTATTTAGATTTTTTCCTTTTTCATATACCATGTTGGTTCATATATTCATTTCCAAAATTTTTTAATTTAATTAAAATAATAACCATTACATAGGAATCTCAAGTTGGGTTTTGGAATGGACCCTTCCTTTGTTTTCCAAATACACCAAAAAATGATTCCAAACAATTTATAATGTATTACCTAGAAATTGATTCAATATATTATGATTAAGAATAAACCTCAAGCCTTATAGTGAGATGACTCGGTTGACATGGTATATATACCATGTTTAGTTTATTAAAAAAGTGTATCATAGAACAACTTTGGTTTTTTTTTATTTTAGGATGTTGAGGAAGATATGAGAGATGGTTTTTGGAACTTAAGGTGTATATTAGTTTTAAGTATCTTATAAATGCTTATCATTAAAATAATTTTATTACCATGGGTTATTAAGAAAGTGTACCTTTTTATTTTTTTTAAAATTATTGTTCATTGTAGTGAAATTTAATCTTGAAATGGAGATATAAATGTGTGACTAAAAGGATGTATGAAATGTGTGTGTGGACTAAAAATCATCTACAGAAGATTTACATTTTAGAAAAAGTGTCCTTCTATTATGATTTCTATTCCAATTGAATCAAAATTATTTCTATTATTCATTATGTAATAATAATGATTTAACATTACATTAATTTTTTATTTCAAATTTATATTAATTTATTGATCTAATTAATTTTGGTTTTTGGATAACTTATAGTACCATCTCTATAAGAATAATCTCGATGAACCCTCAGGAGGGGTTGGAGAATAATTTTATTATAATCAATCCTTCATGTTAATCGATATCTCATTGAGATGGTGGTTTGAATGGTTTGGGATATGGAATGGGAACATAAAAATATTATAGCTCAAGGTAGGGATCAAGGAAAAAATTTCCTCTTCCACTACCATCATACCTTTTTTATGAATTAATGATCCTTATGAAATTTAAATTTTGTTAAAAATGACGAGGGAATTCATTGAATTATAGGAAACTCCAGGGGGATCAAAAATAAAATTCACCATAGTTATACTTAAATGGATCAGTCGTATATTGTGGGAGTTTATTGTGAATTGAAAATTGAATTAGAACCAAACATTTTATAATTTAAAAGTAAAACTCTATCAGTAATTAAATCTGGAAATAATAAAATTTTCGTAGGCTAAGAAGTTAGTTTTTTTCCAAAAAAGTGTCCATAATTTTATATAATATATTGTATTATTTACCGAGCTACTTCACTTTACACCATAAATGTATTCAAATGTCACATTAAATGATTGATGGTTTAAGAATGGAATTTCCCTCATTATATGGTCTGTTATTTTTTTGAATATTTCTATAATATTAGAAGGCTTTTGATAATAATCCAATGATTGAGATTGTCACACCTTTATATTTTTATGATATAGAGTTTTTAATTTCGTTGACGTTTTGTGCTCTACGCTACACCAAGATAGGCTTGTGCAATACGCAATACTGGCTTAGCTTCTGGTATACACAACACTATGATTGGATTGTGTCACACATGATTTCATGTTCTTTTGATTGAATTTATTTCATTTTAGATCGAGTATAAGTGAGAAAAAAAAATTATAACCTACTTATTATAATGGTAGGTGTGAATATTATTAACTTTCTTCTGAAAAACTATTTAAATACAAATAAGTGAATCTATAAAATAATTGAATCACTCTTGATGGATTTTATTAAATAAAAATATATATAATGTATTCGATATAATTTTTAAAATTCATCTTATATGTTTTCTATACATGATATAAGAACAAATTCATTTTTTTAGATAAAAGATGTATTTTTCAGAAAATACAGTTTTTTTCGCCTTTTGATGGTGCACCCATTTTAAATCTAGTTATTGAAAAAAATTTATATTCATTCAGAAAAAATAAAATTCTTATTTTAATTAGGTCTATAAAAAATTAATGTGGTTTAATTTTTTGTATTTACTGATAAGGTTCATTTTTTGATGAATAGTGAAAATACTGATTTTTATTGAAAACTTTATTTTCTTTGAAAGTCATTCCATAGTAAAAGTATATTTTGGTTTGGTATGAAATTTTAATAATTTTATTTTTATCCAATTATTTTTTTTCAAAAATAATTTTATATATGAATTTATTATAAAACATTTTCCATTAACAAAGGGGTATTCTTCCAAAAAACTATTTTTCGTAACATTTTACCAATTTTATTTTAACATTAATTCTCTAACTTCTATGTTACGAATTTTGAAAAATGGATGTAAAATTTGGATCCAGGAGGTCCAAATATGGTAATTAGTTTCCTTTTATTTATTAACAATATTAATAGTAACCATGGTAAATTTTGTTACCATGGTAAAGGGTAAATTAGACAATTTAGGTAAAAAATAAAATTATAATGACTATAAAATAACCAAAAATATTAAAAAAAAAATATTTGATGAATTTAATTCAACCCTTAACACTTACGTATCAAAACTACGTCATTTAATAGATAGTTGACCATGAAAATAACTTAAATATAATTTAAATTAAATAAAGACACAAGTGTCATTTTCTTGGTTATTAATATATATTATGTCTCCAAATATGGAAAAATGGGTGGAATCAATGAATATAAGAGGTAATTATTAACTTAATAAACATATTTCTCTAATATTAATTTCTTTTGGACAATTTGGGGCCATTTTGGAAATATTATGGTATTTATAATATTTTATTCAATGAAAATTTAGAGATGTCACATTCATGTTTTAAATAATAAATCATTTTTAAAATATGGTTATACCGAAGATATGTTCAAATATAAATACTAAATTGAAATATAAAATTTTTTTATCTATCAATTTATTTTATTTTTAATTTTTAGGAAATGAATAATTACCTTAAAGTCTTATTAATTGATGATGCATAATTTTTTTAATAGATGAAAAATCAATAAAATAATTTTATTAAAATGATAATAAATATTAAAATTCCAAAACCCTTGAACCAACATTCATGGACAATTATATCTCTACCATAATAATCCATGGGTTGAGTTAGTGTCCATTTAAAGCCTTATAGAAGTGATTTTGACTCTTATATTATTTTATTTAAAGTGATGTTAAAGTTTTCACATTCATAATTTAATAAGTATAACATTTTAATTGTTGGATTTTCTAAAAGAAAAATTTGCTTAAATATATTAATATTAAATATAGTATATATATATTAATCATAATATTTTATTTTATTTTTACCCAATAAATAATTATATTATATAATTACACAATACTCATGTAGTAATTATTTTATAAATGAAAATATCAAATTAATGTTATTAAAATATTAAAATAAATAAAAATTTTAGATAATTAATATTTCCATTTAATTTATATATTACCTAGATGCTATAGGTATGTACTAAACTATTTAATTCTAGGATAACATCGTATCTTGATATTTTTAAAAATACAATAATTGAATAGTGTCAAAATTGACACTATTATTGTTTTGTCAAAACAATGTTTTATTAAATTATTTAAAAATCATACAACATTTTCTAAAATATATAATAATTATTATATGGTGTAAAATGATCTAAATTAATTATTTATTATATAATTTACATTAAATAGGTTAATATTTTACCCATTTAATATTAAAATAATTGTTATCCTTGTTAAAATGAAATAGAATAACTAACCGTTAAATTAAAATGATAAGGTTTAAATTGAAATAAAAATATGTCAAAAATTTGTTTTTTGATGATATTATAGCCTTATATATTCTCATATTTGAAACTATGATAGTTTTGAGGTTTTTGTATGTGTATTTATTTTATTATAAATTAATATTTTATAGAGATTCCAAATGTGCCTCTCACCTAAATTATAAAAGGGAACATCCTCCCTCACAATATCAATTGACTTCGAGCCTTAAATCTCAACCATACCCTACCCATTTACCTTATAAAATTCCATAGTAACATTCTAGAGGTTATGGCATTCTCAAAATATCAACTCTAGTGCCTTTAAGAGGGAAATAGTGGGAGCTCGTCGAAGAAGAGGTAATCTCCTCTGTCGATTATTTCAAATTATTTCTTATTCTACTTCCTCTTCATGAGTTATTTCTATTATAAATTAATGAATCCTATATAAATGTTATAATGATATATTATTAATATTTTTTAATAAAAATATTCCTCCTTTTATCAATCCTACAAAAAATGAAATCACTATGTGTGCGTATGTACGACTTACTCTCTCCACACTATAGTGTAATCTATTTTTCACCACCACTTGACTTGGATGGTTATAATGATGGAAATAATAACAATATATGATTATTATAAAAAGTTATATATTCTGTAACAATATATATACCATCCACTTTAATACCATTTCATTATTAATGGAATGATATCATCGCTCGTGTATATGTACAGCCTACCGTCTCCACGATGCGGTGTGATTCATTCTACATGATATCCATTGAATACTGATTATATAGATGTGTAGAATAAATAAATATGATATTTATTATGTTAATATCATTTTTTTAATGATATAAATATGACCTAAGAAGGATAACTAGGACTTATTCTACAAAACCTACATAAGAACATAAAGTAGTTAATATCTGAATAGGGAGTAACAATGAAATGTTACTAAAAAATAGATGATAATATGATCATATATGATATAATAAAAAAGAATATTATTCTATAATCAGTAAATAACATTATTTCAATCATATTACCCAAGAATCGGATACATATGAAGGATATTTGATCTTAGGTAAGGGATAATTTCACAATCTCATTATTATCTAAGATTGTTTATACGTAAGTATTTACTATGGTATATTTATCATTCACGTCTATGCATCCTAAGTATGTAATACTATTTATATTATTCTACAATTTTTTAAAGTCAATTTTAACCTTTGGTGAATTTTTATTAAATGGTATTAAAGGAATCTTTTGTCATTATCCGATATGAGATGTTTTTTGAGTTTTCCAGCAAAAGTACGAGGAGAATGTTTTTTATCTTATATGGAATAAATGGATTTTTACAATTTCATACCACCTTATTTCCATAAATATTCCTTTATAATATTTAAATCTTATTTTCAATTAAATTATTTATTTAAAAATTTCACATCATTTTGGGAAATAAATCAATTTTTAAGAAGAAATGATATTTTCCTCAAGAATTAATTTCAAGTGTTTTATCAAAATTATTTTCTATCTAATATTAACATCACTAAATTGGGTTATGTTTATATCACCATTACCACTATTATTTTATTGTTTTTAGGATGGAATGATAATTATGAAATCCATTTTTTATATGGATTATGATGAAAATATGTTTAATAAACCCACTTTATTCTTTGGGTTGTGCTATGATGAATGATTTATATTTATGTTGAACACGTAAGAATGATTTAATTATGAGATGTGTGGGACCTATATCTCTCTCCAATGCATTAGGAAAATATATATATCTCATTATATAGACATGACTGGAATGACAAGTAAAGATGGTTAACTAATACAGGGATGTAATGGAAAGTAAATCTAGTTCAGTAATACAGGGCTGGAATGATGAGTAAACTCAATTCAGTAATAGACTTTGTCCACTATGATGGTCTTAGAAATGAGCCTTCGCTATTATGGAAAGTATTTTCTATGATTATTTACTTTCCACAATTCCATGTTTTATGTCGATGTTAATTTATCATTGTATGTGTTCCTTTATGATTTATGCCTTACAAAATTCCATGATTTATTTCATGACTCAAGATTTTTTTATTCAAAAATTATGTTCATGTTTTCACATTCTTGTGTTTATGTTTTATTTGATGTTCTCTATGTTCACCCTTACTGATGATTTTAGCTCACCCTTTTTATTTTTTCTTTTCCCTAGGATATAAAGGAAGGTTTTAGGTAGGAAAACTAAAGGAGAAGATATTTATGAGATATGATGAAGATCATTAACCAAGTTATATGAATGTGTTCCATTTTTTCAGGTACACTAAAATAGTATGGTATTTGGGAGTCTATTTGTGTAATTTATTAATTTTTCCACAAAGAAATGTGTTTTCCATGTATTTTAAGCTTGGGTAGTTAGATTTGGTATCAGAGATAAGGTTTAGTTAACCATTGGAAAATAGGATGTGAAAAATTTAGTGAGATACCTATAGATATTTATAATGATATGTCTATGGATATACCTAAGTATAATTATAATTATAGGTTAAAATCATAAAATTCCAGTCACAGTCATGGATAACCTACTATTAAACCTAAGATGTTATAGATTGAAAGTACCTTCCCTTGATTATGTGGTATTGTTCTATGAGATGTGTTTCTCACCATATTCTTTATGGTCTTAGTTATTAGAGGAAACCATAAGAAATTGGGTTAACATTGAGTTCTATGGAAAATCTAGTGATTTTAAACAACAAAATTGGATAATTTCCTAAGAGAAAGATATTGTGATTATGCTGAATTAGTGATCACGATATGTGATTAACAATGTGATCTTTGGTGAGTTTCCTAACACATCGCATAAGAGGAAGATGAATGTTTATAAATGCTCATATTTTAAGAATTGTAGAGGAAATACTATTTGGCTTCATACATGTCAAGATTAAGAGAAGAAGAACCTTGAGGAATACCTCAAATAGAGGTTAATTTGCTATCTTTGTAGGAAAAAGGGTTATATAGTGACCAATTGTTATGGAGTTCAATGTCTCATCAATGGAAATCATGGAAATTTCCCAACTCAATGACCATAAATAAGAGACTACTTCTAAACCAAGGAAGTACCTATTCTATGCCAACCATTAAATTTTAAGGATTTAAGTATTTATGTACTTGGATCTAAGAATTATGAATAATGAATTATATAAGGAGTATTCAGTTTATGTTTTTCACTAAGTATTTTCAAGATTATGTTGAACAGTTCTAATGAAAATGATAATTGATTTAAGGGTAAGATTATATATTTTTAGAACATATGATTAAGGGAAACATAACCATTAATATGTCTCTTATGCAAAGACAATGATGTTTGGATAAAGATATGTTGTATATAAATAAGTAAATTGGATGATACTAGTTTCTTGGAGACTAATTATGGATTTTTTGTCAATAGGGTTATACTATCATGGATAAAGTATACAAATTTTTGGGAATTAAGGAATATATCCAATATGTTTTGGAATAAGAAAACATTCATGTTTTTAATGAGGATATTTAATAATTCATATTATTACTATGACTCAAGAGAATATATGAAGAAGGAGTTCATATTTTTGGATTGTGACCAACAAGAGATACCTTATGATATATGGGGGATAAATTTGGAGCCTAGTTAGTAAACCTTTTTCTATTGTTTTGGATTTTCAACTTTTAGAAGAATTATAAGGGTATAAATTTATGGAAAGTCCAAGTCAAACCTCAAATTGAATTTGTTAGAATAAAGTATTATCTCACCATATGTGGACTTATGCATATTTTATTACTTTTGATAACCTTTTTTATAAAGAAATTTGGAATTAACTATAATTCTACTTATGGATCACATGATCAGCTAACACTTTAGGAATGAAAAATTCAACTTCATTTATTTGAATAAGATATGAAGAGGAAATTGTTCAAGGAACGACCAATGGTGAGATTGTACTGAAATAAATTGATTATTTCTTATCATTTTCTTCAAATTTATGGAAAGGATCTTGAAAACCAAAAAAATTGTCCTAGTACCTTCTTATCTGATGAATCAAATAGCCCCTTAAATCATTGCAGATTTATAGCTTTCTGATTGTTAACTTTCTTCTAACCTTGTTATTTATCACTCTCTATCAAAATATTATGGTTATATTTTTCTTATATATACATGGTTTTACTTAAAACCTATGTTATTATCTATGGAAACCAAGTGAGGAGTTACTTTGGTTAACTATTTTGTTTCTAACTTTATGTTTTTAATGAAGTTTTATTATTCTATTTTACGATGTGGGTTTTTGTGAAAGAAAATTTCAAGTAGTAAATAGTTTATAACTCTAATGAATTTCAAGGGGTAAATTAATTTTAATTGGGGTATAATGTAACACCCTAATATTTGTATTATATAGAGTTTTTAATTTCTTTGATGTCTTGTGTTGTACACTATACCAAGAGCGGGTTGCGCAATACGCAACACTAGCTTAGCTTGTGGTATACGCAACGCTATGCTTGGATTGTGTTATAAAAAATTTCAAGTTATTTTGAAAGAAGTAATTTAACATAATACTGAGTATATGTTAACAACTAAATATTGTAACCTAGTCATTATAATGGCAGGTATGAATAGTATTAACTTTCTTCTAAAAACAATTTAAATGAAAATAAGTAAATCTATAAAATAATAAAATCACTCTTGATGGATTTTATTAATGATAAATATATATAATATATTCAATATAAGGTTTAAAATTCACCTTATATGTTTTATAGACATGATATAAGAACAAAATCATTTTTTTGGATAAAAGAAGTGTTTTTCAAAAAAAATGCAGTTTTGCCTCCTTTTGATAGCGCACCCATTTTAAATCTAGATTTTAACACTTTTTTATATTAAATATTAAAAATAAAACTCCTCATTTAATTCATAATGTTAAAAATTACTTTGGTTGTATTTTTTTATTTTTCTGATATGTTTCATTATTTTTATAAATAGTGAAAATACTTTTTTTTATTGAAAATGTTATTTTATTTTAAAGTAATTACATAGTAAAATTATGTTTTGGTTTGATTTTAAATTTTAATTATTTAATTTTTATCTAATTATGGTTTTTTAAAAAAATTTATTCATGAATTTATTATTAAAAAAATCTAATTAAAAAAGGGGGTATTTTTCCAAAAAAACTATTTTTCAGGACATTTTACTGGTTTTATTTTAACATTATTTATGAAACTTATGTGTTATGAATTTTCAGAAATGGATGTGAAATTTGGATTCAGGAGGTCCAAATTTGGTAAGTAGGTCCCTTTTATTTTTGACCAATATAAATAGTAACCATGATAAATTTTGTGACCACAATATAGGGAAAATACATAATTTGGGTTAAAAATAAAATTATAATGACTATAAATGACCCAAAAAAATGAAAAAAAAATTATTTTATGAATTTAATTCTACCATTAACACTTAAGTATAGAAATTATATCATTTAATGGACACATGGCCATGAAAATTTCTTAAATAATATTTAAATCAAAGAAAGACAAAATTGTCATTTTCTTTGTCTTTAATATCTATTATGTGTCAACATATGGATAAATGGGTTGTATCAATGAATAAATGTAGTAATTTTTAACTTTATAAACATATTTCCCTAATATAAATTTATTTTTTGCGTTTTGGGGCCATTTGGTAGATATTATGGTATTTATAATATTTTATTTAATGAAAATTTAGAGATGTCACATTCATGTTTTAAATAATAAATCATTCTTAAAATAAGGTAATACCGAAGATATAATAGACTATAAATACTCATTTTAAATATAAATTTTTTTATCTATCCAGGTAATTTATTTTTGCTTTTAAGAAAAAAATAATTACCTTAAAGGCTTATAAATTGATGATGGAGAAATTATTTAATTGATGAAAAATCAATAAAATAATTTTATTAAAATAATAATAAATCTTAATATAAAAAAATAGTTGACCCAATCTTATTTTTCAACTATATATCGACCATTATCATCCAATTGTCAAGTTATTGACCATTTTTGAGTCTTAAACAAGATATTGTGACACTTATATTATTTTATTTAAAATGTTGTTAAAGTTGTCACATTATTAATTTAATAAGCATAACATTTTAAATGTGCATTTTCCAGAAGATAAATTCGACTACATATATCCCTATGAAATCTAATAAACTTATATTCATCATAATATTTTATTTTTATGTTTTACCAAAAAATAAATATACTATATAATTACACAATATCGAGGTATTAATTATTTTATTAATGGAAATATCCAATTAATGTTATTAAAAATATTAAAATAAATAAAATTTTAGATAATTAATATGTCCATTTAATTTTCAAGACTAATTATACCCATTATGGATATAATAAAATATTTTTTTTAACATCGTATCTTGATATTTTTAAAAATCCACGAATTGAATAGTGTCAAAATTGACACTATTATTGTTTTGTCAAAACAATGTTTTGTTAAATTATTTAAAAAATATAAAACATTTTTAAAAATAAATAATAATTATTATATGATATAAAATGATATAAAATATTTATTTATGATTAAATTTACATTAAATAAGTAAATATTTAACCATTTTAAAATTTAAATAATTGTTACCCTTGTTAAAATGAAATAGAATAACTAAGTGTTAAATTAAAATGATAAGGTTTAAATTGAGATAAAAACTTGTCCAAAATTTATTTTCTGATGATCTTACAACCTTATATAATATTATCTTTAAAACTTATACATATTTGTGGTTTTTGGATGTTTATTTATTTTATTATAGATTAATATATTTGGAGATTCTAAATGTTTCATTTCACCTCAATTATAAAAGGGCACATTCCCCCTCACAATTTCAATTCACAGTTAGCCTTAAATATCAGAAATTCCCTTCCCACTAACCTTATAAAATTACATATTCACATTTTATAGGTTTTGGTATTCTCAAAATACCAACTCTAGTTCCTTTAAGAGGAGAACTATAGGAGCTCATCGAAGAAGGGGTAATATCCTCTACTAATTCTTTAAAATTATTTCATTGTCTGCTTCCTCTTCATGATTTTTTTGAATTATAAATTAATTAATCATGTATCACTTGTGTACTGAGATATTATTAAGATTATGGAACAACCATATTCCACCTAATATCTGTCCTATGAAAAATGAAATCACCACGCATGTGTACGTAATGCTTACCGTCTCCACGTCGTGGTGTAATCTAATTTTCACCACCACTTTACATAGATGGGTATAATGATGGAAATAATAACTATATATGAATATTATAAAGGTTATTTATTCTGGAACAATATATTTTCCATCCACTTATATACCATTTCATTATTAAAGGAATGATATCATCGCTTGTGCGTACATATGGTCTACCGTCTCCATGATATGATATGATTCATTATACTTGATATCCATTAAAGAATTATTATATAAATCTACATAACAAATATATATGATATTTATTATGTTAATATAATTTTTTAATGATATAAATATGACCTAATAAGGAGAATGTGAAATTATTTGAAAAAACATGCATAAGAACATAAAGAAGTTAATATCTGAATAATGAGTAATAATGAAATGTTACTAACAAACGGATGATAATATGATCATATATGATATCATAAAAATGAATATGATTCTCAAATCATTCAATAACATTATTTAAATCATTATATATGGGGTTCAGATACATACAAAGGATATTGGATCTAAGGTAAGGGATAATTTCACAATATCATTATTATCCAAGATTGTTTATACATAAGTATTTACTGGGGTATATTTATCATCCACGTCCATATTTCCTAAGTATGTAATTCTATTTATGATATTATAAAAAAAAATTAATGTCAATTTTACCCTTTGGTTAAATTTTATTAAATGGTATGAAAGGAACCTTTTTTCATTATTTGATATGAGGTACTTTTTGACTTTTCCGATAAAGGTATGAGGAGAACGTTTTTTAACTTATACGACATGAACGGATTTTTATGCTTTCAAAACACCTTATATACATGAAGCTTAAATTAATATATTTCATTCTTATTATCAATTAAATTATTTTATTTTAAAATTGTGCATAATTATGAGAAATAAAACTTTTCTAAAGAAGAGATTATATTTTCCTTAAGATTTAATTTCAAGTGTTTTATCAAAATTAGTTTCCATTTAAGATGACATTCTCTAAATGGGGTTATGTTTATATTACCATTAATGCTATTATTTGATTTTATTATGATGTAATTATATTTATGAAATCCATTTGTTTTATATGGATTATGATGTAATGATGTTTACGAAACCCACTTTATTCCATGGGTTATGCTATGGTGAATGATTTATGTTTTTTTTTTGAAACACATAAGAATTATTTCATTAGGAGATGGGTGGGACCTATATCTCCATCCAAAGTATTGGGTAATGATTTATATATCATGAGATAGATATAACTAGAACAGGAAGTAAATATGGTTCAGTAATACAGGGTTGGAACGATAGGTAAATGTGGTTTAGTAATACAGTGCCAGAACGAGGAGTGAACTTGGTTCAGTAATGGAATTTGTATACTCTGATGGTCATGGAAATGATCCTTGGCTAACATGGAAATGATTTTTCTATACTTATGTTCGTTCCACAATTCCATGTTTTATGCCAATGCAAATTTATCATGGTTTGTGTTACTTTATGATTTATGCCTTATGAACTTCCAAAATTTATTTCATGATTTAAGATTTTGTTATTCAAAATTTATGTTCATGATTTTACATTCTTATGTTTATGTTTTGTTTGATGTTCTCCATGTTTACCCTTACTGATCATTTGAGATCACCCTTTTTATTTTTTCTTTACTCCATGATATAAATAAAGGTTTTAGGTAGGAAAACTACAGGGGGATATCATTGTGAGAGATGTTGAGGATATTGCACCAAGTTAGAAGAATGTGTTCCATGTTTCGAAATAAAGTAAACTAATATGGTCATTGGGAATCTATTTGTGTAATGTATTAATTTTTCCGCAAAAGAAATGTAATGTCCATGTATTTCAATATTGGGTCATTAGAGAGACTGATCTAGCTAGATTAATAGCAATGGATGATACTTATAATGTATCTATTCAATTAAAGATAGAATTATGGAAAATATGAGGAATAAAATTGAATTTATAAGGTAATGATGTAGTGGATTATGTAATCTAACTCAATCTTCTTTTATTACACTTATATAGGGTTGACCTATGATCTTTCATTAGTGTGGTCTATTAAGGTACCTCAAACCATCCATTTTGAATTCTACCAATATTTTATATGGATGTGAATGTTTCAAACGCCTTCAGAGGTCCTGTAGAGTAAAACATTAATAAATAATTTGTTCCATATCTTCATATTTAAAGGGATCTTGGGTTTTGTAGGATTTTTCAAAGGCTGCAGGACCCTAACATCACTAAATGGAGGGAATTGAGGTTATTCTCATGGGGATAGTCAATTTAAGGGTAAATATTAGGAGAACTGGAGATCTCATACATAACCTCAATTAAGGTAAATATGTACTACTAAACAAGATCCTGTAGAATCAACGTAGGGACTGGTGATTATGTGAGGTACTATTCTTATATAATAATATATAGTTTTTCCTTATTTGATATAGGTACCTCAGTCATTTATTACTTCATATATTATGGAAATTTTGATTCATTAATAAGATCTTATATCATTTGTAAGGGAAATTATAGTTCCTCTCAGAAAAAACAATGTATATTCTAGTTTCCATTCGATCATATTCATATATATATATATGGTAGTAATAGTACTATAATTCCTTATTCTATAAATATAACTTTTGATCTCATCCTAGAAAATGACTAGATGGTCTCATTCATGGAAAACATTAAATTTTATCCTTAAAGAGTGGCCATTTTTTATCATGGGAGTTCTCATCTATTTCAGGCGAATAGTACCCATGTTCTAGAAAGATGGAACCCCTTTCATGAGTTTCTAAGTTTTGAAATTGGATAACATTTCTCTTAGTATATGTTAATCATAAATACTCTACAACATAGTTTCCACAGTCTGTAAGATATTTCCTTGAGGTATTTTCTAGTTTATTTTTAGGGTTTCCTCCAGAGTGAGATGTCTAATTATTTTTTGATCTAGTTAATTGGACACAACCTATATCTTTTTCACCATATCATATGGTTCAAGATAATTAAAGGAGTTAAAAATCTAATTGTATGATCTAAAAGTGAAATGGATTATATACCCCTATTTATCTCCATGGGTGGAAGTTATTATCTTTATTAAGAAGTAAAATATGATTCTAGGCCTATGCATTAACAACCAAATGGTAAATCATATGACCATCAAGAATACATATAATTTACCTCAAATTATGATCTCATGGAAAATTTAATTGGGAAAAAATGGATTTCAAAAATGGATTTCTAATCATGGTATAATAAACTCTAGGTGAAAGAATCATATATACACAATACCAACTTCTATATTAGGTATGGTCACTATGAGTTCTATATGATTCCATTTTACATAACCAATTATCATGCAGTATATTTAGCCTTTATAATACTCCTCCTTTATTAATTCCTAAACTATTTTATATTTTTGTTCATTGATGGAATATTAGTATCATTAGATATATAGGATGATAATAGGAATCAACTAAGAAATGTGTTAGGAATTCTTTGATATCAACACATTTATGTAAAGTTATCAAAGACCCAATTTTGGAATAAAGAGATAATGTTCATGGGATATGTTGTCCCTAGACAAGGAATTTCATAGGACCCCTAGAACATAGAAACCAATATATCTAGAGATGGTGAAAATAATTTCTTTGAGATATAAAGTTTTTTTTGAGTTTAGGGGATACTATTATTAGTTCATGAAATATTTCTTGAAACATGACTTTCATTTAATAGATCACACTGATAAGAGTGTAAAAGTTTAATTTGGTAATAAATATGAAGCATCCTTTAACATGATTCAGAATAATTTAACAATGGATCCAATATTAATTGCTCTTAAAATAAGGAAAAGTTATATATTATATTATGATACATTAATATTGGGGTTAGGATATGTTCTCATGAAATATTTTTGTGTGGAATAATATTAATACCAAAAGTTTTATCATCATAAAAAGAACTACTATAACAATGATCTAAAACTAACGAATGTCATAAAATCCTTAAAATTTTGGTTACACTATATATTTGGTGAATAGTTGATGTTTTATTCTAAACACTAAATCCAGATTTATATTCTCTCTCAAATGGATATACACAATAAGAAAAGGTAATGGTTGGAATACATTTATTAATTTGATTTTGATTACTCCTATACAACTTGTAATTGAAATTTGGTTGTCAATTACTTTAGTATAAAATTTTTATCACTATTATCGATGGAATCTAGTGATGAATGGTTTTATAAAAATACATCAGGAGGTTATTGTGGAGGAATATGTGATGTTTTTATCAAATATTAATATAACACCCTCACATTATTAATTTATTTTTCTTGAGAAAATATATGATCTCATAAAATAGTGTGTATAGGTAATTATAAATGGTAGGGAGACCAGAGGTGACCAGAATCTTTCTTTAAATGCTACAACATGTTTCCAAGAATTTATTGCAGTTAAGTGTTAATTAATAAAGAGTATTTTGGAATATTTTCATCATTATTTATAGAAAACTCATCAAAAAGATAATAAAATATATTATTAATATAAAACATGAAATTAGTGCTCGGTAATGTGTAGGGACATAGAAGAATTTGTGTATTGTTTATTTATTTTAAAACTAGTGAAAAATACATAAGAAACCCCCTCGTATGATTCTCCCATTAACTATTTATATATAGAAATGGTATGAGATAGAAATGGAATTTATAATAGTTCTACCTCATACACCTCAAGGAAAGAATTCTATTTAGGTAAACATGGAATGATTGACCAAATCATCACATTTCCTCTTAATAATGTATAGTTTAAAGATATTTTGGAAAATATATGTGTACTAAACTGTAAAATTACATGGGTGGTTCCTTCCATAATTATATTAGATAGAGATACCTAATTCACATAATTTTCTATTAGAGTCATTGAAGAGGTTATGTGAACTTATTTAAAGCTTCATATTGTATGCCATACTCAAATAGATTGGAATACTAAGAGACAGATTCAAATTCTGGTGTCTATACTATATACCTTCATTTTCAATATTCATGGATAATGGGATGGAAGCTTCTCATTAATTGAGTTCTAAAATAATTATATTTTAAAAATATCAATTAATATGGATCCCTTTGAATCCTTTTATTATTGAAATTTCTTTTCTCCCCTTTGTTGAACTAAAATTTTTTAAACCTCATTTTTTGGACAGAACATTATTCATTAAATGATAGAAAGGATTTACAACATCATTTATTATAGGGTGAGTGTTTATAATCTCTAGAAGTAATATAATGATTAGTATTTTAGACCATATTACTTATCAATGTTTTTTAAGTGTTCTTTAAAATTTCTCCATAATTGGGACAGAAGTGATTTATAAATTTTAACAACCTGTGTTATCACACATTTTAAATTAACTAGGGAATTTTAATTTTCTCATTGGTGAAAATTTCATTCTCCTAATTGAGACTCATAACTTGAGTAAGATAGTTTTAATATTACAAAATAAATTTTTTGGATGTGGTATGAGGTTTGGTGTATGATAGGGGTGTTTGGGAGAGCATCACAGGGTATTTGGAGTGGTTGGAAGGAAGGAGTGAATTTTTGAAGGCCATTGATGTCGTGAAGTAGGGCCTCACGACATGAAAAATCAAGGTAGAGGGATAGGTATCCCTACCATGGTGTTTTATGGTACGAACCTTCAGTATATGCCAACAAGGGTTATTTAAGTTTTTTTTTTTAATAAATAGAGGGGGGTTTAGATCCCCATTATTTTAATCAATATGTGTTCACAATAGGAGTCTAATGTCCAAACCTCCCCATCTATATTATTCCACCATGATCAAGCATTATTTTTGATGGATTTTGGTGATGAATCTTTGTATGATACTCACTATGATCATTCTTTAATTCATATCCTCTAATTTTGTACATTTTTTAGGGTTATTGTGGTGATTCCTTCGGAGCATGGTGGAATCCATCATGATATATGGGAATTGTTCTTCAATTTATTATTGGATGACCTTAAACAATATCTACACATCATGTATTATCATTATAGTGAAGGTACATCACCTGATGGATTAATTTATGTATTTTTGTTATCCCAATTTGGTTAAATACCCCGAGAGGGGGGATGATTCATGGTATGATATATTAAAACAAATTTCCCTTTGGATCATGTTTTGTCATTAAAAAAAACTCTTATCTCTTCTTACTATAGCAATATATGAATAGAAATGAAATCATGCACAAGACACCACGATTTTTACTTGGTTCACCCTCACTGGGCTACGCCCAAGGAGCATACAACAATAATGCCCCAATGAAGCAAATCCACTAAGGCTCACTACCAAATTACATGGTTTGGGATGGATAACTTTTATTCATAGGATCACTACCATTAAAAGGGATTAGGTCCATCTCACTACTTTCTCAAGCGTCACTCCCTATATCTCATTCTCTATCTCGATGCTGGTGGAAGGGGTCATCATCATCTTCTTCTTTTTCTCACTACTCTTGGAAGGGATCCACTCACAATTTATGGTCATGTGGGTCCCTTCATTTTCATGAATTCGCGCATCCTAAACTATAGGTAGATGCTCTATTGAAGTCTCATCTTCACCCATAGATGAAATCCTCTTTTTCATGTACCGTTAGTTAGTAGAAACTACTTTTGAGAACTATTGAAGTCCCTTCACGAACAACATGTTTCTTCTGTAAACTTCACTTCTCTGTGTAGTGTTTATGATTCATAAACTACCTCTCCTCTATGGACTTCCTCCACTTGTGTGGACCATATGTCCATCATAGACCACTTATTCCTCTACGAACCAACCCTTATTCCATGAACCGTCCCTCCTTCACATATGAGTACCTCTTCTGTGCATTCACTCTCCTATATCGATCATTTGATATATCATGGATCCTTCTTCTTTATGGGATACAGTGCCCTATAAAACCCCTTTGCATTTCATTCCCATGAACTCCTTTCCCTTTGTGGAATCCACTTTGTGAACCACTTCTCCTTTGCAAAATCCCCATAAACTCTTTCGGACTTTGCCGAATTTATTCCCAGACCGAAGATGCATTCTAATAAAAAATTATCTTCATAATGATGGAATTATCAACTCTTATATAGGAAAATATATCTGAAAAATATGTTAATCTATTTTACATAAATCATTGATGTGGTACAACCTTCACCACATACTGTGCTCCTTTGTGGACCATTTTTTCCTATGTGTTCTGCGTAGCACCTTTACTCCTCTAAGATGATTGATCTCTTCTATGAAAAACCCCATTCATTGTGCCAAATAAACACCATATCACTTCTGTAATTAATGAGAAATTCTGCGTACCGCAAGCCTTTCATGTACTGGTTGCCTCCCATGAACCAAAACCTTTCCCATGAACTATTTTCCCTACATAGTCTGCGTACCGCGCTTCACGGTCTGTATAGTGATCCTATGTTGAAATCTTACCTTTTTCAATTTTCATCATAATTCTGCATACCTCTTTTATGGTCTATGAACTTTTCATTGTGGTCTGCATACTATTATCTCCTACGCATAAATCCTTCCTTTTCGAAACAAACTGCTAATTTTGAGGCCCAAAATTTAGGTAAACACTAAGAAACTGTACCGCCTTAAAAGCCTAATTTGGAAACAAACTAGCCTTACTCATTAATGTTTATTTGGATTAATAAACAAACTCAATCACACACAAAAACACCGAGAGGACCCCTTGAGGGATTTTTTCCCGACAATCACCTCCTTTGGGTTTATTGACAACTCATCATATTTTGATACCTTGTTAATGCTTCTTCCATCTTCAACCAGTACTCACTTATTGTTATTATGATAGTGATCAAATATTTACTCAACACACACTATAAGACCACATGATCTATACTCGGTGTGATAAATAAGAATATAATGTACATTTAATCAATGAATCACTTCATTCCATTCCAAAATCACTCTACTTTCATCATAAACCTCAATTTTCATGATATATGTCCTTTTATCAGTCACTTCAAGCATAATCAGATATAATACTCCCCCTACATTTATTATCCCCCTAATAGCTTCCAATCCCCCTATCTCACTGCTCCACCTAGCAGCTTCTCCTTGTGTCTTGATTTAAGACATTTTCTCCCCATTTATAGGCACAATTTCTCCCCATTTTTCAATGAACCTGAAGGTCACTTCTTTATGGTTTTCCATAGGGTAAACAAAAAAAATTAGCACATTAGGGGAAAACAAAACGTACCTCAGGGAGAGGGGGTCCCACACCCACACTTTTTCAAGTGTGGTATGTTGACTAAACTCTTAGATCTAGTTTATGACTTTTAAATGAATCTTTGGGTAAAGCATTTGTAAGAATTTCTGCAACTTTTAGCTCTATAGGAATGTACTCAAACTTCACAATACATTGATACATATTCTCATTGATGAAATGATACTTGATTTCAATATGATTTTTCCTTTAGTGATGGTCTAGTTTTTTTCGATGATTTTAATCACATGAATTATCACAATAGATTCTGATTGGAGACTTCACTTCAATTCTCATGTCACAAAGTTATTGTTTCATTCATAATAACTATGTGTATTATTGAGTAGCCACAATATATTTAGCATCTATGGTTCTCAAAAAAATACAATCTTGTTTCTTGCTTATCCAAGAAATACACAATCTTATAAGATAGAATGCACCACCTGATGTTAATTTTATTTCATCTACTGAACCAGCCTAATATGCATTTTTATATCCCAATAACTCTTTCTGATATTTGTCATTATACATCAAAATGAAATTCATTTTACCCTTAACATACAAAAGTATTCTTTTTAATACAAGCAAGTGGTTTTCCTTGGGATTTCATTGATATCTTGCTGTTTGGAATGTGGGAAAGACAATATTAGGTATTATCACTATCAGGTATAATAAACTTCCAATGATTTTCCTATATTCTATGATATTGATGATGTTGAATTCCTCGTCCCATGATAGTTTCATTCAGGTAGCCACTAGAGTTTTCATCTCCTTAGCATTATACATTAAAAATATTCTAAGAACCTCATTGGAATATTTGGATTGAGAAATAAATGTTATATTCTTTCCTTGTGCCTCTTATAAACCAAGTAAAAACATCAATTCACTAATAATCGACATGTCAAATTCAGTTTTCATGAATTATATGAATTTATTTCATTTATCTTTATCTTATAAATCAAATATAATGTCATCTACATATACTAACACCATTATCCTTTGATTATTTTCATGGATGACATGTAGATTGTAATCAAATCCACCACGCTGAAAATTGAGATTTTTTAAAAACTAATACAGTCTTGAATACCACGATCATGGTGCTTTCTTCAAAAAATATAAATCATTATTCATTCAAAAAACTATATTCCCATCTTCATGAATGATAAAACCATCTAGCTGTTCAATATAAACTTCTTCATTTAGAACCCCATTTAGACATTCTGACACGACATCCATCTAGAAAACCTTGAACATTATTTTAACTTCTATGGGAAAAAATAATCAGATTGTCTCTATCCTTGCAAAAGGTTAAAATGTTTCATCAACATCGATACCCTCTATTTGGGAATACCCATTGCACACTAGGCATGCTTTGTTTCGAATTTCCCCACCATATTCATTCATTTTGTCGTGAAAGGCCTATTTAGCCCCAATTACATACTTATCTATTGGACTAGAAACAATCTCCCATATTTGATTATTCTCAATTTGGTCAAGCTCTTCATTCATAGCCTAAACCCAATTCTTATCTCTAGCTACTTCATCAAAAAAAATTAGGCTCTACCTCTAATAAGTAAGATTATTTTTGAAGAGTCTACATACTCCTTGTCTACACTAGAGTTTCTTGATCACCAATTATGTTATGTCTTTCAATTTCGGCTCTTATCTTCTATATTTGTACATATACTAAATTATAATCATCCTTATCATTATCTGAATCTTTTTCTAAATCATCCTCTGGAACTAGAACATCCCTTGATCTTCTTATCTCTTCATCATTATCCTCCCAACACTGATCATTTAATTTCTAAATATTTTTCTCATTCACCATTATATTTACATCACATATTTAAAAAACTTTTCTCAGTTTCTAATTGAACCATTTATACAATTTTTTTTCTTTTAGTAGCCAAAAAATATCCCTTCATATCCATGGGATTAAAACTTCCTATGTTTCTTCCTATTGATAATGAAACACTTACTACTGAAGACTCAAAAGTAATTCAACATTGGATTCTTTCCATACCATATCTCATATAGCGACTTATCTTTTTTGACACAGTGAAGCTTTATTTTATGTGTATACTGATGTCATTACAACTTCTTTCCAAAACTTCTCTAGTAGGTCTTTCTAAACGAGCATTGTTCTAGAAATATTTTTGATAATTCTATTTATTCACTCAACTTATCCATTCTATTATGGATTTCACACTTCTAAAACATGGTTCCTTATCCCATATTTATCAAGATAATCCTCCACTTGGCTAATAATGAACTCGGCTACATTATCTATTCTGCTCTTCTGGATTTTCAGACCTAGCATCTCTTAAACTTCCCTTTGATATCTTGTAATTCAACTAAACACCTCAGACTTATGGGTGATGATTGATACCCACACCATTTTACTAAAATCATCAATGATGATAACATAGTATCTCCTCCGGTCAATAGTACATGGTTAAATACGTCCACCCACGTCAATATTCACCAGCTCAAGCACTCTTTTTGATCTTTTATTTTTTGCCTTATATGTTTTTTGAATGATCATCCCTTGTTGAAAAGCATCACATGTATGAGTACGATCATGGGATAACCTAGGGAGGTCACGAGCGGCATCATATTTCATGAAATATTCCAAGGATGTTTGGCTTAAGTGACCAAGACGATTATGCCATAACCTGTTTTGCTCTTCCTTAGATAGAAACCACATATTTTCTTCTCCACTCACAAGATAAGCATTTATTTTCATATGCTTTCCCTACAAAAAAACTACACAATATTTATCCTTGGTGACACATAATTTCTTTAAAAAGCTTATGGAATGTTTTGAGTCACACAATTGACTGAAACTAAGAAATTTGTGACTAATACCTTTAATAACTAAGACATCATCATGTCTCATGTCTTTTCCCCCCAAAATGGATTTTCTCAAGCCAAAAAATTTCAAGACTTCATCATTACCAAATATTATGATACCTCCCTTATCATACCTAATTTTGGTCACTAAATATTTTTACCTATCATATGATAGGTGCATTCACTATCAATAATCCATATTCCAGTGTGGTTTGATTCTTTAAAAGAAATATCTATAACCATTTCTTGTTCAAATATCTCTTTATTTTTCATCCATGTTTTTCACTTCATACTCAGTACAGATTGATAATCGTGATCTTCATTGAAGTATGATAGACCAGCTTTATCTTGCAGAGCTAAGAAATGATTTTTAATTTTTCAGATCATTTGTTGATACCTTTAGCTGCTTCTTATGGATTCTATCATTCTTTTTTGTCACATTTCTCTGAATTATTGATGAGTCGTATCTTTCCATGTTACCGAATCCTCCACACCTAAAACAGTGACTATCCAATGATGTCCTTGAATATTGAGCCTTGTATTGCAGCCTCTTCTGGTCTTGTTCCCTTTGATACCTCTTTTCTATGGGACAAACATTTTTTGAGTGTCCCATATTTTTGAAACAATAGAATATAATGTGGGGTGCATTCCTATGTTGCAATAATGCACTACTAGTTTTCCCCCATGATCTATGATCCTTTTGGTTCTGATTTGTACCTAAATAAATATTCAACCTCAAAGTGGGAGCTTGTGTTCTAACTTCAACAATTACATATTTCTCTTTTTGATCAATCCTCATACCAATTATATCATTTAGATAAATCATTTTCCTTTCCTAACACTCCTTTTTCAGTTTCACTAGGACTCTAAATTCTAATTTTCCATTTTCTATTTCATGTGTGTCATGATTTGCTGAAAGCAATAGTTTTTCTTGGTCTTTCACTTTTCTTTACATACTAACAACTTCCACTTCATGCTCTTCGATGCTTTTGATCTTATCTTTTTTGGTAATAGTCAAACTTCCAATCTCACTTTTTTTCTTCAATTTTGATTTTGTACTCAACCACCTTTTCTAATATTTTTGGTTTTGAATACTTTAGTATTTCACTTTCTTTATTCAACTCAGACTTCTCTTCTTCCTACAAATTAATATAATGTTTGGAATCATTACCCACTTTATTAGCTTTATTTTTTTTGTGTCTATAAACATATATTTCTTCAAGATAAGCTTCTAGTTCAATCTGAAGGATAATTATTCATTCTACTTCTCCCTCATCACTATCACTTTCTTCCATTGTTTGGGAATTTCCCACAACTTCCACAATAGATTCTCTTTTATTATCCTTACATTCCTCCAACTCTTATGCCTTAGATTCTTCTGAGATTTTATATTTTTTTGAAAGAATATTCTACTTTCTGAATAAATTTCTCGTTTCACTTATCCTACCTTTTACATTAGATGAATACTTCTTCCATGGAATTTCATCGTTTTCTTCATTATCATCATAAAACTTCTTAGGACACTTTAATGAAAAATTTCCAGTATTTCCACATCAAAGGAATGAACGTAGAAGTTATCCTTTAAAATTTCCTCTTTCTCTTTATATATTTGAAGAGATAAATGACATGAAATCATCCAGATTGTATTCCTCCTAATTATCTTTAATAGAGATTTTATTCATGGCCATGAATGCCTCGTCTTTGGACTTCCCCTTTTCTAAAGCATTGTTATCATCATTTAACATTTCATATGCAATAAGAGTATTGTGAAATTTATCCAAGTTCAGCTCCTTCGGATCTTTATCTTCAAATACAGAAACATTTGTATTAAACCAAGGTGGAAGTGTTCTCAATATGCACTTAAAAATATTTATATCTTCAATAAATTCTTTGAGATCGTGCATGTCTTCCACGAAAACATTCACATGATAAAAGAATGTATCAAAAAACTCATTAGGGTGAATTATGAGATCCTCATATTTGTTCTATAGAACCTTCAGCTTTGCTTATCTGACTTTTTAGTCACACTAATAAATGTTCAACAACTTTTCCTATATATCATGTGATTTTTTACAATACATCACCTTTGTATAGATTGTATTGGATAGGGCTCCCCCTAAATCATTAATCCCTTTAGAATTAGTATCCAATTCCCTTCTATCTTCTTCTGATAAAGAACCACTATCAATATTTGTTGATATTCCATGCATAGTTGTTGTAAAGACATACCTTCCTAATGATCAGAAGTAGTGTTTCATCTGACTCTTCCATAATTTAAATTTTTTCCATCAAAGATTGGAATCCCGATTGAAAACCTCTATTTCTTATATTGAGAGTGAAAAAATTACTTTTAACCCATCCATATGATACCAATTATTATCCCAATTATGTTAAATACCCTAAGAGGGGGGTGAATTAGGGTATGAAAGACTAAAAAATACCCCTTCAGATCTTGTTTCTTCATTAAAAAAAAGCACTCTTCTCTCTTCTTACTATATAAATATATGAATAGAAATTAAATCATGCATGAGACACAGTGATTTTTACTTAGTTCACCCTCACTGGGTTATGTCTAAGGAGCATACAATAGAAATGTTCCAATGTACCAGATGCACTAAGGCTCGCTACAAAATTACAAGGTTCGGGCTAGATCACTTATATTCCCAGTCTCACAGCCTTTACAAGGTTTAGGGTCAGCTCACAACATTACCAAGGGACACTCCCTATGTCTCTTTATCTGGATCACTTCTAGTAGAAATGATCTTCATATTCTTCTTATTTTTCTCACTTCTCTTGTAAGGGATCCACTCATAGTTTATGGACTTGTGGATCCCTTCATTAAAATGAATTCAAAAATCCTCAACTATAGGTAGATTCTCTATTGAAGTCGTATATTCACCCATAGATAAAATCCACTTTTATACTTATATATCATTAGCATAAATTGATTTTTTTGAATTGTGTAAGTCCCTTCACGAACAACCTGCTTCCTCCACAAACTGTGCTTCTTCGCATTGCACGTATGATTTGTGAACCACCTCTTCTATGTATACTACCTCTACTTATGAATATTATATCTCCTTTGCGGACCAATTCTTACTTTACAGTCCAACCCTTATTCTGTGAACCTTCCCTCATTCATGGATGAGTTCCTCTTCTGCAGACTTCCTCTCCTTCATGGATTGTTTGATTCCCCGTGAACCGCCTCTTCTTCGTGGATCCTTCTTTCTTTGAGGGATGTAATGCCTCAAAAAACCCCTTCCTGAACCATTCCCATGGAATCCTTTCCCTTTCATGGAATCCAATTCACGAACCACTTCTCCTTCGCAAACTCCATATGAAATCTTTCAGACTTAGCAGAATTTATTCCTAGAGTAAAGATGTTTTATAATAAAAAATTATCTTCATAATAATGGGATTATAAGTTCTTATATATGAAGATAGATCTACAAAATCTGAAATCACTTTTACTTAAATCTTCAATGTGGTACATCCTTTACCATGTACTATGCTCATCTGTGAACTGTTTTCCCCTACGTAGTCTGTGCAGCACCTTTTCTCTTATGCGGCGGCCAATCTCTTGTATGAGAAAATCCCTTCATGGCTCCACAAATCACAACCTCACTTCTACAAATGACAAGACATCTTGCGTACCGCAATCCTTCCATGAAATTATTTCCTCCCACAAACTACAATCCTTACCATGAACCATTTACCCTACATGGTCTGCATACCATGCTTCATGATCCACATAATGCTTCTATACAGAAATCCTCCCTTTTCTGATTTTCATCATCATTCTGTGTACCTATTATGCGGTTTGCGAACTATGCTTCACTATCCACGTATCATTTTCTCTTATGTGGAAATCCTTCATTTTCCAAAAAACAAACTCCTGATTTTGAGGCCCAAAAATCTAGAAAACACTGGGAAACTGGTCCACCTTAAACACTTGCTTCGGCAAACACCAACCTTACTCATTCACGGTCGCCTGGATTCGTCAACAAACAAAATCACACCAAAAAACACTGAGAGGATTCCATGAGTGTTTTTTTCCCAACAATTTTGGATAAATTAAATTATTTTGGTATATAATAATGAGACAATTTTTTAGGATTTATGCTAAGATGGTGTCGTAGTTACACTATTGACCTTCTTAGTGTGGTTGGTTGAGGTTTGGGCTTAGCGAGATTAGTTGATGAATTTTCCATTAATTATGACTTATTGGTATAAATTAAATAATTAATTATAATTTTTTTAGTTAATTATTAATTTTGTATGACTTGAGAAAGGAGATCATGAGTTCATATAGGCTTGAACTAGGAATGGATGGGATTGGATCAGGGTTGTTGGAGGTCGTTTAAGGGTTAACTCTATTTTAGAGGTAGTTGAACCCTATAATAAAATTTCATATGTTTTTTTATACATGATGATGCATTCCTACATACTACATGGGGCCCAAGAACTAGGTTTTGATACTATTTTTTCCCTGGGTAAATGGAATAGTGTGGTATTAGATATCATATTCTTTAAAAAAATAATCTTTAAAACTTAAAATATCGGGTGTGCCCAACAACTTTGTTTCCCAATGTAGATATTGTTTGGTGAGATAATGAGATACCTATAGGACATATTGGGTTTCAATAGTAGGTAAAATAATGGACTAGGATTAGTTCTTAGGACTTTTGAGAAGGAATGAGAGGCTTGGGAATTATTAATTATGGGAAAGACAAAGGTATTCTAATAAGTTACAAGGAAATCCATCCTAAGGTTAGAGATGAGTCTTGATGTGTGTTTTGAGTAAGATGAATACTGTAAGTATTTTCATTAAATTACTAAGGGGGTTTTGAATTAGAGTTATACCCCACCTATTGGGGAAGTTTTAGGTGGAACATGAAGGTCTGGGATGTTCCATGGGTAGTGAGATTGGTAGTGACAAGGGGCTTTATAAAGGATAGACAAAATATGGAATCTAGTTTGAGGTGTGAATTTAGGCAGTGATGTGACAATTATATGACATTCTTGAGGTGGTATTGATGAGAAGACTTGATTGTTGGTCTGGAGGAACCAATGGATGCCCTAGAAGTTGCACTGAGACATGTCGAGATGAGGTCCAGGTCTCGAGAGACTAGCCCCATGGGATTAGTCAGTGAGTTATATAATGGGTTATGAAATAGATTTTATATTTGTTTTTAATGGAACTACCTAGTGTCTCTAGGTATGGATTTGTGTGATGGATCTCCCCATTGAATTTTAGGATGGGTCGATGGGATTTGTCTACCCTAAATAGGGCATTAAATCTAGGACTATGTCATATGTGGCATGGGTCGATGTGCTTGTGACCTCTCCAAAGTCCATGGGGATGGGATGGTTGGATGATAGTGCCATGTTCCTTCAGGTATCTAGTGAAGGACCTTACCATTAAATTATTGGGATGGTGTGCATGAATTTGATGCTTCCTTGAGTAGTCATGGGTTAAGGACTTCCCTGGTAGTTGGTTCATGATGTTATGTGACATGAGAATGATGAATTGGTCATGAGTGAGAAAGGACCGGCTGAGTCTTATAATCATATGATTTTTCCTACTATCTGTGAGTATCTTGTCGAGGTTTTCTATACTACCATTCCCTGAGTCATAGGGTATCATTTGGGCATCAGTTATAGGTTTGATGGAACATGGTAATGGGTGGATTCCAGAATCATTCCAAAGTAGGTATGGTTAGGGTCAGGGTTTCCCAGATGGCACCCAATGTCCTAATGGGCATGTGAAAATCATTGGGTGTCATGGAATCCTTGTTAGTGAATGTTTCCCTAATGATCATGTTTATATTATTTATTTTTCTTGTGCATACACACACATATGATGACCTATATTTGGGGATATTAGAGATAACCTACTAGGTTACATTCTCAAAACATGCATGAGAATTTTGGTGGACATGAAAACCATATGTATGTACTTCAGGTTTGGGTATAGGTTGTGTATAAGACCAGTCTAGAGAATCTCGAGGGTATTAGTATATTAGGATGAGTACCATGGATAGAAGTAGGGGCAGTGTGTGTGTGTGTGTTTGTGTTTTGTTTATTTTTTATTTGGGATTGTCCTAGTGGGAAATTAGTGTAATGATAATTTGTATAAAAACATCTTATATGTTAGTTTATGTGTTTATTATTCTTCATACTCTGATATATATCTTATTTAATTATTTTTAAATTATTTTATAGATTTGAATCAGGTGACTAGTCTCCCTGGGGTATGTATTATACCCTCACCACTAGTTGGATGCCTCCAGTGTATAGGGGGAATTCTTGAGGTCATTTGTCCCTTCAGCTCAGGAATATTCTGATCGTAGGTATCAAAAAGTGGAATCATTTCTTTTTTGTTTTATGATTTTGGGATATGGTAGATATGAACACTTGGATTTTATAAAAACCTATGATGGATATCATATTGGTGCATTCATAACCCCTACAAAATTTGGAATACTGGTTATTAGGGGAATGGGATAACTACTCTTGGTTTTTGATGTTACATATGTTTGATTTCACCTTGGGAAACACATGTAGATTTTTTGAATTTATGATTTATATACATTTACCTCTTAACCCATTAGAAAGATACCCATGACCGGATCTTATAAATTTGTAAGGAGGATATGTTTATTCATCATTACTAGGAACATTGGATTCATATGATGTAAACATGCTTACCTTTGATTCTCTACGGATGAGGGGTCTCAC
Source organism: Viscum album (assembly GCA_963277665.1). Taxonomy (NCBI): domain Eukaryota; kingdom Viridiplantae; phylum Streptophyta; class Magnoliopsida; order Santalales; family Viscaceae; genus Viscum; species Viscum album. Next base: position 154,146,101 of record OY728156.1, on the reverse strand, counting down.
TGTTTAAAGTATCAACAACAAATTTGATGGTATTGTCCTATATAACTTATTTTTGGATTTCTAAATTACCATATCGCATTTAATTCCCTTTCTATAGAGGTTAATATTGATCTTTTGGTGGGATGTTCCTCAATAATGGTAATAAAGTCTCTTAGTCAAGGAATGTATAAAGGCCATTTGTGTGTCATTTTTTGAATTTGATGCAATGGTAATTACTATATGAGAGAATAGTATGAATGAGAGTTGATCTGGGGATGGGAATGTGTTTCCATTAGAATGATTCACCCTTGTTGATAATTGGAATGTTGGTTCAATTACATTAGGTTTCAACATTAACCATTATAGTGTTTTCCCATATATATTATTGGTGTAACTCTACTTAACTAGAGTAGGTGGTTTTGTGTAAAGACTAAGAGGTTCTGGAAAAGGGAATTAGAAATTAATTGGGCCATGGGATGTAAAATTATCTCAATATTTATGGTATTGAGGTTGGGATATGAGTGTCATACTAGTTTAGTTCATGGATAGATACTTCTCAGGATATTCTTTCGTATAGTGTGGTGGGAGCATGGGTAAACACACATGGTTTTAGTATGATGTAGGTGTGATGGGTGGTAGTGTTATTATACATAGAGTGGGAATGCCTTGGGATATTGGGTGAGACTAACATGCATGTGGGGCATAGTTATCTTGTTAGATGGGTAATATTAGATTCGGTGAGAGGCAACTCATTAGAGTTTGATTTAAGCTGTAAGATCAAGTTTTTTCCTTTAGGTATGCATCATTTTAATTTGTGGGATATACCATTGTTGTAGTTCTATTTTGTCTTAAACCCAAAAACCAATCTTTAGGGAAGGTAATTTTGTTTTAGAAAGAAAATTGTAGGGTCTTGAGGTTGGCTGCAGGCCAAATACATGACATATATTATAAATAAACATAGTGTATTTATAATACACGATGTGAAATGGGCCGGTAAATCCCCATTCGTGTTAAGACATAGTTTTTCCCAAGAGGTAAAAAACTCTAGCATTACATGGAGTGTAGTTTTTGCACACCATGTAAATTCTCTGGGTCGATATTTTTAAAAGGTGGCAGGGCCTCTTATTTTTGATAGATACTCACCCCCTCCTTTTCCGCTCTCACACATAAGCTTAACCAAAGAAGCTATCTTGTGAGCCTAGAGATAGGCTTTGATCATGTCCCTCCATTTAGACTCTAATTTGTGTGACATTTAATGTAGTGGATAACCACCAGTTAGCTCTTTACTCTTTAAGCTTGTTTTGTTGTTCTTATTCATATCGACGATGCTATTTTTTTGTCATTGTGTGAATACCAGTTTCACTAGGTCGATAATGGATGAGGCATCTACTATAGACATAAGGTATGTGGTCTATGAATTTTCCCTAAAATTAATGCATTTTATAAATTTTTTTCATTGTGTTCATGGTGGTTTCACCAGGCGTTGCTCGTTAAAATTCATCTACTATACTTTTAATTTTCCAAATGGTATTCTAGACCTTAATGAAACCTATTTGACTTTTTTGGAAGTCAAGAACTCAACGCAGACCACTCATTTAGGGTGTGTTCTTCATTTATGCCTTTAGTGACCTATATTTATATTATTTGGGGCACTTTTTTAGTGGGCACAATAGGACCTTTGATAAGTTAAGTGTTTGAGTTAAATAAATTAATCTTTAAATTTTTACATGTTAAGTATCACTACCACAAAACTAGGTTTCTGCAGTACTGATAAAGGGGGGCTTTATCAGTACTTTTTCCTAGCGCATATAATTTCAAAAAAAAAATTTCATGAAAAATAATATATTTTCATATAAGTATATTTATATTGATATAAATTTAATATATATTTTTTAAATATGTTTTAGATAAGTATAAATAGACTATTACATTTAATATATAATAATTTTAGTGAAATGGATTTAAAATATTTTTAAAAAATATTATTAATTTATAATTTTATAATTATAATCAATTAATAATAATTTAATAACAATTTTAAGACACACAAAAATCAAAAAAAAAATTAATAAAAGATCTAAAATAAGTTGAAAATGTAACTCAAACTTCAAATGACCATAAATTTTGATCTGGGTGTCTCTTTCAGCTCTACAGCATATCAAATCAAAGCTTGCAATGATATCTATGAGTTAGTGACCCGAGGGACCTTTTTATCACATTTCTAGAGGCCCAAAAATGTCTAAAATGTCTCCAAAACTGAGTTTTTAGACGGGATACCCTGATTTTTTAACATTCAAACAGGTATAACTTCTGATCCGGATGTCCTCTAGGCATGTACAACATATCATATTGAATATTGTTTCATTTTCTTCAATTTAACTAGTTGTGGAGTTGAAAAAAACTTCTAGATTAGAATTTATGGTCATTTAACATTCTATGGCTTTTCAAATACATATATATATATATATATATATATATATATATATTTATTCGTAAATATATGTGTGTGTGTGTGTGTCTATTTGTGTGTGTGTGTTGTATATATGTATGTATGTAATTATTTATTTATTTATAAACACACATAAAAAACATATTTGATAAATGTATTTAAAACTAATATTATAAATATATATTAATATAAAAAAAATACGGATAAAAAATTATAACTAAATATATATATATAAATAAATATTAATATACAAATATATATATATATATACTAATATATGAATAAATATATATGTATTAATATAACTAAATATATTTATATTAATATGAATCTATATTAATATACGAATAAATATAACTATATATATATAAGTATAAATATATATATTACTGTATGAATAAATATATATTTACTAATATATGAATAAATATATATGTATTAATATAACTAAATATATTTATATTAATATGAATCTATATTAATATATGAATAAATATAAATATAAATATATATATATAAATAGATATATCATTAAATAGAGAAAAAAATTAAATAGCTTAGTGGTAAAGGTGGAGGCATGCAAGGGGGAGCTCTTGGGTTCGAGTTCGGGTGGAAGCAGGGGTGTGCGGGCAAGGTGTGTGGGCAAGTGTGGGATGCGCGGGCAAGTGTAGTGCATAGGAGAGTGGGAGGGGGTCCTCCTAGCACTGATAAAAGGGGGGGGTCAAGCGTTGTTAAAAGCTCCCCGAGCATTGTATTTTCTTTTTAATTTTTCTTTTTTTGACTTCTATCAGTGTTAAAAAACGCTAATAAAATGGTCCTTTTATCAGGTCTAAAAAAAGAACTGATAAAGGACCTTTCTATCAGAACTTTTTTGTAGCGCTGATAAAAGGGGCCTTTATTAGTGTTGATAAAAGGGAAACCCCCCTATCTTCGCCGCGATTAACAGTGCTTCTTTAGCACTGTTAATGCCTTTTTCTAGCACTGATAAAAGACATTTTTGTAGTAGTGTATATAAATATAGATATTACATGCCCTTGGAAAATTTAATTGAATTTATATTGGTTACATATCCTTAATTCACATTTTTATGTTTAATGGAAGGAAATGGAATGAATCTATTAAATGATTAAATGGAATGATTATCACATGGCCCATGGTTACATATTTATATAAATGAATTGAAAATATGGTTCCCATTACTTTTGGACATTTTTATATTTATAGGAGTGGTCAGACTTCAGATCACCTTGAATTGTCAAGGGAATTCCTTAACCACTCATAGGATTTCATTCTGATTCACTGATACTTTTTACATGGCTGATACCCACCATAGAATTTATATTATTAATATTATGTGAATGCTTTGGTGTAGTACCAATGATTCACTTCACATAAAAAGGGTTGGGCCAACTCATAGTAGTAACTCATGAAATCTGGAAATAAGGGTCTCATTATAATCCATGGGGTACTCCCAAGGCATTACACTATAAAATATTATAACTGAGTCCATGAGGATTTTCTATAGTAATCCCAGTCCCAACATGACTGGGCCTAATGGGGGAATGCACTGTATGTCTTAAGACAAAAATCCCCCCCACCTTTAGCAGTGCTTTTTTTAGCACTGATAAAGGGTGGCGCAGTGGAAACAAAATTTTGTGGCGGTGATATCTTATTTTATCCATGTATGTAAAGACCCGGATTTTCCATCTATTTTTTTAATTATATGGAATTATTTCAAGTCATCGAAAATTGACAATGCATGATTCTGAGGCCTGGTGTGCCCAAAATGAATTTATGAACTTTTTTTAAGGTACATTCAGCAAACACATGGGCAGAATTTTCTATCTTTTGAACCGGTACTTGGATTTAAAATCTTAGGTCATCATTGAATCTGTAGCTTCAGGATTTGATTAAGGGAAGCTTCACTTCGACCACAGAAGGTCGGGAGAAAAATATAATTTTTGGAGATTTAAAAGAATAATAAAATAACAATTTTATTTTATTTCTCTTTTTCCTTTCCTCCAATGGTCGAGTAGTAGTGGCAGGACAGATGATATGTCAAGACATTAAATGGATAGAATCTCCTTTACTTGTAACTGGACCATTGGGAATTTGGGTTTTCCATTAATTAAATGAACCTCATAAATCCCTCGGAGCGTTACCCACCTCTTCCCCCTCCTATTTATATGGAGCTCTGGGTGGGGTGTTAGCATGGCTTTATCAAGCGATGAAGCTTTGGAAAAGTACCACGTCGCCAACCACCTAGAGGACGAGATCGATTTCAGCGAGCGATGACGAGTGCCACCGAATCATGAATAGATGACAATGACGAATGAAGTTCTGCCAATCATCATGAGTGGACATATTATCCAGGTAGGGGGATTGTTTTAAAGTTCATCTTTCTGAGTTAACTTGTTGACCGCCTGATACGATGCTAACGCGGAGGGTGTGGGCCAAACGAACAAGGCATGGACCCTTCTCCTATTCTATGTTTGTCTCGTTTTTCTGGAATGGGTTTTTAAAATGGAGCGTCGGGATGAAACCGGAGGGCACGTAGTGGTGATGGTGACCCGAGAGCCTCATAGGTGTTGACGACGCCAAAAAAACAGACCACCGAAGTGCATCCGGTGGCCCACGGATGAAACTGAAAGCGTTCCATGTCAACGGAGGCCAGCGGGGTCCTGAGGAGACCCGCAGTGATAGGACATTAGCGGTGGGAATTGGTGCGCTAGCCGCATGGGACATGGGAAGCGGCAGCAGCCGCGGCCAGCAGGCTGCGGTAGGAGTGTACGGCGTGGCCCTGCACCTCGCCATGTTGGCTAAAGTCGGTCAGCCAAATGGCCGACCATTTCATGTGGTGGGGCAGTGCCCCACCAGCTGGGGGAAATGGCCCCAAAACTGCGGGGCCATAGGAGTAGGCAGTCCACCAGAAAGAGGACCGGTCCATATGCGGGCCAGACCTACGGCCCAGCGGGAAAATGCGGGTGGGCTGAGCCCCACTCTGCGGGCCAGGCCAACCACAGCCCGAGCCCGTGAACCAATCGGCTGACCCCGATGGGCCGGAACCAGTGAACCAGGCCAACCCTTAATAGGCTGGAGCTGGGAGGGGTCAGGTAGACCTCGGGAACCGTTGCGTCGGGTCGGTCAGAATGAGTCGGACCGGGCCCAGACCCAACCGGCCCCTGAATAAATAAACGCTCATAACTGATGAACCATGTGTTCGTTTGACACGCCGTTTGTGGTTCTGGGACCCCTTTTGGGAAGCAGTCCCTTTGGCATATTCCAGTGGGCCTGACCGAGCTAGGCCAGACCGAGGCGTGATCACCCCTGTTTCACATAAGGGTATATAACAAATAGACCGGGTGTCTGGTCGACGTGTTGTCTATGTCATAAGGACCCTTGTGACAAGGTTGTCCTTTGGAGATACTCTAAGTGAGTTGTGATATAGTATGAATTTAGACTTGGGTTGGATCATACATGAATCTAATCGGGACCTTTTTACAAAAGTTCACATATCTTATGGATCGGGCATTCGATCGACGCGTCATCTGTCACTTTGGGACCCCTATGATGGGGTGGTCCCTTGGGTATACTTTTGCGGGAGTTCATACTAGTTGAAATATGACTGATGTCTTGAGGAGAGGATCTCACAGAATCAAGCGTGCTATGAGAAGAAATCATGTGGCTAGATGTCTTTGAAGTAGCGACCATATGTGGATCAGCATCATAGAAACCCTGAGTGGATCAGCATCGTAGCTACCCGATGAGGACCAGTTTTATAGCGGCCCATCAAGGATCATCACCTAGAGACCCTATGTGGAGCAGCATCAAGTGACCCTGTGTGGATCAGTATCAAGTGACCTTGTGTGGATCAGCACTCAAGAGACCCTGTGTGGATCATCATTCTAAAGACCCTATGTGGATCAGTAGTAGCGTGGCTCGACGGGGACCAGGCTTATAGCGGCTCGTCGTGGAACAGTGACTTACGTCTAAGAGTGGATCGATAGTAGAACAACTTATTTGTGGATAATTTTTGGATCTTTTAAATGGAATAAGATGATATAGCTTAAGACTAATCATCTATATTCTTGTACTCTGAGTTGTACACCTGGTGTGAGCTGAATTTTGCTTCGTACTTTGTGATTGAGGTCTTTCTTTGGGGTTTTTTCTTTGTGGAACTTTGGGATACCTTCAGAGGTATCAGGGTCCCTACTGAGTACTGTTATACTCACCCCTGAAAGGGCTTTTCCTGAACCTTTTTGTATTCTTGGACTGTGTGTTTGCAGGTTTAAAGGCAATGCCTTCCCGTTTTTTAGGGATATGCCTTTTGGTGCTAGTTGCCAAGCCCTAGCCTATAGAAGGTGGGCTTGAGGTAGTCACAGAATGAGCCCCAGGGGACGGGTCATGAAAAAGTGGTATCAGATTAGTTGCTTCTACCGAAGAACTAGGACTCTGATTTTTTAATGGAGCAATAGTGATTTGTGTTTGGATTATGGTTTTCAATTCAGAGAGGCCAGTGTTGGTGCAGAATCCGACATATCCATACACCAGGACCCTGAATTCTGATTTTCGATCTCATGAATCCTAGCTTGTTGTCTACGTGGTGGCATCCAGAAAAAAATAGGTGCACCGCATTCATTAAGTTATACCTAGTTAGATGACTCAAGAGAGATCAAAAGGAAAAAACTTTTCAAAAACACATGCAATTAGTGTTTTCCTGCTACACAATGATGGCCCACTGAGCGACGAGGATTCAGTGTAGGGTCCTCTTATAGTGATAGTACCATCGGGTGGTGTACCAGCAGCACCACTACCTTTTGGGCAGCCATTGCCACCAGCCCCACCAGCAGATGGTGCATGCCGACTGAACGTGTTCCACGAGTTTAAATGGTAGAGCCCTCCGAGGTTCTGAGGAAAAACGGATCTACAGGTGGATGAGGAATGTCTAGAGGTTGTGGCAAGAGTTTTTCTCCTGGTTGGGACACCAGCCAACCACATAGTGATCCTATATATGAGAATTTTCCAGGGAGCAGTAGGGAGATGGTGGAGCCTGACGCTCAAGATACACGACGAGGAGACCCTCACCTGGGAAGATTTTGAGGGCCTATTCAAGGAAGAGTTTGTTCAAGCGACTCTACACTCTGTGTGTATTCAGGTGATCCTGCACTTACAGTAAGGCAGCCTGACCGTGGCCCAGTACTCGGCGACGTTCACCGACCTCTCACGCTACTCCACCTACATGGTGCAGGACCCTTTCTTTAGGGCTCGGACCTTCGATCAGGGACTCCGATGGGAGATTATAGCTTTGATGGTATCTCTCAGTATCCTAATGCATGCTGGAGTGCTTGAGAGAGCACTCTTGGTAGAGATATTTCTTGTTGAACAGACACCGACAATGAGTCCCACCGTTAGGAGACACGTAGCAGAGTCATCTGTGACTGGTAGTAGGAAGATAACATAGAGGTCTAAGTAAACCAGACCTTCTGGGGGATTCCCCTAGGATGTAGGGTTGGAGGTGAGAGGATCACGAGGTAGAGTAGTTCAGCAGAGGAGCATATTGTGCTTCACGTGTGGCGGGTAGGGTCACATGTATCACGAATGCCCGACCAACCACACTGACGACCAACATATGGTTGAGGTACCACTAAGGAAGAGTCATAGATTTGAGCGGGGAGGTCCGCATGTAGCAGGAAAACATGGAATTGGAGCTTTCCATGCAGCAGGCGGAGGGCAGTGATTCGAGGTTCTACCGCCACCACCTCTAGGTGGTCCACCCTGACTACAGGGAGGAAGTGGACAGGGATGAGCTCAGCTCCAGGTAGCTGAGAAATATGACCACGGCGCTCTAGATATGATTCGAGGTACTATCTATGTCTACTCCACCTTAGCTGCAATACATATAGACATAGGTTCTAGTCACTCTTTCATTTTCATGGCCCTCGTTCGGTGCTCAGAGATTCCGGTGGAGCCGTTGGCTCAATCCTTATGTCTAGAGACTTCTACGAGAGGGTATTCGATGATTACACACTGGTGACAGTAGTGTGAGATTACTCTAGAAGGCGAGAGCTTCGGTTGGGATCTTCTAGTAGTGGCGTCAAGTCTTTACGACGTTATCTTGAGTATGGACTAGTTATCTACAGTCCATAGTCAGATTGAATTCATTAGGCACAAAGTGTGGTGTGTCTGCAAGGATGAGACCAGGTTTTCCTTCACCGACAAGAAGGGAACCTGTGCAGCACATGATGGACTTACCCGGAGGAGGGTGAAGTCAATCACACATCAGTTGGATAGTCTTGCCCTCATAGCAGTTGATGTTGAGAGTCTGAGCTATCCTGTAGTGCTGGACCAGTATGCTAATGTTTTCCATGATGATGTCCCGGGACTACATCCATGCAGATAGGTGGAATTCTACATCGACTTGTACCCTGGGACGACACTGATATCTACACCAGCATATCAGATGTCTCCCGCGGATCTTCATGAGTTACAGGTGCTGCTGGAGGACTTGCATAGTAAGGGGTTCATAAGTATTAGTGTTTCCCCATGGGAAGCCCTAATTTTGTTCACCAAGAAGGCAGATGGGAGTTTGAGGCTCTGTGTGGATTATCGATGCCTAAACTAGGTGATCATGAAGAACAAGTATCCACTTCCAAGGATTAATAATCTCTTCGATCAACTGAAGTAAGCTCATTTTTTTTCAAATATATACCTCAGATCATGCTATCACCAGCTCAGGGTACGAGAAGAGAATGTGCAGAAGACGGACTTCAAATGTCGGTATGGCCATTATGAGTTCCTGTTTATTCCATTCGGCATGAACAATTCCCCTACAGTGTTCAGGGGACTCATGAATAGGATATTTCAGCCAGCCTCGATCGCTTTATGGTGTTCTTCATTGACAATATCTTGATATACTCAGCGTTAGAGGAGGAGCATGCCTATCATTTGTAGATTGTTCTAGATACAATCTGAGAGCACCAACTTTATGGTACGCTCTCTATGTGCCAGTTTTGGATATGGGGGACCACTTTTTGGGACACGTTATCTCGGAGGCTGGACTTGCAGTGGACCCGGAAAAGATTGAGGCATCCCTCACTTGGGATCCACCCATGAGTGTGACCGAGGTGCGGAGTTTCCTAGGATTGGATTGGTACTACCAAATATTCGTACCCAACTTTTCTAGAGTTTTGGAACCCTTGTCAGCATTGATGAAGAAGGGACAACTCTTTGTGTGGACGGAGAGATGCCAACAAATTTTTTAGGAGCTGAGGCAGATACTAATGAGTGCCCCCATCTTGAGTATACCAGAAGAGGGCATTGGGTATGTATTCTACTATGAAACATCAAGGACCGAAATTGGATGTGTCCTAATTCAAGAAGCGAGAAGTAATCACTTATGTTTCACAACATCTGAGAAAACATGAGTAGAACTACACTACCCACGACCTAGAGTTAGCAGTTGTGGTCTTCACCTTGAAGATGTGGCAACACTACTTGATGGCCGAACGTTATATAGTATACTATGATCAGAAGAGAATCAGGTATATCTTCTCACAGAATGAACTATACTTGAGATAGCGGTGATGGATAGGGTTCATCCAAGACTATGAAATTTAGATATTTTATTCTCCTGGGAAGGGGAATGTGGTAGCAGATGCACTCAGCAGGAGGTCTGGTGTACAGTTGATGAGTGAGGCATCAAAGAAGCTAGCTGTGTTTTAGATATCTTTTATGGATAGAGATGGACCAGCATAACTCTAGTCTATGATAGTCACTTCCGCACACCTTTAGTGAGTCAGGGAGGCGTATCTTGGGGACATTGACTGCGAGGCTTGACATTCTCATATATCCTCAAGACATGCACCTGATGGATTTTTTGAATTTGGGGATCACATCATCCTCTTCATAGGACGCACCATGGTACATGTGGTGCTATAGGAGGAGGTGTTGAAGAATTACATACTTCCCCTCTAGTGGTACATCTTGGTGTTGTGAAGATGTACCAGGACCATCGGCATCAGCACTAGTGGCCAGGGATGAAGAAATCAGTGGCAGAGTGTGTTTCACGATGACTCACTTGTTAGCAAGTGAAGGTCGAGCATCAGGTTCTAGCAGGCTTAGCGCAGCCACTAGAGGTTTTGGAGTGGAAGTGGTATGGAATTTCGATGGATTTCGTAACAGGGATACCACATACATCTAGGAGATACGATTCCATATGGGTGACCGTTGACTGACTCACCAAGTCGGCCCACTTTCTATCCATCTGAGAGCTGGGATCGGTAGAGGGATTGGGATGCCTCTACATATAGAAGATTGTAATGATTCAGGGGGTGCCATCAGCGATCGTCTCTGATCATGATGCACGTTTTACATCCTGGTTGTGGAAGGGATCATAGGTGGTGTTTGGGACTTAGCTGCATTTGAGCACTGCCTTTCAACCTTAGACGGATGGTCAGACGGAGAGGATCATTCAGACACTAGAAAACATGCTTTGGGCTTGCGTCCTTGATTTTTTCCATAGTTGGGAGGATCAATTTCCCTTGGTAGAGTTCGTGTACAACAATTACTATAACTCTACCATCGGTATGGAACCATTTGAGGCCTTGTACGGTCGACCATACAGATCACATCTATGATGGACAGACCCAGGGGAGTCAGTACCTATGGGTCCAAAATTAGTACAGGTTACCAATGAGAAGGTGTAGATCATACAGGAGCGGATAAAGACTATATAGATTAGGCATAAGCCTTTTGTTGATAGTAGATAGAGACCTTTGGAGTTGAAGGAGGGAGACTGTGTCTTCCTACGGGTCTCACCTCGACGAGGTTTGTGGATATTTGGTCAGGGTAGCAAGCTATATCTGAGGTTCATTCGACACATTCAGGTTCATAGTAGAGTTGGTGAGGTGGCATATCGCCTAGCTCTTCCCCCATATATGCATTGGGTGCATGACAATTTTCCATGTGTCGCAGCTGAGGAAGTACGTGAATGATACATCACACATTATCGACTGGGGAGTGTTGTACATTGATGATGGGGCGATATTTACAAAGGTTCCAATGGAGATTGAGGATAAATAAGAGTGGGTCCTTCATGGACGATCGATACCTCTGGTGCTCATTTTCTGGCAGCACAAATACCTCCAGCAGATCACATGGGAACGGGAGGCTCAGATTTGTGCTCAGTACCCCCATTTGTTTCCTTAGTCAATGTTGTGGATTTTGGGGATGAAAATCCCTAAGGATGGGAGAATGTAAAGACATGGATCTTCAATGTAATTTTTTTTAATTATATGGAATTATTTCTAGTCTTTCAAAATTGACGGTGTGTGATTCCGAGGCCCGGTGTGCCCTGAATGAATTTATGAACTTTTTTTAAGGTACGTTCAGTAAATGATTGGGCGGCATTTTCTATCTTTTTAACCCATGCTCAGATTTTAAATATGAGAGAACCTTTGAATTCACAGTGCTAGGATTCGCTTTAGGGAGGCTTCACTTCGACCGTAGAAGGTCGGGAGAAAAAGATACTTTTTAGAGATTTAAACGAATAATAAAATAAAAATGTTATTCTATTTCCCTTTTTCCTTTCCGCCAATGGTCGAGTAGTGGTGGCGAGACCGATGACATGTCAATACATTAAATGGATTTACTCTCCTTTACTTGTAACCTCACCATAGAGAATTTGGATGGTCCATTAATTAAATGAACCTCATAAATCCCTCAGAGCGTTAACCACATTTTTCCAATCCTATTTATATGGACCTTAGGGTGGGCTGTTGGCATAGATTCACCAAGAAATAATGCTCTGGCACAGTACCACGACACCAACCACCTGAAGGATGAGACCAGTTTCAGTGAGCGGTGATGAGCACCACTGAATCACGAACCGACGACAACGATGAAGGAAGTTTAGTCGATCGTCGTCAGCAGACATTTTATCCAGGTAGGGGGATTGTTGTAAAGTTCATCTTTATGAGATAACTTGTTGACCACATGATACGATGCTAACATGGAGGGAACGGGCCAAACGAACAACTCCTAGACCCTCCGCCTCTTTGGTATTTGTCTCATTTTTCTGGAACATTTTTTCAAACAGAGTGGCAGGATGAAAATAGAGGGCACATAGCAGCGATGGTGACCCGAGAACCTTGTAGTCGTTGAAGACACCAAAAATGGACCACCAGAGCACCTCTGGTGGCCCGTGGAAGAAACCGTCAGTGCACCATGTCGATGACGGTGGATGGAGGAGACCTGTGGCGACTGGCCGCGGGCAGTGAGAAGCGACACGCCGTTGTGCGGGATAAATGTGGTGTTCGTAGGTGCCACCGGCGACAAAAGTTGCGGCCAGTAGGCCATGACAGTAGTTGTGGCCAGTAGGCCCCGACCGGAGGGTGTGGCGCTGCACTGCGGCAGGAGGGTGTAGCGTAGCCCCGCGCCACACCGTGTTGGCGAAAGCCGATCGGCCAAACGGCCGACCGTTTCAGGCGGTGGGGCAGCGCCACACCAGCTTGGTGAAATGGCCCTGAAACTGTGGGGCCAGCGGAGAAGGTGGTCTAGGCCATACGTGGGCCAACCGAGCTGGTCGGGCCAGACCCGCGGCCTAGCTGGCCAATGTGGGTGGGCCGAGCCTCACCTGGAGGGTCTGGCCAACCGTGGCCCGGGACCGCAAACCAATGGGACAACCCCAATGGGACAGACCTAGTGAAACAGGCAGACCTTTAATGGGTCAGACCCGGGCGGGGTCAAGTAGACCACGGGAACCATTGCGTCTGGCCGGTCACACCGAGTCGGACCGGGCCCATACCCAACCGGCCCCCAAATAAATAAACGTTCGTAACTGATGAACCAGGTGTCTATTTAACATACCATCTGTGGAATTGGGACCCCTTTTGGGATGTGGTCCCTTTTGCATATTCCGGTGGGCCTAACCAAGCTAGGCCAGACTGAGGTGAGATCACCCCCATTTCACGGAAAGTGATATAACGAACAGACCAGACGTCTGATCGACGCCGTCTGTGGGATAAGGACCCTTGTGACAAGGTGGTCCTTTGGAGATACTCTAAGTGAGATTTGACGGATTATGACATGTGACATGGGTTCGATCAGACTTGAATCCAACTGGTCCATTTTTATAAAAGTGCTCATATCTTACAGACCGGGCGTCCAATCGACACGCTGTTTGTCAAGTTGGGACCCCTATGACGGGGTGGTCCCTTAGGTATGATTTTTGCGGGAATTCATACTATTTGAAATATTTCTGATGGATTGAGGAGCGGTTCTCCTAGAATCAAGAGTTTTATGAGCATAAATCATGTGGCTGGCAGTCTTTGAAGTAGCGACCTTGTGTGGATCATCATCATAGCGACCTTGAGTGGATCAGCATCATATCTACCCAATGAGGACCATTTTTATAGAGGAACATTGAGGATAAAAACCTAGAGACCCTGTGTGGATTAGAATCAGGCGACCCTGTGTGGATCATCATAGAGAAACCCTATGTGGATCGGCATTCCAGCGACCCTGTGTGGATCAGCATTCTAGAGACCCTATGTGGATCAGCAGTAGTGTGACCCGATGAGGACCATCCTTACAATGGCCCGTCGTGGAACAGTGACTTACGTCCAAGAGTGGATCGATAGTAGAACAGCTTCTTTGTGGATCGGTTGTGGAACTTCTAAATGGAATAAGATGATATAGCTTAAGACTAATCATCTATATTCCTGAACTCTAAGTTGTATACCTAGTCTGATCTGACTTTTGCTTCGTAGTTTGTGATTGAGTCCTTCTTTTTGGTTTTTCCTTTTTGGAACTCTGGGAGACCTTCTGGGATCTCAGGGTCCCTACTGATTATTGTTATACTCACCCTTTCATGGACTTCACCTGAACCTTGTTGTATTCTTAGACTCTATGTTTGCAGGTTTAAAGGCAATATCTTCTTGTTTTTCCGGGATATGCCTTTTGGTGCTAGTCGCCAACCCCTGACCTATGGAAGTCTGGCATGGGGTAGTCACGGCATGGGCCCCAGGGGATGGGTCGTGACAATGTATGCATGTTTTCATTTTTTAGGGACATGACACAATCATTCTGTCTGTGATATAGTTTACAGCACTTAATTTGATTATTTATTTCATGGATGATTATTCTTGTTTCTACTGCCCTATTTATTTATTACTATTATGATTCTACTGTTTAACCATATATCTTTACCACTATGATCCACTCTAACTAGAGGTAATATTATTCCCACTATAATACCCCAGGCCCTCATTTCTAGTTGGTAACCTCTAGAATATGGGGAGGCATGCTTGATTCAATGGGGCCAACTTGGTTCGGTTACTCAAGAGTGATCAAGGTCTGGGACATCATAAAGTGTTATCAGGGCCTCTTTTATTTTATTTTGTATTATTTTTTGGTAAATTTAGACTAGATATTATGAATGTTTCATAACTTGTTCATAAGATGTTTCTCGGAGTAATTAACCCATGTTCTGGGTAAATACCATGTTTCCTCAGAGTGGGAGATTTTTGTTCTGTTTTTCTATTATTACAGTTGATATACATTCATTTTTGTGTGATGCACATGATTTTTTGTCTTTGACATGATTTATGGAGATTATTTCTTGGCTTGGTACATAAACGATAATTATTAAATTCATAATTATAGGCACATATGATTCATAATTCATGCATTTGTTATGTCATATAGGTTCATTTCATTGCTTGCATTGCCTTTGTTTCTTGTGATTGTTGAGCGTATATTGGTTGTGATATATGGCTATGCCACAAACATCTTATGCATGGAAAGAAAATTGGTTGTTTAAAGTGTCAACATTATTCTAAATGGCGTTTTCCTATATATATTGGTGGGGAATCTTAAATGGATAATTTTGACCTATGTAAGATATGTTACCCAAGTTTCATGAGTTGGGATTTGTCTACAATTACATGAATATCAATTTCAATTTATAAGGTGTATGTGTCCTTATAAATTTGAAGTGGTAACTCATTGAAACCAAGCCATTTTATTTTTCCTTTTAAATTCTCATATTGAATGTAAGGGGATGGTTGTAATTACATGGGTATCAAGATCAATTTATAAAGTGTAAGGGAATTTTTAAATTGTGGGTGGTACTCCATTTAATTGAAATGTATATTATGTATTTACACACATACAAATTTTAAATTTAAATTATGACCTGTAAATAATATGTTTTCCAGTAAATGGAGGGGACAAGTGTAATTTAAAGATAGTTTTCCTCCTTAAATGGAAATTTAACCTCCATATATCAGAACCCTATAAATCAAAAATATATCACTTATCAATACCCTAGCTTTCTAAGCAGGTATTTGGGTTAGTATTTTTTTGTAGTGAACCTATTTCTTTTATTTTTATTACATTATAAATCCTATCTATTTCTAAATCTTTTTTGAGGAATGTTCTTGGAATTTGTAGATATATGTCACCACAACATATACTAGTCATTCACAATGAGGGTGGCGATGACCATGCTTTAGAGGTGATGGGATCAGAGCCAAAAGTGATACCACTAGTAGGGCCACCTAAATCACTAAATTTTATCCCTGAACTAGGCACTGATTATCAACTTTGAAAGGGTTTCCTATGATTGATGTAGTCTATTTAGGGCACTCTATGACTTGCACCAAAAAAGTCTAAACTTACTCATGAATTACTGCAATAGTATCATCCCATCTTTTTGGGGGGTGAAAATCCTTAGGTTGCTAAGCTGTGGATGGATCCATCCTATTTATGTTCATACATCTGGAGATGTATCTAGAGGGTAGGATCAAGATCACCTCCTACATGCTGCATGATTCCACCAAACATTGGTGGGATTTGATTACTTTGGATAGTCATCATCAGGCCATGGTCTAGGTGGAAGTCCATACCACCTTCTATGATTAACTTTTTCCTGATACACTGAGAGCTAACTAAGCCATAGATTTTGTGCACCTAGAGCAGGGTTCTATGTCTTTCATAGACTACTCGTTGCATTTCACTAAGTTTAAATTTTTCACACCAATTATTGACGTTGATGAGTAAATTTGGGTGGTACGCTTCGATTATGGTAACAAGTGTGACATCTGGTCATGGGTGGATGACTTTCACCCATCTGACTTTTTGAGATCATGAATCAATCTATTATCATGGAGCATATCTTGAGGGAAGTTGGTAGTATATGGCACAGGGGGTCAGTTTCAGGAAATGGTGTTAGTTATACCAACTGTAGGAATATTATCCTTGAGATTTCTCATCATAGTAGTGGAATCTAGAGTATCATTTCTGGTAGCTCCATTATATTCCAACAATTTGGATGGTAATGGCATGTGAAGCCTCAATGTGGTAGAGACCCACTTGACTGTCATCTTAAGGCCATATGCGTCATCTTCATAGGTGATTAGCCACTAAATGAGGCTAATATTAATTGTTAATATACATAATATTCATGTTCTTTATTATTCATAAACACCATTTTAGTTCATTTTACACTTTGAACATCATTTCACATTATGATTGTAATTCTTACTTTAAATGCACAATATATGTCGTACATTTTTTAAAATCATTTAATGTACTCAATGAGTCAACTAATTATAAGGAATGTAATTATCCATATTTTAATTTGATATTTTTTTAAATGGATATTCACTTAAATTTAAACATTTTTCATTCAGGGATCAATGGATGATTCGTAAAGTATGAAGGAGATATTTTGCGATGAAAAGAAACAATTCTGGAGAAGGTAGATTGGACACCAGCCCACTGATAAGACTGTGGGGCCCAACATACAGACCCAATTAATAACATATTTCTTTGGATGCTATAGGACATGTAGATGAACAAATCACTCTTGAGGATCCAATGCTATTTCGGCCTCCATGGTGTCCATTTATGTGGCCCAAGTTAGAAATAAAATTCTGGGCCAAATTCTGCGGCCCATAAAAACATCCCACAAATTTGATCATATCTATCCATCCACAACTCCAAAAGGGCCCATATTTTACAGGAGGTTATAAGACATGCTGATATCCATTTTCTTTTTCTATGGACTACTCTGATTCTGCCATCTAGAATCTCTTCCAAGCGCGTATGCTCGGTGAATGAAATCTGGATGCCACCTCAGGTCAAGGGTGGAAAAATAAACTCTCCCTTACATTCCACCCACCAATGGCCTACCAGAATTAATTGAGGAGACTTGTACTGTTGTAGGCTCAACCAAAGGGCTAAAAATTCCTATTTAAGGTAGTGGTGTTGGAGTATTGAAGAATCTTTGGTGCTTTGTTCTATTGTAATGTTATGCTGCAATTTTGTTGTCTCAAATTTGTCTATCACATGTAAGTTGTTCAATTCACTTTAGTTTATTAATAAAAATTCTTCTTCTACTATTATTATGTTTTTCTTAATATCACTTTGATACCATTGGATCATGGTGTGAATTTATTCACACCAAACCTTGTGAAATTATTCACACAATGGTGGAGTGATCATTTTATTTTTGTTGTTTTCTTTACTTCTCCATTTCCTCTCTCATTACTCTACTTTCCGCTTCCATTGAAACCATGGGATCAATGGAGGGATAACCCACTTATGGGTTGATCCAAGGGAGTAGAAAGGGTCTGGATTGGATGTTATTTATCACCCCATTAACGTATAATCACTTCTTAAATTGAGATTTTTATTTGATGATTTTTAAACTCCATCATCCTTGTTGAATTTAAGGCCACACACATCATGTTCTAATACGAACCTTTACCTTGAAGTTCTCAAAACATTGATCCTTCAAGTGTATAGGTTATTAGTATTAAAGGGTGTAGGAATTAAACCAGTAAGTGATGATGTTGTTTTTTCTCCTTAAATGAACCCATCTCAAATATAAGAAATTGAAATCATTGAAAAGGAATTACGTCCAATCCACCCCGAGCAATAACCTAGGATCAACTCATTATTTTAAATTGAATTCACTTAAGTCTCTTAGAGTTCCTTTAAACCCATCTAAAATCAACCTAATTTGGCCACTTCATATCCAAAAACATTCCACAGAATTTACGTGTCTATAGGTTACTTCTTAGGTCTCTCAGGATTCGACAACCCAAGCTAAACTACAAGGACCCTCCTACCTTATTCTCTAGGGTAAATTTGAGCGAGAATCAAATTTTTGTGCTGTTTCCGGGGACCAAATTAATTCATCTAAACACCCATTCTATTCTCCCCCATTTATTCTTTTCTCATCCAAATTCTCTTATCTTGTCCCTTTCTCATTTTTTTTCTTTTGGCGCATGTCCTCCAACACCCGCGATCAATCGAACCGTCTAGTTAGGGTGGATAGTCCTGGGGTTGGTGAGTCAAGTACACCAATGGAACTCTTTCCATTAGATCCTAATCTTCATAACTGCCCTGAGTCAAAAATTTATCCCATTTCAATGGAAGGTCTTCAAAGAAACCAACTCATAAACCCGAGTAGGAACCAAAATGGAAACCCAAATGAGGTAGCCCCAAACTTGGGGAATGAAATTTATCTAACCATGAATGACTACCTCACACCTTCTTGTACCAATTCCCACTCATGCATTAGACACAATTCCATAGGATATTCCAACTACATCTTTAATCCCCATGTCCTAAACCATCTTCCCACATTCCATGGAATGGAGTCCGAGATGCCCTACCTTAACATTAAAAAGTTCAATGACATTGTAGAAACCATGTATCCCCGACATCAACTAGAATCATCTAAGATGAGGATATTTCCTTTTTCATTAAAGGATAAAGCTAAAAATTGGCTAAACAATTTGAGACCATCATCCATAAACTCTTGGTACCAACTACAAAGAGAATTCTAGAAAAAATACTTTCCCCACCACAAAATAATTGCACTTAAAAAGAGTATCCAACAATTTTGGAAAAGAGGGAGAGTCATTCTATAAAACATGGGAGAGGTTCAAATACACTCTAAACATGGTTCCACACCATGGTTTTTCTATTTCTGAACAAGTGAGAATTTTCTAGGATGGGTTGGGTCCGGGGAACAAACAATTTATTGATGTGATGTGTAATGGAACCTTTAAAAACAAAGACCCAAATGATAATTACGAGTATCTAGAAAGCCTTTCTGAACAAAACCAAACATGTGGAATTTCACCTTATTCTGAAAAGCCACAAAGAACTACTGCAATTTATACACTTAGATAAGAGGAAATCCTTAGGGCTAAACTTGCAGCACTATCTAGGAAGGTTGAAGAGATAGACCTTAGGAAAGTCCATGAAATCCAAACCGTTGACCCTGTTTTCACAATTTGTGACAAACATGACCATAAGATAGACAACTGCCCAACCATTCCATCCATCAAGGATGTTATTTTAGGAGGACCCCCAGCAGAAGTAAATTCCTTGAACTCTCAAAAGCCTCAATACCAAAAACAACTTCAACCCAAGGTATAATGACCACCCAGGCTTCTCTTGGAAAGATAACCAACAACCTAGCCAACCACAGGGACAAAATAATTACCCCCATCAGAACTACCAAACCCATAACCAGTTCCAAACCCAACCTATCCAATACCAATAGCCACCGGTCCATTTTCAACAAACCATCCCACCTCCAAATTATCCCCCCGGGATAAACCAATCTTCTCAAGCACTAACCCAAACTGTTCCACAAAGCCTACTATAACAACT
The DNA here is from genome assembly GCA_963277665.1 of Viscum album. Classification (NCBI taxonomy): domain Eukaryota; kingdom Viridiplantae; phylum Streptophyta; class Magnoliopsida; order Santalales; family Viscaceae; genus Viscum; species Viscum album. The sequence continues at coordinate 154,125,979 of OY728156.1, read as the reverse complement.
ATGAAAACAAATAGAGAGGATGAACTCAGAAGTCTCTTCCCTGAAACAAGAACTTCAACCCATCAAAACTGGAAAGGTACCCATGACTACTCAGGCGGTGCCATCCTCAACATCAAGGGGGGAGTCATGTTGTACTCAAACAACTCATGAACAACTAAATGTTGTGACTGTTTTAGGAAGTGGGAAATCTATTGAGAAACCTCAACAACTAATTCAGAACCCACCTGAAGATTCAAACTTGGATGAAAATTCAAATGAACCACAAGATCAAACTTAGGAAACTGACAACAATGTGAAAGAAACAACTCTTCGGCAAACAACCCCACAACCTGCACCATTTCCTCAACACAAGAGGGGGAAACCCAAGCCTGAACTGAGTGAAACATTGAGGGAAATCTTTTCACAAGTCAAGTTGAGCATTCCCCTTCTCGATTCCATGCAAACCATACCTGCCTACTCAAAGTACCTTAAGGACTTGTGGAATTTTAAAAGAAAATTTTCACATAAAACCCAAGTCCTTTTGGCTGCTAATGTGAGTACCACCATTCAAGGGACCATTCCTCCTAAGTTGAAAGACCCATGTTTCCCTTACATCAATGTTGAACTAGGAGAAAGCAATTTTGTCAAGGCCTTGTGTGATATAGGTTCTAGTGTCAATCTCATACATTATGTTGTGTACTACCAGTTAGGACTTGAAGAACTCCAACCCACATCTGTCACACTTCAACTTGTTGATCGTAGCATTAGGGTTCCAAAGGGGATTTTAAAGGACGTTCTGGTAATGGTTGAAAACTTCATCTACCCTGCTGACTTCATTGTCCTTGACAACCATCCAAACTTAGGTAATAAGGAACAAACTCCAATCATCCTTGGTCGTCATTTCCTTGCAACAATCAACTCTCTTATCTGAGTCCAAAATGGGAACATGGCCATCACGATTGGGAACATGATTCTAGACTTGAACATCTATAATGAAAGCTCACAAATAGGGGATGACAGGACATTAATGAAGTAAACATGATAGGAAACATTGATAATTAATCCATGGAACATCAAGGAATATTTAATGAATGTTTAATTGAGGATGTGATTGATTTCCTTTGTTCATATGAAGGAAGTTTATCTCCTTGGCTTGAATCATTTTCAAATTGCTCTTATGAAGAATTCTTAGGTCCAACAATCAGTGAAACCTTTTAGGAAACCAATTTCATGGAGACCAATCATACTTGATTCCCTAAATCTGATCAAGCCAATATAGTAGCTGAAACTTCTACATGTGGGGACTCAATCCTATCTAAAAATCTAAAAAAAGAAATTTAACTTGATCCAATGTCCCAATCTTCGGCTAAAATTTTGAACCAACCTGATCTTGAATTGAAGGAACTTCCTGCTACACTCATGTATTCTTTCCTAGAGGAAAATCAAACACATCCTATTGTCATTTCTTCTTCTCTTGAAGCCAATCATGAGAGGATGCTTCTAGATGTCCTTAGGAAACATAATAAATCCATTGGTTGGACCCTGTCTGATATTTCTGGGATTAGCCCACTTATCGGGACTCATAGGATTGTTCTGGAATCTGATTCAAAGCCATGTCTTCAACCTCAATGGCGACTCAATCCTAATCTCAGGGAGGTAGTAAGGAAAGAACTTCTGAAATTGTTAAAAGCCAGTATCATCTATCCCATAGCTGAGAGTGAGTGGGTGAGCCCAATTCAAGTGGTTCTAAAAAAGGCTGGAATCACAGTGATAACAGATGACGATGGAGAGATTCTTCCAACAAGGGTGAGCAGTGGATGGAGGGAATGCATTGACTATAGGAAGCTAAACTCATTCACCAAGAAGGACCATTTCCCCTTACTATTCATTGACCAAGTCCTTGAGAGAGTGGCAGGTCATGCCTTCTACTGTTTCTTATATGGGTACTCAAGGAATAATCAAATTGAGGTCTCCCTAGAGGATAAAGGGAAGACTACATTCACATGTCCATTTCGAACCTTTTCCTTCAAACGCATGCCCTTCGGGTTATGCAATGCCCCTAGAACCTTCCAGCGGTGCATGATGGGAATCTTCTCAGACATGGTAGGAGGTTTCCTAGAGGTCTGTATGGATGACTTCTCTGTGTTTAGGGATACATTTGAGGGATGTCTGAGGAATGTAGAGAGAGTCTTTTCAAGATGTGAAGAAAATAATCTAGTCCTAAACTGGGAAAAATTTCATTTCATGGTTAAGGAGGGACTAGTTCTAGGCCATCTAATCTCAGGTAGGGGGATTGAAGTTGATAAAGCCAAGTTTGACATCATTCGCCACCTTCCATCACCCAAAACTGTCAAGGAAGTAAGGTATTTATTAGTACATGCTGGTTTCTATAGAATATTCATCAAGGACTTTTGTTCAATCTCTCATCTCCTTTGTGCTCTCCTAGTAAAGGAATCTCCATTTGTTTGGACAGAAAGCTATGAGGGTTCATTATCAACCCTCATATCCTCTCTCACCTCTCCCCCCATCATGAAATCTCCAAATTGGAACCTTCCTTTTGAACTTATTTGTGATTCCAGTAACTTTGTTGTAGGAGCTGTGTTAGGACAACATTGTGATAAAAATCCTTATGTCATTTCTTATGAAAGAAAATCCTTAAATGATGCCCAAATCAACTACACCACCACTGAAAATGAGTTACATTCTATTTTGTTTTCCTTAGAGAAGTTTAGGTCTTACCTCTTAGGACCACCCATCACTGTGTTCACTGACCATTCTACACTAAAATACCTCTTCCAAAATGAAGATGCTAAGGATATACTGATTAGGTGGGTCCTTCTCTTACAATAATTAGACCTCACAATCCAGGATAAAAAGGGAGTTGAAAATGTTGTAGTTGATCACCTCTCTAGGATGGAATTCAAAGACAACTCAAATAACCTTTCTGTGTCTGATTCATTTCCTGGTGAACACCTATACTCTATGAGTGACTGCCCTTGGTATACTGACATAGCCAATTTCTTAGTTACATGAGTGTTGACGCTCCTTTCGTCACAGAATCTAAAGATCGGAAAAGGGAATATCTGAGCTCAAAGTGATTCAACCTTTGAAGAAAACATCAAAAATCGACAAAGGCATGAACAAAGGATCGACAGCAACTGCACCGCGCATGTTTTATAACTGTCGCGCAAGTACACTTGCACGACACCCTTGGTCGCGCAGGTGACATGCGCGACCTAAGTGGTAACCACCCTGTAACCGCCCGGGATCTTCTTTTGCCTATAAATAGACCCTGTGGGCCCCCCATTCGAGGGGATCTTTTTCCAGAAACTCGGATTCAAGCTCCCGACGCCCAAGTCTCTTCTCAAAGCTTCCGGAAAACTTCTAAGGTAATTTCTTACCTAGAACGGAAGATCTAAAGAGAAGAAGGAAGGCCTAAGTGTTGAAACTTATCAAACACTTGCGCGCCGATTTATTTCCTTCAATATAACTTGCGCGTCCCTTTTTTGGAAGAACCTCAAGAGGATTCTAAAGGGTTTAAAAAAGAGTCGCTCAAATATTTCAATACTGGTTAAAAATCGCGCAAGTGCACCATGTGTCGTGCAGGTATACCTGCGCGACCAAAACTTGCGTGCCCATGGAAGACTTGTGCGCCTTTCAAGACTTGCGCGCCCCTACCTTTTTGGGTGCCCATCTTGCCCATTTTACCCCTCTTAAGCCATTACACCTTTCCTTTTCAAGATTCAGTCTTCAAGACACTCTTCAAAGCCATTTATGGCATGATTTCTTGATTTGACTTCCTTATCTAAAAGGAATTCTGTGGAATATCTCTCAAAACATAGTGATTTAAATATCCTTATGTCACTAAATATAGAGAGTTCATTCATTCAACCTCATCCTTTAAGATGAGAGAATATTTAACTAGGGCATCCTTCTTTAGGAGTAAGCCCCAAATTCTTAAAGTTCCCAAACTTGGGAATCCTCTTCAGGAGTAAGCCCCAACCTCAAATATGGGCATCCTCCTCAGGAGTAAGCCCCAAACCTTAATCCCTAACCTGGGTCTCCTTTTTAGGAATAAGACTCAGTCATAATCTTGGGCATCCTTATGAGGAGGATGCCCCAAGTCCCCTATCCTGGGTCTCCTTTTCAGGAATAAGACTCAGTCATAATCTTGGGCTTCCTTTTCAGGAGTAAGCCCCAAGCCCCCCTTAAATTTCTCTTAACCAGTCATAATTTACCCTTGATTTGGGTTTCTTTTTCAGGAGTAAAACCCAATCATAAGTCTCCTCCTAATTTGGGCATCCTCCTTAGGAGTAAGCCCCAAGATTAGAGTATTCAAATCTCCATAAAGCACATATACCTTTATAGACCATGTTCCTAGATTTTCTCCCTAAAAGTGAATCCTAAACCTTCACCTATCTAGGCAGTCATACATACCTAAGCCCTAAACAATTTCTTATGATTGCATCTTTCATGGCGCAATTGTCTAATTTTTACCAATACCTCTTGTTTCTCACACGGAGCATGACTCACATGAGCTTAGAGTGTAAAAGTAATTATGACATTCTTCTTTGAGCCATCAATCATAAACATCATACTCCATTACTCGAACTACGTGGGTTCTGATTCCTTTTCCAAAACAAAGGATACGTAGGTAGCCCATTTATGGGTTCGATCCCAACTTTGAAATAATCCATGTCCTTCTGAATGACGATAAACTTCAAGTGCCCCACTGAGTGGCTTTAAAACCATCCTGGTCATCATAATGACCAAGAAACTTTTATATAAATGTTTTTGAAGGATACCATTGACCAAGAATCTCTAAACATATATAGATGATTCTCTATTTGATGAAGAACCTCGAATACATATAAAAGATTCTCTAAATTTCTTGCATATTTAATCATTGATTGTTAAAACTAAAGTAAAGAACATTTTATACTTGGTAATGTAATAAGGATTCACGAACATAACTTAAATCTATAAAGAGCGTCCCGGAGTAGACAATAATTCCCCTCAAAATGTTGTGATGAGTCCGACCTCCCATCCTCTCGACCAATGCAAATTCCTAATCCTCATTAGTCCACAAGCTAATGAGCGCCTACCTTTGGAAAGTGGGTCCAAACGGATGTGGAATCATTGGATGTTTCCGGTTCTACGAACAAACCCGCTAGAAACCGATCGGAACGTTTGAATCTCCCGTCCAGGAGGTCATCCCCGAAATCCGTGTGAAACAAAAATGGTGAACCCGACGTGAATCCTTAACCAAGTTAAAGTGATATTCTTCTTATTTGTTAGGCCCCTTGGGCCAACAAAGCAATCATTGACATGTGCTAATCCAAAAGATGCAGTGGTCGGATTCATCTTGATTATGTCTGTTATATGGAACAGGCACTCTTTTCTCAAGATATTCTGCAAAATGGCTTTCCTTAAATTCACCTCTGTGAATACTGCTGCTGTGAAAACCTCTACTGTGAGGTCTGCTGCTGTGAAAACCAATGCTACTACTCCTGCTGGAACGTCATCCGCTCTGAGGATGACATCACCAACTCAGCATCTTCAACGCTGGGTTTCTAATGCACTGGTTAAGGAGTACCGTCGCAACGGTACTATCCCAACTCTGGAGGCCGCTCGTCAAGCCCTCCAAGTTAACAACACTACATGGTCGTCCGGAAAACGGCGGCCGGCGATCAAGAAGCAGGCGGTGCTGACTGCCGTCTCCAACCGTTTCGGGTCGTTATCCCCGGAACGCAATTTCCATTCACTCCCTTACTCTGAGGAAGTGAATGAGCAGGTCCCGCAGGACCTTAATTCAAAAAGACAGGAGTCCTTCTCAAGGGCTCCCATCAACAATCGCCGCCAGACTCGTGCGGTAGTGCGCCCTCAACATGATAAGGGTACCGACTCCAGGCATTCAGCTCAGGTTCCTCGAACCTGAGCAGGCAAGATGAACCGCCAGAGACGGAATCCGGTTAACAATAGACAGGTTTTCATCCCTGACATCTCCGGAGAAGTCCACCAACCTAACTTGGTGGCAAATAACGAGCAGGCACAATCACCTGCCCGTTTTAATTCCGCTGTCCAGCAGACTCGTCTGGCAGCATCATGCCGATCCCGCCAGGCAATTCTGGCGGAGTACTGTAGGCAAGAACATACACCTGCTTATACATCACCAGTTAGTCAGCAGGCTCGTCTGACTACATATGATGGATCTCGTCAACCATGTTTGGCGAAGTGTAATCAGCAGGCATATACACCTGCTAATACTAATCAATCCTACCAAAAGTCTCACTTGGTAGCGCACGGAGAAGTCAGTCGGAAAGTCCCGACGACAAACAGGAGGCAGACTCAACTCTCTGCCTCCAGACTTGAGTACTGTCAGGATTCACTGACAGGAAAAGGAGGACAGGAGAAGGCACATAGACCTACTCCAAGCCCTTAATGGACGTATATCCCCGTTCCGGCGGCTGATGTCACCAAACATATTTTGTCAATGGTGAAAGAGTAGAAGCAAATTCCTGCTCATATTCTGGATGCTTTCCAGGATATCATAACAGCTTCAGCATCATCACAAATACAGACACATAAATCTATCCCTAGAAGTGGAGTGACACATCAACGATTCACTCCGGAACAGACACACACATCTGTTCCAGTCCAAGAGGGTTATGGGGCATACTCCCCCATATCATACGGACAACCAAGTCAGGCACATACACCTGATTTGAGTGGAGATCGTCAGCCTAACCTGACCATCTTTTCTGATCAGGAACATACACCTGCTCAGAGGAATCACTTTCGTCATCAAGTGGTTTCTAAAGCGAGTAAGAAGGCATCTAAGAAAAAGATCCGCCCAGCACAGTCAGGAGATCAAAGGCCAATATTTAACCAAGCCTTGCTCGATGCTGGAGTTCTTGAAGCCCTCAGACATTTATCTGTCGGAATTCAAGATTCTACTCCCTCAGTTCCCAATAACAGGAACATTAATTCTGAAGGTCTTCAACAGACACTTCCTCATGAAGACTTGCTTCATGAAAATTCGGTCAATCTTGAAGTTTCTTCTTCAGATGAAAGCCACAGGAACCCTCTATGTGGTCAGAAGACCAAGGAGCAAGAGATTTCATCTTTTGCTGTAACCCATCATGACGGTCCTCCTCATGGTGATGAACTTCGCTACGAAAGTCCTCTCCGCAGTAGTGATTCACGTTGTCTTGAAAATTCTTCAGAAGGAAATGTAGTGACGAGAAATCCCTCCTATCTCGAGGCACTTGCAAACATAAAACCAGTCATGTCTGATGCTTTACTATCGGCAGGTGAAACTCTTTCTCCATCAGAAGATAGCCTGGGGTTCACGTTATTCTCCGAACCATCCCTGGGTCATTCATCTTCCAGCATGAATAGTGATCTCTCTACCAATCTTGTTGAATTCGATGAAGCAACAAGGAAACACCAACTCTGGTCAAAACAGGTAGAAGAATCTTCATTTAATGATAAAGAGGAAATGCTGAACATGAGGAAAAAACTTGCAAAAGGTGAAGTACCAATCATGTTTTGGCCTTTGGCTGACTCCCAGTACGACGTTCCAAAGATGTTGACGGATGATGGAATCCATGATATTCGTCTCAACATATGGAAAAGTCTTTTTCAATTAAAGAAGAAGGTATTATCTTACGATGAATATGAAAATCATCTTAAGATAATAGAAGGGTTACAACGTCAGATTGATTTGGCATCTCTATCAGTCTCTCGGTATCCGAAGGCTGAAAAGCAACAGAGAACCCTTCAACGTTCATGCCTTGGCGCACTAAGAAGATTGTGTCAGTTAATTTCCAATGTTCCATATGATGTTTATATCAGAGGATGGGGTGTTCAAGGATCACTACATTTCACAGTGCTTTCCAGTCAGCAAAGCCCGCCAAAAATGGTCTCATGCAATGTTATTGCCCATGGCCGGCCACAGTCAATGGGTTTTGTTCATAATCAAAAGCTTGCTCAAGAACAGGCTTCAACTAGTTCCTCTCAAAATCAAGTATATAGGGAACAAGTTGTTGAATTTCTCCTACATCAAGCAGGCGAGAATATTGCACAAGCCTCTCGTCTGGAGCAAACACGTCATCAAATGACAGATGTTTCGGAAATCACCCAACGGTCTGTTGAACCAGGTGATAAAAGTGGATACAGGTTAATGCATCCAGCAAATTTCCGAACTAAGATTCGCAAGATCAAGAGAGATTTTAAGAAGATCTCAGACATAGCATGTCAAGAGACACCCCAGCTTGCCAGACTGGGGACTTCTCTAACCCAACCCTCAGAGTCAACAAATGGGATTCGAGGAGTTGAGCGGAAGCAGCAGGAACATCCCCAGTCCACCGGACTGGGGACTTTTTCAAATCCTCAATCCCTCCCTCAAGGAAAGTCAGTATTCTCTTGATTAGGGAATAAGCCTCAAGAGGAACGAAGAGCCAAGCTATCAGGAGATTCTCTCCAAGTGACAGTTCTCCAAGAAGTTCCTGAGGGATCAAGTCAACGGAATGCCATGTCTCATCATGGACATAGAAGAAGACAATATCACAGAAATGTTGATAGAAAGGATTCCATGAAATATGCATCCATTAATGTCATCAATGCCGTTGCTGCTGATTCACCAGATGAGGCTCAATCAGAGGGATCAGACGAAGAGGTTCATGCTCAAGAAGATGCGCACACGGACCTAAATGAAGAAGGTGTGCGCACACGTAATCAAAGGCTTACCCAAAATATGGGTATTCCTTAAAGTAACCCACTTCCCCCTCTCCGAAAAGGATCCAATAAGGGGAAAGGAAAGAATCAGGTTACTTCTCGCCCTTCCTCTTAAAGAGGTCAATCGCTCTCATTAGAGCAAAGGTTTGCACAACAGGAGGAAGAAATGAAAGAATTAAGAAGGTTTAATGCATAACTACTTCAGAGTAGTCTTCTTCTTAAGAATGCTGAAGTCTGACAGCCAAAGGAATTTGTTGTAACTACTGAGATGGATCAGGAATATCCTCCTTTATCAGTACACCCTCAGAGGTCTAATCCTATGGGTCAAACGCAACAACGGTTGGCAGCACTACCATCAGTTGCAGCACCAACCACCACGTCTGTCCAAGCTCCATTCATTTCACCTACCCAAAACCAAGTTCAACCTGACGTTTCTCAAAAGTTAATAACTACTATTGAGTCATTAACAGCTCGGATAGAAACTATGGAAGGGAAATGGGCGCATGTTCAACCTGAAAAGATTGTTTATCCTGAATGGCTAGATTCAATTTCTCCTCCATCCATATTTGGAAACCCTGTTTTCCCTACTTTCAATGGATCAGGCGACCCTGAACAACATTTGACGCATTACGTGTCTTGTTGTGATCCTATGATGGGAACTCCAGAGCAGCAAGAAGCAGTGAAACTCAGATGCTTCGTGCGAACCTTGCAAGGACCAGCTTTTGTCTGGTATACAAGCTTGCAATCCCGGTGAGTCATCGGATGGGAGGATCTTCGTCAAAAATTCCTTCTTCAGTTTAGCTCAACTTTGCCAAAAACGGCAGTTTTCGATCTTACAAACTGCAAGCAAAGGGAGAATGAAAGAGTCTCTGATTTCATTGCTCGTTGGAAGGGATTAACGTATTCCTTGAGTTTAGCACTCCCTCAGGAGGAATTGTTGCCAATCTGTGTGGAAAATTTGCGTGACGAATTACGCACGCCATTGATCCCTGTGAAATACACAGGAGGGTTTCGAGACCTTACTTCAATCGCTCAACAGATTGAAGATTCCCTTATACAGGATAAGGTTAAATCTCGTGTAATTCCATCAGCTCCAGGAAGAAGAATGGGTAAAGCAGAAACTGCTACAGTTATGCTTAAACAAGCACCTGTACCTATTTCTAATTCAAAAACCTTCATCTTCTCGAAGGACTCCACCTCCTGAACGCCAACAATAAAGGCTATTTAGTCCAAATGATCAAAAAGATCAACGACGAAAACAATTTGAGGATATGAAGAGTAAAACTTACTCTTTCCGAAGTGAGCAAGTTCCTGGTTACTTCATTTCATCTCTGGAAAATAATTTGGTTCAATTACCAGTGCCGAAGAGGCCAAACAAGGAAGGATATGAAGACCGTCCCAATTATTGTCCCTATCATCAAATGTTGGGGCATCCCATCCAGGAGTGTTTTGTCTTTAAAGACCTCCTGCAAAAGATGGTCGACTTGGGACAAGTCAAATTGAAGGGTTCTTTAGCTCATTTAGCGTGTATTACCGCTACAGATCCAGAGGAAGGAGGCGAGTGGCAGGAAGTCAAAAGCAAAACTGCGAAAAAATATGATGATTGGATGGTCAAAAAGACAATCAATCGGACCCATTCCATTTTGTGAACACAATTGAAGAAGCCAATTGTGTCTCCTACAAAAGCTGCAGTAAAGCCTCCATCAAAAGATAAATCCTCAAAAGGGCAGCGCAATTCAGAGAAGAAATAGGAATCAGGAGAAGATGAGTATGTATCAAAGCCTAAATTGTCTTTGACTCTGGAAGATTTCATGCCATCTACTTCAAAGCCACGGGCACCGCCCCATCAAATGGCACAGCCTAAACAGGCTAACCAGGCAGAGACTTTATCAGATGAAGAGTTAATCTTTGGTTCTGTTAATATGATTCAATTAACAGATTCATATTCCAGTCTTGATGAGCCTGAATTCCCTGTATCAAATAAGGGAATCCAAAGAGGTTCTAGAGGTTCCGGATATAGGGGAAGACGTGGATCTTTCCAAAGCCACTACTCTAATTTTACCCCTGCTAGCACTGTATATGCAGCAGAAACTTGTGGTAGAGCCCTTCAGCTAGCTCAAAAAGAACAAGCAAGTTCTTCTGCCAATGGCCAACTCAGTTTTGGAACAGTTATTTTGGAAGACCGATTAAATGTTCCATCTTCTTTATCTCAGCAAGTAAATGGATCTAATCAGTCTAATCTTCCAAAACCAAGGATGTTGCCAACTTCAATACAAGATGCATCAGCTTTCAAAGAATCTGCTTCCAAGGTACCTGCTAAACCGCATATTCCTATTGGGAAATGCAGACCTCTAGATCAAAAGTATGATATATTGAAACACTTGGCCCAAGTACTAGCCAAGTTATCAATTTTAGATTCTTTGAATCTGTCAAAAGATCTTTAGGAAGCACTCATCGAAGCTTTGTCAAGTCCTCAAGAGTTTGAAGCTGAAATTGCTGCAGCTGAAATCTATCACATAGAGAATAATCCTGCAGAATGCCATGCAGTGATATCTTTTACTGATAAAGATGAAGATGATGTTGTGCATGGGCACATAAAAACTTTGTACTTATCTAGAAAAGTCAATGGTATAGATGTTCGAAGAGCTTTCATTGACAATGGTTCAGGAGTCAACCTCATGTCCATTCGTACACTTCGTCGATTGGGCCTCACGGAATCTGATTTATCTCCTTCTACCATGATGTTGCAAGGATATGATAAAAATGAACAAGAAACACTGGGAGAAGTTACACTCAGAACTCAGTTTGGAGATCTTGTTTCCAATTCAGATTTCATGATTGTTGATCAGGACTCAGCTTTCAATATCTTGCTTGGAAGACCTTGGCTACATCAGCATGCAGTTATTCCTTCATCATACCATCAATGTCTCAAATACTATTTCGATGGTCAAGTTGGAACATTGTATGGTGATAAGGCCCCGTTCAAGACATGTGAGTCTCAATACATTGAGGCGTAATTTTATCACATGAAGGGAAGAGAAAAATCTACAATGAAGGAAATTACCAAAGTTAATGCTCCATATGGTTTGGAGAAAATTCCAATAAATCCATTTTCACATGTGAGTACAGATTATGTATTACCAATCAGTCAAATTGACAAAATAGGCCCAAATCAAAATACTCTTATGGAAAGATCCATAATGTCAATTACGGCGATCGAGCCAGACAACATGGGAGAAATTGGTAACCTACCAAGAAGTGATGAAAGCATAAGTGGTGATGTTTTCATTTCATCTGCTGAAGTCCAACAAGTCTATACTTCGCTAATCAGGCCAGAAGAAGTTATAGCAACACCAGAGGTGAATAATGATTTCGATTCTCGATCCATCATCTCCTCTTTATTTCCCAAAGAAGACCCTTTATCATCAATAGGGTCGGAAATGGAAGCTTCTTCTTCAAAATATGAAAATTTTGGCATCTCTTATGATCATGAGAATTTCATTTTTTCATCTACTTTGCAAGTAGAAACGGAAGAAATAACACATGATGAAGAGGAAAAGGAAGATCTTAGAGATGCTCCTCCAACATTTGAAGAGGGTGTCTCTACCACTGTGGATGAACTCAGAGAAGTAAATCTGGGTACAGAGAAAGATCCACGCCCCACTTTAATTAGTGCGGCCATGACCCTTGAAGAGCAAGAGATGTATATTTATTTTCTAACGAAAAATAAAGATATTTTTGCTTGGAATTATACAGAGATGCCTGGCCTTGATCCTGATGTTTCCACCCATCATTTGGGTTTGCCAAAAGAACATCGAGGATTCAAGCAAGCCGCGAGAAGAACACACCCAACCTCTGCATCCAAAATTGAAGCTGAAGTGGATAAGCTTATCAAAGCTAACTTCATCAGAGAAGTTCAATATCCCAAGTGGTTGGATAATATTTTCCCTGTAAAGAAGAAGAACGGACAAATTAGGGTTTGCATCGATTTCAGAGATCTTAATCGGTATTGTCCTAAAGATGATTTCCCGGTTCCGATTACAGAACTCTTAATTGATGCGACAGCTGGCTATGAAGTACTTTCTTTCATGGATGGATATTCTGGATATAATCAGATCTGAATGGCCCCAGAATATGAGGAATATACAGCCCTCAGAGCTCCTCAAGTTTTGTTTTGTTACCGGGTGATGCCCTTTGGTTTAAAGAATGCAGGTGCAACATATCAACGCGCCATGCATCGTATCATCAAACCTCTTTTATGGAAGTTTGTTGAATGCTATGTAGATGATTTGGTGGTTAAATCCAAACAACGTTCTAATCACTTGGCTGATTTGGAAGTCATATTCCACAAGCATCGACAACATAATTTGAAGATGAACCCCTTAAAATGTGCTTTTGGGGTAACCTCAGGAAAATTCCTCGGCTTTGTTGTATGCCATCGCAGTATTGATGTCGATCCTGAGAAGACCAAATCAATCCTTGGTATGTCACCTCATCAGAATTTGAATGAATTAAGAGGACTTCAAGGACACTTAGCCTATACTAGGCGTTTCATCGCCAATTTGGCAGGCAAAAGTTTACCCTTTACCAAATTATTGAAGAAAGGAGTCACTTACCAGTGGACTGAAGAATGTCAAGAAGCATTTGATGTTCTCATGAAATACCTCTTGAGTCCACCAGTACTCATGCCACCTGGTTGAGGGTAGACCTCTTATCCTCTATGTGACAGCTTTAGAGCGATCATTGGGTGCCTTTCTCGCTCAAAATAATGATGCTGGGAATGAAAATAGTCTCTACTATCTCAGTAGAACTATGCTTGAAGCAGAAACCCGAAATCCAAGTATTGAAAAGTGCTGCCTAGCATTAATCTTTGCAGTTCAGAAACTGAGACACTACCTGCAACATCATGAGGTCCAATTGGTATCTCGTAATAATCCGCTCAAATTCATCCTTAGTCGTCCAATGCTTACAGGACGTCTGGCAAGGTGGGCGGTTATTCTACAGCAGTTCGACATTCAGTATGTGTCTCAAAAGGCAATTAAGGGCCAAGCTCTGGCTGATTTCCTGGCTGAACATCCTTCAGTGGAAGACACGTGTTCAGATATCGAACTCCCTGATGAGGAAGATTTCTCTATTCAAGAGAGTCCTCAAACATGGGAAATGTATTTTGATGGTGCTTCTAGAAGTCCAACAGGGAAGAAAATGGAAAATCCTAAATTCAACAAAGTTGGTTTAGGAATTGTGCTCATTTCTCCAGATAAGGCAGTGTTACCTTATTCCTTTTTTTTGTGGGAAGGTGGTACCAATAATGAAGCTGAATACCAAGCTCTCATTACAGGCTTGGAATTAGCGCTTCAAGCACAAGTGAATCACTTAAAGGTGAAAGTTATTTAGACATGGTAATCAAACAAGTCAATGGGGATTATGCCATCAGAAAAGAAAAATTAATCCCTTTGTATGATTACGTCAGAGAGTTAATGTCAGAATTCGCTTCAGAACCGACATTTTCTTATGTCCCAAGATCACAAAATGCTCAAGCTGATGCACTGGGTAATATAGCCACAACTTTAGCAGATCCAAATCGGGACGAGACAACCATCTATATTGCTCACCGTCGTGCAATTTCACCTTATGTTCAAGTCAGAACAGAGGAAATTAATGAAATTAGTCCCATTCCTGAACCATATGGTCATACTACAGGATGGATGTCATCTATCAGGGAATACCTTCAAAATGGAACACTTCCACCTGATAGAGCCGAGAAAGAACAAATTCGGCGACGTGTGGTCAATTTTACTCTTTATGATAGCCCAAACCACCTCGAGAAAATTCTCTACAAACGTGGTTTTGATGGAGTTCTCTTTAGATGTATTGATGGTGAAGAGACAATGGCTGTCATAAAAGAAGTGCATGCAGGAGTCTGTGGTGCCCACCAGTCTGGACATAGACTGTCTGATCATATTCGAAGGCTTGGATACTTTTGGCCTTCAATGATACAAGATTGTGTTAATTTCACAAATAAGTGTCATTCATGCCAAGTATATTCCAACATCATTCATAAACCTCCAGAGTTGCTTCATACAGCTAAATACTCATGGCCATTTTCCACATGGGGAATGGATGTGGTGGGACCCTACCCTTCAGCTACGGTCAAGCAGTTTATGTACATTCTTACTGCTACTGATTTCTTTTCCAAATGGGCAGAGGCAGTACCTCTCAAAGAAGTCAATTCTAAATGCATTGTTAGCTTCATCAAGTCTAACATCATTACTAGATTTGGTGTCCCTCATACCATATTGACGGACAACTGCACCAACATCTGTTCTTCTGGGGTAAAGATATTGTATCAAGAATACAACATTAAGTCCAACCATTCATCTCGATATCATGCAGCGGCTAATGGACAGATAGAGGCCTTCAATAAGACTCTTTAAAATATACTGCAAAAGATGGTGGATAAAGATAAGAAGTCATGGCCTGATAAACTCTTTCATCTTTATGGGCTTATCGGACTACCACTCGCAATGCAACGCGATCAACTCCATATTCATTGGTATATGGAACAGAAGCAATCTTTCCAATTGAAGTTCAATTTCCCTCACTCAGAATAGCCATTTGTGATCAGTTATCTACAAATGAGCAATCCCAAAAGTGGTTGAATGAATTGGAATAGTTAGATGAGAAAAGATTGTGCACTTTGCACCACTTGGAAATCTATCAGAATCGAATAGCACGAGCTTTTAATAAAAAAGTTCGTCTTTGTTCATTCATTCAGGGAGAATTGGTATTGGTTCTCAGAGAACCAATGATACCAGGAAAGAAGCCTCCCAAACTTGAACCAAAATGGGAAGGACCTTATTCAATACAGAAGGTCTACTCCACTGGATCATATTCTCTAATCACAATGGATGGAGAACACATCACGACTCCAAATAATGCCAGATTTCTGAAGAAGTATTTTGTATAAACACAAAATATTGTTCCCAGATCCAAAAACAATCACATTGGTTCATATTTTGTCCTAAATGACACTAAAATGTATTATGTCATATCTACATGACGTTAAACTGTACAGAAGTTCCTATATTTTGTCCGAGATGACATTAAACTATATTGTGTCCTAGCAACATGACATTAAACTGTGTGGCACTTTCATCGTCCAGCATGACGTTAAACTGTAAAAAGTCCCCAGAACTGATATCCTCATATTGGTTCACCTTAGTCCTAGCTACATGACTTTAAACTGTACAGCACCAGTTTGTCCTTGCTATATGACGTTAAACTATACAGCAATGGTCCAGTATGACTTTAAACTGCAACTTCGTCCCACACGACATTAAACTGTGAAAAAGTTCCCTAAACCGTCCAGCATGACCTTAAACTGCATCATCCCTGGTCCATGTATATGACCATAAAACTATTTGCAAATCCTTTATGTCCAGCAAGACGTTAAATTGTGACGTCCTAACTACATGACGCTAAACTGTATAAAAGACCCTCACGTCCGGAAAGACGTTAAACTATATAATCTCAAAAGTACAGTATGACATTAAACTGCACCATTCACGGTCCATGCATATGACCTTAAACTATTCGCACTTTCGTCCGACATGACGTTAAAATGGTACACTCTTTTGTCCTTACTGCATGACATTAAACTGCACAATTCCCCTTTCGTCCAATATGACGTTAAACTGTATTGTCCCCATCGTCCTAACTACATGATGCTAAACTGTAAAGAAAGTCCTTGATATATCCTACATGACATTAAACTGTCATTTTGTCCCTACTACATGACACTAAACTGTGCAGCACCTATAGTCCTAACTGCAAGACTTTAAACTGCATAGTCCCTTTTTTATGTCCTACATGACATTAAACTGTGCATCGTTAAGGTTGTTATTACCTCTTGTTTCTCACACCGAGTATGACTCATGTGAGCTTAGAGCGAACAGCAACCATAACACTCCCTTTGGGCCACTAACCATGTATAAATCCCAACAACAGTTTTTATTTAGATCATTGTCCACAAGAACAACTTGATCATTAATTCATTCTTTAATTAAACAACACAGACTTTGATCCTTGCCCTCCAGGCTGGGTATGTAGGCAACCTCCCAGGGTTCAAGCCCAAAAATAATCTCTTCACATCGGTTCACCACCATTTCATATGATGTTGATTCGTGAAACCGCACCTGGAATCAATATTTTTACATTGATTCACTTTCGTCCTTGTTATATGACATTAAACTATACAACACTTTTGTCTGGTACAACAATAAACTACAATATTCTTTGATTTCCTCATTTGAGAGAGAACTATTATTGACAATGATTTTTCAATCATGGTTTTCATTTTCAAAAGACTACATGCATACATGGTAATGCCTAAAATTTTTATCTTAGGTTAAACCATCATTGCACTAAAGTCCCCTTTCACCCTTCACATGTACGAACCAAATTTGTACAAAGGGTAGTTCTAGAACTACGTGGACTTGATTCCCATCTTTATGGGATACGTAGGAACATTCGAGTGTCCCTCGAATCCAGTCCCAAGTCTTTTGGGCCTAACCCCAAATTTCACTTTCAGTCCCTTGGCTGAAAAGTCCTCATGAAAACACACACTGTGTATTCATTATTATGGTCTGAATTCTATGACCCTAAACTAAGATCACTCATACTTTCGTCCTGCATGACGTTAAACTACATTTCAAGAACTACGTATGGCTTGATTCTCATTCTTATGAGATATGTAGTGAAGTCCAAAATTTCAATTCAGGACCCAGCCACAACATGATTATGGTTTTCATTGACCTATGTATCTCTATATACATTGGACAATACCCATATTTATGTGTTATAATCCTAACATTAAAATATTTTCAGATCTTCATAAAACTTTTCATGACTTCTAGTCACAAAAATGTCAAACTTATGAGAATTATTTTTGCCTGACTATGCAGCACGTGCCCATAGGTGGCCTTGCATAAACAGTCTACATAACAGACTTGTCAGACAAAAGATGATATTTATTTGACCATGCAGCCAATGCCCTTAGGTGGCCCTGCATATTTCAACCCCATAACCGGTTTTGTTAAATAATGGTAACTTCATTCTTGGGAAGAATGCCTCTTTTGTCCTTATTTGTCTTAAACTACAGTATGTAGGGATCCGCAAAAAAATAGCAATCCTTAACATATTTGTCCCATATCCTTTTTCATGATCTGAAAGTATTCAAGTCTATGGTTTATTCTTCTTACCTACGTTTGGGTCAGACCTTCGTAGGAGTGATATTCATCCAGTTCTTCGATATTCTTGTTCGGAAATATCTTATCCATATTTCAAGTACCGCTTTCCATACAACAAACTCTATAATTTAGAAAATTTGAATCTCCATAAACATTCACTGGCTTTTAGAACTAGGAAAGTAAATTTCTGGGAGTTCTTTTGCCTGACTATGCAGCACGTGCCCATAGGTGGCCTTGCATAAACAGTCCACATAACAGACTTGTCACCCAAAAGATGCTATTTATTTGACCATGCAGCCAATGCCCATAGGTGGCCCTGCATATTTCAACCCCCTAACGGGTTTTGTTAAATAATAGTATCTTCATTCATGGAAACTACTTCTTCTAATGCCTTTTAGCTCTTTTTCATATCATTCCTCAGATTCAAATATTCTTAAGCCATAGTTTACATTTTTTTTTCTCTCTCATAATTGAGTATGGTAATATGTTTTCAGATAAATTGTCAAGGAATTGAATCAATTTTAATCCATTTTTGGTCAAAGCTATTTCGACCTTAAACATTAACCCCTTTATGTCCGGCATGCATGACTTTAAACTACCCACAAAAGACAAAGGAACTCTGAATAAAAGTCAAGTTCCAGCTCACTAAATATACATTTATGTGTAATTTAGGTAATATTGAGCGATTAAAAAGTTCAAAGTTTGTAGTATTATTTGTAATAATCCTAGTAAAAATCAAACTATGCTTACTAGGCCCATTGGCTTAAGTAAATTTGAAGCAGGTAATTAAAGAATGCAGGTACAAATGATTGAAGACAAAAGTGTTTTTCATTGATACACAAGAGTTAGAAGGACATCCACAGACTGGAGTCTCTTCAATTTTTTCATGAATTACAAGTGGCTTTCAACATAACACTTCATTTGATTTACGGCATCCCGAGCTTCATCAGCAACCACCTGGAATTCATTCATTCAACTGGATACAATAAGAGTAGCAGTGATACCAGCTCTTCTTGAAAAAATTGTAAAAGGATGTTCTTGAGTGCGGTTTGAGAAAATTTTCTGCTGATCAAATAGTGACTCTGTTTCTGTCCAAGAGACTTGGAAGATGGATACATGGATTTGAGAATGGAGCATTGGAAGTAAAGAGCCATTTGGAGAGAGTACTATTTTCAGATATTGCTCTAATACCATGTTTGTCTTCTCTCCACCAACTGGTAGTGGAAAACATTTCAGCCCATGGGTTTGCCATTTTCATATCTGCAAGGAAATGACATGGAAGAAGAATTTGAAAGTTCACACCATTGTTGTTGCTCTTAATGCACATCATAACCGAAATAGAGGAGTAGCAGTGCAGCTGCATCTCAGGTGTATAATTGTTTGCATTTGGAACATTGACTCCTTGCAGATGACCATGACCACACAAAGGAAGATGAATGCTCTGTGGAAAATTAGGAAGATAGTACTTCAAATACTAATCCAAATCTGGGAGAGTGATGTTGCAGATATCATAGAAATCATGGCCAATAATGTTCGTCATGTCATTAATCCGCTTGCTAGCCAGTTCATCAGCCGTTCCAATTCCCTTAGGAACCATTGAATCTACACAAAATTTGAACAAATTAAACTCTTAAATGGGTTTATTTTTCATAAAATTTGTGAAAGAATTCTGAAAAAATTGCCAAGGCATTAAGTCGCGCAAGTCTAAACAATGGCGCGCAAGTATTTCGTGTGTCGCACTAGTTTTTGACGCGCAAGTCTAAACCGCGCAAGTACGAATACCATTACAGGAGCGCGACAACGAAGGAACAGTGGAAAAGAGACTTGCGCGGCTTAGGTGACCTGGGCGGCGAGAGCTCGAGAAGGAATGAAGTCCGGAAATCCGGATACTTGTACGAAGGCGAGGGCCGTGTATTTATAGGCCAGGAGGCCTATCTGCGTGCCGCACCCAGAGCGCTTAAGGCCTGTGCGATGGAAACTTGCGCGCCGCCCTCTGTGCAATGAAGACTTGCGCGCCTCCCTTTTCCTTTGGAGGGATTCGATTTCCTCAGAGTCAAATCCTCATTTATCTCGGGATCCAACTCTGAGGGGGGGACTTTTGTTGATGCTCCTTTCGTCACAGATTCTAAATATCAGAAAAGGGAATATCTGATCTCAAAGTGATTCAACCTTTGAAGAAAACATCAAAAATCGACAAACGCAGGAACAAAGGATCGACAGCAACTGCACCGCGCAAGTTTTATAACTGTCACGCAAGTACACATGCGTGACACCCTTGGTCGTGCAGGTGATTTGCGCGACCTAAGTGGTAACCGCCCTGTAACCGCCCGAGGTCTTCTTTTGCCTATAAATAGACCCTGTGGGTCCCCCATTCGAGGGGATCTTTTTCCAGAAACTCGGATTGAAGCTCCCGACGCCCAAGTCTCTTCTCAAAGCTTCCGGAACACTTCTAAGGTAATTTCTTACCTAGAACGGAAGATCTAAAGAGAAGAAGGAAGGCCTAAGTGTTGAAACTTATCAAACACTTTCATGCCGATTTATTTCCTTCAATATAACTTGCGCGTCCCTTTTTTGGAAGAACCTCAAGAGGATTCTAAAGGGTTTAAAAAAGAGTCGCTCAAATATTTCAATGCTAGTTGAAAATCGCGCAAGTGCACCATGTGTCGCGCAGGTATACCTGCGCGAATAAAACTTGCGCGCCCACGGAAGACTTGCGCGCATTTCAAGACTTGTGTGCCCCTACCTTTTTGGGTGCCCATCTTGCCCATTTTACCTCTCTTAAGCCATTACACCTTTCCTTTTCAAGATTCAGTCTTCAAGACACTCTTCAATTCCATTTATGGCATGATTTCTTGATTTGACTTCCTTATCTGAAAGGAATTATGTGGAATATCTCTCAAAACCTAGTGATTTAAATATCCGTATGTCACTAAATATAGAGAGTTCATTCATTCAACCTCATCCTTTAAGATGAGAGAATCTTTAACTTGGGCATCCTTCTTTAGGAGTAAGCCCCAAATTCTTAAAGTTCCCAAACTTGGGCATCCTCCTCAGGAGTAAGCCCCAACCTCAAATATGGGCATCCTCCTCAGGAGTAAGCCCCAAACCTTAATCCCTAACCTGGGTCTCCTTTTCAGGAATAAGACTCAGTCATAATCTTGGGCATCCTTATGAGGAGGATGCCCCAAGTCCCCTAACCTGGGTCTCCTTTTCAGGAATAAGACTCAGTCATAATCTTGGGTTTCCTTTTCAGGAGTATGCCCCAAGCCCCCCTTAAATTTCGCTTAACCAGTCATAATTTACCCTTGATTTGGGTTTCTTTTTCAGAAGTAAAACCCAATCATAAGTCTCCTCCTAATTTGGGCATCCTCCTTAGGAGTAAGCCCCAAGATTAGAGTATTCAAATATCCATAAAGCACATATACCTTTATGGACCATGTTCCTGGATTTTCTCCCTAAACGTGAATCCTAAACCTTCACCTATCTGGGCAGTCATACATACCTAAGCCCCAAACAATTTCTTATGATTGCATCTTTCATGGCACAATTGTCTAATTTTTACCAATACCTCTTGTTTCTCACACCGAGCATGACTCACGTGAGCTTAGAGTGTAAAAGTAATTATGACATTCTTCTTTGAGCCATCAATCATAAACATCATACTCCATTACTCGAACTACGTGGGTTCTGATTCCTTTTCCAAAACAAAGGATACGTAGGTAGCCCATTTATGGGTTCGATCCCAACTTTGAAATAATCCCTGTCCTTCTGAATGACGATAAACTTCAAGTGCCCCACTGAGTGGCTTTAAAACCAGCCTGGTCATCATAATGACCAAGAGACTTTTATATAAATGTTTTTGAAGGATACCATTGACCAAGAATCTCTAAACAGATATAGATGATTTTCTATTTGATGAAGAACCTCGAATACATATAAAAGATTCTCTAAATTTCATGCATATTTAATCATTGATTGTTAAAACTAAAGGAAAGCACATTTTATACTTGGTAATGTAATAAGGATTCACGAACATAACTTAAATCTATAAAGAGAGTCCCGGAGTAGACAATAATTCCCCTCAAAAAGGTGTGATGAGTCTGACCTCCCATCCTCTCGACCAATGAAAATTCCTAAGCCTCATTAGTCCACAAGCTAATGAGCGCCTACCTTTGGAAAGTGGGTCCAAACAGATGTGGAATCATTGGATGTTTCTGGTTCTACGAACAAACCCGCTAGAAACTGATCAGAACGTTTGAATCTCCCGTCCAGGAGGTCATCCCCGAAATCCGTGCGAAACAATGAGTCATTCCAAAATTCCTAGGGACACAAGCTCAAAGGAAGTTTCTTTCTCATGTCAAACACTATGTGTTTGATGATCCTTACCTATTCAAGTTCTGTCCTAATCAAATCATTAGAAGATGTGTTCCTGAGTCTGAGCAAGAGTCCATCATTAAATTCTGTCATAGTGAGGCATGTGGAGGTCACTTTTCCTCTAAGAAAACATCTGCTAAGATTCTTCAATGTGGTCTCTTCTGGACCACCCTATCAAGGGACTCCTACACATTTTGTCAAAGCTTTCCTGGGTGTCAACAAGTAGGGTCCATCACAAAAAGTAATCAAACTCCACTCACTCCCATCTTAGTGGTTGAAATCTTTGACTGTTGGGGAATTGATTTCATGGGTCCCTTCCCAAACTCTAGGGGATATCATTACATTCTCTTAGCTATCAATTATGTCTCTAAATGGGTTGAGTCCATTCCTACAAAATCCAATGATCATCAAACTGTGATTAGATTTCTCATGGAAAACATCTTCTCTAGATTTGGAATTACTAGGGCTATCATTAGTGATCGTGGAACTCATTTTTTCAATCGTCCATTCTCATCACTCATGGAAAAATATGGAATTTCTCACAAAGTGTCCACTTCATACCACCCACAGACCAATGGTCAATCTGAGTTAGCGAATAGTGAAATCAAACAAATTACTGAGAAAACTGTCAATCCTTCTAGGAAAGATTGGTCTAAGAAACTCTTGGATTCTCTTTAGGAATATCGTACAGCATTCAAAACCATCCTAGTAATGTCACCATATAGGTTGGTTTATGGAAAATCATGCCATTTACCTGTTGAAATTGAGCATAACGCCTTTGGGGAAATTAAGAAAATTGATTATGACCTCTCATTGGCCGGAACAAAAAGGAAATTAGATCTCAATGAACTATTGGAATTAAGGATGGAGTCTTATGAAAATTCAAGGATCAATAAAGCTATTGTTCAAGCCTACCAATCTAGGAATATCAAGGTCAAACATTTTAACTGGTAAAACTTGTTCTCTTGTATAGTTCAAAACTTCATTTACACCCAGGAATGTTAAGGTCTAGATGGTCAGGAACTTTCATAGTGCATCATGTGTACCCCCTTGGGGCAGTAGAGATTCAATATCCCACAAGTGGTTACATTTTCAAGGTCAATGGTCAAAGGTTAAAACCATTCATTGAATCATTCAATAAATAGGAAATAGAGGTTGAGTTAACTGAGCCAACCTACGAACTAGGAAAAAATTGATATATTTAGGGTTCATGTCGGGCTAACGACATTAAACAAAGCGCTGCATGGGAGGAAACCCATAGTTTTCAAGTTTCCTGTAATTTTTTTTGTTTTAATAAAACTTATATTTTAAATAGGATCAATTAATCATTTTTATATTTTATAAAAAACTGTTGACCTGTTCTTCTATTATGAGTATGGATGGGTATGAAAGGGGAGAACCGTATTCATCCTTGTCACGCGGTGTGATCCCTGAGTAATACTTTACCCAGCAAATTAAAAGAAGACGATGTATCATTAGTTTGATTTAAAAAAACAGAAAAACAGGAAAACCATAAAAATGTTGATACATGGAATTAAATAAGTCGTTGTGTTGTTTGTTTTGTCTGGTTTGTTCTTATTTTGGTTCAGGTACTATTTTGGGTGATACATGTTCAATCAAGTTGGTGCCTACATCCCCCAAGAGATCAAAGGACTAATTTAGAGCAACAAGAATTTCAACTTCAACCACCAGGTGACATCATTCCATGATCCGCATTTTCAATTTCCCTTTTGAACATTAATTCTCTCCCTCTACCCCATTCTAAATTTTCATGTCTTTAAACATTGGGGACAGTGTTATTTTAAGTTGGGGGGAGATAAAATAAAAAATTCTTTTGTGTCAAAAAAATGAATGATTTGAAAAAAAAAGTGTAAATAGAATGAAAAATTCATTTAACTTTGGACATGGTAATACACATTGCACACTTTGATACTGAATATCAAATAATTTAGAACACCCTTTTTCTGATTTTAATCCTTGTATAATTTCATGAGAATAGATTTTGGAAAGTGTGGCTATCCAATGTGATATTTCATCGTTTATATTTTCATCCAAATAAAAAACGATCACAATGCACATCCTTTGGATAGTCGGGTATTAGATTGAGTTCATGGGGTCCCCCAAATAAATAGCATAGGATTGGTGATCATTTTAGTTTTAATATGAGTATTCAAAAAAAATTAAAAATAATAAATTTGCACATAGAGCAATGAAATGACCTGATGCATGGCTTTCGGCACTTGGGGATTGTGACTCCATAGTTTTCTGGCCCAGAGTTAGTAATTTTATCTCTATTTTTGGTAATTTGAAAAAACAATTGGCTGAGTTAACTCGAGATGATGCCTGAGTATGTGGGATTCACTTGTTTCCCTAAGGTCTTTGAGTCTGGGAGTCATCGACAAAGTCTCGCTACATGGGTTGACTCTTTTCAGTGCAACTTCAATTACCATGACAAAATTGAAAAATAAAACAAAAAAATAATACAATAAAAAAATGAATACTCATCTTAATATTGAAATTTGATTCCACCTAGCACTTCTATCATTTCCCCCTTGAATAAAAATGAACCCCCATTTCTATTGTGATGCACAACACATCCTCATACTTAATAGATATTGGATGAAATATGGAAATGAATTTGAACAAAGGAATGAGCTTGGGATTGGGATATACTTATGAAACAATCTTGTATTAAAATATTTTGATGGGTTTCATGATTTTTTGGTATAAGGGTTTTTTTGATCATTGTGTGTTAAAATGTTTTTGGAAAAGGGAATTTGAATTTCATATTGTTGAGATATTTTGCTCGGGACTAGCAAAACTCAAGTTGGGGGGTGTGATTAGCCACTAAATGAGGCTAATATTAACTGTTAATATACATAATATTCATGTTCTTTATTATTTATAAACACCATTTTAGTGCATTTTACTCTTTGAACATCATTTCACATTATGATTGTAATTCTTACTTAAAATGCACTATTATGTGGTACATTTTTTAAAATCATTTAAAGTACCCAATGATTCATCTAACTATAAGGAATTTAATTATCCATATTTTAATTTGATATTTTTTTAAATGTATCTTCACTTAAATTTAAACATTTTTCATTCAGGGATCAATGGATGATTCATAAAGTATGAAGGAGATATTTTGTGATGAAAAGAAAAATTCTGGAGAAGACAGATTGGACACCATCCCATGGATAAGAATGTGGGGCCCAATATACAGACCCAATGAATCCCATATTTCTTGGGATTCTATAATTCATGTATAGGAACAAATAACGCTGGAGGATCCAATGCTAATTCGGCCTCCATGAGGTCCATTTAGGCGGCCCAAGTTAGAAATAAAATTCTGGGCCAGATTCTACGGCCCAGAAAAACATCCCACAAATTTGATCATATATCGGCATCCACAACTCCAAATGGGGCCAAATTTTATAGGAGGTTATAAGGCATCCGAAACTCAATTTTCTTCTTCTACGCCCCACTCTGATTCTGCCAGCTAGAAGGTTTTCCATGCGCGTCTGTTCGGTGAATGAAATCTGGCTGCCACCTCGGGTCAAGGGTGGAAAAATCAACTCTCCCTTACTTTCCACCCACCTATGGCCTACCAAGATTAATTGAGGAGACTTGGACTATTGGAGTCTCGATCCATGAGATAAAAAATTCCTATTTAAGGCAGTTGTGTTGGAGGATTGAATAATATTTGGCTCTTTGTTCAATTGTAATGTTATGCTGCAATTTTGTTGTCTCAAATTTGTCTTTCACATGTAAGTTGTTCAATTCACATTAGTTTCATAATAAAATTTCTTCTTCTGCTCTTATTATATTGTTCTTCATATCACTTTGATACCTTTGGATCAAGGTGTGAATTTATTCACACCAAACGTTCTGAAATTATTCACAAAAACGGTGGAGTGATCATTTTATTTTTGTTGTTTTCTTTACTACTCCATTTCCTCCCTCATGAGTCTACATTATGCTTCCATTGAAATCATGGGACCAATGGAGGGCTAACCCACTTATGAGTTTATCCAAAGTAGTATAAAGGGGCTGGATTGGATGTTATTTATCACCCCATTAATGTATAATCACTTTTTAAATTGATATTTTTATTTGATGATTTTTAAACTCCATCATCCTTGTTGAATTTAAGGCCACACACTTAAATTGCTAATACAAACCTTTACCTAAAAGTGCTCAAAACATTGATCCTTAAAGTGTATAGGTGATTAGTATTAAAGGGTGTAGGAATTAAACCAGTAAGTGATGATGTTGTTTAATCTCCTTAAATGAACCTATCTGAAATATAAGAAATTGAAATCATTGAAATGGAAATACGTCCAATCCACCCCGAGCAATAACCTATGATCAACTCATTATTTTAAATTGAATTCACTTAAGACTCTTATAGTTCCTTCAAACCCATATAAAATAAACCCATTTTGGCTACTTCATAGCCAAAAATATTCCATAGAATGTACATGTCTATAGGTTACTTCTTAGGTCTCTGAGGATTCGACAACCCAAGCTAAACTATAAGGACTGTCCTACCTTATTCTCTAGGGTAAATTTGAGCGAGAATCAAATTTTGGAACCATTTTTGGGGACCCAAGTAAGTCATCTAAAAACCCATTCTATTCTCCCCCATTTATTCTTTTCTCGTCCAATTTCTCTTATCTTTTCCGTTTCTCGTTTTTTTTCTTTTGGTGCATGTCCGCCTACACCTGTGATCAATCGAACCGTCTAGTTAGGGTGGATAGTCCTGGGGTTGGGGAGTCAAGTAAACCAAGGGAAATCTTTCCATTATATCCTAATCTTCCTAACACCCTCGAGTCGAAAATTGATCCCAATTCAATGGAAGGTCTTCATAGAAACCAACTCATAATCCCAGGTGGGAACCAAAATGGAATCCCAAATGAGGTAGCCCCAAACTTGGGGAATGAAATTGATCAAACCATCAATGACTACCTCACACCTTCCTGGACCAATGCCCCCTCATGAATTAGACACAATTCCCTAGGATATGCCAACTACATCTTTAAACCCCATGTGCTAAACCATCTTTCCACATTCCATGGAATGGAGTCCGAGATGCCCTACCTTCACATTAAGAAGTTCAATGACATTGTAGAAACCATGTGTCCCCCACATCAACTAGAATCAGCTAAGATGAGGATATTTACTTTTTATTTAATGTATCGAGCTAAAAGTTGGCTAAAAAATTTGAGACCATCATCCATACACTCTTGGTACCAACTACAAAAAGAATTATACAAAAATACTTTCCCCACCAAGAAAGAATTGCACTTAAAAAGAGTATCCAAAACTTGTTTGAAAAAGAGGGAGAGTAATTATATGAAACATGGGAGAGGTTCAAAGACACTCTAAACATGGTTCCACACCATGGTTTTTCTATTCCTGAACAAGTGATAATTTTCTATGAAGGGTTGGGTCCGGTGAACAAACAATTTATTGACATGATGTGTAATGGAACCTTTTAAAAACAAAGCACTAAATGATGCTTACGAGTATCTAGAAAGCCTTTATGAACAAAACCAAATATGTGGAATTTCACCTTATTCTGAAAATCAACAAAGAACTACTGGAATTCATACACTTAGAGAAGAGGAACGCCTTAGGGCTAAACTTACAGCACTCTCTAGGAAGGTTGAAAAGATAGACCTTAGGAGTGTCCATAAAATCCAAACCGTTGACCTTGTTTGCACAATTTTTGACATACATGACCATAAGACAGAAAACATCCCAACTATTCCATCCATCAAGGATGTTCTGTTAGGAGGACCCCCAGTAGAAGTAAATGCCTTGAACATTCTAAAGCCACAATACCAAAAACAACATCAACCCAAGGTATAATGACCACCCAGGATTCCGCTGGAAAGATAACCAACAACCTAGCCAACCACAGGGACAAAATACTCACACCCATAAGAACTACCAAACCCATAAACAGTTCTAATCCCAACCTATCCAATACCAACGGCCACTGGTCCATTTTCAAAAAACCATCCCACCTCCAAAATATCCCCCCGGGATAAACCAATCTTCTCAAGCACCAACCCAAAATGTTCCACAAAGCCTACTAGAACAACTGTGCAAACAAATGGAGAGGATGAACTCAGAAGTCTCTTCCCTAAAACAAGAACTTCAATCCATCAAAACTGGAAAGGCACCCATGCCTACTCAGGCGGTGCCATCCTCAACTTCAAGGGGAGAGTCATGTTGTACTCAAACAACTCACGAACAACTAAAAGTTGTGACTGTTTTAAGAAGTGGGAAATCAATTGAGAAACCTGAACAACTAACTCAGAACCCACCTGAAGATTCAAACTTGGATGAAAATTAGAAAGAACCACAAGATCAAACTGAGGAAACTGATAATAATGTTAAAGAAACAACTCTTCAACAAACAACCCCACAACCTGCACCATTTCCTCAACGCATGAGGGGAAAACCCAAGCCTGAACTGAGTGAAACATTGAGGGAAATCTTCTCACAAGTCAAGTAGACCATTCCCCTTCTCGATGTCATCCAAACCATACCTGCCTACGCAAAGTACCTTAAATACTTCTGCAATTTTAAAAGAAAATTTTCACATAAAAACCAAGTCCTTTTGGTTGCTAATGTGAGTACCGCCATTCAAGGGACCATTCCTCCTAAGTTGAAAGACCCACGTTGCCCTTACATCAATGATGAACTAGGAGAAAGCAATGTTGTCAAGGCCTTGTGTGATCTAGGTGCTAGTGTCAATCTCATCCCTTATGCTGTGTACTGCCAGTTAGGACTAGAAGAACTCCAACCCACATCTGTCACACTTCAACTTGTTGATCGTAGCATTAGGGTTCCAAAGGGTATTTTAAAGGACGTCATGGTAAAGGTTGAAAACTTCATCTACCCTACTGACTTCATTGTCCTTGACAACCATCCAAACCTAGGAAATAAGGAACAAACCCCAATCATTGTTGGTCATCCTTTCCTTGCAACAATCAACTCTGTTATCCAAGTCCTAAATGGGAACATGACCATCACCTTTGGGAACATGAGTCTACACTTGAACATCTATAATGAAAGCTCACAAAGAGGGGATGACGAGGACATTCATAAAGTAAACATGATAGGAAACATTGATAATGAATCCATGGAACATCATGGAATATTTAATGAATGTTTAAGTCATGATGAGAATTATTTCCTTTGTTCATATGAAGGAAGTTTATCTCCTTGGCTTGAATCATTTTCAAATTGCTCTTATGATGAATTCTTAGGTCCGACAATCAGTGAAACCTTTTAGGAAACCAATTGTATGGAGACCAATCAAACTTCCTTCCCAAAATCTAATCAAGCCAATCTAGTAGCTGAAACTTCTACATGTGGGGAATCAATCCTATCTGAAAATCTAAAAAAAGAAATTGAACATGATCCAATGTCCCAATATTCTGCTGAAATTATGAACCAACCTGATCTTGAATTGAAGGAACTTCACTATACACTCAAGTATGCTTTCCTAGGGGACAATCAAACACATAATATTGTCATTTCTTCTTCTCTTGAAGCAAATCATGAGATGATGCTTCTAGATGTCCTTAGGAAACATAATAAATCCATTGGTTGGACCCTGTCTGATATTCCTGGGATTATCCCACTTATCGGGACTCATAGGATTGTTCTGGTATCTGATTGAAATCCATGTCTTCAACCTCAACGGCGACTCAATCCAAATCTCATGGATGTAGTAAGTAAAGAACTTATGAAATTTTTAAAAGCTGGTATCATCTATCACATAGCTGAGAGTGAGTTGGTGAGCCCAATACAAGTGGTTCCAAAAAAGGCTGGAATCACAGTGCTAACAAATGATGATGGAGAGATTCTTCCAACAAGGGTGAGTAGTGGATGGAGGGTCTGCATTTACTATAGAAAGCTAAACTCATTCACCAAGAAGGGCCATTTCCCCTTACCATTCATTGACCAAGTCCTTGAGAGAGTGGCAGGTCATGCCTTCTACTATTTCCTAGATGGGTACTCAGGGTATAATCATATTGAGCTCTCCATAGAGGATCAAGGGAATAATACATTCACATGTCCATTTGGAACCGTTGCCTTCAAACAAATGCCCTTAGAGTTATGCAATTCCCCTGGAACCTTCCAGTGGTGCATGATGGGAATCTTCTCAGACATGGTAGGGGAGTTTCTAGAGGTCTTCATGGATGACTTCTCTGTGTTTGGGGATACATTTGAGGGATGTCTGAGGAATGTAGAGAGAGTCTTGTCAAGATGTGAAGAAAAGAATCTAGTCCTAAACTGGGAAAATTCCATTTCATGGTTAAAGAGGGACTAGTTCTAGGCTATTTGGTCTCATGTATGGGGATTGAAGTTGATAAAGCCAAGGATGACATAATTCATCACCTTCCATCACCCAAAAATGTCAAGGAAGTAAGGTCGTTCTTAGGACATGCTGGTTTCTATAGAAGATTCATCAAGGACTTTCGTTCAATCTCCCGTCCCCTTTGTGCTCTCCTAGTAAAGGATACTCCATTTGTCTGGACAGAAAGCTGTGAGGGTTCATTATTAACCCTCAAATCCTCTCTCAACTCTCCCCCCATCATGAAATCTCCAAATTGGATCCTTTCTTTAGAACTTATGTGTGATTCCAGTGACTTTGTTGTTGGAGCTGTGTTCGGACAATTTTGTGATAAAAATACTTATGTCATTGCTTATGCAAGAAAATCCTTAAATGATGCCCAATTCAACTACACAACCACTAAAAAGGAGTTACTTCCTATTATGTTTTCCTTAGAGAAGTTTAGGTCCTACCTCTTAGGATCAACCATCACTATGTTCACTGACCATTTTGCACAAAAATACATCTTCCAAAAATAAGACACTAAGGCTAGAATGATTAGGTGGGTCCTTCTCTTACAAGAATTCAACCTCACAATCAAGGATAAAAGGGGAGTTGAAAATGTTGTAGCTGATCACCTCTCTAGGATGGAATTCAAATACAACTCAAATCACATTTCTGTGTCTGATTCATTTCCTGAAGAACACCTATACTCTGTGAGTGACTGCCCTTGGTATGACGACATAGCCAATTTCTTAGTTATAGGATTCGTTCCAAAATTCCTAGGGACACAAGCTCAAAAGAAGTTTCTTTCTCATGTCAAACACTATGTGGTTGATGATCCTTACCTATTCAAATTATGTACTGATCAAATCATTAGGAGATGTGTTCCTGAGTCTGAGCAAGAGTCCATGCTTAAATTCTGTCAAAGTGAGGCATGTCAAGGTCACTTTTACTCTAAGATAACATCTGCTAAGATTCTTCAATGTGGTCTCTTCTAGCCCACCCTCTCAAGGGACTCCTAAACATTTTTTCAAAGTTGTCCTAGGTGTCAACAAGTTGGGTCCATCACAAAAAGGAATCAAATTCCACTCACTCCCATCTTAATGGTTGAAATCTTTGACTGTTGGGGAATTGATTTTATGGGTCCCTTCCCAAACTCTAGGGGATAACTTTACATTATCTTAGATATCAATTATGTCACTAAATGGGTTGAGGCCATTCCTAAAAAATCCAATGATCATCAAACTGTGATTAGATTTCTCAAGGAAAACATCACTATAGATTTGTAATTCCTAGGGCTATCATTAGTGATCATGGAACTCGTTTTTGTAATCGTCCATTCTCATCACTCATGGAAAAATATGGAATTTCTCAGAAAGTGTCCACTGCTTACCACCCACAGACCAATGGTCAAGCTGAGTTATCCAATCGTGAAATCAAACAAATTCTTGAGAAAACTTTCAATCCTTCTAGGAAAGAGTGGTCCGAGAAACTCTTGTATGCTCTTTGGGCATATCATACAACATTCAAAACCAACCTAGGAATTTCACCATATAGGTTGGTTTATGGAAAAGCATGTCATTTACCTTTTGAAATTGAGCATAAGGCCTTTGAGGCAATTAAGAAAATGGATTATGACCTCTCATTGGCCGGAACAAAAAGGAAATTAGATCTCAATGAACTGTAGGAATTAAGGATGGAGGCTTATGAAAATTCAATGATCAATAAAGCTAGAGTTCAAGCCTACCAATCTAGGAATATCAAGGTCAAACATTTTGAACTGGGAAAACATGTGCTATTGTATAGTTCAAAACTTCATTTACTCCTAGGAAATTTAAGGTCTAGATGGTCAGGACCTTTCATAGTGAATCACGTGTACACCCATGGGGCAGTAGAGATTCAAGATCCCACAAGTGGTTACATTTTCAAGGTCAATGGTCAAAGGTTAAAACCATTCATTGAATCATTCAATAAACATGAAATAGAGGTTGAGTTAACTGAGACAACCTATGAACCAGGAAAAAATTGATAGATTTAGGGTCCATGTCAGGCTAACGACATTAAACAAAGCGTTGCATGGAAGGAAACCCATATTTTTCAAGTTTCCTGTCATTTTTTTGTTGTAATAAAACTTATATTTTAAATTGGATTAATTAATCATTTTTATATTTTAAAAAAACTGTTAACAAAATCTTCTATTATGAGTATGGCTGGGTATGAAAGGGGAGCACCGTATTCATCCGTGTCACGCGGTGTGATCCCTGAGTAATACCTTACCCAGAAAATTAAAAGAAGACAATGTATCATTAGTTTGATTTAAAAAAACAGAAAAATAGGAAAAACCATAAAAATGATGATACTTG
The DNA here is from genome assembly GCA_963277665.1 of Viscum album. Classification (NCBI taxonomy): domain Eukaryota; kingdom Viridiplantae; phylum Streptophyta; class Magnoliopsida; order Santalales; family Viscaceae; genus Viscum; species Viscum album. The sequence continues at coordinate 154,092,908 of OY728156.1, read as the reverse complement.
GAAAAAAATAATTCATTGTGTTGTTTGTTTTGTCTGGTTTGTTCTTCTTTTGGTTCAGGTACTATTTTGGGTGACACATGTTCAATCAAGGAGGTGCCTACATCCCCCAAGAGATCAAAGTACTAATTTGGAGCAGCAAGAATTTCAACTTCAACCACCATGTTACTTCATTCCATGATCCTCATTTTCAATTTCCTTTTTGAACGTTAATTCTCTTCCTATACCCCATTCTAAATTTTCATTTCGTTAAACACTGGGGACAGTGTTATTTTAATTTGGTGGGGAGATAAAATAAAAAATGATTTTGTGTCAAAAAAAAGAATGATTTGAAAAAAAAAAGTGTAAATAGAATGACAAATTCCTTTAACTTTGGACATGGTAATACACATTACACACTTTGAAACTGAATATCAAATAATTTAGCATACCCTGAATCTGATTTTAATCCTTGTATAATTTCATGAGCATAGATTTTGGAAAGTGTGGCTGTCCAATGTGATATTTAATCGTTTATATTTTCTTCCAAATAAAAAAAAGATCACAATGCACGTCCTTTGGATAGTGGGGTATTATTTTGAGTTCATAGGGTCCCCCAAATAAATAGCATAGGTTTGGTGATCATTTTAGTTTTAATATGAGTATTCAAAAAAAATTAAAAATAATAAATTTGCGCATAGAGCAATGAAATGACCGGATGTGTGGCTTTCGGTACTTGGGAGTCATTACTCCATAGTTGTCTGGCCCAGAGTTAGTAATTTTATCTATATTTTCGGTAATTTGAAAAAAAAAATTGACTGAGTAAACTCGAGATGATGCCCGAGTATGTGGTCTTCACTTGGTGCCCTATGGTCTTTGAGCCTGGGAGTCATCGGCAAAGTCTCGCTACATGGGTTGACTCTTTTGAATGCAACTTCAATTACGATGGCAAAATTGCAAAAATAAAACAAAAAATAATATTACAATAAAAAAAATGAATACTGATCTTAATATTGAAATGTGATTCCACCTATCACTTCCATCATTTCCCCCTTGAATAAAAATGAACGCCCATGTCTATTGTGATGCACAACACATCCTCATACTTAATTGATATTGGATGAACTATGGAAATGAATTTGAACAAAGGAATGAGCTTGAGATTGGGATCTTCTTATGAAACAATATTGTATTAAAATATTTTGATGGGTTTCCTGATTGTCTAGTATAAGGGTTTTTGTGATCATTGTGTATTTAAATGTTTCTGGAAAAGGGAATTCGAATTTCATATTGTTGAGATATATTTTTCTCAGGACTAGAAAAACTCAAGTTGGGGGGTGTGATTAGACACTAAATGAGGCTAATATTAATTGATAATATACATAATATTCATGTTATTTATTATTCATAAACACCATTTTAGTGCATTTTACAATTTTAACATCATTTCACATTATGATTTTAATTATTACTTAAAATGCACTATTATGTGGTACATTTTTTAAAATCATTTAAAGCACCCAATGAGTCATCTAATTATAAGGAATGTAATTATCCATATTTTAATTTGATATTTTTTGAAATTTATCTTCACTTAAATTTAAACATTTTTCATTCAAGGATCAATGGATGATTTATAATGTATGAAGGAGATATTTTGTGATGAAAAGAAACAATTCTGGAGAAGGAAGATTGGACACCAACCCACTGATAAGACAGTGGGGCCCAACATATAGGCCAAATTAATCCCATATATTTTGGGATTCTAGAAGTCATTTATAGGAACAAATAACCCTTGAGTATCAAATGCTAATTCTGCCTCCATTGTGTCCATTTAGGCGGCCCAAGTTAGAAATAAAATTCTGGGCCAGATTCTGCGGCCCAGAAACACATCCCATTAATTTGTTCATATCTCTGCATACACAACTCCAAATGGGGAAAAAGTTTACAGGAGGTTAGAAGGCATCCGAAGCTACATTTGCTTATTCTATTTCCCACTCTGATTCTGCCATCTATATGGTTTTCCAAGCGCGTCTGTTCGGTGAATGAAATCTGGCTGCCACCTCGGGTCAAGGGTGGAAAAATCAACTCTCCCTTACTTTCCACCCACCTATGGCCTACAAAAATTAATTGAGGAGACATGGACTATTGGAGGGTAGACCCAAGGGCTAAAAAATTCCTATTTAAGGCAGTGGTGTTGGAGGATTGAATAATCTTTTGTGCTTTGTTCAATTGTAACGTTATGCTGCAATTTTGTTGTCTCAAATTTGTCTTTCACATGTAAGTTGTTCAATTCACTTTAGTTTCTTAATAAAAGTTCTTCTTATACTCTTATTCTTTTTTTCTTAATATCACTTTGATACCTTTGGATCATGGTGTGAATTTATTCACACCAAACCTTGTAAAATTATTCACACAACGGTGGAGTGATCATTTTACTTTTGTTGTTTTCTTTACTTCTCCATTTCCTCCCTCATGAGTCTAATTTCCGCTTCCATTGAAACCATGGGATCAATGGAGGGCTAAACCACTTATGGGTTGATCCAAGGGAGTATAAAGGGGCTGGATTGGATTTTATTTATCACCCCATTAATGTATAATCACTTCTTAAATTGAGATTTTTATTTGATGATTTTTAAACTCCATCATCCTTGTTGAATTTAAGGCCACACACTTCAAGTGCTAATACAAACCTTTACCTTGAAGTGCTCAAAACATTGATCCTTAAAGTTTATAGGTTATTAGTATTAAAGGGTGTAGGAATTAAACCAGTTAGTGATGATGTTGTTTTATCTCCTTAAATGAACCCATCTGAAATATAAGAAATTGAAATCATTGAAAAGGAAATACGTCCAATCCACCCCGAGCAATAACCTAGGATCAACTCATTATTTTAAATTGAATTCATTGAAGCCTCTTAGAGTTCCTTTAAACCCTTCTAAAATCAACCCATGTTGGCCATTTCATATCCAAAAATAGTCCATAGAATGTACGTGTCTATAGGTTACTTCTTAGGTCTCTGAGGATTCGACAACCAAAGCTAAACTACAACGACCTTCCTACCTTATTTTCTTGGCTAAATTTGAGTGAGAATAAAATTTTGGCGCCATTTCCGAGGACCCAAGTAAGTCATCTAAACACTAATTCTGTTATCCCCCATTTCTTCTTTTCTCATCGAAATTCTCTTATCTTTTCCCTTTCTCATTTTTTTTCTTTTGGCACATGTCTGCCTACACCTGCGATCAATCGAACCGTCTAGTTAGGGTGGATAGTCCTAGGTTTGGAGAGTCAAGTACACCAAGGGAACTCTTTCCATTAGATCCTAATCTTACTAACACCCCCGAGTCAAAAATTGAGCCCATTTCATTGGAATGTCTTCAAAGAAACCAACTCATAAACCTGGGTGGGAACGAAAATGGAAACCCAAATGTGGTAGCCCCAAACATGGGGAATGCAATTGATCAAACCATGAATGACTACCACACACCTTCCTAGACCAATGACCTCTCATGCATTAGACACAATTCCATAGGAGATTCCAATTACATCTTTAAACCCCATGTCCTAAACCATCTTCCCACATTCAATGGAATGGAGTCCGAGATGCCCTACCTTCACATTAAGGAGTTGAATGACATTGTAGAAACCATGTGTCCCCCACATCAACTAGAATCAGCTAAGATGAGGCTATTTCCATTTTATTCATAGTATCAAGCTAAAAATTGGCTAAACAATTTCATACTATCATCCATAAACTCATGGTACCAACTACAAAGATAATTCTACAAAAAATACTTTCCCCGCCACAAAAAAATTGCACTTAAAAAGAGTATCCAAAACTTTTTTGAAAAAGAGGGAGAGTCATTCTATGAAACATGGGAGAGGTTAATAGACACTCTAAACATGGTTCCACACCATGGTTTTTCTATTCCTGAACAAGTGATAATTTTCTATGAAGTGTTGGGTTCGGGGAACAAACAATTCATTGACATGATTTGTAATGGAACCTTTAAAAACAAATCCCCAAATGATGCTAACAAGTATCTAGAAAGCCTTTCTAAACAAAACCAAACATGGCTAATTTCACCATATTTTGAAAGGCCACAATGAACTACTGGAATTCATACAGTTAGATAAGAGGAAAGCCTTAGGGCTAAACTTGCAGCACTCTCTAGGAAGGTTGAAGAGATATACCTTAGGAAAGTCCATGAAATCCAAACCGTTGACCCTGTTTGCACAATTTGTGACAAACATGACCATAAGATAGACAACTACCCAACCATTCCATCCATCAAGGATGTTCTTTTAGGAGGACCCCTAGAAGAAGTAAATTCCTTGAACTTTCAAAATTCTCAATACCAAAATAACTTCAACCCAAGGTATAATGACCACTCAGGCTTCCGCTGGAAAGATAACCAACAACCTAGCCAACCACAGGGACAAAATCCTTACTCCCATCAGAACTACCAAACCCATAACCAGTTCCAAACCCAAACTATCCAATACCAACAGCCACAGGTCCATTTTCAAAAAACCATCCCACCTCCAAAATATCCCCCCGGGATAAACCAATCTTCTCAAGCACCAACCCAAACTGTTCCACAAAGCCTACTAGAACAACTGTGCAAACAAATGGAGAGGATGAACTCGGAAGTCTCTTCCCGAAAACAAGAACTTAAAACCATAAAAACTGGAAAGGCACCCATGCCTAATCAGGCGGTTCCATCCTCAACTTCAAGGGGAGAGTCAGTTGTACTCAAACAACTCATGACCAACTAAAAGTTGTGACTGTTTTAAGAAGTGGGAAATCAATTAAGAAACCTGAACAACTAATTCAGTACCCACATGAAGATTCAAACTTGGATTAAAATTCCAATGAACCACAAGATCAAACTGAGGAAACTGATAAAAATGTGAAAGAAACAACTCTTCAACAAACAACCCCACAACCTGCACCATTTCCTCAACGTATGAGGGGGAAACCCAAGCCTGAACTGAGTGAAACATTGAGGGAAATCTTCTCACAAGTCAAGTTGAACATTCCCCTTCTCGATTCCATCCAAACCATACCTGCCTACTCAAAGTACCTTAAGGACTTGTGCACTTTTAAAAAAATCACATAAAAATCAAGTCCTTTTGGATGATAATGTGACTACCACCATTCAAGGGACCATTCCTCCTAATTTGAAAGACCCAGGTTTCCCTTACATCAATGTTGAACGAGGAGAAAGCAATGTTTTTAAGGCCTTGTGTGATCTAGGTGATAGTGTCAATCTCATCCCTTATGCTGTGTACTTCCATTTAGGACTAGAAGAACTCCAACCCACATCTGTCACACTTCAACATGTTGATCGTAGCATTATGGTTCCAAAGGGGATTTTAAAGGACGTTCTGGTAAAGGTTGAAAACTTCATCTACCCTGCTGACTTCATTGTCCTGGACAACCATCCAAACTTAGGAAATAAGGAACAAACCCCAATCATCCTTGGTCGTCCTTTCCTTGCAAAAATCAACTCTATTATCCGAGTCTGAAATGGGAACATGACCATCACCTTTGGGAACATGAGTCTAGACTTGAACATTTATAATGAAAGCTCACAAATAGGGGATGTCAAGGACATTAATTAAGTAAACATGATAGGAAACATTGATAATGAATCCATGGAACATCAAGGAATATTTAATGAATGTTTAAGTCAGGATGAGATTGATTTCCTTAGTTCATGTGAAGGAATTTTATCTCCTTGGATTGAATCATTTTCAAATTGCTCTTATGATGAATTCTTTGGTCCAATAATCAGTGAGACCTTTCAGGAAACCAATTCCATGGAAACCAATCAAACTTCCTTCCCTAAATCTGATCAAGCCAATCTAGTACCTGAAACTTCTACATGTGGGGAATCAATCCTATCTGAAAATCTAAAAAAAAGAAATTGAACTTGATCCAATGTCCCAATCTTATGCTGAAATTATGAAACAACCTGATCTTGAATTGAAGGAACTTCCCGCTACACTCAAGTATGCTTTCCTAGGGGACAATCAAACACATACTATTATCATTTCTTCTTCTACTGAAGCCAATCATGAGAGGATGCTTCTAGATGTCCTTATGAAACATAAGAAAGCCAATGGTTGGACCCTGTCTGATATTCCTGGGATAATCCCACTTATCAGGACTCATAGGATTGTTCTGGAATCAGATTCAAATCCATGTCGTCAACCTCAACGGCAACTCAATCCTAATCTAATGTATGTAGTAAGGAAAGAACTGCTAAAATTATTAAAAGCTAGTATCATCTATCCCATTGCTGAGAGGGAGTGGGTGAGCCCAATTCAAGTGGTTCCAAAAATGGCTGGAACCACAGTGATAACAAATGAGAGTGGAGAGATTCTTCCAAAAAGGGTTTGTAGTGGATGGAGGGTCTGCATTGACTATAGGAAGCTAAAATCATTCACCAAGAAGGACCATTTCCCCTTACCATTCATTGACCAATTCCTTGAGAGAGTGGCAGGTCATGCCTTCTACTATTTCTTAGATGTGTACTCAGGGTATAATCAAATTGAGGTCTCCCTAGAGGATCAAGGGAAGACTATATTCACATGTCCATTTGGAACCTTTTCCTTCAAACGCATTCCCTTCGGGTTATGCAATGCCCCTAGAACCTTCCAGCGGTGCATGATGTGAATCTTTTCAGACATGGTAGGGGATTTTCTAGAGGTCTTCATGGATGAGTTCTCTGTGTTTGGGGATACATTTGAGGGATGTCTGAGGAATGTAGAGAGAGTCTTGTCAATATGTGAAGAAAATAATGTAGTCCTAAACTGGGAAGAATGCCATTTCATGGTTAAAGAGGGACTAGTTCTAGGCCATCTGGTCTCAGGTAGGGGGATTGAAGTTGATAAAGCCAAGGTTGACATCATTCTTCACCTTTCATCACCCAAATCTGTCAAGGAAGTAAGGTCATTCTTAGGACATACTGGTTTCTATAGAAGATTCATCAAGGACTTTAGTTCAATCTCTCATCCCCTTTGTGCTCTCCTAGTAAAGGATGATCCATTTGTTTGGACAGAAAGCTGTGAGGGTTCATTCTCAACCCTCAAATCCTCTCTCACCTCTCCCCCCATCATGAAATCTTCAAATTGGAACCTTCCTTTCAAACTTATGTGTGATTCTAGTGACTTTTCTGTAGGAGCTGTGTTAGGAAAACATTGTGATAAAAATCCTTATGTCATTTCTTATGCAAGAAAATCCTTAAATGATGACCAAATCAACTACACCACCACTGAAAAGGAGTTACTTACTATTGTGTTTGCCTTAGAGAAGTTTAGGTCCTACATCTTAGGATCACCCATCACTGTGTTCACTGACCATTCTGTACTAAAATACCTCTTCCAAAAACAATATTCTAAGGCTAGACTGATTAGGTGGGTCCTTATCTTACAAGAATTTGACATCACAATCAAGGATAAAAAGGTAGTTGAAAATGTTGTAGCTGATCACCTCTCTAGGATGGAATTCAAAGACAACTAAAATCACCTTTCTGTGTCTGATTCATTTCCTGATGAACACCTATACACTGTGAGTGACTGCCCTTGGTATGCGGACATAGAAAATTTATTAGTTACAGGAGTCATTCCAAAATTCATAGGGACACAAGCTCAAAGGAAATTTCTTTCTCATGTCAAACACTATGTGTTTGATGATCCTTACCTATTCAAGTTCTGTCCTGATAAAATCATTAGGAGATTTGTTCCTGAGTTTGAGCAAGAGTCCATCCTTAAATTCTGTCATAGTGAGGCATGTGGAGGTCACTTTTCCTCTAAGAAAACATCTTCTAAGATTCTTCAATGTGGTCTCTTCTGTCCCACCCACTCAAGGGACTCCTACACATTTTGTCAAATCTGTCCTAGGTGTCAACAAGTAAGGTCCATCACAAAAAAGAATCAAATTCCACTCACTGCCATCTTAGTGGTTGAAATATTTGACTGTTGGGGAATTGATTTCATGGGTCCCTTCCCAAACTCTAGGGGATATCTTTACATTATCTTAGCTGTCGATTATGTCTCTAAATGGGTTGAGTCCATTCCTACAAAATCCAATGATCATCAAACTGTGATTAGATTTCTCAAGGAAAACATCTTCTCTAGATTTGGAATTCCTAGGGATATCATTAGTGATCGTGGAACTCATTTTTGCAATCATCCATTCTCATAACTCATGGAAAAATATGGAATTTCTCACAAATTGTCCACTGCTTACAACCCACAGACCAATGGTCAAGCTGAGTTAGCCAATCGTGAAACCAAACAAATTCATGAGAAAGCTGACAATCCTTCTGGGAATGATTGGTATGAGAAACTCTTGGACGCTCTTTGGCCATATCGTACAGCATTCAAACCCATCCTAGGAATGTCACCATATAGGTTGGTTTATGGAAAAGCATTCCATTTACCAGTTGAAATTGAGCATAAGGCCTTTTGGGCAATTATGAAAATAGATTATAACCTCTCATTGGCCAGAACAAAAAGGAAATTAGATCTCAATGAACTGGAGGAATTAAGGATGGAGTCTTATGAAAATTAAAGGATCAATAAAGCAAGAGTTCAAGACTACCAATCTAGGAATATCAAGGTCAAACATTTTGAACCGGGAAAACATGTGCTCTTGTATAGTTCAAAACTTCATTTACACCTAGGAAAGTTATGGTCTATATGGTCAGGACCTTTCATAGTGCATCATGTGTACCCCCATGGGGCAGTAGAGATTCAAGATCACACAAGTGGTTACATTTTCAAGGTCAATGGTCAAAGGTTAAAACCATTCATCGAATTATTCAATAAAGAGGAAATAGAGGTTGAGTTAACTGATCCATCCTATGAATTAGGAAAAATTTGATAGATTTTTTGTCCAAGTCGTGATAATGACGTTAAAAAAAGTGCTGCATGGTAGGAAACCCTTGGTTTTCAAGTTTCCTATCATTTTTTTGTTTAAATAAAACTTATATTTTATGTAGGATTAATTAATCATTTTTATATTTAAAAAAAATAGTGTTGACATGTTCTTCTATTATGAGTATGGACGGGTATGAAAGGGGAGCACTGTAACGACCCAAATTTTTTCAATGGAAAATCACCTTCTTATATTTATGTCATAAAAACACAAAATAATGAACTACTGAGTGATAAGTGATCTTTAAACATAATTCTGTCACCCCTATGGTTGGAATTTTAAAAATCTGACATACACGGTTGTGTTCAAGATAGTTTTTGGAGTCTAATTAAACAAAAATAATTTTTGGTGAATAGTAAACTTCCCTTATGAATAGTAACCTACCCTTATGAATAGTAAAATGACCATTATGAATAGTAAATAAGAGTAACATTACCTATGAATAATAAAATAAAATATAGACATCATAGAAAGTGATGATTTGACCCTAGTAAACGTTTTTGGAATTTTATAAGTCATAAATAATTAATTATAATTAATTAATTAATTTAAAAGAATATGTATTCCCATGAAATGTATTCATAAAGTATTTAATCAATGTCTAATAGTTTTTAGATAATTTTATAAGACCCTACGTAGTTTTTGAAAGAACTATAAAATCAGTTTTAATCTTAAAAACTGTTTTTTAAGTAAATTATGATTTTAATTAAATATTAAATTAATAATATTTAGAAAATTATTTTTGAAAAATGGAATTCAGTTTTGGATTCTAAACGTCAAAAAATGGTTTGGGTAAAGTTTTGATATTTTTCTGAGATACTTGAATTTTTATGAATAGTGGAATCTGATAATTCATAATAAATGCTAAATAATGTATTAATTGAGTCACCGATGATGTTCTACTGATGTAATCCCACTTGGTTCGGGATTAAATTATAAAATTACTATTATTGGTCATCCAAGACTCACTATTCATTGTCTTATGTGAAATTAATAAACTAATCAATTTTATATTAAGGAAACCCCTCTCCCCTCCACTATAAAAGCCACCCTTCACTCCCTCTTTTCCTCACATCTCTCAAGCTCCATGACTTCTCTAAACTCTTCCCAAACACCTTCCCTAGCCCCTCCCCCACGTCCAAAAGCTGCTGGTCTCATCAAAGGACCAATACTATCTTCATTATAGAGGATCACAAGAGGAAGATTCTAGAGGTTATTTCTCTCCCTCTTCTTTAATTTCCTTTCAAGTTCATGTTCCTTTCTTGATCTCTCCCCACCTATATTCATCCAAATTGTTTTTTAACTCCATTATTATAAGTATAATTTATTCTTATTATTCTAATGGGATATTATATTACCCACCCCCTTTCCCTCTTCCTTTTATTTTATTTAAGAGAACGTTGTTCATGAGGTGTTAATTTTTCACCTTAAAAAACGACATGCTCTCTTTTTCCATTTCTTCCTTCAGATCTGGTCATGAAACCATTTTTATGGTTGAACCAGAATCTTTTAAATGTATTATGTTCTATTTTATGGTCTCAAAATAACCTATGGACAAATTACTAAGTTAAAAGTTAAAATGAGTTCGTTGTGATCCAAAAACCGCTCAAATTAACCCAAATAATCTTCATTTAATTCTTATCTAATGATTCGTCCACATGGATCTAATATAACTCATTATAAAATCATTCAAGATTATTTAATATCATTAATAACATGTAATATAAGTTATTGATGTTTACCCATGATCTACCCAAACATCAATTTAAGAATACAAGTGGACCGCTCAAGAAAACCATGAAAACGAACATCCCCGATCAATGTTTTTAAACTCTATAAGTCATCCAAGGAACATAATATGACATAATGAAACTAGAATTAACCCTAGTAATTCACAAATGGTTCTTTATTTATAATTAATGAATATAATGTTATTATAAAGGACATTAAAGAGAAGGACGCATTCGGGTACAAGGTAAGGGGAAATCTCGAACCCAATTTTCTTCTTTCGGGTTCTCCCTCTTTCACTCCATTTTCGATATGGTTACTCCTCAAAGATCATTTTTTTCATATTTTCCTTTCCTTTTATGGGATATACATGTTTGTCACTGGTTTTTATGTCCATCAAAATGTTTTCCAAAATAACTCTTCTTTCGAGATCTCACCTTTTACCTCTCCTTCAAGGTTGATGGTTCTTATATCAAGTATGTTGTTCCTTCTTTCTTTTGGGAACCCAATGCTTATGAATGTGTTATAATGAGATGAAACTAATTACATTCCAAGGGTTATTTATGTACATGTTTGATATTTGTTATGGCATCCCGCCTTATTATAACATAAACTTTCATTAAATTACACAAAACTGAGGATCTTTAAGGTTTAGTGTCTTGGAAACCATGAACATAATACATGAAAACAACATAAAACATTCTTATTAAACCCTTGAAATGCTACTCATTAACTTCATACTAGGGTCATTACTGCATCTCATAACCAGAGGACATACATCAAAAGAAAGGGTGAGCAGAAGTCCCAGTAAGGAAAACAAGAGAAACATTTAACATGTGAACTTGAGATACATCAACCATGTCATGAAAAAGAACTTTAAGGCATGAGAAAGAAATCACAAGGCATATCATAATAAAAATAACATTTTTCATAACTTTAAGATGTGTCTACATCATTTGACACATAAAATAATGAACATATCACCAAGGTCCATCCCCAAGGTGTCATTTGAAAATTACCAAGGTTATTCACCAAGATATCGTGAAAATTGTAATCTCTAGTGGTTACATCATTACCAAATTCATTGGAGTGCTATCAAGGTGCACCCTTAAATTTGCATTTATTGTCATGTGATACACATATATCATCATCAAACATTTCATAAATATCCCATATATCATAAAATAAATGGGTTTCATTTCATAATCATAACGTTTTAAAAACTGCTTTAAAGACATGATATTTACGTCACTTTATTCCCACGGAAGGGGAGAGCGGGTCTCATGTATGTAAATCCCAGAATTTAAAATAAAACATTTTGATATATATGTGAATACCATTTTAGAAATAAGAGCTTTGAGTATTAACTTTATAACATAAAATAATTTTGAGAAAAGAGAGAGGCATTTTGAGACGAAAATTCTGCAGCATAACGGCTAGGTTTCGGGGTTTTAGAAAACATTGAAAGGAGAGGGGACATGGGTAAAACATTCATAAATGACCCATAAAACAGTATAGGGATATAATAAGAATGAAATATAAACATGGTAATGAAATTTGAAGTAAATACCATTTGAAATGAAAAACATGGAAGAAAGACAAAAATTATATTTCTCTTATGAAAATTCAGCAGCCTAACGGCGTCACTTAAACTTCAAAAAAATGATTTGAAAAGATAAAATAGGGTCTCTAATCATTTTAAAATTAGAGTTCAGTATGATAGATATATAGATCATACCCCAACATAATAAAAAAACTTGAAAGACTTGACATGAAAGTAGAATTTTGAAAAGAATGAAAAGGGTGAAAGAATCCCCTCAAAAATTCGGTAGCCTAACGACGTCACTTAAACATTATTAAAACGAATTGATGAGAGAAAGATGGGGTATCTCATCATATGAACATGAAAATGGAAGTAATATGAATATAGAAGAACATACTCAAACATAAGAACATGGAGTATAAAAGAAATGACATAAAAGAGATTTCATGAAAAGAAAGGGAGTGGTCGGATCCCATACCTTAAAACGTAACTCTTAAAACTCAATGGTTTGGACCTTGAGGGCTTGGGGGCACCTTGAGAGGACTCCTTGGGAGGTAAAGAGACCCGAACATCGTTGAGGATGGTTTTTGAGTCGAATGGATGAGAGGAGGTCTTGGTATTTATAGGGAAAGTGAGGGGACAAGGTATTAATGGCCAAGGGACACCTCACAAATGCTTTTCTCAAAACCATGTGCTTTCCCATGGAATTTACCATGGGGTTAGGCCAAATGGGGCCCCCAATAAAATAATTCATCACCTTTGGTCGGCCAACCCTTAAAATATCTCATGACATCATCATGACATAGTTATGATGTCATTAAACATACCAAAACCCTAAAATTGTATTTTTACTATTCACTGAAAATTCAACTTTCTCAGAAAAATCCCAAAATTTCACCTTAACCAAATATCGATGCTCTAATTAAATATATGAACTCCATTTTATAAAAATAATTTTCTAAATATTTTTAATTTACTTTTTAAATAAATCACTATTCACCAAGAATTTATTTTTCTCGGAAAAATCCCCAAAAATTACCATAACATAATATCGATGCTCTGATTTCAAAAATAAAGTCCATTTTATAAAAATAAGTTTATAATTATTTTTAATTAAATTTTTAATTAAAAAACACTAGTCACCCGAAAAAACTAATACTTGACTAATAATTTATGAAACTGTTATTTACCCATTTTATTAAATCTCATTACTTAATCAAGGTGTCTAAATTATATTAAAACTTTCTTTAAGTGAGATTACTAATCCATTTGGTCACATTACTAATCCTAAGCGTAAAATCACTATTCATAATTTAATGTTCATCAAAAATTAAGTTGATCTTATTAGACTCCAAATTCCTTACTGAACACTTTTGCAGAAGACCATTTTTTGAAAATCATTACACATCATTAATTATTTAAGGTTTAGATAAATATTTTTAAAATATCTTTTTTTCCAAAATTCATCAATAAAATACATCCTAAAATTATCCGAACAATTTGAAATTTCACAAACATCACTAAAAGAATAAATCTAAATTTATTCATCCCAAAGGATTGCACAAAGAGGCTATGGTCTCGCCACATGGCCCCTTATAACACCAGCATATGACCTAAGTGTAAGGTGTGCTATGATGAGATAATATGAGGGAGGCTCAGATAACATTGCCCTAGTAGTAATCTCTACTAACTTGAACTTCTCTCGCAGGAGTTTCCGTTCAATCTTGACACACTGGAGTTCAGCTTGGGCTTGGTCCAAAGCGAAGCCCAAAGATGCCACCTCCTTCCCAAACTCTAGTAAGTGGGATTTATAAGGTTCGAGTCTACTGGATGAAGCCATCGACTCCTCTTTCTGCATTAACCATTAATATCTCTATCAAATCGTTACGAGTAAGTTAATATACTATTTAAAAAGTTTGGGTCATTACATTCTTCCCCCCTTAAGAAATTTCATCCCCGAAATTTTATACTTGAGGCCTATACGAAAAGGTGAGGGTACTTTTGCTTCATTGTTTCCTCCGGCTCCCAAGTCGCTTCTTCATATTTATAATTCCTTCACAACACTTTCACAAGGTGGGTGGTCTTGTTTCATAGGACCTTGTCTCTATCGTCAAAGATCTCCACTGGCTGCTCCTCATAAGAGAGGTCATTTTCCAATTGTACCACCTCTGGGTTCAGTACATGTGAAGGGTCGGGTATGTACTTCCTCAAGAGAGATACATGGAAGACATCGTGAACTTGAGCTAGGTTCGGTGGAAGTGCTAGACAATAGGCCGCTGCTCCTATGCGCTCAAGAATTTCATAGGGGCCAATGTACCTAGGGCTGGGATTCCCTTTCTTCCCAAACCACATGACTCTCTTCAATGGATAAATTTGAAGGAAGACTTTTTCGCCAACACCAAACTCCAAGTCCCTTCGACGGTTGTCAGCATAGCTCTTCTGCCGACTCTGAGTAGCCTTTATGTGTTGTTGGATGGCATGAACCTATTTTGTCATCTCTTGCACAAGATCAGGCCCAAGAAGCTTTCTCTCACCAGTTTCATCCAAACAAGTATGAGTTCTACATCACATTCCATATAGAGCTTCATAGGGTGCCATCTGAATACTCGAATGGAAGCTGTTGTTATAGGAGAACTCAAATAATGGGAGGTGTTGATCCCATCCACCTTTAAATTCCATTGAGCATAATCTCAGCATGTCTTCGAGTGTCTGAATAGTCCTTTGAGATTGGCCATCAGTTTGAGGATGATAAGCCATACTAAAATTCAATTCAGTATTCAGAGCATGTTGAAGACTTCTCCAGAATTTTGATGTGAATCTTGGATCACAATCAGACACGATGGATAGTGGTACCCCATGCAGCCTCACCACTTCTTTTACATATATCTTGGCAAGTTGATCCAGAGATAAATCTTCCCGAATAGAGATAAAATGGGCGGTCTTGGTGAGACGGTCCACAATAACCCATATCACATTGTTTCCTTTGGATGTTTTCGAGAGACCAGTTACAAAGTCCATAGTGATATTATCCCACTTCCATACTGGTATGGGTACCGGTTGTAATATCCCCTTAGGAAGTTGACATTCTACCTTTACTTGCTGACACACCAGGCACCTTGTAGTGAAATCATCAATCTCCCTCTTCATGTTATCCCACCAATAATGATCACGAAGGTCTCTATACATTTTAGTGCTTCCTAGATGTATAGAGAAAGTAGAGCTATGAGCTTCATCCATCAATTCTTTCTTTATCTCCAGAATAGATGGAACACATAGTCTTGTATGAAATTTCAATACGCCTTCTTGATCGATATTGAAATCAGGGAACTTCCCATCCTTTACAGCCTCAAACTTCTCCTGCAGTAAAGGATCTTCTTTTTTAGCCTTCTTGATCTTCTCTAGTAATGAATGTTGAGAAATCATTTGGTATAAGGTTGATGATGTCCCTTCCCTTACAATTCCCATGTCCAGTTTTACTAGATCTTTAATCAAGGGATCTCCTAAGATCTTCATTGTTGCCAGAACAACAGGATCTTTCCTGCTTAATGCATCTGCAACTTTGTTTGCTCTTCCAGGGTGATAATGAATTGAACAATCATAGTCTTTAATAAGCTCCAACCATCTCCTTTGTCTCATGTTCAATTCTTTCTGTGTGAAAATATACTTTAAACATTGGTGGTCAGTGTATATATCACATTTCTCCCCATAAAGATAGTGCCTCCATATCTTTAGAGCAAAAAAAACTGCCGCTAGCTCTAGATCATGCGTAGGATAATTCTGCTCATGAATCTTCAACTGTCGAGATGCATAAGCAATTACCTTGTCATTTTTTATGAGGACACACCCAAGCCCTTTCAGAGATGCATCGCTAAAAATAACAAATCCTTCTCCGATAGAGGGTAGAGTTAACACAGGTGCTGTAACCAATGTCTTCTTCAGCTCTTGGAAACTTTCCTTGCATTCCCTTGTCCAGATGAACTTAACCGCTTTTCGAGTCAGCTTGGTTAGCAGATTAAAACGCCATGAAAAGTTTTTCACAAACCTCCTATAATATCCTGCTAAACCAAGGAAACTATGAATCTCAGTTACTATTGTGGTTTGAGGCCACTCCTCCAAAACCATTGTATTTGCAAGGTCAACCAATATTCCTTCATCGGTTTCGATGTATCCCAAGAAAGCCACTTGTTGTAACCAAAACTCACACTTGATGAACTTTCCAAAGAGCCTCTCCTTCCGTAGTGTTTTTAGAATAACCCTCAGATGATCTTCATGCTCCTCATGACTTTTTGAATATATCAAAATATCATCAATAAAAACTACCACAAAGTTATCAAGGTAGTCCTTAAAGACTCTATTCATCAAATCCATTAAAATAGCAGGAGCATTAGTCAAGCCGAAGGGCATAACAGTAAACTCATAATACCCATATCTAGGTCGGAAGGCAGTCTTTGGAATATATTCCTTCTTCACCCTCAGTTAATGATAACCAGATCGAAGGTCAATCTTGGAGAAGAATTGAGCCCCATGAAGTTGGTCAAATAAATCATCAATTCTTGGAAGAGGGTATTTGTTCTTCACTGTGATCCTATTCAGTTATCTATAATCAATGCAGAGCCGCATTGATCCATCCTTCTTCTTCACAAAGGGAACTGGTGCTCCCCAAGGAGACACACTCGGTCAGATAAACCCCTTCTCCAACAAGTCTTGGAGTCGTTTCATTAACTCTTCTAGTTCCACATTTTCCATTCTATACGGAGTCTTTGATATCAGTTGAGACCCAGGTACGAGTTCAATGGAGAACTTTACCTCTATTTTTGGGGGAGGTCCAGGTAACTCCTTAGGAAATACATCCATGTATTCCTGAACAATCGGAACATCTTCTATTTGTATACTCCCTTTTTCTTCTTCATCATCACCGATTAACTTCATAAAGAAAGCTATAGGAGGTGCTTCTAGATAGGGATCAGTTCGAGATATCTATCCTTGGAAGATAATTGTAGGTCGTTCATTCAAGACAACTGAGATTTCCTTACTTATGCATTTGATCTTAGCACTATACTTTGAGAGCCATTCCATACCTAGTATAACGTCAAATTCCAACATGGGAATGACTACTATATTTTCGATAAGATTGTGCTCACTGAAGTAAACACTAGAGTCTCTAAACACTATTGATGCATGGATAATCCCACTTAGAGTCTTGACTGACATCTCTACCTCTAGCAGTTCGGGGATTGATTCTATATTCCTTGCAAACATGGAGTAAATAAAGGAATGCGTAGAACCAGAATCAAATAAAGTACTTGCTAGTTTTGAGAGGAAAACAAGAGTACCTACTACCACATCGTTCAGAACATCAACTTCAGTTGTTGTGATAGCGAAAGCATGACCTTTCTCCCTTGGCCTCTACTGTGGTTGATGGTGATTCCCCTCCACCACCCTCTGATTTGGACATTGATTAGCAAAGTGCCCAAGCTACCCACACTTGAAGCATGTGACTTCGGGTAGGGCCAGAACCATCTTTCCTCTGTCGTTAGTGTTGGGAAGTTGAGGCTTCACATCACTATGACAATTCCGAGAAATATGGCCTTATTTTCCACACTTGTATCACTTACCACTTCTAATCAAGCATTTCCCCGAATGCTTCTTCCCACATTTATTGCATGTGGAATGTTGCATATGCTTTCCACCTCTTTCCTGATCAAAACTTCTTCCCAGGCTTGGTTCTAGAGTTCTCTTCTTCTCATTAGATTTTTGAGACCACTGTGTCTCTCCAAACTCTAGTTCAACTTTCATAGCACTTCGAACTATTTTTTCATAGCTATCATAGTCCATGTTGGCTAGATTCTTCCGCAGATGAGGTCGTAGTCCACCAAATAATCTATCAACCTTCCCATTAGATTCCATGACAATGATTGAGGTATAACGGGAAAGCCTTGTGAAGTTCAACTCATAGGTTCCAACTGATTCATTCTCCTTCTGCTTCATCTTGAGAAATTCTTTCTCCATCCTCGTTCTCATCGAACAAGGGAAATACTTATTAAAGAATATTCCCTGGAACTCTTCCCACTCCATAGCTTCCATCTATCCTCATGGCTTCATGTTTTTGATCAGTGACCACCACTGATCATCTTCTCCCTCTAGGCGGTAAACTACAAGGGCGACTTTTTCTTGTTCCGAACAATGAAGTACAGAAAAGATCTTTTCAATGGAGCTTATCCATTGTTCTCTAACCAATGGGTCAGTAGATCCACTGAATGTTGGTGGTTGTTGACGCATAGAGGACTCAACAGAATGTTGTTCCCTTCATGGTGAGATAGACCTCTTAGCTTGATTCAAGTTATTACTCATAACTTGAGTCAGTTGGTTCATCATTCACGTGAATGTTTCCATTTCGGCTTACATCGGAGGGTCGTCAGCACATGATGCATTGTGGTCATCATCTGCACGGTTCCTCCTATTGACCACCATTTTCTAAAAGAAAAAAAAACCGTAGTGAGAAACTTATTTAATTTATGAATCTTTTAACTAAAACAATCATTCTTAGACAATTACACTTCTCTACAATTCCTTCATAATGATTCATAAAATGCTTTTGATTGACCAAACATATATCTCGGGAGTGTCGTAACCAAGAGTGCAGCAAGTCCCATTATCGTACACCAGTTCCCGTTCGAGTCTAACTCAAAGCGGTGTTTTCAGGTTTTACCCCTATGTAAATCTGTTCCAGAGCCGCCTCTACATGCTTGTATCCAGACAGGGATGTATTTTTTTTGATAAACCACTTTCTCAATACTTACCAAAATACCAGGAAGGTTTCCTATATTTAAACTTTTCTATAGGGTTCTTTCTAAAGTTTTTACATCCTAATTTCTACAAATAACTAAACTATCCTTTGATACCAACTATGGAATCCCTCCTTATTATAACATAAACTTTCATTACATTACACAAAACTGAGGATCTTTAAGGTTTAGTGTCTTGGAAACCAGGAACATAATACATGAAAACAACATAAAACATTCTTCTTAAACACTTGAAATTCTCCTCCTTATGTTCATCCTAGGTTCATTACTGCATATCATAACCTAGGGACATACATCAAAATAAAGGGTGAGCAGAAGGCCCAGTAAGGAAAACAAGAGAAACATTTAACATGTGAACTTGAGATACATCAACCATGTCATGAAAAAGAACTTTAAGGCATGAGAAAGAAATAATGTGGCATATCATAATAAAAATAACATTTTTCATAAATATAAGATGTGGCTACATAATTTAACATAGGAAATCATGAACATATCACCAAGGTCCGTCCCCAATGTTTCATTTGAAAATTACCAAGGTTATTCACCAAGATATCGCGAAAATTGTAATCTCTAGTGGTTACATCATTACCCAATGCATTGGAGTGCTATCAGGGCGCACCCTTAAATTTTCATTTATTATCATGTGATCCACATATATAATCATAAAAAATTTCATAAATAACCCATATAGCATAAAATAAATGGGTTTCATTTCATAATCATAACGTTTTAAAAACTGCTTTAAAGACATGATCTTTACGTCACTTTAAACCCACAAAAGGGGAGAGCGAGTCTCATGTATGTAAATCCCAGAATTTAAAATAATAAATTTTGATATATATGTGAATACCCTTTTAGAAATAAGAGCTTTTAGTATTCACTTTATAACAAAAAATAATTTTGAGAAAATAGAGAGGCATTTTGAGACGAAAATTCTGCAGCATAATGGCTAGGTTTCGGGGTTTTAGAAAACATTGAAAGGAGAGGGGAAATGGGTCAAACAAGCATAAATGACCCATAAAACAGTAGAGAGACAGACTAAGAAGGATATATGAACATGGCAATGAAATTTGAAGGACATACCATTTGAAATGAAAAACATGGAAGGAAGACAAAAATTAGATTTCTCTTATGAAAATTCGGCAGCCTAACGGCGTCACTTAAACTTCAACAAAATGATTTGAAAAGATAAAATAGGGTCTCTCATCATGTGAAAATAAGAGTTCATTATGATATATATAGATATCATACCCCAACATAATAAAAAAACTTGAAATACTTGACATGAAAGTAGAATTTTGAAAAGAATGAGAAGGGTGAGAGAATCCCCTTAAAAATTCGGCAGCCTAACGGCGTCACTTAAACATTCTTAAAAAGAATTTATGAGAGAAAGATGGGGTCTATAATCAAATTAAAATTAAAAGGTCAGTAATATGAATATAGAATAACATCCTCCACATAATAACATGGAGTATAAAAGAAATGACATAAAGGAGATTACTTGAAAAGAAAGGGAGAGGTCGGATCCCTTACCTTAAAACGTAACTCTTAAAACTCAACGGTTTGGACCTTGAGGGCTTGGGGGCACCTTGAGAGGACTCCTTGGGAGGTAAGGAGACCAAAACGTCATTTATAATGGTTTTTGAGTCGAATGGATGAGAGGAGGGCTTGGTATTTATAGGGAAAGTGAGGGGACAAGGCATTAATGGCCAAGGGATACCTCACAAGTGCTTTTCTCAAAACCATGTGCCCTCCCATGGCATTAACCATGGAGTTAGGCCACATGGGCCCCCAATACAATAATTCATCTCCTTTGGTCGGCCAACCCATAAAATATCTCATGAAATCATCATGACATAGTTATGATGTCATTAAACATACTGAAACCCTAAAACTGTATTTTTACTATTCAATGAAAATTCAACTTTCTCAGAAAAATCCCAAAATTTTACCTTAACCAAATATCAATGCTCTAATTACAAATATGAACTCTTTTTTATAAAAATAATTTTCTAAATATTTTTAATTTTCTTTTTAAATAAAACACTATTCACCAAGAATTCATTTTTCTTAGAAAAATCCCCAAAAATTATCATAACATAATATCGATGCTCTGAGTTCAAAAATAAATTCCAATTTATAAAAATAAGTTTATAATTATTTTTATTTAAATTTTCAATTAAAAAACACTATTCACCTGAAAAAACTAATACTTGACTAATAAATTATGAAACTGTTATTTACCCATTTTATTTTATCTTATTACTTAATCAAGGTGTCTAAATTCTATTAAAACTTTCTTTATGTGAGATTACTAATCCATTTGGTCACATTACTAATCCTAATCTTAAAATCACTATTCATAATTTACTATTCATCAAAAATTAAGTTTATCTTATTAGACTTCAAATTCCTTACTGAACACTTTTGCAGAAGACCATTTTTTGAAAATCATTACACATCATTAATTATTTAAGGTTTACATAAATATTTTTAAAATATAATTTTTTCAAAAATTCATCAATAAAATACATCCTAAAATTATCCGGACATTTGAAATTTCACAAACATCAACAAAGGAAGAAATCTCAATTTATTCATCCCAATGGATTACACAAAGAAGCTACAGTCTTGCCACATAGCCCCTTATAACACCAGCATATGACCTAAGTGTAAGGTGTGCTATGGTGAGAGAATCTGAGAGAGGCTCAGATAACATTGCCCTAGTAGTAATCTCTACTAACTTGAACTTCTCCCACAACCATTTCCATTCAAGCTTGACACACTAGAGATCGGCTTGGGCTTGGTCCAAAGCGAAGCTCAATGATGCCACCTCCTTCCCAAGCTCTGGTAAGTGGGCTTCATAAGGTTCGAGTCTACTGGATGAAGCCATCGACTCCTCTTTCTGCATTAACCATTAATATCTCTATTAAATCGTTAAGAGTAAGTTAATATACTATTTAAAAAGTTTGGTTCATTGCATGTGTTCTATGTGGCAAGCATGATAATGATAATGTTATGATGTGACGGGTGCGCCCGGAATTATATAGCGCAATATGAATGTTTAAATGTAAAGTGTGCGCATGGAATTATACAGCGCTCTAATGCATGTGGTAAAGTGATGAATCTCATGAGTAAATGCGAAATGGTGTGTGAACAAGATGCTAGCTTTGTTCACAAGTATGTGTCGTAGTTATCCACTTAGACATGATGTTTCATTTTTATGCATTGCCACATTTCAAGTTTATTGTTTATGCTCCTCTCATGTTCATGATCTTTTTCCTATGTCATGATTATGCTCACCCCATGATGTATTGTTCTTATCTATCATTTTACTGGGCTTCTAGATCACCCCTTTTGATGTATATCCTCATGTGGCTACATGTACTAAGGAGAGGGAAAGTTCCAATAAGAGGATAGAGAAGATGAAATTAAATAAATGTTTATGGTTGATGTTGTATTTGTTATGTGTGGTCCTAGTTTGCCCAAGACACTAAACCTTTGGATCCTCCATGTGTAATACTATTATGTTTTTTATCTTTGAAATGATGTAATATTAATGTAAGAAAAGGCCGAGTCTCTATAGTTGGTATCGGAGGAAAGGTTTAGTTTATTTGTGAATTAGGATTAGTAAACCCTAGAGAAAACCTCTAACATAAGAATAAGTAGAAACACATACAGAAGAATATTTACCAAGGGATCCCATATGTTATGTTTTTGATATAATTGTTTAAATGGATAAGTTATTCATGACTTGTTTACTTATGTTTTGTTCTAAAAATTTCTATTTTAGAAAATGGTGGGAACCAGGAGAAATCAGGCCAACAACTATTGTGAGCGCTAATGCAACGATTTCCCAAACGACATCCCCAATGATTTTGGAGGTGGAGTTCAAAACTTCATGGCAATGCTTACACAATTATCCCGGGTTATGAATAATAACCATAATAACGGGGAACGTCCTCCTTCACTAAAGAGGGAGAAACTAGCTATTGAATGATTTATGCGGCAACGACCACCGACATTTTGTGGATCTTCTGATCCACTAGTTGCAGAACAGTGGGTCAACTCAATGGAGAAGATCTTTTATGTTCTTCACTATATCGAGATGGAGAAGGTGAGTCTAGCCGTTTATCGTCTAGATGGAGAAGCTGATCAATGGTGGGCTTTGATTAACAACACCAAGCCAAGGGAGGAAATTGAAGAGATGGAATGGGCTTTAATATAATGTTTCTTAATAAGTACTTCCCAAGAACTATTCGCATGAAGATGGAGAGAGAATTCATAGAGCTCAACCAAAAAAAAGGAGAATCTGTCACAACCTGTGACGAAAATTTCACAGGGCTCGCAAGGTATGCTTTGGGTTTTGTTATCAACAATGATAGCAAAACTGATAGATTCTTTAGTGGATTAAAACCACATCTTCAAAAGTCTCTTGCAATTCGAGACTTTGGGAGTTATAAAGAATTTGTTCGGTGTGCTCTCAAAGTGGAGATGGAGTTTGGATAATGGTCCTGTGGCTATGGTGATATGAAAAGAAAGATGGAGTTTCAAGCTGGTGGATCTAGTGATAAAGGTGGGAAGAAAACACAATGACCCACATTCCAAAAATGTGGGAAGTTGGACCATGGGAACTGCCTCAAAGGGATGGGGAAATGCTTCAAGTGTGGGAAAGAATGACACCTTGCTCACGAGTGTCGAAAAGACATGAAAAGGAAGTATAATGTAGCCGATGAAAGGAGAGAACCACTTGTGGTTCAATGCTACAACTGTAGGGAGCTAGGGAACTATTCAAACCAGTGCACTAAACCTCGAGCTCTCGAGGGTAATCAGCGCCAACAACCACCAAAGCCAATGTAACAAGGGAAGGCTTATTCCATCACTACTATGGAGGTGGAACATGATAATGAAGTCCTACAAGGTACACTTCCTATTCACTCAAGAATGGAAAAAGTCTTATTTGATTCTGGTTCTACACATTCCATTATATATTGCAAGTTTGATAGAACTATAGAATCGAAGCCCCGAAACCTTGAAGTAGAGATATCTGTAAAAACACCAAGTGGTGAAATCATTGCAACCCAAGTGTTTGACTCTTCTCCTATTGACGTATGTGGGAAGATTCTTTCGGAAAATCTCGTAATACTTCCCTTGGTGGAATTCGACCCTATAATGGGAATGGATTGGCTCTCGTTATATAGAGCACATATCAACTGTCGGGAAAAGGAAATATATTTTCATGTTCCGAACCATCCCATGCTCCTCTACAAATGCATGGAAGATCATGAATCTCCTTTGAGAAATCCCTTAATGGTTTGGGTGTTGATTCCCTATGAAGAAGTATACCTCGCCCAAATGGTTGAGTCAAAGGAAAGTTCTAACCTTGAGGAAATGCCCATCGTAAGGGAATACGACGATGTATTTCCCGAAGAGTTACCCAGAATTCCCCTGGATCGTGAGGTAGAATTCTCAATTGAACTCATACCTGGAGATACTCCTATCTCGAAGTGCCCCTATAGGATGGATCCTAACGAACTGGAGGAGTTAGAGAAGCAGCTACAAGAGCATCTGGACAAAGGGTTCATACACCCTAGTGCATCACCTTGGGGTGCGCCAGTGCTCTTTGTGAAGAAGACGGATGGAACCATGCGGTTGTGTATCGATTATCGGGAACTGAACAAGATCACCATAAAGAACAAGTATCCTCTCCCAAGGATTGATGAGTTGTTCGATCAGTTAAGAGGACATCAATACTTCTCAAAGGTGGATCTTCGTTCTGGATATCATCAGGTAAATGTGAAGAAGGAAGATATTCAGAAGACTGCCTTCCGTACAAGGTATGGGAACTATGAATTTTTGGTGATGCCCTTCGAACTTACTAATACCCCTGAAATCTTCATGGATTTGATGAATAGAGTATTTAGACATTACCTCGACAAATTTGTGGTAGTTTTTATCGATGATATTCTCATGTACTCCAAGAGAAAGGAGGAACATGAAGAACATCTAAGACTTGTGTTGGCGACATTGAGAAAGGAGAAGTTGTACGCCAAGTTCAACAAGTGTGACTTTTGGATGAAACAAGTCACGTTCGAGGGACATGTGATCATAAGTGAGGGAATTTCTGTGGATCCTTCAAAGAAAAAGGCGATTGAGGAATGGCCCAGGCCCTCTAGTGTCACAGAAATCCATAGTTTTTTTGGATTAGCTGGGTACTATCGACGTTTTGTGAGAAACTTCTCACGATTGTCAAGCCCGCTAACTAAGTTAACAAAGAAAGGGGTAAAATATGTCTGGACAGATGAATGTGAGGGAAGCCTCAAGGAGCTAAAGAGAAGGCTGATCACTGCACCTGTACTCACACTACCGAAAAGTGGAGAATGTTTTGTGATATACAGCGATGCTTCAAAGAAAGGCTTGGGTTGTGTACTCATGAAAAATGATAATGTGATAGCCTACGCCTCACGAAAGTTGAATATCCATGAGCATAACTACCCGACGCATGATCTAGAGCTGGCAGCCGTGATTTTTTCCTTGAAAATCTGGCGGCACTACCTTTATGGCGAGAAGTGTGACATATACACCAACCACAAGAGCCTAAATTATATATTCACACAAAAGGATCTCAACATGTGTCAAAGGAGATGGTTAGAGCTAATCAAGGATTACGATTTCTCTATTCACTATCATCCTGGAAAGGCGAACAAGGTAGCTGATGCTCTATGTAGAAAAGAACCTGCTACTCTATCCATGTTGAGGATTGAGAAAGACCCTATCTTCCTAGATTTTCAAAGGATGGATTTGTAAATCAGAAGGGCAGGGGATACATCCTACCTTTCCCAAATGGTTGCGCAATCATCCATCCAATAGAAGATTAAAGAAGCACAAAGGGATGATGTGGAGATACAAAAGAGGTTGAATGCAGTAATGGAAGGGAAGCTGCTAGAGTTCCATATCGACGATGATGGTGTGATTTGGTTTGGAACGCGGCTTTGTGTGCCTTCATCACCCGGGATAAAGAATGACCTATTGGATAATGCACATAGCTCAACTTTCTCTATCCATCCTGGAAGTACCAAGATGTATCGTGATCTCCGAGAGCACTTCTGATGGGATAACATGAAGAAGGAGATTGCAGAATATATATCAAGGTGCTTGGTATGTTAGCAAGATAAAGATGAGAGACAAACGTCCAAGGGTAAGATGCAGTCATTGCCTAAACCCATGTGGAAATGGGAAAATGTTACTATGGACTTTGTCATGGGTCTCCCGAAGATGTCAGATGGAAATAATGAAATATGGGTTGTGGTTGATCGACTCACCAAGACTGCCCATTTTATCGATATTCGGGAAGACCTCTCACTTGAACAACTTGCAAGGATATATGTGAAGTAAGTGGTGAGACTGGACGGTGTTCCCCTCTCAATTTTCTCTGACCGTGATCTAAGGTTCACATCTATGTTCTGGAGGAGCCTTCAACATGCTTTGAGTACTGAATTAAATTTCAGCATGACCTATCACCCCCAAACTGATGGCCAGTCTGAAAGGACTATTCAGACGCTTGAAGATATGCTAAGAGACTACTCTCTAGAATTCAAAGGTGGTTGGGATCAGCATCTTCCATTGGTTGTGTTCTCATACAAGAATAGCTTCCACTCGAGTATTCAGATGGCTCCATATGAAACTCTTTATGGGAAGCGATGTAGAACTCCAACCTATTGGGATGAAGTTGGATAAATAAAGCTACTTGGACCCGATCTTGTGTAGGAGATGACCGAGAAGGTTCAAGTCATCCAGAAACACATCAAAGCTGCTCAAAGTTGGCAAAAGAGTTATGCTGACAATCATCGAAAGGACTTGGAGTTCGACATTGGAGATAAAGTCTTCCTTCGAATATCTCCATGGAAGAGATTCATGCGATTCGAGAAGAAAGGAAAGCTAAGCCCAAGGTACATTAGCCCCTTTGAGATCCTTGACCGCATAGGAGCCGTGGCCTATCGTCTGGAACATCCACCAAATATGGCTCAAGTTCATGATGTGTTTCATGTATCACTACAGAGGAAGTACATACTAGACCCCTCACATGTACTAAACTCAAAGGTGGTGCAGCTGGAAGATGATCTCTCCTATAAGGAGCATCCGGTAACAATTCTGGACCGAAGTGATAAGGTTCTACGCAACAAGACAACCTGCCTTGTCAATGTGTTCTGGAGGAACCATAAGTTTGAGGAAGTAACTTGGGAACCAGAAGAGGCAATGAAGGAAAAGTACCCTCAACTGTTTGTGTAAAGTGAAATTTCGGGGTCGAAATTTCTTAAGGGGGGAAGAATGTAACGACCCAAAGTTTTTCAATGGAAAATTCCCTTCTTATATTTATGTCATAAAAACACAAAATAATGAACTACTAAGTGATAAGTGATCTTTAAACATAATTTTTTCACCCCTATGGTTGGAATTTTAAAAATCCTACATACACGGTTGTGTTCAAGATATTTTTTGGAGTCTATTGAAACAAAAATATTTTTTGGTGAATAGTAACCTACGCTTATGAATAGTAACCTACCCTTATGAATAGTAAAATGACCCTTATGAATAGTAAATAAGAGTAACATTACCTATGAATAATAAAATAAAATTTAGACATCTTAGAAAGTGATGATTTCACCTTAGTAAACGTTTTTGGTATTTTATAAGTCATAAATAATTAATTATAATTAATAAATTAATTTAAAAGAATATTTATTCCCATGAAATGTATTCATAAAGTATTTAATCAATGTCTAATAGTTTTTAGACAATTTTATAAGACCCTATGTAATTTTTGTAAGAACTATAAAATCAGTTTTAATCTTAAAAATTGTTTTTTTAGTAAATTATGATTTTAATTAAATATTAAATTAATAATATTTAGAAAATTATTTTTGAAAAATGGACTTCATTTTTGGATTCTACACGTCGAAATATGGTTGGGGTTATGTTTTGATATTTTTTTGAGATACTTGAATTTTTGATGAATAGTGGAATCCGATAATTCACAATAAATACTAAATAATGTATTAATTGAGTCACCGATGATGTTCTGCTGATGTAAGCCCACTTGGTTCGGTATTAAATTATAAAATTACTATTTTTGGTCATCCAAGACTCACTATTCCTTGTCTTAGGTGAAATTAATAAACTAATCAATTTTATATTAAGGAAACCCCTCTCCCCTCCACTATAAAAGCCATCCTTCACTCCCTCTTTTCCTCACACCTCTCAAGCTCCAAGACATCACTAAAGTCTACCCAAAAACCTTCCCTAGCCCCTACCCCACGTCCAAAAGCTTCTGGTCTCATAAAAATACCAAGCCTATCTTCCTTAAGGAGGATCTCAAGAGGATGATTCTAGAGGTAATTTCTCTCCCTCTTCTCCTTTAATTTCCTTTCAAGTTCAAGTTCATTTCTTGATCTCTCCCCACCTATATTCATCCAAATTGTTTTGTAACTCCATTACTATACATATAATGTATTTTTATTATTCTAATGGGATATTATATCACCCCACCCCATTTCCCTCTTCCTTTTATTTTATTTAAGAGAACGTTGTTCATGAGGTGTTAATTTATCACCTTCAAAAACGACATGCTCTCTTTTTCCATTTCTAACTTCAGATATGGTCATGAAACCATTTTTATGGTTGAACCATAATATTTTATACGTATTAAGTTCTATTTTAAGTTCTGTAAATAACCTATGGCCAAATTACTAAGTTAAAAGTAAAAACGAGTTCGTTGTGATCCAAAAACCGCTCAAATTAACCCAAATAATATTCATTTAATTCTTATCTAATGATTCATCCACATGGATCTAATATAACTCATTATAAAATCATGCAAGATTCTTTAATATCATTAATAACATGTATTATCAGTTCTGGATGTTTACCCATGATCTACCCAAACATCAATTTAAGAATACAAGTGGACCGCTCAAGAAAACCATGAAAACGAACATCCCCGATCAGTGTTTTTAAACTCTATAAGTCATCCAAGGAACATAATATGACATAATGAAACCATAATTAACCCTAGTAATGCACATATGGTTCTAGATTTATAATTAATGAATATAATGTCATTATACAGGACATTAAAGAGAAGGACGCATTCGGGTACAAGGTAAGGGGAAATCTCGAACCCAATTTTCTTCTTTTGGGTTCTCCCTCTTTCACTCCATTTTTGATATGGTTACTCCTCAAAGATCATTTTTTCATCATTTACTTTACTTTTCTGGGATATACATGTTTGTCAGTGGTTTTTATGTCCATCAAAATGTTTTCCAAAATAACTCTTCTTTCAAGATCTCACCTTTTACCTCTCATTCAAGGTTGATGGTTCTTGTATCAAGTATGTTGTTCCCTCTTTATTTTGGGAACCCAAAGCTTATGAATGTGTTATTATGAGATGAAACCAATTCCTTTCATGGGTTATTTATGTACATGTTTGATATGTGTTCTATGTGGCAAGCATGATAATGATAATTTTAGGATGTGACGGGTGCGCCTGGAATTATATAGCGCAATATGAATGTTTAAATGTGACTGGTGTGCCTGGAATTATACAGCGCTCGAATGAAATGGGTAAAGTGAGTAATCTCATGAGTAAATGTGAAATGATGTGTGAAAAAGTTTCTAGATTTTTTCACAAGTATGTGTGGTAGTTAACCACTAAGACATGATGTTTCATTTTTATGCATTGCCATATTTCATGTTTATTGTTTATGCTCCTCTCATGTTCATGATCTTTTGCCTATGTCATGATTATGCTCACCCCATGATGTATTGTTCTTATCAATCCTCTTACTAGGCTTCTAGCTCAACCCTTTTGATGTATATCCTCAGGTGGCTACATGTACTAAGGAGAGGAAAAGTGCCAATAAGAATCTAGAGAAGATGAAATTAAATAAATGTTTATGGTTGATGTTGTATTTGTGATGTGTGGTCCTAGTTTGCCCAAGACACTAAACCTTTGGATCCTCCATGTGTAATACTATTATGTTTTTTATCTTTGAAATGATGTAATAGTAATTTTAGAAAAGGTCGGGTCGCTATAAGCACCGTATTCATCTGTGTCACGCGGTGTGATCCCTGAGTAATACCTTATCCAAAAAATTAAAATAAGACCATGTATCATTAGTTTGATTTAAAAAAACAGAAAAATTGGAAAAACCATAAAAATGATGATACTTGGAATTAAATAAGTCGTTTTGTTGTTTGTTTTTTCTGGTTTTTTCTTCTTTTGGTTCAGGTACTATTTTGGGTGATACATGTTCAATCAAGGAGGTGCCTACATCCCCCAAGAGATCAAAGGACTAATTTGGAGCAGCAAGAATTTCAACTTCAACCACTAGGTGACTTCATTCCATGATCCTCATTTTCAATTTCCTTTTTGAACTTTAATTCTCTACCTCTACCCCATTATAAATTTTCTTTTCTTTAAACACTGGGGATAGTGTTATTTTAAGTTGGTGGGGAGATAAAATAAAAAATGATTTTGTGTCAAAAAAATGAATGATTTGAAAAAAAAAAATGTATAAATAGAAGGAAAAATTTCTTTAACATTGGACATGGTAATACACACTGCACACTTTGAAACTGAATATCAAATAATTTAGCATACCCTGATTCTGATTTTAATCCTTGTATAATTTCATGAGCATAGATTTTGGAAAGTGTGGTTGTCCAATGTGATATTTCATCATTTATATTTTCATCCAAATAAAAAAAAGATCACAATGCACGACCTTTGGATAGTGGGGTATTAGTTTGAGTTCATGGGGTCCCCAAAATAATTAGCATAGGTTTGGTGATCATTTTTGTTTTAATATGAGTATTCAAAAAGAATTAAAAATAATAAATTTGCGCATAGAGAAATGAAATGACCTGATGTGTGGCTTTCGACACTTGAGGATCGTGACTCCATAGTTGTCTAGCCCAGAGTTAGTAATTTTATCACTATTTTTGATAATTTGAATTTTTTTTTGACTGAGTTAACTCGATATGATGCCCGAGTATGTGGGATTCACTTGGTGCCCTAAGGTCTTTGAGCCTCGTAGTCATCGGCAAAGTCTCGCTACAGGGGTTGACTCTTTTGATTGCAACTTCAATTACCATGGAAAAATTTCAAAAAAAAACAAAAAAAAATAATACAATAAAAGAAATGAATACTCATCTTTATATTGAAATGTGATTCCACCTATCACTTCCATCATTTCCCACTTGAATAAAAATGAACCGCCATGTCTATTTTGATGCACAACGCATCCTCGTACTTAATTGATATTGGATGAAATATGGAAATGAATTTGAACAATGGAATGAGATTGGGATTGGGATATGCTTATGAAACAATCTTGTATTAAAATATTTTGATGGGTTTCATGATTTTTTGGTATAAGGGTATTTGTGATCATTGTGTATTAAAAATTTTTTGGAAAAGGGAATTCGAATTTCATATTGTTGAGATATATTTTGCTCGGGATAAGAAAAACTCAAGTTGGGGGGTGTGATTAGCCACTAAATGAGGCTAACATTAATTGTTAATATACATAATATTCATGTTACTTATTATTCATAAACACCATTAGAGTTCATTTTACACTTTGAACATCATTTCACATTATGATTGTAATTCTTACTTAAAATGCACTATTATGTGGTACATTTTTTAAAATCATATAAAGTACCCAATGAGTAATTTAATTATAAGGAATGTAATTATCCTAATTTTAATTTGATATTTTTTGAAATGTATATTCACTTAAATTTAAACATTTTTCATTCAGGGATCAATAGATGATTCATAAAGTATGAAGGAGATATTTTGCGATGAAAAGAAACAATTCTGGAGAAGGCAGATTGGACACCAGCCCACTGATAAGACAGTGGGGCCCAACATACAAGCCCAATTAATCCCATATTTCTTGGTATGCTAGAAGGAATGTAGAGGAACAAATAACTCTTGAGGATCCAATTCTAATTTGGCCTCCATGGTGTCCATTTAGGCGGCCCAATTTAGAAATAAAATTCCGGGCCAGATTCTGCGGCCCAGAAACACATCCCACTAATTTGATCATATCTCTGCATAAACAACTCCAAATGGGGACAAATTTTACAGGAGGTTAGAAGGCATACGAATCTCCATTATCTTATTCTATGGCCCACTCTGATTCTGCCATCTAGAAGGTTTTACAAGCGCGTCTGTTCGGTGAATGTAATCTGGCTGCCACCTCGGGTCAAGGGTGGAAAATCAACTCTCCCTTACTTTCCACCCACCTATGTCCTACCACAATTAATTTAGGAGACTTTTACTGTTGGAGTCTCGACCCAAGGGATCAAAAATGCCTATTTAAGGCAGTGGTGTTGGAGGATTGAAGAATATTTGGTTCTTTGTTCAATTGTAATGTTATGCTGCAATTTTGTTGTCTCAAATTTGTCTTTCACATGTAAGTTGTTCAATTCACTTTAGTTTCTTAATAAAAGATATTCTTATACTATTATTATGTTGTTCTTCATATCACTTTGATACCATTGGATCATGGTGTGAATTTATTCACACCAAACCTTGTGAAATTATTCACACAACGGTGGAGTGATCATTTTATTTTTGTTCTTTTCTTTACTTCTCCATTTCCTCCCTCATGAGTCTACTTTCCCCTTCCATTGAAACCATGGGATCAATGGAGGGATAACCCACTAATGGGTTGATCCAAGGGAGTATCAAGGTGATGGATTGGATGTTATTTATCACCTAATTAATGTATAATCACTTCTTAAATTTAGATTTTTATTTGATGATTTTTAAACTCCATCATCCTTGTTGAATTTAAGGCCACACACTTCATGTGCTAATACGAACCTTTACCTTGAAGTGCTCAAAATATTGATCCTCCAACTGTATAGGTGATTAGTATTAAACGGTTTAGGAATTAAACCAGTAAGTGATGATGTTGTTTTATCTCCTTAAAGGAACCCATATCAAATATAATAAATTGAAATCATTGAAAAGGAAATACGTCCAATCCACCCTGAACAATAACCTAGGATCAACTCATTATTTTAAATTGAATTCACTTAATTCTATTATAGTTCCTTTAAACCCATCTAAAATCAACCCATGTTGGCCACTTCATATCTAAAAACAGTCCATATAATGTACTTGTCTATAGGTTACTTCTTAGGTCTCTGAGGATTCGACAGCCCAAGCTAAACTACAAGGACCGTCCTACCTTATTCTCTTGGGTAAATTTGAGCATGAATCAATAGGTTTTTTGGACCTTTCCACCAGTTTCTAGTGGAAGAGGACCCACACTATCGTCACCATTAGGAGAAGTATCAGTTACACCACGTCAGGTGGGAAGTTGGAGTAGCCCTAGACAAACCGGCTAAGGAGGGGATTGTGGTCATGGTAGCTAGACTTCTGATTATTATCACCAGTAGAGGGGACCTGCTCGGTGTAGTCCAATTTTAAATGAGGTTCATAAATAATTCTGATTTCATTCATTACATATGATACGTATGGATTATAGTATAGGAAAATATACTATACTGTGTACTATTATAGTCGACTCTACTATCATATCTGCTTTATTCAATATAGGTGCTTCACACTCCTTTATATTTTTATCAACCATGGTATGTAATGGGATTTAAATTGTATATTTCTATGGAGTGATGACACATGACACGCCATTGGGATTATAGTAAGATGGTATATTCCAATTCATTGGTTTCCCTCTTTATGTAGGTTGTTATAATTTCTTATGGAAAATTTTCATCCTCAAGATGATAAGATTTGATGCCATTCTTTGGATGGACTAGTTTTCCCCTATCAAATAGGTGTAGACTTATATTACCATAGGGTATCATTTAAATTTTTATAGGTGATATTTATCTTTATTGGGGTTTTTGGGATTTCTATGAATGTATATTCAGACCCTAGCATTGTGGGATGGGTGGAATTACAACCCATATTTCTAACCTTTACAAGGAGCAGATAATATTTTAGGCTTATTTTCCTCTAGTGGTGGATCATTTTAGGAATATTTTCCTAAATGAATTATTTGGACTACCTCCAAATAGATAGGTTGGGTTTACGGTCAAGTTCATTCTAGGAGCATCTCTAGTATATATTCTTTCATACAAGATGGCACCCACTAAGCTCCAGAACCTAAAGAGACGGTTGAAGGATTTAGAATATAATGTTTTTATATAACCCATTAGTTCACACTGGGGTACACCCATGCTTTTCATCAAGAAGGTGGATGATACCCTTAGGCTATGTGTGGATCATTGATGGTTAAAATAGCTTACGGTTATGAACCTCTATCCATTACCTCAGATAGATGATATCTTCAACCATCTCCTAGGAGATAGTGTATTCTTGAAGATTGAACTAAGATCTGGCTACTATCAAGTGTGATTCAAGCCTTCATACAAACTATGTATGAATTTCAGAAGTTGTTAAGTTTTATATGAGTGTCTAGTTATATTGTTCGGTCTTATGAACATGCTCACTATTTTCATAGCCTTGATGAAAAGGGTTTTTCACCCCTACATGGATTTATTTTTTCAGGGTTATTTGGAAGAAATCTTGGTGTATTGTCATACTCAAAGCAACCATGAAAAAAATATTGATATAGTATTGAGTGCACTAAGATAGAATCAGTTGCATGCTAAGCTCACAAAGTGAAATTTATGTATAAAAAATATTCACTTCATGGGCCATATTATCTCATAATTGGTAATTTTAGATGAAAAATAGAAGGTGAGTGTCGTTGCTTCCTAGGAGCATCCCAAGAACATGTTTTATATATATAGTTTCATGGGGTTGTCTAGATATTAAAGGTGTTTCATACATTACTTCTCACACCTATTACTAGTATGACTAAGAAGGTTGTGAAGTTCTTGTGGTATTAAGCATGCGACAAAGACTTTCAAGAGCTAAAAGGAAGGATAATTTAGTGCTGATTTAGATTATACTACAGCCTAGATGAGGAAATACATTGATTTGTGATGGATCAATCATTATTCTAGTTGTAGTATTGATATAATAGGATTGATTTTCTTGTGTGGGTCACACCAATTGTATAACGGTCCATACTTTACATATATATTTTACTTTAACATTGAAGAATATTTATTACATAACATAACAAAAGCCACTCTGGGACCGTATAGGTTTAGTGTCTTTAGAAACTGGGAAGCATAAACAACCGGTTCATAATACATCTATATTATATCCCTATTATTTCTTCATAAGTAGACTTTTTTTTATATATATTACTTAATACCCTTCTTTATGACCTGGGGGGAAGAAAAATATGAAAGGGTGAGCTCAAATTCTCGATAAGGGTAAACAAGGGACATGTCAATCATATCATAATTATATGAACATAACATTTGTAAATCTTATCTTGCGTATAAAAGATCATAATATGATGTCATGGGATAAATCATAAAAGTGAAATGTAATTCCAATGGTCATAATATATGACATGAAATTTCATGTAATACACAGATAAGCATAGGAAATAATTTCATATTAGTCAATTCTCATTGCCAATACTATCATAGCGGATAAAGTCCATTACTGAACCGAGTTCACTACTCGTTGTAGCCCAATATTACAAAACCAGAATTACTTTTCATTCCAGTCATGTCTATCTCATGAGATATAAATCCTTACCTAATGAATTGGAGGGAGATTTAGGTATAAACTGTATCATAATTAAATCATTCTTACATGTTCTACAAATAATAAACCATTCACCATAGCATATCCCAAGGAACAAAAAAATGGGTTTCTTAAACATCATTCCATCATAACATAATCCATATAAGATAAATGGATTTCATAAAAATAATTCCATCATAAACACAATAAAATAAAAGTACTAATAGGGATGGAAACATAATCCTATTTCATCTTAGATGGAAAATAATTTTTGTAAAATACTTACTCTTAATTCCTGAGGAAAATATCATTTCTTATTCAAAAACGTTTTCCTTCATCAAAATGCCACACAATTTTAGAATAAATAATTTTATGTAGAAATAACCTTGTAAACATGAAGGGGAAGATTAAAGAAAATATTTCATTATTAAAGCATAAAATTCCATTCATTCCATACAAGTTAAAAAAAATTCTTCTCGTACTTTTGCTAGAAAAGTCAAAAAGTGCCTTGTACCGAAAATGATAAAAGATTCCATTCATACCATTTAGTAAAAATTAACCAATGAATAAAATTGAATTTAAACAATTTTATAAGGATATAAATAATATTTTGAATTAATATTTAGGAAACATGGATGTGGATGATAAATATACCTCAGTAAATACTTACGAATAAACAATCTCGGATAAAATGAGATTTGCAAAGTTATACCTTACCTTAGGTCTAATATGATTTGTATGTATCCAAAACTACTATATAATGATTTAAATAATTTTTATGATTTATTATAAAATCATAATAACTTTTATGATAAAATTTATGATTATATTTTCATTCATTTGTTATTATCATTTCATTGTTACTCGTTATTTGGGTATTATTAGCTTTATGTTCTTATGTATGTTTTGTTAGATAAGTTCTTATTCCTATTTTTAGGTTATAGTTATATCATTTACATCATGGTATTATTATAATATATATCATATTTGTTCATTAACTTCATTTATATAGTCATTCTTTAATTAATATTATGTAGAACGAATCACATCGCATCATGGAGACGGTAAGTCGTATGTACGCACGAGCGACAATATCGTTACCGTAATAATTGAATGGTATTGAATCGGATGGTGTATAGTATATCCTAATCCATATAATTCTATATTAATCATATATATATTTATTAATTCCATCATTATTATCACGACCCGCCTTCACCAAGATGGGGGAAGGGACAACAGATTTCCTGAACCTTCCTTCCTCAAGTTGAACGAGAGATAATGACCCCCAAAACCCGCCTTCAATAGGTCTCAGAGTAGAGACTAAAACCAAGGGTATAGATTCACACAGAAAATGGAAGGCAATACCCTTTTTATTTAGTACGATTGGGAGATAAGATAGTGAATCTCAACAACACCAAAACTGGAGGTAAAAGTAAAATGAAAACAAATCATTCCAATATGCATGTTCTAATAATAAAGTGCTTTAAAATTACAAGAAAACTCCAAGGGAAAGTACCAAAGAAAAGAAAAACAACAACAAAAACTATCCCAATTTCGAAACTAGAATGGTCCCGCACGATCCTTGAAGTCCTCCTAGAAACCTGAAAACAGTTTTATATATATAGGGGAGAGTATACAGGTATACTCAGTAGGGAAAACCAAAAGCTCTCGTGCACAAGTGGGGAGGCATGCTAATGCCCCGTGAGAAAAGGAGATAACCAAAGAACCTAGAGAGGAAACTACCCACCAAAACCTCACCAAGGAACACTCCCCAAATAATACAATTAAAGTAAGATAATATTAATAACACATGAATGTTTCGGTACCCCACACCACTTTCCCACTGGTTATTGAAGACATCCTATGCATCAGACCTTCCCCGCCATTCTCACCGCAGTCCCACTGTCATACCCCACCCGCACACACCTAGGCTACCACAACCACAAATCCCACCCACAAACACCTAGGCCATAACCACACGTAACCACACCTACAGACACCTGGTTCATAACAACTACTACCACACCCGAAGACACTTGGGCCTCATCCCGAAGACACTTGGGAAACAACCTACCGGCACACACTTGGGAAAACCACCACAACTAACCTACCTGAAGAATCTTTGGCTATAATGGACCTTAAGATGTTACATCCTACCCAAAGAGTCTTGGGATACTTGGGAAAGGGAAAATAAAAGGTGCTAATTACCATCCACTCATAGGAGTGTTTGAAAAAACACCCTCCCCCAAGAAATGGGGGTGTTTGGAACAAAGTTATCAACTTGGGTGGGGCGTGAATAATAAAGATAAGAGATAAAATATACATATAGGTAAAAAAGCACTCTTCCCAACCTAGGGGTTCCAAAACCAGCCTAAGAATGAACGCCCTTATGAATATTCATTCATAAGAAATGCCACAGCCACATCCAAGTCACAACTCATCCCTAGAACACTATTCCCCATTTAACTCGTTCTTATTTTCTTATTCAAGTGAATCCATTTAGATAATCCTTCACTATTGGGCAACTAACAGGAATACCAACAATCCAAGTAAGGAAAGACATCCAAGCATCAATTTAAACATTCATACCTAGTTCTCTTGTAAAGTCATAACAACAAAAGGGATCTGTGAGATCCCTCAAAATATTGGAACCAAAACACGCCCCAGCCTACAGGTACAGATCCACAAGCCAACAACTGAAAAATAAGAGATCCCATCCACGCCCACATCACTCCACATGAATCAAAAAAAGAAACCACACATATTACCAAAATAGAGCAAAGAAATTTCTAGATTTTTCCACACCATTCATTAAGTTCCTTACTGCTGTTCGGTTAACAGGGGTGATCACACAAGGGTTCTTATTCATTGGGCAACCATTTTATAAACCAACTTGACATGATTAGTCATTTTCTATGTTACAGTCATTAAATCATAGAAATCTAGAAAACAGAAGTTAATTAGTATGCAAGGAAGGACCACCGACAACCATGATTTTCAGTGGACATATGCCTAGTAATTCACAACATATAAGAAAAGATAAAAGAGTATAGAAAAATCACTGACACACCCCATCATTCATTAAAAACCATTTATTATCTTTGTTAAGGTTTTGGTTTCATCTATACCCATAGTAATATTCTTATTCCCACCCCCATGATACATAGTGAGGAGAGACGAAGGAAAAACCCTACTTGGATGATCAATGATTGAATTTTTTCTCCACGTTCCAAGAACTGGGGATGCGAGACTTGCAGGGGAGGAACATAAGGGCTCCAAGAGTGGGTAGGAAAGCTCTATAATAGGTGCACCACTAGCCTCGGGGAAAGGGGACTCCAAAAACACTGATAGAAGGAAAATAGACCAACTAAGGAGAAGAAAAGAAACTCCCATGTGATAAAAGGGTGAGGGCCTAGAGTTACAGGATATGAATCCTTGAACCGCTTTAAAGAGCGATTGTGGTTTCCCCATGCGGTTGGGTGGTCATACACGATGGAGTTAATTATCATTTAATAATTCTCATGGGAGGGGTGGTCATAATGGCTAAGAGTCAAAGGGTTTCCTTCTTAAACGGAGGAAAATGATAACAGGGTGGAATTGGAAGGTTTGGGAAAAGAGCGTGACACCGAGGAAAAGCCATATGTTTTGGAAATTCAAAGGTTTACGGACTCTTAGAAATTTCATATATCATTTATGGTCTTTAAAATGCTTAAAAAGGGTATTAAACAATTTCATGTCAAAAGATATATGGTGGGGGTGGCACTGGAAAACCTCAGGAAACTATAAAAAGGTGAGACACCGTTTCGGTGAGGCACTGTAACAGTGTCTCTATCATGATGCCACATTCACAGTGCCACTGGATTGGTGAGACACCATGATTGGTGACACCGTTTTGGTGTGCGACCGTCATGGTGCCATAGGTTCGGTGAGACACCGTAAGTGGTGCCATTGTCATGGTTCTACCGTGACCGGGTGCTACCGTCACGGTGCCACCATTTCAGTGGGATCGAGTTTTTTTAGAAAAGTACTGGTCCAGGAAGGTCCAGTCAATTACATCAGACTCCTCTCAAACTATTCTCGTCCTCGAAAATTCAAGGACAAACCCAATGAAAAGAGAGGGGTCCGAACAACCACCTTGTAAGATACCTCTCAAGGACAAACCACCTCGAGTCGCTCGAAATCGTGAACAACCTCGATATTTAAGGACACCTCTTCCTCGTCTATCTTTTGAACAATCATGGATACACTACCGATTTTCTCCCCCATGAAACCATACAAACATGTAAAAGTCACATTGTCTAGTCATATGGATTAGGGAGTCCCTTCCCCCACATCAATATATTGTCTGCTTTGAGCGGCACAGACTAGCTCGCACGGGTTTGACCGCATCCACTTCAATGCATCTTGATTAGGGATCAGGTCATTCCCTCCCCACAATCAGGACTCTTCGCAAACACTTAGAGAACAAGGAAGAAAAAACACATTTCATCATTAGTCAGATCAAGCATTACACCAAAATAAGGTACGAACAAAACTAAGAAAAACTCAAAACAACTCTGGTTACTGGACGTGTATCTGTGCCTCCCATTCCAAGGTACTCTCCACGAGGCCACCATGCCTCCATAACACACGAACCAAGGGAATGGTTCTTCTATGAAGCACCTTCTCCTCGTGATCCTCGATCCTCAATAGCTTCTCTATAAATGTCGCATCTTCCCCAATATCCATCTCCCCCCAGTCAATGACATGCGAGTCATCGTGTAGATACCAATGGAGTTAAGACACATGGAAGACGTCGTGCACCATCTATAGTAGCAGTGGTAGCACAAGCTGATAATCCACTCCCCCAACTCTTCGCAACACCTCTAAGGGTCCAAAGAACCTCTGAGAAAGCTTACTTACCCTACCAAACCTCAGTTACCCACTCTAAGGGGATACCTTCAAGAAAATGTGGTCCCCTACCTCGAACTCCAAGGGTCTCCTCCTATGATCGACATGCGACTTATACCGGTCCTGAGTCTCCTTCAACCTTTCTAAGATAAGTTGAACCTTCTTTGTGGTGTTCTGCACCACCCCGGGCCATGAACACCTACTTCGCCGACATCTGACCAGAATACGGGTAAGAAACAAGGACTCTTGTACATGGCTTCGAACGGGGTCATGCCAATGGTAGAGTGATAGATATTTTTATTGGAAAAATATACCATAGGAAAGTTTCGTTCCCATGATCCCCCAAAGTCCAAAACACATGCCTGTAGCATATCCTCCAACGTATGAATGGTGCGCTCTATCTGCCCATCTGTCTGGGGGTGGAAAGCATTGATGAGTCATAGTTGGGTTCCAAAGGCATGTTACAATCCCCTCTAGACTCATGAGGTAAACCGGGTATCCCGATCAGAGACTATGGATCTCAGAACTCCATGTAACTGCACTACTTCATCCATATACCTCTGTGCTAAGGCATCTACTGTACTCAATTTTTTTATTGTGAGGAAGTGAGATGATTTCATCAACCGGTCCACCACTATCCAGATAGAATCACATCCTCCCAGTACCCTGGGTTTTCCTGTGATGAAATCCATCGAGATATCATCCCACTTCCACTCGGGGACATGTAAAGGTTGTAACAAACCTCCTGGGATGCAATGCTCAGCCTTCACCTGCTGACACACAAGGCATTTTTCCATAAACTCTACCATTGCCCGCTTCACCCCAGGCCACCAAAACTGACCCCTCAAGCCCCGGTACATCTTGTAAACTCCTGAGTGTACCGCCAGATGTAAGTTGTGGAACTCACCATGAACTATCTCACGTATTCCCACCGATATGAACAACTTCCCATGGAACAACATCCTATTTTTCCCGTCTTCTGACCATCCTTCTGGAGCATCGCCCTAGCTAGCATGATCACGCATCACTTTAGCCTCTAAGTCTCCCCACTAAGACTCCTCCACTTTCTGCAATATAGAGGACTGCACTATCATCTGGAACATGAAATCTCTCCCATCCTCCACCCTTTCATCCAGGTGTAGGGAAACCAACTCTTCCATCGCCTTCCAAGGATCTACTGATTCTCGAACCACATCCTTCTACGACTTCCTGCTCAAGGAATTGGCCACCATGTTCTCCATTCATGGGGTGTAGTAAATCTCAAAGTCGTAGTCTTGGAGAAACTCCATCCACCTTTGTTGTTACTGGTTCAGGTCCCACTTGGATAAGATATATCTCAATATTTTGTGATATGTGAAAAACATGAAGAATTCCCCAATGAGGTAATGTCACCACAAATTTAGTGCAAAAACGACCGCATCAAGATCCAGATCATGGGTGGCATAGTTAGACTCACGGGGACGTAACTTCATAGACCCATAAGAGATCACCCCCCATTGTTTCATTAACACACATCCTAATCCTTGGCCTGAAGCATCACAGAACTCCTCAAACACCACCCCTTTCTCTGGAAACCATAGTATTAGGTCACTAACCAGTCTCCCCTTTAGATAACTGAAGGCTGCCTAGCATGGTTTAATCCATACAAAAGCATGATCCTTCTTGGTCAAGGCTTTCAAAGGTGCTGCAACTCTGGATAAGTTGGGCATGAACCTCATGTAGTAAACTACTATACCCAGAAAACAGCGAATCACTGCCACATTCTTGGGTGCCACCAAAGAAACAATCACCTCGACCTTTGAAGGGTCCACTGCTACCCCATATTAGGACACCATGTGTCCATGGAAGTTCGCCTCTCGTGTCTAGAAATTTCACTTGGAGAATTTCCCCTAGAGATGGTGCTGTCGGAGGACCTCTAAAACCGTCCTTAGATGCTCAACGTGATCCTCCTCTGATCTTGAGTAGATCAGGATATTATCAATAAAGACAACTATGAACCGGTTCAGATATTCCCTGAAGACAGAGTTCATGAGCCCCATGAACACGGCTAGTGCGTTCGTAACGCCTAATGGCATGAATACTAACTCAAAGTACCCATATATGCACCTGAAAGAAGTCTTAGGAATATCATTGTCTGTCACCCTTAACCGGTGATACCCAGATCATAGATCGAACTCAGAGAACCAACCTTCTCCCCTCAGCTAATCAAAGAGATCGTCTATCCTCGGGAGAGGGTAACAGTTCTTGACTGTTACTTGATTCAGTCTCTGGTAGTCTATACATATCTTGAGACTATTGTCTGCCTTCTTCGCGAACAAGACTGGAGCGCCCCATGGTGATGCTCTTGGTCAAAAAAAAACCCTTCTTCATCAGACCATCAATCTAAATCTGTAACTCCCGCAGCTCAAAAGGCGCCATATGATTGGAAGCCATCAAAATGAGACGGGCACTAGGTAGCATGTCTATCCCGAACTCAACGTCATATCGAGGGGGTAGAGTCACCACCTCCTTAGGGAAGACTTCCATGAACTTACTGACAATCCCTAGGACTTCCACTATCTATGTATCTACTGACTCCACTGACAGGCCATCTAGTAAGGAAAGGAACGACTCCACTCACCGGCTGCCCTCCTGGAAACTCCGCTCGCCGACAAAGGTCACACGTTTCCCACCCACATCTCAAAACACGATCCTTATTTGGAAGTAGTCGATAACGGTACACATAGAGAACAACCATTTAATTCCTAGGATGACATTATATGGCTGTATTTGTAGCAAAATAAGGTCCCCACTAGAACGATGTGATCCCAACATCAGTCTACACCCCCAAAAAACATGAGATAAGCTAGTCTGACCCCTGACTGGCATACTCAAAATTAGGGCCACGGGAAGTCTCTCTGCATCTATACCCATAGAATGGGCTAGAATGGGTGTAATAAAGGAGTGTAAAGCCCCTGAATCAAACAATGAATAGGAAAGAGTGCTAAACAATCTAATTGTACCTCAAACAACTTCTGGCCCTGCCAGAACTGCTGCCTATGCGGCGTGCAACTGCCCACACCCAGATCCTATTCCCTTCAGATGTTATCCATCTCCCCGACCAAACCCTATTCGA
Source organism: Viscum album (assembly GCA_963277665.1). Classification (NCBI taxonomy): domain Eukaryota; kingdom Viridiplantae; phylum Streptophyta; class Magnoliopsida; order Santalales; family Viscaceae; genus Viscum; species Viscum album. Next base: position 154,049,180 of record OY728156.1, on the reverse strand, counting down.
GGTCCTTGAAGAGCGCCCTGAGGTCGACCTCCTCCTATAATGTCTTCTCTCTAAGGAGTGGGGGCTTACTGTCCCTGATGCTGCTGCTGAAAGGGCCTAGCTGGAAACTGCTACTACTAAGGTGGGCACTGAACCTTCCCATCCCCACTGTATTGAACTCAATATAGACACTGATTCTAAAGATTCCCATGACTGCCACAGATGAAGCATCTCGGTCTAATGCCCGCAAGGAAGGGGCAAGGACCCGGTGATCGAAACTGGAACTGCTGAGGACTGCTCCCCATGGTCCAAAACCTGGAAGGTCCTGATGCCAGAGGCCTACTGCTGACGACCTTCCCCTTCTATGAGACTAACTGGCTCCCCTCTCATGGAACACCTCCCTGCATGTTCATCCTATTCACCACTTTGGCCTTTTTCTGAACCTCCAAGTATGTCAGTAGAGTAAAGGGAGTAACAACAACATGAAGAGAAGGTCAGAGTGCCTTCTCTAAATGTATCGCCCGAGACTCTTCATTTGGAAAGAGGTCCATAGGAAAGCGAAGTGTATCTTTGAACTTGATCCCCAAATACCTCACTGGAATGCTACCCTTCTAAAGGGAGACTCCTACCTCTTCTCCTCCTACATCGTGGAAGAGAGTAATTCTGCCAGGAATTCCCTCTCGAAGTCATTCCACGAAACCTCAGCCTCTCTCTTCTCACCAAGATAGATAATCCACCACTGACGCGATGCTCCCTACATCTGGATTACTTCCATAGGAACCCAGTACTTTTTTGGATCCCAGATTAAGCTGCATGATATCACCAACTCCTCTATCCATATCTCTATCTCCATGTATGAGATGATACCCTCGTACTTCTCGAGGCTCTGCCGCTAAAAGGCACGAAGTGTCCTCTGCCACTAGTCATCCTCCTCCTCTCGATCAGCCCTCTGCTGATTAGCCAAATCAGCTTCCTGGGCCTCGATCACCCGCACTACTCATGGTCATCGTCTAGGTGTCATATCCACAAGGTAAACAACGAATGCCTAATCCCGAGTAGTGTATAATATTTCCTTAAATTTTTTCTTAAAATTATTATTTATTTATTTAAATTCCCAGAACACACAAGAACACAAGTCATTATAATGAATTTACCTTTCATAGGGTCTCTAAACTGCAATTAGTGTTGCCTCACTTGGCCTTTTGATATGTCCAGAGTCCTTGCATTGGATCATGGGGGCCCTAATATCTCGTGTCCTAGCTGGTCTTCCCTGACCTATTTCACGTACCAAGATTTCCAAACACTATTTCCCTACCATCCCATGCAATCCTCACTATGCCTAACCCCAATATCCATCCTATATATCAACCTTCCTCTAATACCATTCTGTCATGACCCGCATTTACCACGATGAGGGAAGGGATAGCGAATTTCCTGAACATTCCTTCCTCAAGTTTAAGGAGAGATAATGACCCCCAAAACCCACCTTCAATAGGTCTCGGAGTGGTGACTAGCACCAAGGATATAGAGTCACGCACAAAATGAAAGGCATTACCCTTTTTATTTAGTTGGATCAGGAGATATGGAAGTGAATCCCAACAACACCAAAACTGGAGTTAAAAGTACAACGAAAAAAAACCATTCCCATATACATATTCTAATAATAATGTGCTACAAAAGTACAATAAAAACCAAGGTAATGTATCAATGAAAAGAAAAACAACAACATCAATTATGCCAAAGTCTGAACTAGTATGGTCCCAAACGATCCCCGATGTCCTTCTAGAAACCTGAAAATATTTTTATATAAGTAGGGCGAGTACACAGGTATACTCAGTAGGGAAAACCAAAAGCCCTCGTGCACAAGTGGGTAGGCATATTAATGCCTCATGAGAAAAGGAGATAACCAAATAACCTAGAAAGGAAACTACCCACCCAAATCTCACCAAATCACACTCCCCAAATAACACAAGTCAAGTATGATAATAGTAATAACACATTGATGTTTGGGTACCCCGCACCACTTTCCCACTGGTTATTGAAGACATCATACACATCAGACCTTCCCTGATATTCTCACCGTAGTCCCACTACCATAACCTACCCTCAAACACCTGGGCTACCACAACAACACATCTCGCCCGCAAACACCTGGGCCACAACCACATGTAACCACACCCACAAACACCTGGGCCAAAACAACCACTGCCACACCCAAAGACACATAGGCCTCATCCTGAAGACACTTGGGAAACAACCTACCTGCACACACCTAGGCCAACCACCACAACTACCCTACCCGAAGAATATTGGGCTATAATGAACCTCAGACCATCACAACCTACCCAAAGAGTCTTGGGATACTCGGGAAAGGGAGAAGAAAATGAGCTAATAACCAGCCACTCATATGAGTGTTGGGAAAAACACCCTCCCCCAAGAAATGGGGGTTTTTGGCACAAAGTGCTCAACTTGGGTAGGGCACGAATAATAACATAAGAGCTAAAATATACATATAGGTAAAAATAACTCTTACCAACCTAAGGGTTCCAAAACCAGCCTAAGAAAAAACGCCCTCATGACTATTCATTCATAAGAAATGCCACAACCATAACCAAGTCACAACTCATCCCTGGAACACTATTCCCCATTTAACTCGTTCTTGTTTTCATATTAAAGTGAATCCATTTAAATAATCCTTCACTACCGGTAAACTAACAGACATACCAACAATCCAAGCAAGGAAAGACAGCCAAGAGTCAATTTAAACATCCACACCCGGTTCTCTTGTAAAGTCACAACAACAAAAGGGATCTGTGAGATCTCTCATAGTACTGGAACCAAACCAAGCACCAACCTATAGGTACAGATCCACAAGCCAAAAACTGAACAACAAAAGATCTCATCGCCATCCACATCACCCCACAAGCATCAACAAATGAAACCGCACATATTACTAGAATAGAGCAACAAAATTTCCATATTTTTCCACACCATTCATTAAGTTCCTTACTGTTGTTCAGTTAATCGGGGTGATCACACAAGGGTTCTTATTCATTAGGAATCAATTTTATAAACCAACTTTATGTGATTAGTAAGTTTCCATGTTACATCAATTCAATCATAGAAATCCAAAAAATAGAATTTAATTAGTGTGCCAGGATGGACCACTAATGACCATGATTTTCAGTGGACATAAGCCTAGTAATTCACAACATATAAGCAAAGATAAAAGAGTATATCAGCATCATTGACACACCCCATCATTCATTAAAAACCATTTATTATATTTTTTAAGGTTCTGGTTTCATCCACCCCCATAGGAATATTGTTATGCCTACACCCCATGATACACAACGATGATAGATGAAGGAAAAACTCTACCTATATGATCAATGATCGAAGTTGTTCTCCCCGCTCCAAGAACTGGGGATGAGCGACTTGTAGGGGAGGAACTTTGGGGGCTCCAAGAGTGTGCAGGAAAGATCTACCATAGGCGCACCACTATCCTTGAGGAAAGGGGACTCCAAACGCATTGAGAGAATGAAAAGAGACCAACTAAGGAGAAGAAAAGAAACTCTAGTGTGATAAAAGGGTTAGGGCTTGAAGTTATGAGATATGAATCCTTGAACCGCTTTGAAGACCGACCATGGTTTCCCCATGCGGTTTGGGGTTATAAATGATGGAATTAATTATCATTTAATAATTCTCATTGGAGGGGTGTTCATAATAGCTAACAGTTAAAGGGTTTTCCCCTTAAGCGGAGGAAAATGGTAACATGGTGGAATTGGAAGGTACGGGAAAAGAGCATGACACTGGGGAAAAGCCATACATTTTGGAAAGTCAAATGTCACCCGACTTTTAGAGATTTTAAATATCATTTATGGGCTTTAAAAGGCTTAACAAAAGGTATTAAACTCTTTCATGTTAAAATATATATAGCAGGGGTGGAACTGGAAAAACTCGGGAAACTAGAAAAAGGCGAGACATTGTTTTGGTGAGGCGCCTTAAAGGTGTCTCTATCATGGTTCCACCTTCACGGTGCCACCGGTTTAGTGAGACACCATGAAAAATGCCACCATTTCAATGTGCAACTGTCACAGTGCCACTGGTTCGGTGATACACCATAAGCGGTACCACCGTCACAGTGCTACCGTGACCGGTGCCACCATGACCTGGTGCTACCGTCACGGTGACACTGTGACCGGTGCCACAGTTTCAATGGGATAGAGCAATTTTAGAAAATTACTGGTTCAGGAGGGTCTGTTACATTACAATTATACCCATCCATGTAAGGTGGTGGTGAAAACGGATTACACCACGGTGTGGAGACGGTAAGTCGTACGTACATACGCGTGGTGATTTCATTTTTCATAGGATGGGTAGAAGGTGGAATATGGTTGTTTCATAATCATAATAACCTCTCAATATATATGTATTACTCTATTTATTACTTTATAATGAAACAACTCATGAGGTGGAAGTATAAGAAGAAAGAAGTATGAAAGAAACGATAAATGATATTACCTCTTTTTCGACGTGCCACCTCTAAATCTCCTCTTAGAGCACTAGAGTTGGTCTTTGAAGAAGACCAAGACCTGTATAATGTTTCTAGGGAAGTTGATAAGATAAATAGTTAGTGTATGGTTGATCTTGAAGGCTCAAAATGAAGTGAGGTGTTGAGGGAGGAAGTACCCTTTTATAATTGAGGTGAGGGACATTTTTGGAAACCTCAAAAATATTAATTTATATTAAAATAAAACCCAGCATAAAAACCTAAAAAATGTGCTAATTTTGAATATTAGATGATATAGGTTTGTAATATCATAAACCAATAAATTTTTGACAAGTTTTTATGTCAATATAAGCACTATAATTTTCATTAACACTTAGTTATTCTATTTAATTTTTAACTAGGGTAACAAATAATTCAATATTAAAAGGGTATAATATTTACTTATTTTAAGTCAATTAGACAATAAATGAATAATTTAGAACATTTTAGACCATATAATATTTATTATATATTTTTTAAAATGACTTATGATTTTTAAATAATTTAAGAAAACTTTATTTTGACAAACTATCAATAGTGTCAATTTTGACACTATTTATTTCGTGGATTTTTTAAAATATAAAAATAAGAAGTGAACCAAGATATAAATATTTTATTATATCTGTAAGGGTTAAAGGTAATATATAAAATTAATTTTACATAATAATTATCCCATATTATATTTATTAATATATTTTTAATAACATTTATTTGATCTCTTCATTAATAAAATAATTACTACCTCAATTTTGTGTAATTATTTAATATACATATTTGTTGAATAAAAATTAAATATAAAATAAAATAATTAATAGAAATCCATTATATTTCATTAAAATTCTTCTAGTCAAATTTATCTTCTGAAAAATCTAACATTAAAAATGCTATACTCTTTTAAAACATGAATGTGACAAATTTATCTTCATTTTAAATAAAATAATTTAAGTGTCATAATCTATTCTATAAGCCTAAAATGGTCAATAAGTCAACCCATGGATTCTTATCATATATATATACTCTACCAATAAGGTTTTTTCATGTTTTTCGGACTTTTTATTGTTGTTAATATTTTAATAATAATTGTTTTATTGATTTCTCACCAATTAATTAATTTTTTCATCATCCAAGTATAATTCTTTAAGGTAATTATTTATTTCCTAAAAATTAAAAATAAATTTTAATTCTAAAGTAAAAAAATTCAGCTTTAAAATTATTGTTTATAATTGAATTTATCTTTTATATAACCTTATATTAAAAATAATTTAATTATTAAAGTTTGAGGGAGACATATTTCACTTTTCTTCAAATAAAATAAATTAAATGTCCAAATCTCATTCAAGTGGGTTCCAATGGATACTATTTAGATCCAAGTATGTTTTAGGGAATATTATAATCATCCAATTATTTTAATACAAGTTTTAGGATAATTTTATAATATTTTACCCTTAATTACTCGATTTACCCTTTTACCGTGTTAATAAAGTTTACCGAAGTTACTATCCATATTGCCCAAAAATAAAATAAAGCTATTTACATAATTTGGACCTACTGATTTAAAATATGGAATCCATTTTTCAAAATTCAAAACACATAAGTTGTAGTAATTAATTTAAAATTAACCATGTTGTTGAAATGAGAAAAAAGCTTTTAAAAGTTAAAATATTACAAAATATTGAAATGTTTTTACATCTGAATTTAAGGTAAAATTAATTACAATGACATACATTATATTAAATGGTAAAAATATATTAAATTTATACTTTTAAACCATTAAATAATATAATTTAACCATATAAATTATTTCAATGAAAAAAAGTCATTTTCAATTAAAATTTAGTGTATTTTTACTCTTCATTAAAACTAAAAGTTATCAGAAAAATATCAGAAATTCATCCAAAGTAAATTTTTATATCCTAATTAAAAATAAAATGTTTATTTTTTCATATAAAAATTACTAATGTGTCAAAATATTAATTTAAAAGGGGTTTTCCATTCAAAGGTGTAAAATTAACCTTTAAAAAAATATATTTTTATATGTCAAATAGGGTTTTATTTATACCCTATGACTAAAATATCCATTGGATGAATATAAAAAATATTTTATTAAGTATATAACACATATATATCTCATTAATTTTATTACCAAATGTAATTCACTCAAAAATACAAATATATATTTATATTTTTCATAAATAATAGATAGCCAATAAATTCACAATGCATTTTCATAAGTTAGTAATAATTATTCCCGTTATCCTAACAGCCAGGCTATAACAGTAATTTTATAATAATGGCATCTCATGGTTCATTTAAACTCACGATTAAGTTTAAATCAATCTACTAAAGAATAAAAATTATTTAAAGAAAATATTTCATAAAATCATCTGGGTGTTACAAGTTGAGACATTATGAGCATAATTACTTGATTCATGACCTCGATCTTATAGTGATCATTCAAGTATTGCATTGATGGAGGCATTATATCTTCGGAGAGTTCTATTTGGTTTTCCAAACCACAAGAGCCTCAAATATATCTTTATTTTGTATTACTTGAATTGTAGAAATATAACATGGTTCAAATACCATTAGTATCTTGACCTTGAGCTTTCATATATTTTTCGGAATGGAAATATGGTTATTGATGCACTGAGATGGAAAACATTAGAAACATCCATTAAAGAAGACAGTGATGAATGGAAATTGATGGACCATCATTATGATATGCATCTGGAGTTTCAAGAGAGTCATGAGTGGACTTTTCTTACACCATTAGCAGTTACTTCTTTACTCCTTGATAGGGTGAAGAGAATGTAGGTTTTTGATATGGAAGGTTTGGTCCTATGGGAATGTATTTATGGTAAGGACCCACCTCTAGAAAGTTTTTTTGATTGATACGACATCCTACGTATACATGGTCATAATTGGGTGACTACAAGTATGAGATAAGAGATGAAGTGAGAATACAATGCTTCTTAGTGGACAATGCACCCAGGTTTCTCTAAGATGTATCATGATATACATCGCAAGTATTTGTGGCTGGGGATTAAATGTATAATTGTGGGTTTTATCACTAGGTGTTCCAGCTATCATTATGTTATCTCAGAACACTAGTGTCTCACTATCTTGTTACAACCATTACTAGTCCCAAAATAGAAATTGTATGATTTCATGATGGATTTTGGGGTTAGTTTATCGAGGTCTCCTTGAGGTAGCGACATGGTTTGGGTATTCATGGATCAACTGACGAAGGTATACCACTTCTTCCTATTTGAGATACTTTATTAGTTGATGATATTTGAATACTATATGTCTGTGGGATTATATGCCAACATGTGGCCCCTCATACTATCATTTCATATAGGTACTATTGTTTCACATTGAGGTTATAGTAATGGTTATATAAATATATGGGTGCACAGGTGCTTCTGAGCACATATTTTCACCATCAGACCAATGGCTAGTAATAAAAGACTATATAGGTGTTGGATGACATGATTTGATCATGCATCCTTGATTTTGGAGGTTCTTGGGAGAAACATATCCCTCTTATTGAGTTCTCATACAATAATATCTTGTAGGCAATGATCTAGATGTCTCTATATGAGGACTTATATATACGGTAGGACATACCATTGACCTATGTGCTAGATATAGTATGGGGAGGTAGTGTTACTAGGTCCTCATCTTGTGTAGGAGACTTTGGAGTCAATGCAGTTAATCAGAAATAGAATTTCTACTGCTCAATCTAGACAGAAATCATATGTCGATAGATATTGATGACCTCTGGAGTTTGAGATTTTAGATCATGTTTTCTTGAACGTATCTCCCAAACTTGGGTATAGATAGATCTAGGGGAAAGGGAATCTATCGCATCATTTTTTGGTCCTTTTGATATCTTGGATGGAGTCGATCTGGTATCTTATCGGGTTATGTTACCTCAGAGGTACCGTGGCATGCATGAAATTTTCCATGTTTCATAGCTTCACTATTACCATACCAACCCATATCATACTTTTGATCCCAAGGATGTTGAATTGGATGATTATAATAATTTTTAGGAGTATACTAGATGATTTTTTTATCATCTCATGAAATCTCTACTAGGCTATCCTATCCCATTAGTATAGGTGCAATGGAAGCACGACTATGTACAAGACGATACTTGGGAGCGATAGGCTGGTGTACGTGCTCTGTGGTTGGAGTTGTTCTCAAACGGCATCTTTCCACCCTTGGAAGGGATACTTGGGGGATGATTTCATTTAGTGGGGTAATACTATAAGATCTCAATTTTTTTACTTTTTGTATGAATCCTTTTAATTTTTTGGTTATACCCTCGTTGTAGTTATCTTTTGGAATAAACCCAAAAACCACACCTTGGGGTGGGTTATTTTTTTGGAAGGAAAGTAGAAGGGGATATAGGATTAATGAAGGACAAATTCATGACATGTATTATAAATAAATAGTGATTATTTATAATAAATAGCATGAAATGGGATATTCAGGCCCCATGCACATGGTGAACTGGTTTTTCCTAAGAGGGAAAAACACTGAGCATTACACAACGTGTTTGGTTTACACATCGTGTAAATGTCATGTGTCAGTATTTCAAAAGGAGTAAGGTCCTATTATTTTTAATAGAATCTCACCCACCTCATTTTCCTCTCTCGTACAGGAGATCCCCCAAAGATGCTCTCTTTTGATCCTAAAGCTATTCTATGATCCTGTCTCTTAGTCCAGACTCTGATTCGAGCATCGTCTATTGCGTTGGATAGCCTCTGCTAATTTCTTAAATACTTAGCCTCCTTCCATCAATCTCATTCCTATCAATGGTTCTATTTTGGTGTAATCTCATGTTCCCTATTTTATGTTCATTTGGATATTTCTCAATTTTATTCTGATCTAGGCCAAACTAAGGGCTAATATTGGAAGTGGTATCTAATATAAGAATAAGGTAGGTGGTCTATAAATTTTCCCTAAAAGAAAGAACTTTTATAAACTATTTTCATTATTCACATAGAGATTTCACTAAGCATTGCTTCTTAAAATTGACCTTCTTTAATTTTAATTTTCTACATGGTATTCTAGACCCTAATGACACCTATTTGAAATTGTTGGAGGTGGATACCTCAATACAGACCACCCATTTAGGGTATGTTCTCCATTTATGCCTTTGGTGACCTGTCTTGAGATTATTTGGGACATTGTTTAGGTGTTCCCTAATTTAACTGTGATAAGGTAAGTGATTGAGATAAATAAATAATTCCTTAAATTATTACAAGGAAAGTATACATATATATATATATATATATATATTACTTGTCCTTAGAAAATGTAATTGAATTTATATTGGTTGCATGTCCTTAATTCCCATTTTTATGTTTAATGAAAGGTAATGGAATAAACCTATTAAATGATTAAATGGAATGATTATCACATGGACCATGATTTTATATTTATATATATGAAGTTAGTATAAGGTGACCACTACATTTGGATCCTTTTTTCTTTATAGGAGTGGTAAGACATGATATCGCCTTAGATTATTAAGGAAATGCCTTGAGCACTCAGATGATGCTATTCCAATTCATTGAGCCAATTGTCATGGGAGAAACACACCATAGAATTTGGTCTTTATCTTATTACATAAATTCCTTAGCATAGTATCAATGATTCACTTGGCATATTTTCTAGATATTATAATTCCTTGGATATACTCCTTGGATTCAAATTGGTGTCTTTGGAAAAGAACCAACATGGATTCCCTCCATTGGGCCGATTCATGCTTATCCTAGGGCTACTATGGATGAGCATCATGGAATTGGTTAGAATATTTTTTAGTAGAATGACTTGGGTGTACCCCTTGTATTACACTCAAACCATTATTTCTAGACTACATGTGTTACTGTTATGATTTTTTCCAACCCTTGAGGTTAAATATGCGTTGGTTTCACCATGGATCCTCACTTATTATTATTATGATCTACTTATGTACTATTAACAACTTCATGTGTTCCGTATATATAAATTGAGTCATAAATTAATTAATTTAATGGTTATATCTTTAGATACAATTCCATCTAAGGCTGAAGCAGGTCTGAGTTATTTATTTTAGTGTTACTTTACTTCCATATATACCTTCACATTGTTTCCATTTATATTCAAAGAATGGATTGTATAGATTCCATTGGTGGTGGGATATTGAGATTTTTCTCACACCCTATACAGGTCATCATTGGTTTCTAAGAAGATTATATGATTGTATTTTTGGATTAGGGGAAGCATCCCACTTTGGACACCTGACCTCCTTGCTTGCTTTAGGATGGTAGCTTGGTAGCAGATGATCAAAGATAGTGCTCAGGATGCTTGGATCATTTTTTTGACCTGTTGGTCCTCTTGTATAGCATGTATTATATTATCTTCCTACTTCCATGTATGCATGTTTTCCTTTTTTAGATACATGACATCATTATTATGTATATGATACAGTTTACGGTTCTTGATTTGATTATTTGATTCTTGGATGCTTATGATTTTTCCACCTCCCTATTTATTTATTATTATTATGCTCCCAATATTTATCCATCTATATGTACAATTTTTATCCACTATGAAAAGAGGGAATTCTCTCTCCACTGTCACAACCTAGGCCCTCACTGTTATTGGGAATCCAATGGAATATGGGGAGGTAAACTTGAGGCCATGTGGCCAACTGGGTTTGGTTAATCAAGAGTGAACAAAGTCTTGGAAATCACACAAGGTGTATGACTGGGCTGCATGAGAGCATGTATCCCTTTGTTTTGGGATAGGATGATTTTGATACAAAGACATAACCAATGATAGTGTTCTTGGCGGATCACTCTACCCATTAAGAATAGTGAGCATTGGTAAGGCTTTTTGGAAATGTCTTAGTGTGTGAGTGAAGGTGAATGGTGGGTAACATAATTCCTAGTATTGTTGATAATCCATGAACAAGATGTGCGTGTGTGTGTGTCATGACCCGACCAATGTCGGGGCTCGATCCACAACTACCCCAAGCTCGCCTTCATAAGACAGGGTCTAGCGACTAGCATCGAAGGCAAAAAAAACTAAGGGATGCCTTTTCCTATGAACCTGTACACACACATGTATCCAACTCAATGAAAAAGTTCATAGGGAATAATGTAAAAGATGAAAACTGTTATAAATAAACTAAACATATATGCATTGACCTCTAAACAGTATATGTACAGGTGATGTAAATTAAACAGAAAGGGAAAATGGAAAATGGAAAAAATAAATTCCCAACAAAAAAGTGCGACAACCCAACAAAAAGTAGAAAAGTAAAACATCCTAGATATCCATGCTCCTAGATCCCAGGCTATAACCACTACATGCGGTCCAAGCACCCCATATCCCTAATCTCCTCTGATTTCATGATCAACATGTCCTTCATCTATAAGGGAACACCATGTGTAGGAAAATCCCAAGAATGGATGAGTATAAAAATACTCAGTAGGATGCCCCAAAGGGTCAAGGGAGAAAAAAACAAGAGGTACTAAAGGGGGGAGAAGTAGATAAAACAGGGTACATTAAAAGGAGTGCAGATCAACCCAACAAGAGAGTGAAGGTAGGCTCATCCAAACACAAGGAGATAGAAATGGCGAAAAGATGAAATTCTCGTTGAGTCTTCACTACCTATAGTAGGTGAGTAGACTCTTCCAACCACGAGAAGCTAGACACGAAAAGCACATGGCATACCCCGCAAGTGTTCATCTCTCCTGGAAAGAGAGTAACCAAAACCTAAAGAGTGTGTAATATAAATAATATATTTATATGCTCAGTCAAGAAACCCAAATGAGAGAGTTAAGGGATCTCCATATCATATATCATCCCAAGAAAGTGAGTATCCAATATTCCCAAAAGTAACCACCATCGATTCCCAACATTTACACATTTGTCTTGCACAGTAATTCAAAGGGACTCAATCACCGCACCTTGGCATTATCTTCTTTTGGAAGCACTATCTCTCCCTCACAGTTTTAGGTCATGTCACAAGGAAAAGTCTTGGTGGGAAAACATTCCCACTTTTTTTAGATTCCAATGTCAAATCAAATAATTCCTCGTCACTATCGAACAGTCTAGAGGACATGTCACAAGGTTGAGGACCCATGCCCAGCCTAGCTGGAGGGTTCCAATCTAGTCATCGGGTATCCTTGCCCTAGTACTTAAGGGGGTATCATCACCCAGAAGTTGACGGGGACCCATTTCCCAGCCCAACTGGAGGGTATTTCCTGACAAGAGTCGTCTATGGGACCCACTACCTAGCCACCCTGGAGGGAAGCTCAGAACTTCAATCAGGGAACACTTCCTAGCCCAGCTAAAGGTAAACCCAGAACTGCCATTGGGGACCACTTCCAAACCTAGTTGGAGGTAAACACAAAACTTCTCTGGCCATCCCTGTTGGATGGTACCTCTTAGAAAATCATCAGGGAACTATGGACATCCCTGGTAGATGGTACCTCACAGAAAAGCCTCGAGGAACTCTAGCCATCCTTGTTAGATGGTACCTCTCAGAAAAGAATCAAGGAACTCTGGTCATCCCTGCTAGATGGTACCTCTCAGAAAAGCATCGAGGAACTCTGGTCATCCATAATGGATGGTACCTCTCAGAAGAATATTTCTATAGTAATTGGGTACCACTCTAGATAGGCATCACACCCAAAACATCTCGCATCATATCTCAAAAGCCACTATAGAGAGCACCATCACATTCCACACGAAAGAACACTCGGGATAGGATAATTGCAATCCATAATATGAGTTGAAAAGAAGAAGATAAGAGGTATATAAGATATGTAAAGTGGTCCACAATGCATGTGGGGACCAAATGATGTGTGACCCCATCTCATCACCAGGTCATGTACCTATCCATTCTTGGGTACTATATTGTGAACAAGTACCCCTAGGCATGCCAGTGAACTCCCAGAGTACATGGCACAACTAGTCAAAAGGTTGATAAGCATACAATACTCTTAATTGATCCATAGGTTCAAAAATGTATTTTCTCCAATACGCCTCCTCAAGTGGCTCCAGAACATCTGACTGCATGTATTCATATATCTTCTACACTATCACAAGATTCATATCTGGCCTAATATGTGGGTTCTCTTCAACCATTGTAGAAGGATCTTCCACCGATATTACTTTCATGTTTCCACATTTAATGAGATCACGAAGAACGCTCTACACATCCAAACATATCTCACTGTCGCAATCCTTATGGAAAAACATGATGGATAAACTATTCATTCATCCTAATCAGACATCCAATGGAAAAGTACCATATCGTCTCATTTTTCGAGAATGGAGTCCCATGGGACCCACACCTCGATCCTGAAATTAATTATATGGATCGTTCCATTCCGATGATCACAGAAAAACACATAGAAACTACAAGTTTTTTGTCCAGAATAGATACCTAGTGAAAAATATTTATTTCAACACAACACGTGTGAATTGGTCCTCATGTCCTTCTAGGTTTGTGTAGGGGAAATGTTCCACTTAGAGGTGGTTCTAGCTATTGACTTTGGGCTTGGAGAGTTGATTCCACTGGAAATTGGGTTGTTCTTTCAGTTATTTGGTACTTTACTATTGTACATTGGGTTGTTTATATATGTTTGACTTCTGGTACACTTATCCATGTGGATTTTCTCCTGTACGCATACTGCCTTGTTTATCTTGCTTCCACATTATTTGTGGAAAATTCATTCCTAATTTTATTTTGTATGGTGCTAGGTGATACTCACAAACCTGTGGGGATCAGGAATGCCCTTCGGGCCATGTTAGGACCAACTCGGTTATCGGGTTACTAGGGTACCCAGGCTGGTTTGTGACTAACTAAATTTTAAATAGGATGGATTCTCAGGATGAAATGTTAAAAACTCAAATTGATAAATAAAAATCCCAATATGATTATGATAAAATTCAATCTGATGTGAGAAAACAAAATTTAGAAAGTCAAATGGGGAAACATGCTTGGGGAATGAATCAAAGAGAAAAAAAGGAAATTACCAAGTACTACTGAAGTTAATCTTAGGAAAAATCTCATGTATATCACTACTAAGAGTGGTCTTAAGACTTGCCAAGAAGACCCTAAGAATCCTAAACCTTCTGAATATGGAAATCATGAAGTGAATGATAACCAAAAAAATAAAATATCTGAATTTGGAAATCCAGACAACCCCATTGAATTTTCTACACAACATGTTATACCACTTATTATGAATGATGATAAGGAGCAGAAAATTAAGAAAAATAGAGGGAAAGACAAAATTGAGAAAGAAACCGAATGTATGCTTGTAGTTTTAAAGAATATTTCCCCACACATTTCTTTTATGGAATGAATTATGTAGAATAATTATGAACCTAAACAATTTAAATTCATTGATTATTTAAAAAATTTCACATCAATATCCCATTCCTACAATCTTTAATTCAGGTTCCATCATATTTGAAGATGCTTAAAAAAATTTCCATCAATAAAAACCTTGCAGAGTTTTCCAAATATAGTCTTACTGTGGAGTGTAGTGTTGTAGTTCAGAATATGACACCTCATAAGCTCAAAGATTCACATAGTTTTTTGATTCCATGTACCTTTGGAAATAATAGAAAAGTCAACTGCCTTTGTAACTTTGGAGCTAATATCAACCTTATCCATTACTCCTTGTTTTTCCAATTGAGATTTGGAGATCTATTTCCCACCACTGTTGTTATGCAGTTGGATGATAGATCCATCACCTTCCACATCGTAAGAGTTGATTATTTTATTGTAGTGTTTGGGAAACTATTTTTACTTGCTAATTTTATTATACTTTATATGGAGTATGACAAAAGAGCCCATATCATTCTTAGTAGGCCATTCCTTTCCACTGGATGAGCTTTAGTAGATTTTCATAATGGAAAATTGATTTTCAATCTGGGAGGGAAAATCGAAGAGTTTAATGTTTGTGAAAAATGTAATGTTTCACCACAATCTGGAAATTGTTCTAGTGATAAGCTGTTTGAATCCAAAGAACCATTTGATGAGCAAATAATAAGAATATTTAAGGATGATTGATGAAATAAATGGTAACACCACACAAGTTGAAACTTTCATAGGAATCAACTATAGTAAATAATAAAAACTATTGGATGAGTATGCGGGATAGTTTTTAGCACACCATGATGAGTTTTCCAATAAATACATTTGAAAACCATTCCAAGAATCTGAATTTAAGGAGAAGTTTACTGAGGAAAGTTGTGATATAGAAGAGTATTTCTATATAACTTTCTCTAAGAGATATATTGAAGACATAGAGCATCCTAGACCCAAAATTCTACCATATAGTCAACAAACACCTATTGCAGAGCTCACACCTCTTCCATCTCACATTAAATACTCATTTTTGGGTGAATATCTCTCACTGGCCATTATCATTTCATCTAAGCTGGAAACCACTTAAAATGAAAAACTTTTGGATGTGCTGAAAAGATTCAAAACTACTATAGGATGGTTTATTATGGAAATAAAATTCATAAACCCATAATATTGCGTGTATAGAATCCCAATGGATCCTGATCACAAGCCGAGGGTTGAGGGCCAAAGGAGGTTCAATCCCAACATGAAAGAAGTCATTATGGTGGATGTAATCAAGATTTCAGATACTGGAATTAGTTAACTAATTTCAGATAGACCTTGGGTTAGTCTAGTACAAATTGATCCCCATAAGGGTGGTGTCACGATTGTTACCGATGAAAAGAATGAGAAAATTCACGCTAGAATAGTAACCAAATTGAGAGTATTCATAGATTATAGGAAATTTAATTCTTCCACAATAAATGATCACTTTCCCATGACATTCTTGGATAAAATTCTTGATAGGTTGGACGAAAATGAATACTTTTGTATCTTGGATGGTTATTCTAGTTATAACCAGATTCTGATTGCTTTAGAAGACCAGAAAAAACTACCATCATATGCCCATTTGGAACATTCACCTACCGGTGGATATTAATTTCTTTGACCGTATTTTTTATAAAGCATCATTTTCTTATATGAATTTATTAAAAACACCAATAGGTATGTCTCAATATTGGATTCTTTTGGGGAAATCATACCACTTCCCTGTTGACCTTCAACATAATTCCTATTGGGTTATTAAGGCATTAAACTTTGGTTTTACATCTACTGGAGAATGGTGATTATATAAGTTGATGGAGATGGATGAAACAAGATAGAGTAATATTAAAATACTATAATTTACAAGAAATAAACAAGGGTTTTCCATGACCTAATAATTCAAAACAGACAATTTATGTTAGGAAAAAAGGCATTATTGTTCAATTCCAAACTCAAATTATTCCCCAAAAAACATAAAACTATGTGGTATGTACCCTTTACTATCCATAGATTCATGGTTAATGGAACTGTGGAGGTAGCTAGAGAAGGGAAAATACCATTTTTAGTTAATGTTCAAAGGATAAAACATTAATTTAAAGGGAAACCCAAGGGCTTGACAGCCATCTCTGTGTTAGAATATTGATTTTTCACTGAAGTCTAATTGAATACTATACATTTAGTGATTCATGGAAGTCAACCCAAGATTGTTCTTATGTGTTTTAGTTTTTTTAAGAGTAAAAGTGTTCTTTTAATCTTCATGTTGCTCAATGTTTACTTTTTTGGATTTAGTTCTTGTCCCCACTCTCTCATCTAAAAAAATTGCTTATGTGATGTAAAAAGAGTAGAAGATCCCCAAATTTGTTCAAATAAAGAATGTGTTCTTTGTGGTAATTTTCTGGATTAAACTCCCCTTAAATCTACCTATAGATTCATATTATTTTGTGATTAATTGGTTCAAATATATTTTTTTCATTCTACTTGTAGGTGATGAAGTTGAATGACAAGTGGGGTTTTCACTCAACCCAAAATGAAATAATGTGAGCTACACTATATAAGAAAAATCTTCTTAAACTAAGGGAGTTATTGTTTAAATTCATATAATTTTATTTTTATTTTTGTCGCTAAAATTTTAGATTCAATGTTTTTTTAACATTTCACTGCTCGAAATTAAGTGAGGGAAAGAAACATTACCAATAAAAATTTACGAGTCTATTTAAAAAATAGTGGGTGTCATTCTTATTTATATCATTCCTACTGGAAACCATTTTGAAAAAAATTGAAACCTTGTTTTTCACACTTTTAAATACATTTGGGCTCATTGATTTGAAATGAAATCACTATTTGAAATGAAACATTTTTAATCTCATTTAAAAATAATTCTTTCTGTTAATAAAGGAAAAAGCATGCACATTTTCAAATATGATTACAAAGTACTAATGTTGTGGCATCATACTATTTTAATTTCATTATAACCCTTTAACATGGAATTTAACTGTTGAATTTAAAATATATTTTGATCCAAATTGTCTAATTGTTTTCTCCCACTTTAAGACTCAACAATGCAGACATTTTTGGATTTTATGTGTGGGGGAGAGATCTTATTTATTATGAACTATTATTCAATGTTTTTAACATAAGAAACACCCCTATATTTTTTTTCTAAATTGATTAATTTTCAAGCCTTAATTTTATTATTCAATGAATTAATTTTTTTAAGAAGTCGAGATTTGAATTTCCATCTTAAAGAGGTTAGCTTTTTCTACTTTCCCATGAATTGTGTTCAATTAATCAATTCCCCTATAATGGCCCGGACCCTCCTGGTCTGTTACATTGCCAAATCCTGATGTTTGAGGTGTCCTGGGGACCATCAATGGCTCATTGAGGAGTTTTCCAAATTTCAGGTTGAACGTACGGTGACACTGATCGACAATGGTGTCAGGGTGAAGGTGCCAGGGCGATTATGCCAAGTGACAGTTCCAGGGTGTTCATCGGTGAGTCATTTCCTACTTCTCTCGGACTTTCAAATTTCGCTCCAGTAACGTATCTTTTGATGTAAAAGTGTTTTAATACCCCTTTTAAACAGATTTAAGGGTAGTAAAAGTTGTTTTAAATCCCCTAAGAGTCGGGATACCCTTGAATTTCCAAAATGTGTGGCATATCACACCCTTTTCCACATTTTCCAGCCACTTGTGTTTTTTAGTTTCTCCCATGTTATAAATTTTTCTCCGTTTAAAGGAAATATATCATCTCACAACCGTACGTTGGACTATCTCCACCATTTTTTAGGGGAATTATTAAATATCAATTAATCCCAATGTGTGAAACCGCCCAGCCGCATGGTCAAGCCACGATCTGACTTTTAAGTACTTGGAAATGGTGTCTCTGATTTTAGGATCTGGACTTTTCTTAAACAGAGATACTCTCTTCCTTATTCCTTTTCATTTCTCCAAGTGCGCCATGATACTTCCCCCCTAGACGAATTGTGAGACCGTGTTGGAGACCTTCCCGCTCAGCCTTGGAGTTTTCTTTTCTAGCAAGTCGCACCATCTCTAGTTCTTGAAACAAAGAGAAAACTTCGATCCTTGATCATCCAAGTAGGTTTTTTCCTTCATCTTTCTCTACTGTGCATCATGTAGGGTGAGTGTAATAATGTTTCCATCGGGATGTAGATGAACCCAACTTTAACTAAGATAATAAACAGAATTTTAAAGAATGAAGGGGTGGGAATAATGATGTTGTTGTCATGTTTTACCTTTATTTTTCTATTGTAAATTGTATGAGCTTATGTCCAATGAAAATCGTGGTCATTAGTGGTCCTTTCTTGCGCACTAATGAACCTCTATTTTCTGGATAATCTTATGATTACATGGATGTAACATGGAAACTAGTTAATCACGTGAACTCAATTTATTAAATGGATGCCCGATGAATAATAATCCTTGTGTGATCACCTCAGTTAACCAAAAAGGAAAGGAGGAACTTGATGAATGGTGTTGGATAAATATGAAAACTCCCTTGCTCTGCTCTGGTGATATGCGTGGGTGTTTTGTTTAATGTTTGTGGGGTGACGTATCGTGGAATGGAATCTTTGGTTGATAGGTTGTTGGTTTGTGAATCTGAGGTCGTGTGGAGCTGGCGGTAAATGTTTTTGACCCGGTAAGTTGGGGCTTCGTTCGGTTCCAGTACAATGAGGGATCTCACGAATCCCTTTTTATGTTGTTACCTTACAAGAGAATCAAATGTGAATGCTTAAATGGTTGCTTGGCTGTTTTGTTTCAATTGTTGTTTTGGCTTATGGTTATTCATGTTAGTTTCCCCGTAGTGAATAATTATTTAAATGGAAACCACTTGAACATGAAAATGAGAACTGGTACAATGGGGAACTATTTCCCAGAAATGGGTTGTGCTCTGGTTGTGGCTGTTGTGTACTTGTGCATGTATGTATAATAGCAAGAGTGGTTACGTATGGGCTGGTTGTTGGTTTCGGGACCCTTTGGATGGGATGAGTTCTTGTTTACCTATATGTATAAAATTTAGTTCTTGTGTTTCTTATACGCACCCCACCCATGTTGATCACTTCATGACGAACACTCCCATTTCATGGGGGAGGGTGTTTTTTCCAACAATTATATGAGTGGCTGGTAATTAGATATTTTTTTCTCCATCTCCCATGTAGTCCAATACTCTTCGGGCATGTTGTGATGGCCTAAGGTTCATTATGGCCCAAGAATCTTCGGGTAGGGTGTGTTGTGGAGGTTGGACTAGGTGTGTTGTGGTGGTTGGCCCAAGTGTGTGTGGACATGTTTGTTTCCCATGAATCATCAGGATGAGGCCCAAGTGTCTTCGGGTGTGGAAGTGGTTGTTCTGGCTAGGTGTCTTCGGGCGTGGTAGTGGTTGTTGTGTCCTAGGTGTGTGCGGGCGTGGTTATGTGTGGTTGTGGTGGCCCAGGTGTCTACAGGTAGGATATGTGGTTGTGGTGGACTATGTATCTGCGAGCAGGATGTGTGGTTGTGGTGGCCCATTGGGTTGTTGTTGGTGCGACAGTGGGACTATAATGGGATTTGTGGGGGAGGTCTAATGCATAGGATGTTATAAATAACCACTGGGAAAGCGGTGCAGAGTACCCAAATATCGATGTGATATTACTATTATTTTACCTGACTTGTGTTATTTGGGGAGTGTGCCTTGGTGAGGCTGGGTGGATAGTTTTTCTTGCTAGGTGTTTTGGTTACCTCTACTTTCTCATAGGGTATTAGAATGCCTCCCCACTTGTGCACAAGATCTTTTGGTTTCCCTATTGTGTATACCTGTATATTCACCCTACGTATATAAAATTACTTTCAGGTTTCCAGGGGGATTTTGATGGTCGTTCCATACATTACTAGCTTGGGCATTGGGATAGTTTTCGTTGCTGTTTTTCATTTCATTTCTTTTGGAAATTTCCTTTCAGAGTTTTTCTTGTACCTTGTATCAGATTATTTTGAACATGCATTTGGAAATAGATTTTTGACATTACTTTTAATTTTACTTTTTGGAGTTGTTTGGGATTTACCATCTTATATCCTGATCTTGTTCTATAAAAAGGTTAATGCCTTCCATTTTACGTGTTATTCTATACCCTTAGTGCTAGTTTCCACTCTAGGGCCTATTGAAGGCGGGACTCAGGGGTCATTATCTCTCCTTCAACGTGAAAAAGGTAGGGTCTGACAGTTTTTTGTTTCTTCCCTCATCTTAGAGAAGGCGGGTCGTGACAGAATGGTATCAGAGGCTAATGGTTGAGAGATAGGATGATGTTCGGGGTTAGACACAGTGATGATTGCATGGAATGGTAGGTCAACAGTATTAGGAAATCTTGGTGTGTGAAATAGTCCATGAAAGACCAGATAGGACATGAGATTTTAGGGCCCCTTGAGATTCAATGAACGGACTCCGGACCTACCAAATGACCAAGTGAGGCTACACTGATTGTAGGGTAGAGACCCTTGGAAAGGTACATGCATCATAACGACTTGTGTTCTTGTGTGTCTTAGGTGTTTTAGGGAATTTAAAGTAAACAAAATGTTTAAACAAATTTTAAAGGGAATCTTCTACACTACTCAGGCTTAAGAATTATTTGTTTATCTTTTCAGCTATGACACCGATACAACATCCTTGAGTAGTATGGGAAGTCAAGGCCCATTAGGTTCATCTGGTCGATCAACAGAGGGTTGATCAAGAGGAGGAGGATGATCAGTGGTGGAGGAAACTACGTGTCATCTAGCGGAAGACTCAAGGAATGTACGAGGGAAATGCTTCAGACATGGAGACAAAGAGCTGGCTCGAGGAGCTGATGATAGATTTCAGCATGATCTGGGCTCCGATAGAGTACTGGGTTTCTCTAGCTATGAACCAGATGTGAGGGGTGGCATGCACTACTAGAAATTCGAGCTATAGCCACGGTTTTAAACCGTGGCTATAGGTCCTCAAACTGTGGATATAGGTAATAGCCACGGTTTGAGGAACCGTGGATAAGTTTGGCACGGCTATAGGCTAGACCTATAGCCACAATTTGGAACCGTGGCTCTAGATCTATATCCACGGTTTTAACCGTGGCAATAGGTATACAACCATAGTTCAAACGGTGGTAATATCCCTATAGCCCTGGTTTAAAACCGTGGCTATACAAGAGGACATGCAACCATTATTGCCACTGTTTCAAACCGTGGCATTAGGCCTATAGCCACGGTTATAAATTGTGGCAATAAACCAATAGCCATGGTTTAAAACCGTGGCTATAGGGTCTGAAAATCAATAAAAAAAATACCCCCAACCCAACTGCACAGCCCCCCCACCCCCACTCCCCTTGCAGCCCCCTCCCCCCTGCAGCCCCAACCCCCTGTAGAGCCCCCTGGATAGCCCCCCCCCCCCACTCCCCTTGCAGTGGAAAACCCCCCTGCAGCCCCCCTCCCCCCTGAAAAGCACTCAAACTAATGCTCTTATTGAAAACTGCGCACTGAAAAAAAACAATACTGCACACTGGAAAAAATAAGCAATTTCGAAACAAAAATACAAGTGACAAGAAAAAAACTTAAACAAGTGATAGGAAATCACTTGAAACACAAATACAACAGTCTAGTCATAATACACCAGACGTTATCATAATTGATAAGTGTTATAAGCGGTTTTCAAAACGCCCAGTCAAACGAATCCTAAAAATTTCAAAGCACTCAAACTACTAACATTCAATATTTCTTTGTTTTAATCGGGTACTCATCTTTTGCTGGACAACACACTGTTCACAAAATAATGTGTTGCAAGATATTTTTAGAATGAATGTGTTTTCATTTGAATGGGTATTTTTTTCTTTTGAGGCTTCTGTTGAGAAATTTGGCCACTGTGCAAATGCTAAATATCCTCTACCTTCTCTGCTTGATCTCATACAACATGTGTGGAATAATTGAATTCTTTACGAATAAACAGTCAATGAAGATTAACATCAAAAACAAACATGATTTCTTGTTTTGGTTCTATTCAATGTAGTGAAACCCAACAATCCAAATATTATGATTTAATTGTTCGCTTTTTGTAGTTTATTGATGTAGCTTGTTTATTAGGAATGCGGTGGGGGCTGTTGACTGGGAGGGGAGATTCGTCTTATATTTCTCTATTTTCTTCTTCTCTGCTTCTTCTGGATTGTACAGTGACATTGCCGATGCTGGTTACAGACTACCAATAGAATTTCTCTCTTTACCTCACTCTAGCACCAATGTTTCTTATCAATTGGTACTTTCATTGATATGTTTCACCGTTTGAGTGAGGATCGTAGCAAGTAGAGGAACTTGGTGTTGTTGTGGATGTCAAATAGCAAGGAAACACACATCACTTCAGTGGAGTCGAATCTGAAACAGTCGTTGCATGAACTAGAAACCAAGATGGAGGAACATGCTAAGGTAAATGCGGAGTTCCTGAAGCAGCATCATGTGCTGATGAATCTGCTGCAGGACTGGCAAAAAGATCCAGTAAGGAAGGAAGCAGAGAGGTATGATCCTAGTACGATTCTGGGAAAACGCCATAAACAGGAAGTGGAAACACAGGTGAACAATGCACTTCGACAAATAGAGAGACATCAAAGCTTTGAAGGTCGCATGTAGGCACAAACACAGGTTCTAGCTGAGTATTCGTCTTGACAACATCCTTCTCTTCCTTCGAAACTTATATCTGCGGAGATTGTGAGTTTGAGTCGAGACAATAGTGGGCCACGAGCCGTTCTTGCTCAGGATGTTCAACTTGTAGGAGTAAGGAGCGTGGCCAGAGCAGGCAGTGATGCCCACAACATGAGTCAAGGCAGTTCGGCACACCAGCCTGAAGTGGCCACTTCTGGATTTTCAAAACCATCCCTCCCCTGGACAGCCCCCTCCCCTGCAAATCCCCATCTGGACATCCCCCCCCCCCCAATTTAATAATAGTTAAATCATCTTATGCCAACATGGGAGATTGATGAGTGGTTGTACAAAGTTCAAGTCATAATGATATTAAAGTTACAGTGGAGCTGAATAGAACTATGGTTCCCAAAAATTGTGATGTACCGATTGATGTTGAATGGAGAGATATATGATGTCATTACAACAATTAATATTTGTAGTAAAGAAGTTATTCCGAATGGAATGATGAAATCATCTAATTTGGTAGCCCCCCCCCCTACAGCACCCCCCTCCTGGACACCCCCCACTCCCCTTGCAGTAGCCCCCCCTACAGCCCCCCTTCCCCCTAGACACTGGACACGCCCCTCCTAGATAGCACCCCACTCCCCTTGCAGTAGCCCACCCCCCTGCATCACCCTTCCCCCTGGACACCCCTCCCCCTTGGACACTGGACACCCCCTTCCTGGACAGCAACCCCCTTAGACACCCCTCCCCCATGGACACTGGACCCCCCCTCCCTCCTAGACACCTCCCCCCTACCTGGACAGCCCCCCCCCACTCCTGGACACCCCCCTGCATGGACAACCCCCTCCCTCCTGGACACCTCTCCCCCCCTTCCTGGACATCACCCCCCTCATGGAAACCCCTCCCCCATGGACCCCCCCTCTTGGACAGCACCCCCTCCTAGACAGCACCCCCCTCCCTCCCTGCTGGACACCTCTCCCCCCTGTCTGGACAGCACCCCCCCCCCCCGGCGGATTCAGAATTGGTTACACGAGAGACCTTATTATTGGAAGACTTCTTGCTCAGATAAGGAAAAATGCGGGGAAGCTGGGGATTGACGACTTCTTCAAGCAACACATCATTTAGCAAAAGCTTGCTATCACTTTTGACAAAACGAACAGGGGGAAAAAATACACCAAATTACAACCATGTAGAACAAGAGTTTCTAGTGGACGTGCTGGCCAGATCGTCTTCTTGGCTTCACCTTAAGGACAAGGTGTTTTTTTATGAGGGTGGGAATGATAGGGTGTTGGGGGTCTGTTGTGTCGTGGAGTGTGGTTTATATGTGGGGTATGACTAATAAATGCCTGAGGGAAGAATTGTAATTGTAGTAGGAAATTGTTATTTCAGCTATTGGAGTTGTTGAGAATATTAATACGGGCTGGTGGGGAGTTTGTGAAATATTATTTTGTTTGACTTTCCTGCACAGAAGGATTGAGGAGGCCCTACCTCGACCTTGGCTTTGAGCAGTGCTTCGGAGAGATTCTCATCCCTTCTTACTTCTTCTTCTTCTTTTTCTTTTTTGTTTTCTATTGTAATCCTTTTGTTGATAATAGAAGTCTACCAAATTATCATTGTTAGCACCTAGGAACCTATCACCCCTTATTGGACACCCCTCCCCCCTGTTCGTATTCCTGAAGAAAGGCCAATTGTGAAGGAAGAGCTAAACAGGAGGTGGAGCGGATCGAATTATCCTTGGATCACTTGCTGATGAAGATCGAACTGATGACATGGTTATGAAAACTGTTGAGCATTCTCATACACCACCTATACCATCACCACCTCCTATTGTGCATGAGAAATCACCCTCTATTAGTAAGATCTCATAAAGTTATAAAATATAATATTTTGCCTCTGATATTCAAAATGAGTTTGAAAATATTTGAGGATATTATACAGACCTGAAAGAGAAGTTAAAATAAACTAATGGTGAGATTAGAGAACTTAAGAAGTCCTCTATTCCCAAGATTGATTTTGACAAGTTGGTTGGGTTAACGACTACCCAAACAAAGTTGATTAAGAATCTCCAATCATTCCCTCCTATTCAAAAAGTTGTTTCTAAAGTAAGTTTCAAAGTGCTTAAGGATGTGAATGGTCTAGTTAGATATTTGAAGGATGTTTATACTACCAAGCCTGAGTTCAGTGATCTTGGTGAATGGTTGTATCTCAAAGGTACATGTTCCAAAATCTTTCAATGGTGCAATTAGACATGTCTAAAGATGTTCTTGAAGAGGTTAAGTCTTTCGGGAATGAAATGAAGGGAATCCTACAAACTTTATAAAGTGTGGTATTAAGCTAGTTTGAGTTCATCAAATGGTTTCAACCCTATATAACATCCACCTCAGAACCTTTAGTTCCATCTTTTTAGAGTGGATTCGATCAATTTCTCCTAAAATTGAATTATGTATCCTTATAGATTCAGTCCCTAAAGGTTTTCATCTACCATATACACATGAATAAGATATAATAAATCAAACAAAAACACATGAAAACGCCCTACAGACCCCCCTCCTGCACCCCTCCCATATGCCATGCAGACCCGCCCCCCTTGCACCCCTCCCCACTTCCCCCCCCCCCCCCCCCGCCCTCCTCCCCACTGCCCTGCAGACACCCCCCTGCCTTCTTGCACCAGTCCCCCCTGCCCCTGCAAATTCCCCCCTCTAGTCCCCCCTGCCTGGACAGCACCCCCGTGCTGGACACCCCTCCCCCCTTCCTGGACAGCACCCCCTCCCTCATGGACACCTCCCCCCCTGCCTGGACATCACCCCCCTCCCCCCTGCCTGGACAACACCCCCCTCCCTCCCTCCTGGACACCTCTCCCCCCTGCCTGGACAGCACCACCCCTGCTGGACACCCCTCCCCCCTGCCTGGACAGTACCCCCCTGCCTGGACAGCCCCTACCTTTGCATTAAATGTTCTCAATTCAAAAGGTAATTTTATACTCTCTATGAATATACTTTTTGCATTATGTCTGAGATTACTTGTTGACATTCTTTTTTTTGTTTCAGTCAGGTATGATGTATCAAGAAGCTGCTTGGTAAAGGATGTACCTCAGCAAAGAAAGATTCTTAATCGTAGGTATTGAAGACATAAACTTTACCTTTAATTTGTGTTTGGACTTATGATCTAATATTCATTGTTGTCACATAGATTTATGTTTTAATCCAAGCAATATGGTGTAGGTACTACCTTGTGGAAAAAGAAAAGGATGCCAACATTGTTGGGATTTTGGTAGGAACCCTCAGTGTAGGTATGTTTATCCGATGCTTGGTATTTTTTTAAGACTAAAAACGATGGAATGAATAATGAAGACTCTAGGGATGTCAGGTTGGTTTCATTAGAGTAGGGATGAAACTAACAGGTCTATTTTTTTCATCCACTTTAAAATGTCTTTTATTTTAAATCAGGGGTATAATTGACATTAAAAAATTTTGTTTGGAAAGAAACCAAAAAAATTGTCATTCAAGACCATTCCATTCCTCCCCATCCATTTTAGTCCAGTTCATTCTATTCCGTCTTATTCCATTCGGATTCTTTGAACCAAACGGGCTGCAAGTGGCAAGCGTTTTCACAAAGAAAAGATAAGAGCGCCAACTATGAAAGAAAGTCTTTGCTATGTTTTATGTCTAATCTGGGATTGGTTTTAATAATTATTTACTGCAGGTATCATTATTTTGTTTTATGTGCTATGTTAGCACCCTCTCCATCCATTTATATTCACTCCAAAGCTTCTTAGCATGGTTCTTTAATTTCCTCTCTCAAATCTCCCTTCCAGCGTTCCCAAGTCCCATTATGATGCATTGGGAGCCTCACTAATATATCATCTTATTGAATCACTTTAGTATGTGACATTCATTGATGAATCAACATGAAATTTAAAAAAGACTGTTTTTTTCTACATTCCAGCAGAACAATGCTGGCTGAACACAAAATTTTAAAATTCTTTTAGAGAGAAGATGTTTCTACTGCAGTGCAAATTCAGAATAGATGATTGTAAGGCCTAATTCTGATAAAACACCTTACGATTTGTGAAACCTCTATATACCCTATTTTTATTCTTCAAGTAGGAATGTCCATAACATAAATGTATCATACATGCTTTCACACATGATAAAGTTGCATCACATGACTTAGCCTATCCGTATAAACCATATACAAACCATAGCCATCAAAACTCTTAATACAAACTATATGTATTCTTGGGACTTTTATGGGATTTCCATTGTTTTTTAAACTTTGTGATGGCTTCTGAATTTTTAATGTATTCTCAGTTTTCTTTTTGTAACTGACTTTTTTGCGTTTCTCATGCAACCACTTTGTGACTTTTTCACTAATCTTATAGCCGGTTATCTTTGTTTGATTCGCCAGCTGAAAGAGTTGATAGTAGGAGCAGGAAAGAAGGCCTATACCATTGTCATGTGAAGGCCTAATCTAGAAAATCATGCAAACTTTCCCGAGGTACCCTTTTACTGATGAATTGTGTAATTGTATTTTTTTCCATGGCTGGATTTTGAGAGATTTCACCTTATGTTTTGATTTTCTGTGTTTGTCAGTGTGATGTGTTTATTTATGTTTCTTGTTCTCAAACTGCTATGTTTGATAGTAAAGAGTACTTGGCTCCAGTTATTACTCCTTTCGAAGCTCTACTAGCCTTTATCAGGTACTGCATAGAAATTAGAACACAAACTTTGTTTATTCTATGGTCTTCACACATGAAAGTCTCTTTCAGACATTGATGATACCGTTAAACGATGTCTGTTATGACTAAAATAATGAACCTTTCACCATTCTCCAGAGGAAGGCAGTGGACAGGTGAATACGTGATGGAATTCAGAGATCTAATAACTCCTCTTTCGGTTCAAGACATGAACCATCCTGAAGAAGCGCGATTTTTTTTCTTGAAAGGCGGATATGTTAAAGGTTTTGGCATTCGAGTTATTCTATACCCATTTGTTAATAGTGGAATGGTTATGAAGATGATGAGTTTGATCTTTCATGTTGATCTCTGTTTCTCTTTTGGACACCTCTAAAGGTAATAAAGCACATCAAATTTATAATGATATTTTTAATGGTATGAAGATTGACAATGGTCAATCTTCATACCCTTCTTCTTTGGGCTGTGAATCGAAACAGGTTGGCACACTACTTGACAGACAAGATGACTAGACCAAGCCGATTTTGAATAATGACTCTAAGTAGAACAAATGAAACCCTCTTGGGGGTTTACACTTGAGCGGGGACACTTATGTGGAGAATAACTTTAGCTCTGAACAGACCCCTTAACCCCCACTTGGTTAGGACAGTGTATCTCCCAAGGAGATGGCCATGGCACCTGATGTTCTGGGTGTTTCAAAGACTTCTCTGGACAGTTACCCAAATCAAAATTTGGTTGCCTCGGGTTTGCAAGATTAGAAAGATTCCAACCATAATCTTCCTATTGAATTGGTCAAGAATTAGAGGTTTATATTTTCATCTTATCAAGAGCAACCGAACCTGGTGGACACACCACAGATTCCCCCAGGTTCTAGAAAAAAGCTGGAAAAACATTCAGGTAATTCACATGACAACCTTGCTACAAATATTTCAAGTACATCTCCTCCCCTTTTTGTCAATCATACTATGGGTATTTCTCAGACTTCAGATAACATTAATATGACTACTAAATCTGAGAAGGAACATGCAAAAATTCCTTTTCATGGCCTCTGATAGTGTTAACCTCATGCGAAGGAAGTCAAAGGTAGGGAATTTTTCTCTTAAGATTGAAATCTCTAAGGCTTTTGATACCCATAAATGGAGTTTTATCATTGAGATACTTCGCAGGAATGTGTTCTCAAATAGATTTCTGAACCTGGTTAACACTATTCTTGGATCCTCACAGATGTCAATTCTTGTGAATGGTGCATTGAGAGGGTTCTTCTCTTGCTCATGGGGTGTACGAAAAGGTGACCCCTTATCGGGTATACTGTTTGCAATTGCAGAGGATTACATAAGCCGATGCATCAATGAGCTTGCTCATCTGGGTATTTATAAGAGGATTAGAGCTGGTTTTAATGATCATGCCCCACCCCATATTCTCTATCCTGTGGACATTGTATTGTTGGGGCAGGCTGCAAAGAGAACCATATCCTATATAAAGGCTCTTTTCACTCACTAAGATGATGTGGCTAGACAGGCCATAAGCTGGGACAAATCATCAATTGTTTTTGGAAATGGAATTCCTATTGAAAAAAAGAACAGGATCACTTGATACCTTGGGGTGAAGAGGGGATCCTTGCCCTTTCAATATCTTGGGGTGAAGAGGGGATCCTTTCCCTTTCACTTGATACAAATGGTCGTGAGGGCTTATTAAGGAATATCAATGCATGGTGAGAAACTTTATATGGACATGATCAATGTTTGAAAGGAAGTTGGTCACAGTGAAGTGGAAAGAATGCATAAAACCTATGGAAATGGGAGGATTAGGGGTCAAGGATCTTCTTACCATTAATGATGGTCTGATTAGAAAATTCACTTGGAGGCTGATCTCAAATCTATCGAATTTCCCTAGTGATACCCTGAAAACACATTTTATCAGATTCATGTTTAGGTTGTGCTACTACAACTTGTTAAATATTGTTTAAAGATCTTTGAAATAATCACATCTCTATTGAGATTTTATAACCATGTCATTAACAAAATCATTCATCTATTCTTTCTAAGAAGGTATTAATGATATAATGTGTGTAGTGTTGGTATGTAGTGTCATCATTATTTAATCCAAAGGGCATGTCCTAAATGGTGTGGGCTGGATTGCAGGTGGCTGGGGGCTGGTGCGGGCTCAAATGCAGGTGGAAGGGGGCTGGAATGCTGATGGAAGGGGGCTGGTTGTAGGTGTTTGGGGGATGGTGCAGTCTGATTCGAAGATGGTAGGGGCTGTTGCGGGCTGGAATGATGGTGTCAGCGGGCTGAAATGATGGTGGAAGGGGGCTAGTGTGGTCTGGATGTGGCGGGAGCAGGGCCAAATCATGGTATTACCGCGGCATGACCGCGGTGTGACCGCGACATGACCACAGCATGTTGGCCCTATCTAGCGACATTCGTGGGGCATCATCTTCCAGTTAGTTTCAAATATGATGATATGGATGGCATGAGTGGATATTTTCTCAGAATATTTAAAGAAATGAATGCAAATCTGTGATTACTAGAGGATTGGATGACCCCTGATATACCTAATTTGGTGAGGGATCGAATTCATGTGGAAGGGGGCTGGTTGCAGGTGCTAGGGGGATGGTGTGGGCTGATTTGAAGGTGGAAGGGGGGCTGTTGCGGGCTGGAATGTTGGTGGCATTGGGATGAAATGAAGGTGGAAGGGGGCTGGTGTGGGATGGATATGGCTAGAGGAGGGCCAAATCATGGCATTACCGCGGCATGACCACAGCGTGTTGGCCCGGTCCAACGACATCTGCGGGGTAACATCTTCCACTTAGTTGCAAATAGGATGATATGGATGGAATGAGAGAATTTTTTTCTCAGATGATTTAAAGAAATAAATGCTAATCTGTGATGACTAGAGGATTGGATGACCCCTGATATACCTAATTCGGTGAGGTTTAGAGATCTAGCAATGTGTAGGAATACCTAGAGGAATATCCCATGGGATTAGGAAAATCACAGGTTACATAACATGTAATCTGACATTACTAGTACTGTGGGACCCCTGGGCTATGGAACTAGGATTTTGGTTGGATTTAAATATCACATGGCATGTGACATGGTCACACAACACGGGACCCATCTTAAAATTCTAACGGTACTTAAAGAGTGTCTTGGTTCAAACAACCATTTTAATAAAAAGAGGGAAACCCGCTACATGGATATAAAAAGGTTCAAGTACGATGTGCGCTTTATGACTAACAATGACATCAAGTATAAGGAAAACATCAATGCAACAATGTTAAGAAAGGTGCAGACAGCACTCCTCCGTTGGAGGGGTTTTATTACAAAACCATGACTTATTTATCAAACGAAACAATTATCTTAACTAACACTTATTCAAGAATTGCAATTTAATATAAACATGCAAAATTAAGAAGGAAACTAAATACAATTTAAAACATTCTTCAATTAAATAGGCTAGGAGAGGGACCCTACCTCAACCTCAAGGCGCATTTGCTTTTGACGACGACAACTCGAATCTTCCTTTTTTCCGCTTGCACGCATATGCAACTTAACATATATATAAGGATACATAGCCCATATATACATATTTTCATGGCCAAATATGCAGAAGGGGGTCCTTAGATATTTGTTTATACCTGCATATACCCCTTTACACTTACACGCGTGTGCATTTTTCATATCTATATATAAGCACACCTAGCCCCAATATATATATTCATACTGCCATGAGTGAATATATATAAAGGGGGAACTTATATATGCATATTCCAACCTATGAATACACATGCAAGCCTTCGTCAACGATGACTCGAATCCACCTCAATGAAATCCAAAACACACAACAAAAATATGAGGAACCCAAAAATAAAAAAAGCCCTAATTAAATGTTTTGGGATTCTCAAGACAACCATTCAATTATACAACTTCAATTATCATAAAACCACTTCATCTCCATTTAAATGTTTTGGGAATCTCAACCCATTTCATCAATACCAATCCATTAAAAAAGTGGACACTTTATAAGAAACCTACATACCATTATATTTGGTTTTACCCAAAGGTTTAACCATTTATATTAATCGATGATTTCGAAATTCCATTTCACAACCATCGATTCAAACCATGTTCTAATTAATCCATTTAAAACACAATTTCAGCATTTAATGACATCGATCTATTTCAAGGTAATTAATCCACTATGAATTCCATTTGAAACTACCCATCAAAAAGTCCCAAGGAATATTTACTGGGTCGTTGAAATAGGGAAATATTAAATTCGAACACATAAATTAAATTGTATCAATAATGATAAAGTTAGCTAGACTGAATCATGAACACACTCTAAAAGAAGAAAAAACTATGTGTTAAATTAAAAGGACCACCAACCGTTAAATAAAATTCCCAAATTTATTCAATTGGTTGATAGATTCCACCTAGGTTCTCCAAGGCATTCATCACCAACCAGGTACAAAAATTAAACCATGAAATTTCAACTAGTTAATTTTAATAAATTATAATTAATTCAAAACATTTCTCTATAAAGTAACAAGAAATGAAAAACCTACCAGAATCTATCACAATATTAAAACACCAAAAAAATACATATAAAATACCCATGGTGTACTCCGGACCACATTTTTATCCAAATACCAAACCAATGATTCCATGAAAAATAATAACCAATTTCAATTTTAGGAAAAAACTTAAAAAGATTGGTGTCACCACTTAACTCTATAAAAATGACATGAAAAAACCTAAATAGGTCATCTTAGGATTCCCCTTATTTAAGAAAAATCAAATCTTTATGATATAAGGATGATTCCACCATGCTTTGGTGAAATTGGAACCAAAAATCCTAAAAGAAAAAGTCCAATTTAAGTGATGAGGAAGGATAAGAGGATATGATGTTTTTCTCTCAAATCTCCTAAGAACGAATCTGAAACTATCTAAAATTAAGGGGGTGTTATGGGGGGGATAGGGGTTTAGATCCCCTGGTTGTGTGCTAAAAATATAGGGGAACAATGGGGGATTATCCTTAAAAAATAGAGGGAATAATTTTGTATTTTACCCTATAAAAACCTCATTGATTGGTAGCTAAGCCAAAAAATGGAACCAAGCTGCTAGACAGGCCACCAATTAGTTAGTGACTAACTAAGGGCTAGTTGGTGGCAGTACTTTATAGCCAACTTGCTACCGTACCATCCTATGATGCCACTGATATTTCTCAAGCCCTCCATACCACCTTCTATTCCCTTATTTTTTGTCTAAAAAATTTTATTTGGGGTACTCAAACCCTCATAATTACAATCCAATTCCCAACTCAAAATATGGACTATGTAATATTTCAAAATTTGGTAATCCTCCTAAATTCGAACACCTGTATAGATGCATGGAATTAGAAACTCCACCCTATAAGACTTATCATCCATAAGAATTCCTAGTGGCTATCCATCCACATCTACCTTCCTACATTGATCACCAAAACATATCTAAATGCTCTAATTCCCTTATCGATTTCCTGAAACATTAAAAACACTTAACTCATGGTGCATAGACTACAAAAACCCAAGCCAATTCCCATCATGAAAAATAAAAAACTGAGATAGCTCTTACCCAATCCCATATATCCCGAAACATGGCTGTGAACCGGGGGAGGAGATCGTTGGGGAGATCGTCAGGAGAAGGGTGCCATTGTGAGAGAGGGATGCATGGTGAGATCGTCAAGGAGATCGTCGGGAGGAGGATACGTCGTCGGGGAGGAGGGCTGCGCGGTGATATGGCTGTGAACTGGGGGAGGAGGAGGAGGGCTGTGGGGAGAAGGAGACGTCGTTGGGGAGGAGGGTTGTGCGGTGATAGGGCTACGAATCGGGGGAGGAGATGAGGGCTGTGGGGAGGAGGAGCCATCGTCGGGGAGGAGGGATGCACGATGTGCGAATCGGGGGGGGGGGAGGGATTCGGGTCGGGGGAGGAGGAGGAGCCTGCTGTAAATTGGAAAAATACAGGGCTTTACCGATTTAGCCACGGAGAGGAAAATTAACCGTGGCAATATAAAATCTATAGCCACATACCTATAAAACTGTGGATATAGGTCTGTGGCTATAGAACAGATTTTTAGTAGTGATGTTAGTGGTGGGTGCTCTATCTCGGGGAGAAGAGGGAAGTTGAGTATTTGTGGACTAACTTTGAGAAGGATTTCCAGCTGGAATTCCTTTCTTCCACAATGAAGGATGAAAAGAAGTAAGACATACTCTCCCTCCAGTGATGGATTATGATAGTAAGGGAGTTGGAGATCAAGTTTAAGGATCTCTTTTATTTTTCTCCATACCACTTCCCAGATGAGGAGCCACGGGCAAGATGCTTAGAGGATACGCTCCGACCTTCTCTTTAGTATGCTGTCACTTCCTTAACTCTTCTGACGTACGTGGAGGTTCAGAAGAAGGCTGAAGTGGTGGAGAGGATTCACATTCTGGGAAGTGTTCCGTGAGAGGGGATCTAGTTGAGCTCGTTAAAGGGGAATGTTGTCAGTGTCAGACCTCTAACATCAGGGCCTTCCAGGTTTCGGCCGACGGGGAGCATGCCTCAAAAGTTCCAGTTTCAATCTCCCAGTCCTCACCCTTTCTCTTTGAGCCTAGGACCGAGATTATTTAACTATGGAATCCATAATAATATTCGAAATCAGTACCCATACTGAGTACAATATAGTTGGGGTGGGCTGGTTCAGCGCCCACCTCAACAATAGCAGTTCCCAGACAGACCTTTTCAGCAACAACAACAGCAGGGGTAGCGAGCTACCACTCCACTGATGGCAGATGGTGCCGAAGAAGGATTACCTCAAGGCACTCCTCAGGGACCTCGACTAGGGCATGGTTGGGGGGCGGTCGATAGATAAGGGGAATAGGAGCTGGGCGTGGGTAGTTACATGCCACAGAGGTAGCAGTTCTAGCAGGGCCAGAGGTCGTTCGAGGTACGATCAATCTGTTTAGTACTCTTGTCTGTGCCTTGTTTGATTCACAAGATTATCACTCCTTTGTTTCACCTATTCTATCTCATTCCTTGGTTCTAGAAGTAGAGAGACTTTTTATGCACCTAGTGTTGAGCACGCTAGTTGGATGTCAGACCAGCCTGTTTGATATTTGTCGAGGATGCAGACTGATGTTGGGTCTGCATCAGTCTGGTGGGGATCTTATTCTGCTGAAAATGTGGCCATATGATGTCATCCTAGTCATCCATTGGATGTTTTCCATACACTCTATTATTGAATACTTATGGAGAAGGGTCGCGTTCTCAAACATGGGAGGCCATCACATATCTTTCTTTGGCGAGCGGGGTTTCCTGGAGGGCAGCCAGTGTGTAGAGCCCCTTCATTCCTTGTTAGCCAAGATGTCAATGGAATCAACAGGCTCAGAGATGGTGAATGTTTCTGGGATTTTCAGTGAGTTCCTGGATGTCTTCCTCGCAGAGTTTGTGACTCTACCCCCTCGATGTGATGTTGAGTTCAATATAGGCTTACAACCTGGGGCTCGTCCGATTTCGATGGCCCCCCATCGGATGATGACTTCTAAGATGGGGGAGTTGAGAATTCATGTTGATGACCTGATGAATAAGGGTTTTATCTGACCAAGCACGTCACCATGGGGTGATCCAGTCTTGTTCATAAAGAAGGCAGACAGTGGTCTCAGGCTGTGCATAGACTACCGAAGACTGAATCAGGTGACAGTCCAGAACCATTTCCCCCTCCCGAGGATTGATGACCTTTTTGACTAGTTGAAGGGAGTTGGTTGGTTCTCTAAGATCTACCTATGGTTAGGACATCACTAGTTGAGGTTGAAGGAGGGTGGCATCCTGAAGACTGATTTTAGATGCAGGTATGGGCACTTTGAGTTCATGGTCATGTTGTTCAACATTATGAACGCACCAGTCATGTTCATCGGACTCATGAACTCTGTCTTCCATGACTATATGTACCGATTTTTAGTCATGTTCATTGTCAATATCCTGATCTTCTCAAGATTGGAGGAGGATCACACCAAGCAGCTAAGGATAGTTTTGGAGGTCCTCTGACACCACCAGCTCTATGGAAAGTTGTCTAAGTGCATGTTTTGTACAAGATAGGTTCACTTCCTTGGACATGTGGTGTCCCATCAGGGAATAGAGGTGGACCCGTCAAAGGCATAAGCGGTTGTTTCTTAGGAAGCACCCAAGAGCGTGGCAGGGGTTCGTAGTTTCTTGGGTATGGTAGGTTACTACCAGTGGTTCGTGCCTGACTTCTCTCGAGTTGCAGAACCATTGACAGCCTTGACCAAATTAGACTAGGCTTTTGTATGGAGTGAGAAATTCTAGTCATATTTCAATTATCTGAAAGGGAAGCTGGTCAGTTCCCCAGTTCTGAGGTTTCCAAAGGAAGGGGTAGCATTTGAAGTCTTATGTGATACTTCCAGTTTGTGCTTGGGGTGTGTGATGATGCAGAAGTGGGGAGTGGTCTCTTATGGGTCTAGGAAGTTATGATCTCATGAGGATAACTATTCCACCCACGACCTAGAGCATGTAGTGGTTCTGTTCACGCTGAAGCTGTGGTGGCATTACCTCATCGGGGAATGCTTCGTGGTCTTCACAGATCACAAGATCTTGAGGTATGTCTTACACCAACAAGACCTGAACTTTCGGCAGTGGAGGTGGATGAAATTTCATTAGTAATATGACTTTGTGATCTCACAAAACTCAATAAAGGGGAACGTGGTGGCCAATGCCTTGACCAGGAAGTCACATAAGGATGTGCTTTAGGAGTCAGCAGATGCTTGGAAAGCAATGGAGGAGTTGGCTGCTTTTCATCTGGTAATGAAAGTGGAGGATGGTAGAGGCATTATAATTCATATGATAGTGCAATCTTCTTTGGTAAAATAGGTGGATGAGTCTCAATGGGGAGACTTAGTGGCCGAAGTGATGCATGATCATGTTAGCCAGGGCGATGCTCCAGAGGGATGGTCGGAGGATGGTAAGAATTGGATGCTTTTCCATAGGAAGTTGTTTGTCCCAGAGACGATGTACGAGGGAGTTCTCCATGATTTCCATATCTCAGCACTAGTAGTACGCCCAGAAATTTCCAAGATGTACCAGGGCTTGAGAGGTCAGTTTTGGTGGCCCGGAGTGAAGCGGGCCGTGGCATAGTTTTTGGCAATGTGCCTCATGTGTTAACAGGCGAAGGCTGAACACCGTGTTCCTGGTGGTCTGTTGTAGCCCTTAGACATTCTTGAGTGGAAGTAGGATGACATATCGATGGATTTCATCATATAACTACCCAAGACTAAGGGAGGCTGTGATGCCATCTAGGTAGTGGTCAATCAACTGATGAAATCAGCTCACTTCTTATCGATTAAGGAGTCGAGCACAGTGGATGCCATAGCACAAAAGTATGTTGGTGAAGTTGTGTGACTGCACGGAGATCCTAGAACAATCATTTTAGATTAGGATACATGATTTTCTTCACGATTCTAGAAGGGATTACAGAATGATTTTGGCACCCAGCTATGCCTTATCACTTCCCCCCCCCCAGACGAATTGGCAGACAGAGAGGACCATCCAGACATTGGATGATATACTGTGAGTGTGTGTTCTGGACTTCAGAGGATCATGGGTACGACACTCTCCTCTGGTATAGTTTTCCTACAACAATATCTATCACTCTACCATTGGAATGGGTGTGTTTGAATATTTGTATAAAAGACCGTGTCGTTCACCCATATGCTGGACAGAGGTTGGGGAGGCAGGTGTTCTTGGCCCAGAGGTGGTGTAGAGCACGATAGAGAAGGTTCAGCTCGTGTGTGGAAGGATGAAGGCATCTTAGGAACAACAGAAGTAGTATGCCGATCATAAGAGGAGACCCTTGGATTTCAAGGTTGGAGATCATGTG
Organism: Viscum album; assembly: GCA_963277665.1. Lineage (NCBI taxonomy): Eukaryota > Viridiplantae > Streptophyta > Magnoliopsida > Santalales > Viscaceae > Viscum > Viscum album. The sequence goes on along the minus strand of OY728156.1, from coordinate 154,010,982 downwards.
TTATAGAAGGTTTCCCCTTGACGTGGACATCAGAGGTTTGGAAGGGGGTAAACTCTCCCCCAGGTTCATCATACCCTTCGAGGTGTTGGGATGAGTCGGCAAGGTGGCATATTAGCTAGCATTACCACCACCACTAGAGAGGATCCACAAAGTCTTCCATATATCTTAGTTCCATCAATATATACATAATGACTCCCACGTCCTCGACTGGGGAGAGTTGGATATCAAGGACGATGCAATGTTTGTGGAGAGGCTGGTGAGAATCAAGGATTGTAAGGATAAGGTGATTCATGAATGGACCATTCCCTTGGTTCACGTGTTGTGGAGGCATGGTGGCCTCGAGGAGAGTACCTAGGAACATGATGCAGAGATGTGTGCCCAGTACCCAGAGTTGTTTTGAGTTTTAATATTGTGGCTCTTTGTGCCTTGCTTATGATGTAATGTTTGAACCTTGCTTTTTGTATGATAAGTTGTTTTTCCTATTCTATGTTTTGTGTGAGAAATACTAACTATGGGGAGAATAGAACCTAATCCCTAATCAAGACGCATTAATGTGGATGTGATTAAACCCATACAGGCGAGTTAGTGCTGCCCAAGGCGGATAGTATCTTGACAAGGAGGAAGGAGCGCCCTAATCCATTTGTCTGGACGATGTGATCTTTTTGTGTTTATGTGGTAACTTTGGGGATAGGAGCGATAATGTTTCTTCACTTGTTCAAGAGATAAATGTGAGAGAGGTTTTCCTAGATGTCGAGGTTTTATTCTAGCTTTCGAACAACTCTAGGGTGGTTTGTCCCTTATCTTATGAGGTGGTTGTTCATAACCCTCTCTTTCCTTCAGGTTTACTCTTGAATTCTCGAGGGTGATAATAGTTTGAGAGGCATCTTATGTAATGGCCTAAACCCTCTTGATCCATTACTTTTCCAAATCATGATGTTTGAGGTTTCATAGGACAATTAGTGACTCATTGAGGAGTTTTCTAAATTTTAAGTTGAACGAACGGTGGCACCGATGGGCCATCGATGGCACCGATTGGAAACGGTGCTAGGGAGACGGTTCCAGGGTGTTCATTAGTGAGTCATTTCCTACATCTCCCAAAATTTCTAGTTTCACTCCAGTAACATATCTTTTGATGTAAAAGTGTTTTAACACACATTTTAAAGTTATTTAAGGCCAGAAAAAGATGTTTTAATATTCCAAGATCCAGGAAATCATTGAATTACCAAAACATGTGGCCTATCACACCCTTTGCCACATTTTCCAGCCTCTTGTGTTTTCCAGTTTCGCCCTTGTTACACGTTTTTTTCCATTTAAAGGAAATCTATCAACTCACAGCTATTCGTTGGTCTATCTCCATCGTTTTAGTGGAATTATTAAATCATAATTAATCCCAATGTGTGAAACCACACAGAAGCGTGGTCAATCCATGATCTTACTTTTAAGTACTTCAAAATGGTCTCCCTGATTTTAGGATCTGGAATTTTCTTAAACTAAGATCCTCTCTACCTTCTTCCTTTTCGTTTCTCCATGTGTGCCTCGATAATTCCTCCCCAAACGAATCACGAGCCTGTGCTGGATCCCTTCCCGGTCAGCCTTGGAGCTTTCCTTTCTTGAAAGTCGCAACATCCCTAGTTCATGGGACAAAGAGAAATATTCGATCCTTGATCATCAAAGTAAGGGTTTTTTCCTTCGTCTCTCTTTATTGTTCATCATGTGGGGTGGGTGTGGTAATGTTTACCTTGGGACGTAGATGATACATAATTTAACAAAGATAATAAATAGAATTTTAAAGAATGAAGGGGTGGGAATGATTATGTTGTTGTTGTGTTTTACCTTTTTTTTATTTTGTAAATTGTATGGGCTTATGCCCACTAAAAATCATGGCCGTTGGTGGTCCTTTATTTCACACTAATGAACCTTTGTTTTCTAGATAATCCTATGATTGAATGGCTGTAACTTGGAAACTAGTTAATCACATAAACTCGGTTAATTAAATGGATTATCAATGAATAAGAATCCTTGTGTGATCACCCCAGTTAACCAAAAATTAAAGGAGGAACTTGATGAATCGTATTGGCTAAATCCAAAAACTCCCTTTCTCTACTCTGGTGAAATGCATGGTTGTTTTGTTTAATGTTTGTGGGGTGACATACAATGGAATGGAATCTCTGGTTGAGAGGTTGTTGGTTTGTGAATCTGAGGCCATTTAGAGCTGACAATAAATGTTTTGTAACCTGTAAGTTGGGGCTTGGTTTGGTTTCAGTACTTCGAGGGATATCACAGATCCCTTTTGAAGTTGTTACTTTACAAGAGAACTGGGTGTGAATGCTTAAACAGTTGCTTGGATGTTTTGTTTCAGTTGTTGTTTTGGCTTATAATTATGACTATTAGTTTACCCATAGTGAATAATTATTTAAATTGGAATCACTTGAACATGATAATGAGAACTGGTACAATGAGGAACTATTTTCTAGAAAAGGGTTGTGCTCTGGTTGTGGCTTTTGTGTACTTGTGCATTTAGGGATAACAGCAAGAGTGGTTGAATATGGGCTGGTTGTTGGTTTCGGGAACCTTAGGACGTGACAAATGCGTGTTTACCTATATGTATAAAATTATTTCTTGTGTTTATTATATGAACCCCACCCATGTTGAGCACATTGTGACAAACACCCTCATTTCATGGGAGAGAGTTTTTTTTTTCAACATTCGTATGAGTGGCTGGTTATTAGCTCCTTTTTGCTCCCTCTCCCAGGTATTCCAAGACTATTCATGTAGGCTATGACGACCTAATATTAATTATGGTCCATGACTCTTCGGGCAGGGTGTGTTCTAGTGGTTAGCCCAGATGTGTGCAGGTAGATTTGTTTCCCAAGCATCTTCGGGACGAGGCTCAGGTATCTTCGGGCGTGGTAGTGGTTGTTCTAGCCCAAATGTCTTCGGGCGTGGCGGTGGTTGTTGTGGCCCAGGTGTTTGCAGGCATGGTTATGTGTGGGTGTGGTGACTCAGGTGTCTGAGGGCAGGATGTGTGGTTATGGTGGCCCAGGTATCTGTGGGCAGGATGTGTGGTTGTGGTGGCCCATGGGGTTGTTCTTGGGGAGACAATAGGACTGTAGTGAGATTTTAGGGGGATTTATGATGTGTAGTATGTTCTAAATAACTAGTGGTAAAGCCTTACGTGGTACCCAAATATCGATGTTCTATTACTATTATTTTACCTAACTTGCGTTATTTGGGGAGTGTGCCCTGGTGAGGTTGGGTGGATAGTTTTCCTTTCTAGGTGTTTTGGTTACCTCTACTTTCTCACAAGGCATTAAAATGCCTCCTCCCTTGTGCACAAGAGATTTTTATTTCCCTATTGACTATAAATATATACTCACCTTACATATATAAAATTGATTTTAGGTTTCCAGGAGGACTTTGAGGGTCATGCCAGACATTACTAGCTTGGTGTTGGGACAGTTTCTGTTTCTCTTTTTCTTTTATTTTATTTTGGTACTTTCCATTCAGAGTTTCTCTTGTACCTTATATCAGATTATTTTGAACATGCATATGTGAATGTATTTTTGGATTTACTTTTACTTTTAGTTTTTGGAGTTGTTTGGGATTTACCATCTCATCTCCCGATCTTGATCTATAAAAAGGGTAATGCCTTCCATATTATGTGTGATTCTATACCCTTGGTACTATTCAACACTCTAGGGCCTATTGAAGATGGGACTCAGGGTCATTATCTCTCCTTCAAATTTAAGAAGGAAGGGTCTGACAATTTTTTGTCCCTTTCCTCATACTGGAGAAGTCGGGAACTGTGCGGGTATTGTAGCAGGCGAGTACTATAGCAGTACTATTCACAGAATGGGCCTTAGGCCAAAAACATTGGCCTATGGGCCATGTAATGGGCTACATGCCTACTGGACCTTCAGATTATGTAATAGGTCTCTCTTTACCCAGTCAAAAGATGTCTTTTCTTTTCTTTAATAATAAAATGAGGCTTCGACCCCAACCTTTAATTTTTTCTTTTATTCCAACATTGTTGGATGTGTTATTTATGATATATGTAATTTATTAACTTTATGTTTTATTTATGATACTTGTAATTTATTAAAAATTTTCTTCAAAATAGAGTGTCTAATTATTATTCTTTCTAAATATGTGTGTCAGCTATCCTAGAGATAATGAGAATTTTGGAAATCTTAACTAAATACAATGTGAAAACTGTTTAAACTCTTAAAATTTTAAATTAAAATCATTTTTGTAAAACCAAAACCAACTTTTGACTAACCCATTTGTTTTATTGAAAGCAATAATTTTTTCTTTTTGAGAGAGTCCATGGGGAAGAATAATTTTTAAAAATTAATTTTTAGTGGCACTTCACTTCTTTACTATTTAAAATTTATTTCTTCCACTAAATTTGTTTGAATGAATACTAGAGGAATATAAATGTCTGGAGGAATTTGATGTGACTTAAATCTATTACATGATTTCCACATTATGTTTATGGAAATATTGTGATTTAATTTCAAAATATATTTTTATGATCAAATATTATGTTGGTGGTTTTGGAGATGAATATAAAATTCATTGATTTTTTGGATGAAAATACTCAATTTTGGAGTTTAAATAAATAATTATTCTTTAATGAAAATTATATACATATTTGGAACAAAATTTATCTTGTTTTTAGTGTAGTATTCAATGCAATCCAACATTAAATAGATTTTGAGGATTAATGAAAATTAATGTTTAAAATCTCATGTTTTTAATTTTGAAATTAAATTTTGGAATTTAGTTTAATTTTGATAAAATTTAATTGAAATATAAATTTTGGGAATTTATTTTGTAAAAAATGATTTTTAAGTTTGAACCATAATTTATCAATTTTAACAATGTATTTTTCATCAAGTGTTTTTTATGTGTGCAGAATTGCCTACATAACAAATTGCCTACATGGAAGGAAACCGCATAACCCAAATTAAAAAGGAGCTACACAACTTAATTTAAAGATGTAGTATTCATGTAACCAAATTTATGATCTGTAACATATCCAAATTGAGGAACCTTCACATAGACAATTATGGGAGAAGTCCATGTAGCCGATTTGGGGTCCATTCGCATATGTGTTTTTTGAAACCCCATCACGTGGCCAAATTCTCATTCCTCCATCGATGTATCTATTAGGAATAGTTGATTCACATATTCATTTTTGGAATATGGATTAATATTATTCTTCAGGATTGAATACAAAAACCATAACCATTAAATGGATCAAACTGAGCTGAGATATGTTTGAAGATGATAAGGTTGAACACCGAGACACCATCTAATGAGACAACTACCTGTTGATATCATTGAAGACAACATCAATGCCATATAATATAATATCGATTCAAATCAAATAACATATGAGGATCCATAAAAAACTTTGTTGTGTCTTGGTTATAGATCCAGAAGAGTCTACATTGAAAAAATGGGTCCAATCCTCTATCGTGGATTCCACAAAACCTTTTGAAGACTATGAATATGAGAATTCTAAGCTAAGATTTGGAAAAACCACCATTCAAGGTTATTAAATCCTATTAAGATAGTCAAATATCCTACTGAGATCAAAATCCATGTTCATGACATGCTTCTCGAAGAAGGTAAACCGGTTCCATTTCAGATCTAAGCCACATTGAGATCCTACTATGTTGGGATGATGATGAAGTTGTTCCGGGATTTCAATGCCTCTGTTGAAAATAGTAAAAAAAACACTAAGAATTACTCTGATATTTTTAAAGAAGGTTCAAATTATGATTCTATTGGAGGTTACAGATCCTATTGTGTTGGTTGATGGAGATTCACTCAAGTTTTAGAAAATTAAACACCGAGACTGTGTTTTCATGTCTGTGTTGATGAAGATTCATTTTTGTTATGTGATTTGTGCCATTTGGATAATGTTTTATTTATTTATATATTGAATTATAGATTCATATTTTTTGGTGAGGAGCCTTGTACCCTCCCAATGATTTGATTATATTGTTCAGTTGAAACTCATTATAGGTGTATGACTGACTTTTTCAATAAAGTTGATGGGTTGATGATACTTATCCGCATGGAGAATTTTTTCTAATAAAATTTGGTTCTAACACATGGAGTTATTGATATTTTTAATGTATGATAGTTGGATGATTTAGTGTTTAAAAAAGTATCATAATCTATATAATAATATTTCAAAATTTATAATACATTCAGAGAATCTTGAAATAAATTTTTATAACTGTGCAATGTTAGTGATGATTTGCGTGCCACTTTAGTAAAAAATAAGTCAGTGGGAAATTTATTTTTGAAGGGAAGCAAAAGAATTTGAAATGGGGGATTATTCATTATATTTGGGAGTAAAAGAGAGAACATAGAGAAGTATCTGAAAAGTGATCGATGAACACATCGGAAAATCAATAAAAAGAAATAGTGGAAGAAAGTGAAGATGGAGATCAGATCTTGGATTTGAATCACCAGAGAAGACTCCTATATTATTTCTTTTATTTTCTTCTATATACTATTAATTTATTATTTTTTTACTAAAATCAATATGGTTGTTGGATAAATATTCTAAGTGTAATTGAGATTTTTGGGTTTTTCATCTTTTACTTCTTTCTTTTTCATTCATTTTAATAGGATTACATTTCGTTAAAATCAAGTGATAAATTAATTTTTTTAAACCATATTCAATATTTTCTCTGAATAAATTAATTTAAAGATTGAATGGTCTTTTAATTCATATAGTTGAGAACTATTACCATTGAAATATGGTTTTCTGACATCCATGAATATTAAAAATCTAGTTTGACACTTTCTTAAATAACGAATCTATTAAAAATTCGGAAATAAAAATTTCTCCCATCTTATCCACTATTTCTTTGTTGTTATCACTACATTAAATACATCATGTTTTATTTCATGAATATTTTTATCAAATTTTGTCTCGCACTTTTTTTATATCACTTCACAATTTTCTTATTTTCTTGTTGCTTGTTTTCTTTTTTCTTGGTTTTACACACACCTTCCTAGTGTATTTGACCTGAATTCAACTACATTGGTTTTAGTAGGAATAAAAAAATAATTGATTTGGTCAAGTTAAATAAAAATCTCATCATCTATATAGAGAATTATCTTGTTACATTCACTCAAGGTGATCAAAATTTAAATAAAATATTTTTCTCTTGACAATAAGAAAAAAATCATGTTTTTTGGTTCCACAGATTAGGATTTCAACTCTAAAACTAATAATTATTTAAAAGGAATCTACCATGATAAAATTTTCAATTAATATAGAACAATTAGTCAAATTATTTGTAAATTGTTTTGTAAAATTACTCATTAAGGTAGGCTGAAATTTATCCATCTCTCTTCTAATTCTTCGTTTAACAATTATTATGGAAAATATCATTCTATACAAGTATGGATCCAAAATGATCTATTATAAAACATTTATTGACCCAAATTTGGGTTACCAAATTCTTATCTCTTGGGTTTTTTAGAAAAGATACATCAAGTGCAAGTCCCATGGGAATACATGTTTCTTGGATAGTGAGTTCTTGAGACACTTGTGTGACAACTACTATGAGTTTAATTAAAGAAGTTAGATTGATGGAACTGGTACTATTGGTTCTTTAAATTCTACCATTATTAAATATGTTTTATTTATGTTTTAAATATATTTAAACATAATTATTGTGTTTATCTCCTAGAATCAATCACTTTAGACCCTCTTAATTTTATTTAGGGGGAGCTATGTGAGGTTCTTTTATGTCAGTAATTATTCTCTTAAAGCATGCATGATATTTATCATTTCTATTTTTTCTTGAATTTTTTTTCTAAATTTAAATTCATCTTTTAATGAATTATATCCTTTAAATATAAAAATATGTAGAAATTTAGGTTTATCCTTTACTCTATTGTTTTTTTAAATTAAAACTGATCTCTTATTTTATGCATTTTACTCATTGTAATGGATACTATTTTTAAATAAAGTATTGTAATAAAAGCCTTTTAGATAAAAATTCACTCGATTTCTAGGATTATGAATTTATTTATTTTATATGATTAAAAAAATTCTATTTGAAAATTAAATATTATCATCTTTTGAATTATGTGGCTTTCATTCAATTTTGAGTAATGTGGGATTTATTAGATAAACATTTTGATCTTTATTTATTATACTTTATGATCTATGTCTCTCTTTGATGGATTACCCTTAATAACTTTTTCTATATCAAAACACTTTATTAGTTCCCTTGTTTTTCATATCTATTTGAGCTTTAAGACGATGCTCCATCTTAATGAGAAACATTATTTTAACAAGAATCTTTTTTATCTCATCTTGGTTTTGAATCTATTTTTTAGTCATTATGCATTGATGTATTTTTTATATATTATCCATCCCTTGTTATGAGTATATAATTTTCATAAAATTGTTTTATATAATTTCAATGATTTAAGAATTTATTACCAAAACCCTAAATTTTTTAATTTATTTCAAATATTTTAAATCATGAATTTTTTGCAATTTCTGTTATCTCTTGAATTTATTTCAAAATATCATAAATCATAAATTTATCTCAAATTATTTTATCTCTAAAATTTATTTCAAATAATATTAAATCCTGTATTTATTATAAACTCTTTTATATCTTGTATTTATGTCAAAATCTCTTAAATCTTGAATTTATTGCAACTTATTTTATCTCCTAATTTTGTTAAATCTCTTAAATATTAAATATATTGAAAATTATTTTATCTCATGAATTTATTTCTAAATATTTTAAATATTGAGTTTAGTTCAATCATTCCATTATGATTTGCATGGTAAAGTGAGTGTAAACCTCATATAAAATAAATTCATATCTTGATACAGACAAGTGGATGTGGTTCTAGTATAGATTCACATAGAAGTTATTACCTAAAACAGGGTTGTTTGGGTTTTTAATTCTATTTTCACATTGGGTATGATTAGTGATCATTTATTGAACACCTATTTTGACAGTCCCTTAGAATATTCTTTGGATTATTCATACCTCATTTCTTAACCATAATAATGGATTGGAAATTCAAATTTTCTTTTAATTTTATTATTTAACTATTTTATTAATGTTTTAAAGTTTTTTCTTTTACCTTATTAATATATATTTTTTGGATACATGTATTTAAATTATTAATTTATAGAGATCTAATCCTCTTATAAATTCTGAAATGTTCCTATAGGAGATATTATTTTTGAAAAAAAAATTATCTTGTTGAAAATAATTTTTCTTTTCAATGATGAAATATTTTAAAATTAAAATTCTATTTTCGGTTTTCAAATTTAAAATCCATTTTTGTCTCACATTTACAATATATATATTAATATTAATATTTATTTCATTAACCACGTGTATTTATTTTTTGATAATCTCAAAGATGGAGAAATTAATTGATTTAATCTCTTTTAGATTTATGTAATCCTTATGCTATTTATAATTTTAATGTTTTATTCACATTTAAAATAGGGGATAAATTTATTTTATAGTAATTTAGATATGTGTTTTTTGTTTGTTTCACAAAATGGGAGAATTTTGGGTTTGAAGGTGCATCTTGATAAAATTTCATAATTATGAAATATTGAAATTATTTTTGTAAATACCTTGTGTGAATTCATTTGAAAATCCTTTCATATAACTCCATATCTCAAGTTTTTGTGATCATTAAAAAAGGGATAGTTTAATACATCACTCTCTTAGTTTTTTTAAAGATAAAAATACTCGTTATGTTACTTTACCTTTTCTATTAAGTGAATTTTAGTTATTAAGAATGGATAATAAGTTATAGAGTTGTCCAAGATAAAGGATCGCATCCAAAAAAGTTTGGTGGACATGTTTATTATTACACATAAGATGATAGAACCCACTAACCTATATAATACAAATGAACATCTAATGAAATAGTGGAAATGATCTCTAGTAGTAGGATGTAAACTGGAAACTTAGTGGAGTGTCACTAACCATACAATGCTATTAGAAAGAGCCAACATAGCTACTATAAGATCATTAGATTCTCGATGAAACTCACCGGCTAGATGGTGAGGCCTACCCCAACCTAAAAACCTACAAATATCCAACTATATACCTAGTGGATTCAAGTGGCTATCTAGTGGTGTTAGAAAGGAAGTTAATTCCTATATTTATATTAGTCCTTATTTCCATCACTCAAACTCCAATGGATTCATTGAATCCCATTTTATTCTAGAATATTCTTGGAGCCCATGGAGCCTATATATACACCATGTGGAGGCTTGTAAATTATCTGTCAACTTCAACGATCTCAATTTTCTTCCATTTACACATGTTCTCTCAATTCTACTAATTTTTTCTCTCTCATTGTAAATCATTCTCTCTTTTGAGTTCTCCATATCTCTCTTAATCTTATTTATTTTTCTTATCAAGGGATTAGAGACCATACTTCAATGGTGTTTTTCCTAGAAAATTATCTCTTCTAGCCCTATTGATAGAGTTTATTGATTAATCAATGAAACCAAGGTTTTTTTATTTATTTCATTCTTCTAGTCAAAAGTACGTAGCTACCTTATTTTAGTTTCTTTATTTATTCCATTCAAAATAAAGTGTATTCCTTTTTTCGACTTTCCTATCTACTACTAAAGTTAAGGGATTTATTTCATAAAAACTCAAGAAATTGATGTCGGAGATATATGTGCTCATAGTTGAGCTATTTATGAACTTACTTAACAAATTTCGTGCCTATAATTTTATTTACTTTTCACATATTTTATTTATTAATGTCTATCATTAAGTTAGACAATTAATCATTCAACATATCAATCACTTAATCTCTTAATTTATATAAATCAATATATCACTTAATTTATATTTGGTCCACTCACTTATGACTCTGAATTCCATTATGTTTATACATTTTAATATCAATTCACTTATCAATCCGATTGTTCTTACTTTAATTATTTTTTATGTCTCTCTTACTTTCATATTTGTGAGGCATCATTTTTTAATATTTAAAAGGAAATTCAACCCCCTCTTCCATCTTAATATAACTAAAAATTTCAATATCCTTGATTCTCCATATGTTACACTAGTAATATTTATTATACCATCATCCACTCTTCTTTCTGAGGATGTATTATGGAATGTTCTTGAAAACTTGTCCATGAAACCCACCTCTTTTACATGGGTTAATTAAGTGATGTTTAAATTATGAATGTTTTCATGTTATATTGGCACATATATATAAGAATTATTATTATAATAATATTTTGGGGTACGTTATTTCCATAAAATTAATTAGGTAAATATTTATATCTCATGAGATAATTATGAGAACCAAGTATTGATTCTCAATACACTATGAGAATAAAGTAGTGATTCTTGATCTATGATGTTGTAGTAGTAAGGTAGTGATTCTTTATTTACCATGTTATGGAAATCAGGTAGTGATAGATGCTCCACTATGTTATGTGAATGATTTAGTAATGGATGCTTTACTATGTTATGATAATCAAGTAGCGATTCCTGGTCTATTATGTTATTAGAATTAGGTAGTGATGTCTGCTACACCATGTTTTGGGAAATATGAAGTGATTCGAACTCCACAATTTTATGACTTTTGTGATTATGATTGTGTCACGTTCATATGTTTTTTTATCATACTCATGTAATGATGACTTATAAATTATGTTACGATTAGATCCTTGATTTATGTGTTATTATTAATGATTATTTGGTATGATATCTTAATGTTAGGTTCTTGTAATTTTATCATGTTCTCATACCCACATTTTTATTTTATGCTCACTTATGACCATCAATTTCTATCTACTATGTTTTCCCTTATTGAGCATATCATCTGACACTTTTCTTATCCCCAGGTTATAAAGATGATTATAATATATGAGGAGTATAGAAAGGAGTCTAGTGTGGTTAAATTATGGGAAAATGTTCACAAGTATCGTAAAATACTTTTCTTATGATGTTGATCCTCTAAAGCACAAGACCTAATATTTTTGGGATTGTGTGATTATTAAGAGATGTAATATTTAAATTATTGAAATACATATACATTCAAGTTGTGACATCTCACATGGTATCAAAGATAATAGTAATTTTTTAGCACCAGACATGGGATTATGGTTCAAGGGTGCCTCATTCGGTATTTAAGAAGGGTTTTGTTATTTTTTTCTATTATTTTTGTTATTTTTTATTATAAGGATGAGATAAAATCATTGAAAATCCCAGGGATACGTTTATGTATAGGATAAAATCATGAAAATTTGGTAACCCAGGGATTGTGTGGATTCCTATTAGTAACATCCCTTTCTGGATACAAACAAGTGGATAGAGGCTCTAGCATATATGTTCCTAGGGGTAATAAACCTAAAAAAGTTTAGTTAGTTATTAACTCGATCTACAACCAGTGCATAAAAAAGAGACAGAACTTTACACCTAGTTTAGTAATCTTGGGGGAAATTCTTTTATAAATAATATTCTATTTGTGGACATTTAAAAAAGATTTTAATATATATTAAGAAAAAAAATAGGAAAATGAGTTTGGATAACCAATATTAAAACCTATAGAACCCGATGTTATGTTATACACTTCATTTATGAGTTATTACTTCTATGATTATAGTATTACTTTTTTACATTAAATAATTTAATTGTTCTCATACCTCATCTTTTCTTAATGTAATGTAATGGATGAAGCCCCAAAGAGTCGATTTAACAATGGGAGAAATGGAAAATATGGCGATTATCCCAATGAAAAACCAAATGGAATAGAATATAGTGATAAAAATACTACATACATGCTAACCCAGATATCACAAGTTATGATTAACAATTATAACCATGATGATTTTATAAACTCACCAAAGAATAGGAGGATACATTTTAATCGATGTTATAGGAATACAAACAAAATATGAATGAATATTTAACATCCTATGTGTCAAGAATAAAGAATGAAACACCAAATGGAATGTCTCAAAGGAATAAGGAAATGTTTTTTATGTTGAAGGATGGGCCATCGAGATCATGATTATTGAATAGAGATGAAGAGGATGACCAATACAATAAAAGGTATACATGAACCAACCAATGATCCACCCAAACTTAAATACTTCAAAATCATGTAACATTTTTATTATGAAAATCGATGTGCTAATACAAGGGTTAACAAGGATAATATACATCAGTAACTTCCCCAACTATGGGAATAATGAAAATCCTAACCAATCAGGACTTATGAAGTAGTTCATGATAACAAAGTGAATGATGATAATTAAGGTACATTTATCCTCCACTTAGGAGTTGTTTATGTCTTATTGCATTTCGATTCTATGAACCCTAGTATTTAGAGGAAGTTTTCAAAGAACATTAAATCGCCACCATTCTAATTTGGTCATTGACGATACCCACTAGTTGAATGACTATTTTATCCTAATATGATGTTTGAAGGAATATGTTTTATGAAAATCATTGATGGATTTGATGGGATTTTGGTAATAGACTGGATATCTCCACATATAATCCGTAATAAGTACATAAATAAGGGTACTTAGCTCAAATGATTGAAAAAACTAATATTTGGGGATGTTCCTATTATGAGAGAATATATGATCTTTATAGTCTTTATTAAGATAGTGCAGATAATATCTCATTAGAATATTTATCCGAGTTTTTGGAAATATTATGGATACCCTTAGATATTTTTCATTATTAAGAAGTAATTAAAATTTTGGGGACAATATTTGTTGGGGTGGGGGGAATATAACACCCCATGATTTTAATATTAATTTCCCTTGAAATAAATAGCTTTTGAATTATGCAACACAAAACTAAAAAAAACTATTATATACCATATGAAAATATTTTAATATGATATAAAATATCAATAAGAAAATTGCAATAATAATAAATCCTCAAGTAAATAAAATTATAATAAAATTATTTATTATAAAAACATATATTTAAATTTATTAGATATTAATATATTTAAAATCTAATTGATGGATTTTTATAAAAATAATTTTATTAAATTTAATGAATTAAAGATAATTAATTAATGAAATTTGAGTAAAACTATTTTTCAATGAACTATTTTTAAAGTAATTCATATTTTATATAAAAAATAAAATTAATCACTTTTAAAATATGATTATGATAATATATCAAAAACTACATTAATACTCATTTAATTGTACATTTATAATAAATAACATTATGAAAATTTAATGTTTAAAGGTTTATTATTCTATAAAAATATTCGTTCCTTATATATTTTATTTTCTTCTAAAACATGTATTTTTAAATTTTAATTTGATAATATAAACCTCAATTTTGAATCTAGTATTACAAAATTATATTAGGATTAATTTTTAGGATCTTTTGGAAAATGTATACTTTTAGGTGAATTGTGAAAAATATAGTTTATAATTATATTGTATATTTTATGACATTCTATTAAACTAAGTATGAATTTAAATCTTATAAAACATTATTCATGACCACAAATTATTTTTTCACATTATGAGCTCTAAAATTGAAATTATTTTTTCATGACCAATGAAATATAATTTGATATAATGGATTTTATATTTTGAATCACTAGGTCTATATTATGTCACAAAGACAATCTGTTTTATGTATAAAAATTAAATTTCCTAGGAAAAAATTATTTACCATTGTAAATACCAAAAAAAGAAAAATTATAAGATATAAAGGTAAAAGACTTAAAGTAGGTTAAAAATGTTACTTAAATTGAGTGTTTGAGGTTTTTCTTGACCATACCTTATCTCTTATATATTTTTATAAACTTTGGATTCCACTATCCATGTGAATCAAGTGTCCCTTTTATATTAATAGGTTACATTTACAAAAATTCCATAACCCCCAATTACAAAAGGGACCATCCACCACCACTTCAAAGCCATAATAAAAATTTAAAGCTCCCTTGAAAATATCCCCATTTAACTTCACCTAAAATGATCATCCACTACCCTAATCCTTTGGTCACATGAAATTGGATTAAGTAATATATTTACAATATTTACTTTGAGAGAACATTTCAATTCTCAATGTAAGTAGTAATCAATCTCTAATATATTTCTTTATCTATCTCTATCATATAAACATAAAATACCTATTACAACATGATAACAATAGTATTATTTATATATTAATATATATTTTTGTTTATAGAATATTAATTACCTACATTTAACCCATTTTCCTTGAAAAAATGAATATTTATTCATTTTTTTGTGCGGAATACAACCTCTCTTAATTATATGTTTAATTTTACATCACCTCCAAAAAAAATCATCTGTGTGTATGTGTGAACTACCACATCCATGAAGTGATTTATTTAATTTTCTATATATCTATATTATTCTATATGTTAATATCTTTAATTATAATTCACACCCTAAAAAAATTCTACACAATATAATTATCCTTATGTAATAATGATATTATGCCAATAGAATCACTTTCTAAACCATACTCACCCATCAATTATAGCATGTTATTATTTTGGTTGGTTTAACCACCAACATTAATAATGGTATAAATATATATCATAAATTAATATGTATAATTAACTACCAATACTATTATAAATAATTGAGAATATAATTTTTGGTTTAATATTATTGAATGGTTATATTAATATTTAACTTATTATTAATATACCATCCTTTATTCATTATAAATTTCTAAAACTAGTACACCACCGATTTCAACTCCAAGAACTGAAACTAAAATTATCATGGAATGAAATTGTAACATTATAAATTATTATAAAACATCTATCATTGTACCTTAAATAATCTTGGAATATGGAACTTGGTATCAAAGAATGGGGTTCAACATCATCATTAAAAATCATTTGTAAAATAATTTAAATTAAAGACATATAATGTTGAAAATATACTATAGTAACCCAACAAATATATAATAAATAATTATAATTTAAGAGTATAAAAGGTAATATATATTAATAAAATTATTAAATAAGTTACTAAGAGAGTTATGTTTTTCATACAGGAAGTTAGAGCGTGTTTGAAAAAGTAGGAATAAAATGTAACGTTTTTTCTCATCTCAATTTCCATCCCTTAAGACACATGCCATATTACACATTTTTTTGTGGTTTATCTACTATATTATGGGTTAATTTTATTATAAAACTAATGAAATCAATGTATTTACAAACCCATATTGTGTTCTATTTATAAGGGTTTTTGATTCAAGTGATTTTAAATACTTAAGAGATTTTGCTAACTCAAACTTACATTTTTTGGGTTATATTGTTAATTCTTAAACATTAGTATAATATTTCCCTATATTATTATATTTTCCATTTCATATGACGTTCATTATTCTATATATATAAAAAATTACACTTTAAATTCCAATTTTCTTCCCAAAAGAATTTATTTCTCATAAAAGTATAATGTGGTTGAGAATAATTCACATCCTATTTGATGAAGATTTTTCCTCTATTTAAAAATTGTATCCTCCCACTAATTTTATACTTTATTGGAAACTTAATTTTGAATTCTTTTATATTACCATCATATATCTCTATATCCCTTTCCAGAATGATATTTTTATCATTTTTATGATGTGTGTTTTTAATAATGATATATTAACAAATTAAAAAGGTTTTTCATTTCATAATAATATTTTGTGTATTTCACACCACATTTACTCTAGATAAAAATTATGTCTTTTCCTAAGTTCCATTATTGAATATTATTTTTAAAACTAATTTTTTTCAATTTTTTTCACTTCACCTTTAAAAAAAATAAATTTTTAATGTAAACCAAAACTTCATCCTTTTTATTATAATTATTAAATAATGTTTTATAGAATATATATTTGACATTTTCCCACTTGATCACTTTATTTTTAAATTATGGCCATTATTCTCAAATAATACTCCTTTCCATTTTTTAAAATGGTTTATATAATACATTTAATCCTTAATTATTTTAAAAATAAAAGGTTTATTTTGTCTAAATTTTCATGTGATATGTAAAATAATCTTGAACATATATTTTTTATTTATACCAGTATCTATAATACTCGTTATGTTACTCTATGAATATTTATTATGACACCATCTAAATTCATTCTCTAAATGTATTATCTATTTTTCTAAGAAATTTGTTTAGGAAACTTGTCGCTTTTCCATGTGTTAATTAAGTGATTCTTAAAGTATGAATGTTTTCACATTCTAATGGCCCAATTATGTATGAAAGAATATTATTATGAATATTAGGGTCCCTTTTCACCCTTAAATGGATTGAGTAATGTTTTATAACTCATTATATAATCATAGGAATTGAGTATCGATTCTCTCTCCACTATAGGAATCTATGTGTGATGCCTACTCCACTATGTTATAGAAATTAGGTTGGGTTTTTTTCTCCACTATGTTTTAGTGATCATTCAATGATTATTTCTTTACTATGTTATGGGAATTAGGTATTGATTCTTATTCCACTACATTGTGGTAACTAGGAATTAATGCATGATCCACTATTTATGGGAATCATGTAGTGTTTCCTTATTCACAATGTTATGGGAAATGATAATTGATTCTAGATCCATTATTTTTTTTGATTTCTATGATTACATTTTTTCCACATTCTTATGTTTTTCATAATAATCATGTTTTTTGGATTGTGTCTTTTTTTATGACCACATCCTTAAATTATGACTTTTGATCCATGTTTATCTGGGTGTTATCTCCAAATACTATGTTCTTGTAATTTGACTATGTTTTCATGCCTAGATTATTATTTTATGATAATATATGATCATAAATTATTATCACTTATTTTTATATTTACCGAGAATCTAAGATCACCTCTTCATCATGTTTCGATCCCCCTAGTTTTGAAGTTGAGTACAAATTATAAGGAGTCAAGAATATTGACTAGTATGGTTAGATTATGGAAAAATGTTCAAAAGTATCATAAAATAAGTGTCATAGGTTCTTGATCCTTAAATAAACTAAAACTTTTATTTTGGAGATTATTATATTATTGATAAGTTTAATTATTAAATTATTGAAATATATGTATGTTTTTTTGGGAAATCTCACTTGGTATTGAAACAAGTTTTAAATTATTTTCCTTTATCACTGTATCTAGGAGTGCGGGTCTATTCCACCTTGTGGTGTGGGGTTCTAGAAATCATATAAAGGGAATACTCCCACAAAAGATTATGATGTTAATGAATATAAAAAATAGTGTTATCCATTTTGGGGAAAATAATTTCATAGTCATTACACATGGGATCCCTTCTTGTTCAAAGTACTGGTGAAACATTTTAAAAATCGATTTTTTTATTTTAGAAATTTCAATATAAATGAAACCATCCCTAATTTCATCCCTAAATTTATATTAATTTATTTCCCTTTACATCACATTTACTTATTTGAATCCTCTCCACACAACTTCATTTTTCTTCATGAAATCGTCTCCATGCTAAAGGAATCCTCTAAGCGACACCTCTTATATTTTTTCTCTGGATTATAATTTTCTCATAAAATTATTTTTCACCCAATTATCATAAATTCCACGAGTTTAAATATTTTATAATTTTTTTGTGGTTATTTATTTTTCAGTGCTTCTTATCTCTTCATAAGGACTTTACGTTGTCTCTAATAGTGGTATAATGATGTTTGTGAACAGATTGTTCATGTTTTAGTAAGTGACTCAATGTGTCTCCCTTTACAAAAATGAACAAATACTCCTTGATTATTGGTAAAATATTTTTTATATGAATTTGAGGTATTATAATATATTTTAATACACCTATAACATAATTTATTTTATTTTATTTCATGAATGATATAAAGAGTTTATCATTAACAATTCATTCTTTTTTATTTTGAAATGTGGGATTCATGTAAAATTTTTGATGAAATGTATATACTAAATTTTTATTAAATATGTAGAAATTTTTTATTTTAAATATTTTGTTATTCAATTTACTAAATTTTATAAATATTTTATTGATGAAATTCAAGTGTTAAGGAAGTTTTTGAATTATTAAATCCTCAGATTGATCAATGCCTCATGGGATAAATTAGGTACATAAGATAGTGACTAAAGAAAAGTATTTTTTTATTATTGGTATATATAACCTTGAAGATGTTATATTATTATACCCATAATGGGGAAGTGTTAGATCATGGTAAATCCATGGCTAACAGATGCCACATTATTAGTGATAGTTCTTCAGACTAGGGTATAAGGTGTCATTTCTTAGTATATTTTTTCACGAATTATGATATTAATGTTTTTTTAAAGTAGTATTATCTATAGTTTTACTTTATTTCCAATGTTATTGTTATTATTCTTGATTGGTTTCAAATAAATCATTGTTTTCCGTACTTCATTAAATTTAAATTCATTTTTCTTTCTAATTAAATTGTTTAAGTTATTTCTATAATGATTTTTTTAAACGACATGACATCAAGAAATTTTTATTTAAAATTATAATGTTTTTTAATATTTTAGCTCAATATAATTGTATGGTTTTGTATACATTTTATGATAAGGAAAATAATATTTGGAAGAATAGGATGTTTCACTATCTACTCTCTCTTTTCCTTGATGTTAGACATAAAGAAACAATTGGATTACCATCAATTATAAAGATTTATCCTAAAAAATATACTAATAAAAGGAATATGGAATTTAATGACATGGATTAAAATTCCAATCTTTTATCTATATCATAAAATTTTTTACAAAAAATTTACAGGCCTTCAAAAAACTAAGGACATTTGGGACAAGTTAGAGATAAATTATGTAGGAAAAATAAAATTAAAAAGGTTAAATATAATATTTTGAGAATTTTTTTGGATATAATAATTGTGTATAAAGAAAAAATTGATGACTAATTTACAAGAGTCAATTAAATTTTCCAAAATATTTGAGGATTTGTAGAAGAGTTGAATGATTCCAATATTTTTGAAAAGTTAATGAGAAATTCTCCAAAAAATATTGATCATAATATTTTTATATTTAGAATACATAGAGGATATTACAATGGATTAATGAAATAATATTATCATTAAATATGAAATGAGAAAAAATTACATCATTTAAATGGATGATATATGATAAAATGGCATTTAAGGCCAGTATAAAAATCATAATCAAAGACGATAAAGATGATGATTTAACTAAATATAAAGATGTGGAAGATTATAATGTTTATAAGATAATTATTTACATAATATAAATGAAATTTTAAAATTGGTAATTGAAAAAATAGGTATTTAATCCTTTAGTAGTGAATAATATGAAAGTGAACCAACAAAGATTGAACACATGTTGAAGGATGAATTAGAGGTATGTCCTGAGTAGCACACAAAACTAAAGAAGGAGAATAAGACATTGATGAATCAAATTCAAGATATGTCTCATAGAAATAATGATTATATCAATCAAAAATTTATTAAAATTATTGAAATCAAAAAAATAAAATTAAATGTTGACGATGAAGATAAAATGATGAATGAACTTTATTAGAAACTTATTCTGAATAAATAATAACTAATCATAGATGTCTAAAAGTATCTTTAAGATAGGAATGATTTTGATAAGATAATTGAATACTTGAAAAATGAATTCATGGTTATGGATGAATCATCATAAGATGGTGGAATGAAGGGTCCCAATAAATTGATCAATTATTTTCATAATAAATATAAATATAAACTTATTTACATGAATAGTGTATGTTTTAATACCAAATTAGGGTTATTTTGGACCTAAAAGAATAATTATAAACCCTCTTCCACATAAAAATAAGTGAATTATGTCTCATTAATATCACTTCCCACTAATCAAAGATATAAACCGATTATGGAAATACATAAGAAAACAATATTATGAAAAAATTTATTATTAGTATGGAAAATCCAGGTTCAAAGACTATTTATAGTATTTTGGATAATTTGGAAACAAATATTGGTCATTTTAGTTTAATATTTCACTTGAAGGGAAGAGGAATGAATCATGTGGACTTATTCCAATAAGATAAAAAGATACTATCGATGAAATAAGGTTATAAAAAATAATTCATCTATTTTACTAACAAAAAAATGTTTGATTTATTAGAAAAAACTATGGAATATGTGATTATCATGGTCATTGTGATAAATATTTTATTACTAGATTACTGGGATATATTTCCTATTATTAAAAAGGAATGTGAATTCTAAAGGTAAAGGAAGAGAATTCATTCTTTTCTAAAGTTTTATTTAAAATTGGTAATAGAAAAAAGTATGGGATTCTTGATAGTGTCTATTCCTATAACTTGACCAAGGAGAAAATTAATTTAGAGAACATTTAAAATCATGCAGGTGGAGTAGTGATTTTTTTCAAAAAAAATTCTATAAAAATTAAAGGAGTTGGATTAGTGGGAATAGAATCACTAAACCTCAACTCAAATGATTTACTATTTTTTGAGGGGATTTATCATAATTTTATTGAGTGTTAGTTAAATTTATAATGAAGGAAGTGATATATTATTTATGAAAGAATCATGTATCATTTAAATAACAAGTATTATAAGGATCATCATTCAAGGAATAAAAATAAGTGGGATTTTTTTTTCAAATTGGTGATCCCACAAACACTTTTTTTGATTGAAGAAGATGAAAACATATTAATTTATAGAGGGTTTTTTCACCATGTAGAAAGAAGTACAAGTGTAATTTTAAACCATGATGTTGTAAGATATCTTCCCAACCTAATTTGAGATAAAAATGATATTTATGAAATCTTCTAGAAAGGAAAAATGGCTCATGGTTCTAAAAAAGAGTGGAAATTATATCTACCAGATCCTTTGATCATATTAACAATGACATATATTATCCTACGAGACAAAATATTTCAAGTGATTATTTATACATAATTAATTTTATTTATAACTATACATAGATGTCCAACGTCGTGTTTATCAAGAACATGTCAAATGTTTTTTTATTTTGTAATTCATTAGTTGGAAAATTGAGAAATAGTTAGGAATTTATATCAAGAAAAAATGTTATGATAAGGGAAATGAGTATGCATTCAATTATATGGAAATATATCATTATAAATATATAATCAATAATCAATAATCAATAATCAATATATCATAGAATATACTACTTATAAAAATGTTGTAGTTGATACGAAGAACAAAAGAATAGTTATGATATGGAGAACTAATTTAATTGAACACAAGATGTCAAAATATTTCTAGGGAGAATCTACATGTACTATTTTCCACATGTAGATCATTTTTGTTCTAAGTAATAAGACACAAATGACACCATATGATATCTTGTACAAAATAAATCAAAATTTCAATATCATTATTGTTTTTCATAGTTCTTGTTTTATGAAAATAAAAATTTTAATCTGGGAAAACATAAATATAATGTAGAAGAAGATATATTCATATACTAATTATCAAATGTTAGTGTCTATAAATATTAGAATAGAAGGAAACAATTTTTTTGACTATTTTGATATGAAAATTATTTAAAATAATAGTATTCAGGATGTGTAAATTTAAGAATATTTAGAAAATTATATAGAAGAAAGAATTCATTTATCAGAAAACATAAATGAATAAGAAGCTAAGAATGATTAAATCACTATTGATATAGATTCTAAAAAACCATTAATCATGATGATGTTACTATAAATGATATATTACAATGTTAGAAACTAAATAAATATGCTTAAATAGAAACTATAATTTATAAAAGAAATGATATAGTTCAAAAAATAAGTAGATTAATAGTTAAAGATCAAATAGAACCTTTCCCATAGATTAAGCCTCGATATATAGCTAAATTAGTTTAGCATGAGGAGTCGATACCAACTATGAATCATGAACTTGATCAGATTGAGAAGAAATCGATTTTGGAACTTGTTCTATGAAATGAAGATAAAAATATTATTAACACCAAGTGGGTTTTCAAAAATAAAATGAACGAGAAAGGTGAATTTTTAATAAACAAGGCTATATATTTATAAAGAGTCTACTTAAAAATGGAATACATTGATTTATAATAATATTTTCCACCTGTGGAAGGATAGAAAAATTTTATAATGTGTTTTTTAGTTGGAACACATAAAAATTACATGGTTTATCAAATTGATGATATATATTATTTTCTAAATGGTTACCTAGAAGAAGATGATTTCATTAAAAATCCTTATGGTTTTATCATAGTTAGTGATGAAATCATGGTATGAGGGTAAAATAAATAATTCTATGGCCAAAACAGGATTCTAGTTATATGATTGAGTGGTACGAGTTTTTCAAAGTGAATTAATGAAATCTCTATATATATATGAAATAGATTTTCATAGGTACTATACATGTCATTGAAAATAAAGATGAAATTATATTTTCTGGTGTAAAGGAGTACATATATGAGGAATTTTCTGAGTAAATGAAAAAGAATTTTGATATGTTCATGGAAGGTGAGATGGTATATTTTATGGGATTACAAAATGAGTATAGAATTGATTACATAATCTAATAACAAGGGAGATATGGCAGATATTAATTTATTTTTCCATGGAAGGTTCAAAATAATTTCAAATAACATTTCAATTATAACTAATCTATGCCCATATAAGGCTACAAAAGGTGTTAATCAAAATTAATTCAAAATTATAATTGGAATACCTCTTTATCTAATAACATTAATACTAGATATAGCTTATGTAGTGACTCTATTTGAAAGATTTTAAAGCGATAAAAAGGATTCTATTTTGTTGGAATGTAAAATAATTTCGATTTATATGAAATGAACATTGAATTATGTGTTTCTGTATAGAAAAGGAATAGATTTAAATATTTTAGGGTTCACATATATAGACTATGCTGGTGATTACACGGAATGAAAATAAACATATGATGGAAATTTCTTTATTAGATAAGGATATGTGAGTTAGTACCTTAAAAAGAAAAAGTAGGTGATACTCAATAAAATAATATATTTGTAAATATCTTTTACAAATGATTTTATAAAAATGATATGGATGAAAGTGTAGCTATAATGCCTATAAGTTGAGAATGAGAGGACACTAAGAATTTACTCTCACAATCAATGTGTTATTAATCTATCAAATAATCGAGTCCATCTCTAAATATAAAAAAATTTATATTATATATCATTTCATTAAACATAGAGTGGTGAATGGTGATGTGAAACATGAATACATTTTCACCAAATACCAGATTACAAAAAGTTTTATAAATTTAATGTCATGTGATTGGTTTGAAAACATTATGATGAAACTACATGTTCAACCTTTCGATTTTACGTGAAGATGTGTGGAATAACCTCAAAATTTCTTTGGATGTATTTTCAAATGGGGTTGGTGGTAATGTGAACAAATCTATATATTTTATATTATAATTCTAGGTCATTGATTATTATCAAAAAAGAGTAAAACTAGAAGTGGCGAGTATATGAATTGGGGGGGCATTAAAATAATTTGCAATTTTTTTTATTACGACGGGGAGGTGGAATCCTCTCAAAACATTTATGTTATCTTATGGTGCAGTAAAATATTCATTTCACTTAATAATGGTTATGACTTGATGAACATTGGATTGAGTAATGTATTTTTTTAAAATAATTGAGAATAGTTTCTGAAAAATTAAATTGGAGAGATTGAAGTACCAATTAAAGATGGAAATGATTTTTGTATTCATTTTAAACCACTTGGAAGAAGTTATTGATGAATATTTGAGATATTATTTTGGTGATTGATGTTTTTATAAACCTTTGGTGAATTTTTTTGTTGATTCTAGAATATTTCAATTATGAAAAATTTGATAAAGTTAATTTTATAAGGTTGGATCTGGGAAAAAAATATAAAAAAATTAAAAATTAAAAGTTCATAATGTTCATATTTATTCTTTATAAGGTACATTCCAGCATTCATAAGGTTCACATAGATGGAGAAAATGAAAACATGGAGATTTAGTAAGGTTCATTATAATATTGATAAGGTTAATTATAATATTTGTAAGGATTATTTCAATATTTTTATGTTTTATTCAGAATTATTCATTATGATCAAATCAAATTCAAAAGGTTGATTTATTATGTTTTTAATTTTAATTAATGTACATCATAAAGTTATTATTTATCTTTATAAGGTACATTTTGAATCATTATAAGGTTCTAGATGTTTATAAGGTTGTTGGATTTGTGAAAATTAATCCTCATAAGGTTCATTGAAAAACATTGTAAGGGGTTTTAGGAATATTCTTAAGGATGATAAAAATACATCATAAGGTTCATAGACTTTTTTAGGATTTCCACAATAATTTTTATGTTACAAAGATACTTTTTAATTTTCATTAAATTATAATTAACTATAAAATTCCATAATAAATATTCTAATAAAATTAAATCGGGTGATGTGTTAGTGTAGTTATTCATTGAATATAAATAATAAGAATGTGTTTATTATTACTTCTGAATAATGAGAGTTCCATGATGAAGAAAAATGAAAAGTTACGATGAAAAATTACTCTCACACATGGAAGAAATTTAAAATGAATCAAGTGCCATAAATTTTTTAAATGATTTTGAGGAAGTAAATGACCCCAAGTCTCTTCGCAATTTAGATGAAGATCATTTCTATTATTTGAATTATATTTTAATATGTTAACATTAGAGATATTTTTGTAATTCATTAAACTTATATAAATAATAATACCATTCCGAAAAAAATCAATGGGAGTTCAAATTTTTTATTAAGGAAATTATATTCATGATATTATAGGATTTTATAGGAAGAAAATAAAAACATGAATGTTAATTTATAATTTAGAATTGGGAAGATGATACTTTTCTAAATTTAAGAATTGATATATCATATAGATAATAATAAAATATTTATGTCATTATTTTTTCTAAATAAATGACATAACATTCTGATCTCGAGTATTCAATGATTCAATACTAAAAACAAGATCATTCACGATCAAAAGGAAGTGAGAAGATATGAGAGTTTTAATCATGATATTAAGAATTTCAAGTTGTTGAATATGTGAGTAAATGATATTATAGTGATCTTTAAGCTTAAATGATGAAGATAATCATCAAATATTTTGGAATAAACTAGTAGAAAAAAATGATCTTTATCATTCTGTTATGAACATAATCACTAACAATACGAAGATATGATTTAAAGGGGATTCAAAATTTTTTATTAAAAATCTATGATGATGGAGGATGTATAAAGGGAGCCTAAATATTCCCATCATGAATAATTGTTCATAAAGTAAAAAATATAGGACGAGGAGGTATACCCAATCATGGTAAGGTGTAGAATTTTTGATAAGTAATCGATCCTTTTAAAAATAATGTTTCATTATACTAGTTTACATACTTTATTATTGATGTGATGTTCAGTATTTATATCTGAGTGGATTAGACCATAAAGGGTCATATATGTTTATTTTTAAAGAAATAAAATTGTAAAATGGAATCACTAACCTAAACCCCTTCTAAGTGGTGGAAAATTATCTTGTGATGTTCAATAGTGATTTCTCTTGTCTCTAAATATTTATGTCCTCAGGAACATAACATCATTCCCATTATTTGGAAATTTTTATTGTGGAGTTAATTCTAATTCTTTTGATGTGTTTTTTTTCTAATTTTTTTATGGTTTACATATATCATAAGATCTTGTTATATATAATTAATCAAATGATTTGATTTTTTTGAAGGGTCGGTGGGTTTAATTCTTTCATGATTATGATTTTGTGATCACTTATAGCTAAGGGAAATGTTATAGTTGATGAAACCGTTAGTTAGATATATAATTGTGAGGATTCTTGATAGTTTAATGATAAATTAAATGGAATAGGTTTTTTGGCACCTATTAATCTTAGTTATGAAGTGATGGATGATAAAGATTTTGTAATAGATATAGATTTCATTTACATCGGTACATCATGTCGAAAACATTCTATCTCGATATTATATGGTGGAAGTGTAGAGTGATAAAATTGAGAATAGTGATGTATTTTATGAAAAGACTAAGCATAAAGAAAAATTAGGTATTATTTCAAAAAAAATGTTTATTTCAAAATTATTAGGGAAGTAGTTACACGTTTTTTAGTTCATTATTAGAAAGAATCAAAATGTTTCAATGTTGTATCACGCATTTATGAGATATTTTTTGTGGTATAGGATAAAGAGTTTGGTATATTCATTTATTTATAAACTTCTTGTGTGTGAGTATATGAATGATGAATATTATGTTCTAGAGGTATCATTATATAATTTAGAAATAAGTTAATGAATATGGGAGGACATTTTAATGCATTTTGGTACAACTTTTCATCATATCCAGATAGGGTTTAATAGCATTTGAGTTTCTATAGAATGATTGATGAAGTCAACTTATTTCTTATTGATTAATGAATCAAGCTCACTGGATCATTTGGGGAAGTGTTGTGGGGTGAAGGTGATTGGGTTCCATAGAGTTACAAGGAAAATAGCATATAAATATGAAAATTAATTTACCTTAGCAATTTGGAAATGATTATAGAGTTTTTTTTGATACCTTGTTATACCATAATATCACATTTAACATAGATACATTTGGAAAGATTTATAGAATGACCTAAATATTAGAGAGGGAATGAATTTTATATTTTTGAGGTTCATGGAAAGATCATTCCTTATTGATGAAGTTTTCTTATAATTAAAATTTTTGGTCCTCTACTAGTATGCCTCCTTATGTCACGATCTGAAACAGGTTGGGGCGTGAGCCGCAACTACCCCAAGCCCACCTTCATATTCCAAGGGGTGGTGATAAGATTTGAAGGCATAACTAACTTGGAGAGGCCTTTTACTAAGTACATGGACACACCCATAAAACCAACTTGATGATAAAGTTCATAAGAAGAGTAGAAAAGATGCAACAATACTATAAAATAAAAGAAGAATCCATGAACCTATATATAGTACAAAAGTAAAATAGTATAAATTAAAAGTAAATGGGAAAATACATGACCATCCAGAAATATGTCCCAACCTGAAAAATTGAAAAATGGTAAATAGCCGAGAGAGACTAACTCCTATATCCTAAGATATGACCACCGTACGTGGTCGAAGAACCTAGTATATATATGATCCTCTGAGGTCGCGTTCTACCTATCTATCATCTTTAAAGTACACGACATGTGTAGATGAACCCCATGCAGGGGTGAGTATATACATACCAAGTAGAATGCACCAAAAGGGTGAATGAGGAGTAATAATAGATACAACAGAAGAGGAAAGTAGTATATAGAAAAGGTAAAGTGAAAGAGTATATCTCAACCCAACCAAGTGTGAAAGTATGCACATCCGAACACAAGGGGATAAATACGATGAGTATATGAACTAACCATCGATCCTTCACCACCTGCAGTTGGATAGTAGAATCATCCAACCCTGAGAAGATAAACAAGAATAGAATGTGTCAAAACCCATGCATCTTTGCCTCCCCTAGAAGGAGAGTGTCCAAATCCAAGGTGTGAATCTAGAAGAAAGGATATATATATTCTCAATCAAAGAAACAAAAACAATAGAATAAGAGAATCAAAATCTAAAAACTCATCCCAATTAGAAGATTATCCAACATTTCAAAAAGTCCATCATTGATGCTCAACATCCAACTCATCTATCTAAATCACCCAATTCTAAGGAACTCAATCACCACACCTTAATACTATCCTTTTTATGCCAAACTGACTCACCCACAAGGTTTTAGGTTGCATCACAAAAATTCATCTCAGTGGGGAAAACATCCATCTTCATCATGAGTCAAAATCTATTTCAAACAACATCTCGTCACCATACTGCATAGTAGAGAGGATACAATTTCTAGATAGAGGACCCATAACTTGGTACAACAGGGGGTTCCAGTATTGTAGTCACTGAGGAACTCCACTGCCCATCCCCAATGGAGGGTAACACTCAAGAAAGATCATCATGGAACTCCACTGCCCAACCTTACTAGAGGGTAAAACCCAGAAGAAACCACCAGGGAACTCCACTACCCAACCCTTCTTGAGGGTAATGCCCAAAATAATGAGGAACTCCACTACCTAGCCCTTCTAGACAGTAACTCAAAAAGATCATTAGGGAACTCCACTGCCCAACCTTACTAGAGGGTAATGCCTGGAAAGGTCTCATAATCCAATCCAATTTCCATCATTAATCATTTCCTATGAAATTGTTGTACTCAGAACACTTCTCAACATATCTCAAAATACACAACCAATGGAACTATCATGTTTTATGCGGAAATACACTCAGGATAGGCAGCTCACAACATAAAATTTAAGTTCAAACGAAGGAGATAAGGATGAAGGAAGTCTACTTGGAAGAGATCAAGGGGTACACAGCATGTGAGGGGAACCACTTGGAATGTGGTACCACTCCACAACCTAGTTGTTTCCCTGTAAGACACATGGTTTTATACCATGCAGTATAACATGTCGTGTATATAACAACCCAATCTTTTTTGAATGATAATTGTTTCCTAAAAATGTGTGTTATATTATACTCAACAAAAATATATATCCTTAATAATGATGTGAGTATAAATTGAAATGTGACCATTCGGTTTTGACCATTATATGATTGTTGTTCAATGTGACTGTTGGAAAGAATAATCTTAATAATAATTTTAATGTTATAATTAGTGTTATAAATAGAAATGATAATGGTTAATTAATGCAGAAAAGAGAAACGATGACCTCAACCAGTAGAGTCGTGTTGTAAAAAGATCATTTGTCAAAACATTATAAGGAGGTAGCATCATTGGGATTCTCTCTGGAAAAATCTCAAGCCAAGCCTCACCATGTTAATCTTGAACAAAATTGCCAACGAGAGAAGTTCAAGGTATTGGAAATTACCACTTGAGTAATGTTATCTAATCCACCCCAAGAATATACCACCAAAGCACACCATACCCTTAGGTAATATGAAAGTGTTATAGGGGGTCATTTTTCTAGGACCTAGTTACTTAATTTTTAATGACTTTTCATAAATAAAATTGTTGTTCCATCAATTCTATTTTAATAATAATTTTTCTTAATAAAATTGAGATGAAATTTGATAACATAATTATCTGGTAAAAAATTGTACTTTCAAAAAAATAAATAATTATGAAATAAACTAAGATATTATTAATATTTTTTATTTTAACTAAATTGTATTATTAAAACAATATTATTTAAATTTAAATAATAATATAATTTTTTTCTTTCAAGTGTCAGAAATTTTACTATTCATTTTACTATGCATTTTCTATCCACTATTAGTTTTAATAAATTGGATTTTTATATTTAAAAGTTAAATATATCATACATATAGAATTATTATGATAAAATAAACACCAATTTTTAAACTATCAAAATGAAATTAGGTTATTATGAGTTTATGAGAATTTAATAAATTACCTTTTTCATGAATATTAAAAATACAGTTTGAGTTTTTATATATGTTTATTGATATACTAATTATGTAATAAGTAATATTAAAAGATGGTAGAATCTTTTGTATTAATATATCATAATATGTTTTACTTGTTTCCAATATCTTGGGCAAATACCATGGGAAATACCATGGTTTTTCATTTACCACTACCTAGGTGTCCAATGAAATTAATAAACAAATCCTCCTCTTTAGATATAAATACCCACCCATTTCATTATTATATTTCATTAAAAATTCATCATACATGAATATATGATAGTTTTTTCTCTAAAGGAGTCCTCCAAATGTAACCTTAATCCCCCAAGGTCCCAATCTTTGAGTTCTAGGAGTTACACTTCAAGGTAAGAGAAATCTCAACTTCTCTTTTCCTTTCAAGTTCCCTTTTTATGTATTGTGTCTATAAAATTTCAAAACTATGTTCTTATATCCATTTTATTATATCCCTTTACTATATTAATATAATCTTATATATAGGAGACCCTTTACCCCTCTTTTTACCATTGTCTAAAACCATGTTTCATACCCATTATGTTGTCGCATTTTCTTCTCAAAATTTCTATCTTTTTCTCATGAAATTATCTTATTTTATTTTGTGAATACCCAATCCTATTTATTTTATATGGGTATTCAAATAGATGTAAAAATTACATATTTTATTCTTGTATTAACAAAATCCCTCCTTCCCTTTTCATGGGCTAATAATGACATAAAGATCTTGTCTTTAAGAACATTTCTTTAAAATGTAATTATTTTGATATGAATCTTGTTTATTTTATTCTCCACAAGTTATTTATGAAATGTTTTATTACGATATATTTGGATCAAATTTATTAATAGATATGAAGGGTACACCCTGATATCACTCTAATTCGTTGGTTAAATAATTTAATCCATAGATATGACATGTTTTACGATACCTTGGTGAATAACCTTGGTAATTTTCATGACACCTCAGTGAAAAACCATGGTGATATTCTTATGATTGTCTAAAATAAATGTTTTAGCCACATTTAAAAGTTATTATTCATGTTATTTTATTTATAATATGAATCATTTTCTCTTTTTCATTCCATAATCATGTTCCTCATGTTCTTATTGATTTTACTCTCAAAATCACATGTAAATTGTGTCCTTTGATTTCCCTTACTATGAATTATGCTCACCATTTCATTTGATGTATGTACCAAGGTTATGAGATTCATAAATTGTACTTAAGAGGAATCTATGATGAATACTTTCAAGTGTATAATAATAATGTTTTATGTTTTCATGTATTATGCACCTTTTTCCCATGAAACTAAACTTTAAAAGATCCTCTCTTTTTATACAATATAAATTAAAGTTTATGTAATAAAAGACATGATTCCATAGTTAGTATCAAAGGATGATTTAGTTATTTTTGTAAATTATGATTTTAAAACATTATGAATAACCTTAGAGAAAAATTAAAATATAGGAAAACATCCTAGTATTTTGGTAAAGTATTAAGTATGTGTTTTTTGAACAATGAAATCCCTTTATGGATATAAAAAAGTTGGCGTAGTTCTGGAACAGATGTTCCTAGGGGTAATAACTCCAAGAAGGTGTGTCAATCTTGACTCATTGTAACCTGGTGCACAAAAATGGGCCTTACTGTGCCCCTGGTTTGACACTCTCAAGGGATATGTTTGGTTAATCACATGATTTTTATAAACTATTATAAAAGTTCTATAGATAATGTAACTATTATTAAAGAATAACATATTTAAGCATGGTGTTCTCAGACATGAAATTACTTTAGAATTATTATATTATCAAATATAAAACATTTATCTATAATGTTTTCTTTATTTATAAAATGACGTGAAATAGGATAAACCATGTAAATGGTGAGCACAATGGACCAGGAGATGAAGGACTTCCGATGGAATCCAGAACGGAAAAATTCCTGAGAATGATAAATCAAATGAATGGATTTATGAGAAATAACTTGAATCAAGATGAAAGATCAGATTCACCTCAAAGGGAGAAACTTTCTATTGAGTCCTTTATGCATCAACGACCACCTTCTTTCAATGGATCTACTAAAAAAATGATTACTGAAAAGTGGATAATATCTATAGAAAAGTTTTTTTTCTATACTCCATTGTTTTGAATAAGAGAAAGTCACCATGTCTATGTACCACTTAGAGGGTGAATCTGATTAGTGGTGGAAATTGGTTAAAAATATGAAGCCAAGAGGGAATATTTATGCAATGGATTGGGAATAGTTTTGGGGTACCTTTTTCACAAAATATTTTCTCCCTTCAATGTGAAAAAAATGGAGAAGGAATTCATATAGCTGAAGTAGATGGAAAATGAATTTGTGGGAAGCTATGAGATGAAATTCAAAAGACTTTCCCATTACACCTATAGATTTGTCATGGGTCCTAATGGGAAGGTTTATAGATTCTTCAGTGGGCTAAGACCCCATCTATGAAAGAATATATCCAACCGAGACTATAATAACCTTGAGGAGATCGTGAGGAGTGCTATGAAAGTTGAACTATAGTTTGTAGAGATGCAAGGGTCTCATAAATCGAATGAAAAGAAGAGATATTTAGAGAAAAACTTGGTTATGTTGTTTGATCAATGGAGAAGAGTAAATAAAGTGAAACTTACCACGTGTAACAAATATGGGAAGAAGCATTTAGTGAACTGCTTGCTCGGGAGTAGGAAAAGTTACAAGTGTGGTAGAGATGGCCATATTACTTAGAACTATTATAGTGAGGTGAAGCCTCAACTTCTATACACTAACAACAAAGGGAATATGGTGCAAGACCATCCTAAAGTTCAATGATTTATGTGTGGAAAACTTGGGAACTTTTCTAATCACATTCTGAATCCAAAGATAGTGGAGGGAAATCACCATCAACCTCAGCATATTCCAAGGGAGAAAGTTCATGATTTTTCTATCCCTACAACCAATGTTAAATCTCCGAATGATGTGGTGACTTGTACTCTCATTATTCTATCAAATCTAGAATGTAATTTGTTTGGTTATGTTTCTATGCATTCCTTTATTTATTCAAAGTTTGAAAAAAATATAGAATCAATCCCTAAAATTCTAGAAGTATAACTATCAGTCAAGACTCTTGGAGGGATTATCCAAGAATCAATAGTGTATAAAAACTCAAGTATTTACTTTGGTGAGTATAATCTCATCACAAATCTAGTATTCATTCCCATACTAAAACTCGACATTATACTAGGGATGGTATGGATCTCAAATTATAATGCTAAGATCAACTATAGAAGTAATAAAATATCAATAGTATTGAATGTAAAACCTACATTTTTTCAAAGTAGATATATCTTGACTTGAGCTTTGTCTAGAAGTACCTCCAATAGTCTTATTTATAGAAATTGTTGGTGAAGATGAAGAAGGAATTGAAAGTATATGAATATAAAATTTCCCCATCATTCAGGAATACATCAACATATTTCTTAAGAAGTTACTTGGACCTCCCCTATAAATAGAGGTGGAGTTCTCCATTGATCTCATGCCTGGTTCCAAGTTGATTTGAAGTACCCCATATAGAATGGAAAATGTGGATCTAGAGGAATTAAAGAAGAAACTCCAAGATCTTTTTGAGAAAGGGTTTATCTGACCAAGTTTCCCTCCATAGGGAGAACATGTTCTATTCAATAAGAAGAGGGATGGATCAATACAGTTATGCATTTATCATAGAGAACTTAATATGATCGCAATGATGAATAAGTAACCTATTAAAGAATTGATGATTTATTTGACCAGCTTCTCAGGGCTCAATTAAGCTCTAAGATTGATCTTTGATCTGGGTATCATCAATTGAGGGTGAAGAAAGAATATATTCCAAAGGCTTCCTTCCAATCAAGATATTTTCATTATGTGTTTGTTGTTATACCCTTAGGATTGACTAATTCTCTTGCTATTTATATTTATTTTATGAATAGAGTCTTTAAGGACTACCTTGATAACATTGTGGTAGTATTTATTTATGATATTATAATATATTACAAAAGTGAAAAGGAGAATGAGGATCATATAAGTGATATATTGCAAACTCTAAGGGAAGAGAGTCTATTTGGAAATTTCAGAAAATGTGAATTTTGGTTACAACATGTTTATTTCTTGGGGAACATTATACCCAATGTAGGAATCTTAGTTGACCCTATTAAGACAAATGCTGTGGAGGAGTGGCCTCATCCTAAAGCAGTAACTGATATTCTTAGCTTCCTTGGTTTAGTGAGAAATTATAGGTTGTTTTTGAAAAAAGTTTCATGAATTTCTAATCCACTGACCAAGTTAACACAAAAAGGGGTGAAGTTCATCTAAACAATAGAGTGTGAATAAAGTTTCCAAGATCTAGATAAGAGATTGGTTACTACACCTGTGTTAACTCTACCATATATCAGAGAAGGATTCATTATCTTTAGTGATTCATGTCTGAAAGGGATTGGGCGCGTCCTCATGAAAAATGGCAGAGTGATTGATTATACAACTCAAGTGTTGAATCCTAATGAGTAGAATTATCCTGCGCATGGCCTGGAGATACCTGCATTTGTTTATTATTTTAAGATATGAAGTAACTATCTTTATGGGGATAAATGTGATATACACATAAACCATCAAAATTAGAAGTAAATTTTCATGCAAAAAGAATTAAACATGAGACAAATAATCTATATAGAACTTCATAAATACTATGATTGTTCAATTTATTATCACCCCGGAATAGAAAACAATATTGCTGATGCATTAAGTAGGAAAGACCCTATTAACTGGAAATGATGATGATTCAATGAGATCCTTTGATCAAAGACCTATTAAATCTGGACATCAGAATCGTAAGGTACGGTACATTATCAAACCTATCCCAAATGATTTTTCAACTACCATTACTAGATAAGATCAAGAAATCTCAATTAGAATATCCTTTATTACAAAAGAAGTTAGAGGCTATGAAAAATGGGAAGTTTCCAAAGTTCAATATTGATCAAGAAGGTGTACTCAATTTTTTCACAAGGATACATGTTCTATATTTTTGAAAAATAAAGAAGGAGATGATGGATGAAGCTCATAGCTCTAATTAATCTATACATCCTAGAATCATGAAAATGTATAGGGTCATTCATGATCATTATTAGTGGGATAACATTAAAAGGTATATTTTTGACTACACTACAAGGTGCCTGGTGTTTCATCAGGTTATGGAAAAGTGACTTCTTTCTAAAGGGGTATTAAAACTACTACCCATACTAGTATGTAAGTAGGACAATATCACTATGGACCTTTTCACTAGTCTCCCAAAAAAATACAAAGGAAATAATGCATATGAGTTATAGTGGACCATCTCACCAAGACTACCCATTTTATCTTTATTCGGGAAGATTTATCTCCGGACTAAATTACCAATATATACATGAAGGAAGCAGTAAGTCTACATGGGGTACCAATATCTATAATATATGATCATAATCAAAGGTTTACATCAAAATTCTAGAGAATTATTTAACATTCTATAAGTATTGAATTGATTTTTAGTACGACCTATCACCCCTAAACTAATGGATAATATGAAAGGACTATTCAGACACTCAAGGAAATGCTATGAACATGATCAATGTAATTTAATGGAGGATGAGATCAATATATCCCATTAAATGAGTTCTCATATAACAATAGATTCCATTCGAGTATTCAAATGGAACCCTATGATACTCTATATGGGAAGTGATGTAGAACTCCTATTTTTTGGAATGAAGCTGGTGAGAGAAAGCTTCTTGGAACTGATATTGTGTAAGATATGATAGAAATGGTTCATGGTATCCAACAACACATAAAGGATACTCATAGTCGATAGAAGAGCTAAGCTGACAACCATATAAGGGACATGGAGTTTGGTGTTGGCAACAAATTTTTCCTTCGAATATCACCTTGGAAGCGAGTCATGCAGTTTAGAAAGAAAGGGAATCTTAGCCCCATATACATTTTCCCATATGAAATCCTTGATCACATAGGGGAAGTGGCCTATCAGATTGCACATCCACCAAATCTACCGCAATTTCATGATGTATTCCATGTGTATCTCTTAAGGAAGTACATACCTGGCCCTTTACATGTACTGAATCTTGAGGTGGTACAAATGGAACATGATATCTCTTATGAGGAGAAATCAGTGGATATCTTTGACCGTAGAGACAAGGTTCTATAAACAAAGACTACCCATATCATCAAAGTGTTGTGGATGAACCAAAAATATGAAGAATAAATGTTCAAACTAGATGAGACAATAAAGAATAAGTACCTACACCTTTTCTCAACGGAGGGAATGAGATGATATTTTGGGGGTGAAATTTATTAAGGAGGAAGAATGCAATGACCCAATCTTTTTGAATGATAATTGTTTCCTAAAAAGTTTTGTTATAATATACTCAAAAAAAATATATCTATTTAATAATAATGTGATTTTAAATTGAAATGTGACCATCTGGTTTCAACTATTATATGACTTTTGGTCAATATGACCATTGGAAACAATACTCTTAATAATAATTTTAATATTATAATTAGTGGTATAAATTGAAATGATATTAGTTAATTAATACAGAAAGAAGAAACAATAGCCTCAACTAATAGAGTTGTGTTGTACGAATCCCATTTTTCAGAGATTGGTATGAAGGTAGAATCACTGGGATTTTCTCTTGTCTAATCCCAAGTTGAGATTCAACATGTCAAGCTTGAATGAAATTGCCTATGGGAGAAGTTCACGTTAGTGGAAATTACCACACATGTGATTTTATCCAAGCCACCACAAGAATATATCACGATAAAAAACATTACCCTTAGTTCATATGTGGGTGTTATAAGGGGTTATGTTTTGAGGCCCTAGTTACATAAATTGTAATGACTTTGTTTAAAAAAAAATTGTTCCATCTATTCCATTTTAAGAATAATTTTTGTTAATAAATTGGAGATGTAATTTGATAAATTGATTTTTTGGTCATAAATTATACTTTCCAGAAAAGAAATAATTATTATAATACACTAATTTATTATAAATAATTTTTATTTTAATGAAATAGTTTGATTAACAAACATTTATTTTAAATTTAAACGATAATTTTTTTCAAGTGTTAGTAATTTTACTATGAATTTGTTATCCATTATTATTTTTAATAAATAAGGATTTTTATATCTAAAAGTTAAATATCTCATACTTAAAGTATAATTATAATAAAATAAACATCATTTTTGAAATAATAATGTCTAAATTTGGTTCGGGTAAATTTATGATAATTTTCTAAAATACTTTTTTATTAATAATAAAAATATAGTTTGAGTTTTTCGGTATGTTTAATGACATCATAATGATGTAATAAGTAATATAAAATTATGGTTGACTCTTGTGTATTAAAATATCATAATATGTGTCCAAAGTGTCCAATACCATGGGAAAGCGCGTGGTTTTTCATTTACCACTACCTAGGTGCCTAAGGAAATTAATAAACAAATCCTCCTCTTTTTCTATAAATACCCACCCATTTCTCCATTAGCATTCATTCACATTTCATTCTCCATTAATATTTGATATTTTAACCTCCCAAGGAGTCCTACCAAGGTGTCCTCAATCCCTTATGGTCCTAATATTCTAGTTTTAGTTGTTACTTTTCAAGGTAAGGGAAATCTCAACTTCTCTTTTCCTTTCAAGTTCCATTTTTATATAGTATGTCTTTAAAATTTCAAAAATATGTTATGATGTATATTTTATTTGATCCCTTTACCGTATTAAGAGTATTTTATGAATGGTATATCCTTTTACCCTCTCTTTTTACCATTTTCTAAAACCATGGTTCGTAGCCGTTATGCTGCTGAATTTTCTTCTCAAAATTTCTATCTTTTTCTAATGAAATTATCTTATTTTATATTTTGAAGACCCAAACACATTTCTTTTCTTGGGGTATTCACATATATTTAAAAATGATATATTTTATTCTGGGATTAACACACATGAAACTCAGATTCTTTTTTCTTGGGTTAATAATGACATAAAATCTATCCATTAAGATTTTTTTAAATCACAATGATTTTTATATGAAACCAGATTCTTTTATTCTCTATGGTTTATTTATGAAATTATTTATTATGATATATGTGGCTCAAATTATTTAAGAAATATTAAGGGTGTTCTCTGATAGTACTTCAATTTATTGGGTAAATAATTTAATCACTACAGAAGACGTGTTTTACCATACATTAGTGAATAACCTTGGTAATATTTATGACACCTCAGTGAAAAACCACGGTGATATGATTATTAATGTCTTAAAAAAATGTTGTAAAAACATTTACAAGTTATGATTAATGTTATTTTATTTATTATATTACTCATGTCAAACTTTTCATTCCATAATGATGTTCCTCATGTTCTTATTTATTTTTTCCTCAAGATCACATGTAAATTGTTTCCCTTGCTTTCCCTTACTGAGTGTTATTCTCACCCTTTCCTTTGATGCATGTACCCATGTTATGAGATGCATTAAATTTACTTACTATGAACCTATTATTAATGATTTTAATTGGATTAGAATAATGTTTTATGTTTTCATGTATTATTTACTGTTTTTTCTCATAAACTAAACTTTAAAAAGATTCTATGTTTTTTCAAAATATATTGAAAAGTTTATGTAATGAAAAAGAGGGATTACATAGTGTAGGTGAACTAAATACCATGTTCTGACTAACTAAGACCAGGGACATTTCATGTGGCCTTGTCAGTGTACTTGGGTATGTGTGTGTTGGTCCACATGGGATGCCGCCAGTGGGGTCAACCCGTGTTTTTGTACTTCTACACATACTCCAGCCCATGTGGTTCGACACACTGGTTATCCAAATAAGATAAGGTATACGTTGTATAAGGGAGGACTACATTCCATGTCATCCTTAACTTTTCCCAAACCCTGGAACTGTTGCTGAGGGAGGCTACATGTCGTGTGTTCATCCTAGGAAATGGAATGTAGTCCAGATTTTCTTTAGAATGTCCAGATCTAAAAATATAAGATCTATACTTTACTTTAGGATGATCTTCCACAAATATCACCATGAAACAATCCAGTATTAATGGATATAAGCACTGTTCATTGTTTCCATATATTGTTTACCAAAAATCAGCCATCGGAGGTTCACGGGGGTTTTTTCATTTGACCTGCATGTTGCCATGGCTTTATTTGTCACGATATTTTAGTTTAACAACCGAATCAGTTATACTCACATTGCAATGATCCCATATCTATTACTTACCCATCGATCCATTATCATTTCATTGACTCTCCGCATATCAGGGGTTTTGATAGAGCTTGGTACCTCCTGAAAAAGTCGAGGTGGGACCAACGGGTCCAATCGAAGAAGAAAAGAACGAATAGGTGAGAAAAGAAACAAAAACAAAGTTTTAATTGATAATTTCAAAGAGTTCATATCCAATCAATCATGAATGAGAATTTAGGATTAAAGAGAAATTGAGACAGAATACTTTTTCAGTGCTTTGAAGAATGAAAGTGTTTGAAATATGGGCATAGATTGAACAACAACTATAGATCCACTCAAATATTTAATTAAGGGAGTAAAAACAGTAATTGAAGAGTTCTACCTATGTTTTGGATCGATTAATTGTGAAAAATACACTTTCACAATGATTAGAAGGATTTTTTGTGTTCGTTACATCCGGATATGTACTGATCCAGATATTCGTCATCATTTTCTAAGGGATTCATCAACGGAGGAGGGAAGGGGATTCTCCAGTGATTTCAGGATTGTGAGGAAAACCCTAGAAAAAATTATATAGTGATATATTTATAAATATAACATTAGGATAAATGAATTAATTAAATTAATTTAATTAATCCACTTAAATGCACCGCCAATGAGCGAGGGGTATGAACATCCTGTGAAAAATCATTTCATATCGTTTTGAGGGTAAACACTATGTTCTAGAACCAACCATGGTCTCAAATTTATTATCTAATATACTGTTTAACATTTATACCATTTTCTTTGAGGTATTGTTCATGTGTAATATAAAGTATATTTATTATTTTTATAAAATTATTTCTTGGAACACCGGGCCATATAATCACATTCCGTCTTAGAGCCTAGCTATAGATATATATATAGAAATATTTCAATGTCTTAAGAGAAAAAATGGGTCTCTACATAATTCCATACATCAATAATTTTATCCCGAAAAAGAAAAACTATGAAAAAAAACTCAGGATATCAAGCCTGCAGTTGGCTGTCCTGCATGTTTTCATACTGTCAAAGCACGCGAACCAAATGAATGGTCCATCCATGCAGGGCGCTCTCCTACCAATACTCAACTTCCACTAGGTGGTCCAAAAAGGTGGATCCACCCCCGATGTCCATATCACCCCAGTAAATGAAGTGCATGGAACCATGCATGAATCTACCCAGCTGCGACACATAGAAGATATCGTGTACCTACTCCAGTTGTGGGGGTAAGGAAAGGAAGTAAACAACATCTCTAACCCACTGCACAATCTCAAATGACTCGATGAATCTTTGGGATAGGATGCCTCCCCGACTGAACCTCCATAATCCTCATCGTGTGGATAATCATAAGAAAACATGGTATCCCTACTAAAACTATCAGGTCCTTCAAAGATGGCCTGCTTAAGATTTAAGTCTGATGTGGTCCATCTTCATCTACTCATGGATAACCTACACTTTCTCTATTGTCACCTACACCAACTTTGGGCCCACAATATATGACTCACCAATATGTTTCCAACACAAGGGTGACTTGAATGGTCCCTCTTAAAAGGCCTCAAAAGGTTTCATGCTGATGTTTGAGTGGTATCTATTGTTGTATGCAAACTCTACCAAAGGTAGGTGATTCTCCAAGATTTGACCAAAGTCTAACACACATGCCCTTAGCATATCCTCCAAAACATGGATAGTGTGGTTGGTCTACCCATCGATCTGGTGGTGGAAGGATGTACCCACCCTCAATTGGGTCCCAAATCCCTCATGTAGTCCTCTATAAAATCATGATACAAACCGCATGTACTAACTTGAGATAATCATCTAGGGAACCCCATGAACATGAACAATCTCTCATACGTGCATCTTCCCCAAACTCTCCACCAAACTATTACCCCTGATAGAAAGGAAGTGCACCGACTTCATGAGTTGGTCTATTATCACCTAGATGTCATCATGGACCTTCACTGTGTGTGGAATCCCAATGATGAAGTCTATGGATATTCCATCCCATTTCTACTATGGGATCTTAATGGGTTCCAACAAACCTAATGAAACTTGGTGCTTTTCATTCACCTACTGAAAAGTGATCCAATGAGAGATGAACTAAGCTATGCATCATCTCATTTTAGACCACAAAAACTACTACTGAAGATATTTTTACATCTTCCCCACACCAAGATGTATAGATAGGGGAGAAGTGTGGAATCTCGCATCACATCATCCTGTAATGTGACCAGAACCACTATTTTCCCTTGGAACAAGATGTTGTGATTTCCTACTTTAGAATATCGATCTATGATTTTTTATGGAT
The DNA here is from genome assembly GCA_963277665.1 of Viscum album. Classification (NCBI taxonomy): domain Eukaryota; kingdom Viridiplantae; phylum Streptophyta; class Magnoliopsida; order Santalales; family Viscaceae; genus Viscum; species Viscum album. The sequence goes on along the minus strand of OY728156.1, from coordinate 153,968,797 downwards.
ATTTGATCACGTAATACCTCACTGTCAATGTCTCCCAGCTGGGACTCTCTTACACACTCGAGAAGTGAATGAGTAAACATCATCGACAGAAGAAAAATGGCACCCTCCTGCTCCACCAGGGTTAGCTGTTGGGAAGATAATTGTTCTAAAGCTTTCTGCACTAAGAAAACCTAGAACTTCACACAAAGATAATCTAGTAAAAAGTTTCTCTTCATTGTAGTGTATAATACCTTAAACTCATGGTCTAATAGGAACTCTAACCCGCATCGCTGTCTCAGGTTAAGGTCTCTCTGAGTGAAGGCGTACGTACGACTCTGGTGGTCTGAGTAAACCAAAAAGAGCTCTCCCAGAAGATAGTGTATCCACATCTTCAGGGAGAATACTATCACTACTAGATTGAGGTCATGGGTTTTGTAGTTATTCTCATGGGGTCGCAACTACCTCAACCCATATGCGACAACTACCTGTTGTTGCATCAATACGCAAGCAAGCCCAACTCCTAAGGCATCAAAATACACTACAAAATACAAGAAGTCCTCTTGTATTCTCAACACTTGATCACTATTTATCCTCTTCCTAAACACTTCAAAGGCCCTCTAGAACTTCTTATAATAGATAAATGGCTACCCATTCAATGATAGGGTGGTCAAATGGATGCAATTTTGGAGAATTCATCCACAAAACTCCTATAGTACCCTGCCTTACCAAGGATGTTTCACACCTTTAACACATTCTTGGATGGATCCCAAGAGGGAAATTCTTCTATATTCACTAGATCCATGGATAAACCATGATCAATAATTAAATTCCCCAGAAATTGAACCTCATGTATCCATAACTAGCACTTCGAGATATTTTCTTAATACTAGTTCTGTTAATGAATATATAGGACCATCCTCATGTGCTATGCATGCTCCTACTCAGATGAAAAGAAGACGAGTATGTCATCAATGAAGACAACAAAAAAATGGACAAAGTATAGTTGGAAAACCTAGTTCATTAGAGCCATAAAAATTCTGGGGAAATTATTCACACCAAATCGCATCACTAGGAACTCATAGTGTTCGTAGCGACATCTAAATGCCAACTTTGGAATACCAACCTCACGAACCCACAACTGGTAATATAGGGACCTGAGATCGATCTTCAAAAACCATATTGTGCCTCTCAACTGGTCAAAAAATGTTGCTAATTATTGGTAAGTGGTACTTTTTCTTTATTGTGGCCTAGTTCATGTGATGATAATCTATGAAAATATGTAAGCTCTCATCCATCTTTTTCATGAATAGGACTGGGGATGCCTAGTGGGACACATTTGATCTGATGAAACCTTTCTTATAAAGTTCCTCCAAATACAACTGTAACTCCAGGATCTTGGTAGGTGCGATCTGATACACAATATAAGATATTGAGGAATTCCTAGGTTGCAAGTCGATGTAAAACTTCATCTCCCGCATTGGAGGTAGTCCTGATAAATATTTGTGAAATAAGTCCATACAATTCTCTATAACTGATGAAAACAATATTCCTAAAGAGCCTAATTTACCAAGGGATATACTCTCCCACTAATGGGTGATAGGATACAACCTCCTAAACACAACATCCTCCATTCCTTCAATGAGAACTCTCTCTCCCGAAAAAGAGAATCTCATCCCATCAGTGCATAGGCATCTAACTTTTTTATGGTGAAAATAAATCTCGTATTAGACCATGGATGACCAATCTATACCCTAGATGATGTGATAGGGTTCCATCATGATGACCAAAATGTCCCATGTGAACCTCTATCTACCAAGAGATAGCTCACACTGTTGGAAGATGAAAGATATAGAATAAGTTTTCCCTGTAGAAACATCAATACAAAGATACCGTGCTATTGTTTTAGTTGTGAGATTGAGATCACAAACTAGGAGTGAAGAGAAAAAGTAATGTTTGCAACACGTGTCTATTAATACTGAGGAAAGATTAGAATAAAGACAGATTATACCTCGAATTATCTCATGCACTGTGATATCATATACATCCAAAGTCTGTAGCTGTCTGCGGCCCCGACAACCAACTCCCCAAGCCTGACTTGGTCCACCTGGTGGTGGTGGTGAAAGGATATCATATCAGCATCCACCAACCATAGTTACTACTACTTCTATTCCATCTCTACATCCCTAGGTACCCCTTTATCCCCTCCTGGGAGATCCCTGATCACGATGTTGCCTCTACCATAGTGTTCCATCATCTATCCATCTGGGATGATCAATACGTCTGGTCGGGAAGTCTTGTGCCATGTGACATAACCCATAAAAAGTATAAAAACACACTTATTAAGGATACCCCAACAATCTATGATGTTTTAGACCTATATTATTATCTTATTAAGAATTCATGTAAAAGTGTCTCCTACTCTGAGATCTCATTGACCGATGCCTTCTAGCTGCAAAAGATGACTCAACTATTTTTTTCCCACTTCCATCTCAAAAAATATGACATCACTTCGATAGAAAGATCTCTTTCACCAATGCCTTCTATAGCATCCCATCATATGTGGGGATGCAAAATGGAACTAAAATTGATCATATCTCTCTATAGAGTCCATGCACAAACTTATGTGCTTGGAAGTATCCATCTCAGATCATATCAAGGGAGTAATGAGTAAGGTCTGTGAACCTCAAAACCTGCTTATCCACCATAATACTTCACTAGCTCAGTTGGTGAATCTTCTAGATCTAGGAAGAACATAAGTAGGAGGGGTAGTATAACTCATAGAACAACTATTGAAAGTATTTTGACTTGAGTGTTGACTCATCATGCATCTGCATAACATGGGCCCACCAATGTCCATCTTCTTTGTGGAAAAGGGTGGATGTAAGTGCCACCACCTAATCCTTCGGGGTCTGGATAGGACTGAAGACACTGGGCGCTAACTCTATCCAATTTTATGCTTCATAAAGATCTATCTCACCTAGAAACTCAGTGGTATTTGATTTTCGAACTCAGAAAGTGTACTAAGAATCTGAATGTACTTAACATGTTCTTTTGGGATTATCTACTACTTGAAATGTGGATGTGCTTCTACCTTCCCACCTAGAGGAAGGGTGTCATGGGATGGACCATGAACTGATGCCTTGTCCCTCATAGGATCTTCATCATGAATGAGAGATGGTATTCTGGCTGGCTATCATTGCGGAGGCATCCTGAAAGTTATTAAGGAGAACCATTGTTAGATAAGTATATATAAATATATCAATAAAAATGTGGAGCCAACATAAGAAGGGAAGTTAAATAATCAATCTTATATGATGCATGTTCCATTGATCCCTATAGAAAATGTCTCAGCATGTTGAGTTGACAAGAAGGTAGTCATGGTCCTAGTGAATAGCTACGTCAGCCGCTACACCATCACTGGATTCTGTAGCCAAAGTTCCATACTCAGTACACTTTAAATTTTTTCCCTAAAATCCATGAAAATCCCTTTTAAGTAACATTAGAACAATATCCCAAGGATCGAACCACCTTTGATACCAATATTTTATAACTCGACCAAAACTGGGGACTAAGACACAACTACCCCAAGACCACCTCTATAGGCCAGGCGGTGGCAACAAGTACTGAAGGCATAACTAAATTCAAGAGGAATTTTCCTAAAAACCATCACACACACAACACATTCTAATTAATGAAAAAGGGTGGAGGAAAAGTAGAAAAAATGAAAAAATTATATAAAATAAACACAGAATGCATAAACCTCTAGACAGTAAAAAATTATGGTAGTGAAAACTGAAAGTAAAGGGTAAAAATACACACCCAACCAAAAATATTTCACAACCTGACAATATATAAAAAGTGTAAACAACTGAGAGATCCAACCTATTGTATCCCAAGCTATGACCACTATATTCGGTCAAAGAACCTAGTATCTCTGAGATCCTCTAAAGTCACGGTCGAACTTTTTGTCATCTCCAAAAGACAAAAAACATGTGGGAAAATCCCATATAGTGGTGAGTATATACATACCCAGTAGAATTCCATGAAAGGGTGAAGGGGGAGAAGTAAGAGATACAATATAAGTGGAAAGTAGTAGATAGAACAAGTTACAATGAAAGAGTATATATCAAATAAACCAAGAGTTAATGTAATATCTTCTAAATATGATGAGTAGATGAACTACCCATTGAGCCTTCACCGCCTATATTAAGAGAGTATACTCATCAAACCACGTGAAGCTATACACAGATATCATGTGGCATACCCTGTGTATATTTTCCCCTTTTAAAAGGAGAGTGTTTAAAACATTGGTGTGAATTTAGAAGATAGAATATATATATATATATATATATACAATCAATAAAAAAAAACCCCAAATGAGAGAGTAAGGGGATCTCTATATCATTGCTCAGCCCAAGAAGAAGAGTATCCAAAAGTTCCAAAATTCCATCAATGATGCTCAACATCCCATGAGTCTTCCCTAAACACACAAATCTAATGAAATAAATCACCACACCTTGATACTATCCACTTTGGGAAGCACTAAATTTCCTTAATGGTTTTAGGTCATATCATAAAAACATGTCTCAGTGGGGAAAGTGTCCCTCTTCCTTGTGAGTCCAAAGCTACAACACACCATGTCTCTTGACTCTGTCTCGCTATTGATGGGCCCCAATTTATAGATAGAGGAAACATGCCCTAGTTTAATAGGGGGTTCCACACTGGTAGTCACTGAGGAACTATACTTCCCTACTCCTCTAAAGGTTAATGCTTGAGAAAGATCATTAGGGAACTCCAGTACCCATCCCTGCTAGAGGGTAATTCCCAGAAGAAGTTGTTGGGGAACTCTATTTTGTAACCTTGATGAAGGGTAATTCCTAGAAGAAGTCATCATGGAACTCCATTTCCCATTGATACTAGAGACTAATGCTTGAAACATCATGGAACTCCACTGCCTATACCTTCTAGAGGGTAACTCAGAAAGATCATTAGGGAAATCAACTACCCAACCCTAGTGTAGGGAAACACCTGAAAAGGTCTATGATTACCCCTTCTAATTACTCTCGTCATCAAGAATTTCCTAAGAAGGTTCCGAGCTCAAAATATTTCACACTATATCACAAAAGTTAAAATTGGGGGAACCATCATGTTCTATGTGAAAAAACACTTAGTATAAGTGACCCATGAGCCAAAATCAAAGTTCAAAAGAAGGATATTGGATGAAGTATTTCTTATCAAATGAGATCAAGGGGTACAAAGTTTTTGAGGGGACCGATACGACATGTGGTCCTACTCCACAAACTGGTCGTGTCCTTGGTTTACACACAGTTTTATCCCATGTAGTAGAACATTCCATGTAGGTGTAATACATAATGTGTCATGACTAACTGGGACCGGGGCTGTGTCCTATGGCCATGTTCGTGTACTTGGGGACATGGTGTGTCGGTCCACATGGGATTCCACCTATGTGGTCAGCCTGTGTCCATGTACTTCTACACAAACTCTTACTCGTGTGGTCCACCACACAGGTTTTCCAATTGAGATAATGTACAAGATGTTTAAGGGAGTACTACACACCGTGTCATCCTTAAATTTTCACAAACCCTAAAAACACTACCAAGAGAGGCTACACATCGTATATTCCTCCTAGGTCACAACATGTTGTTTGGATTTTTACCAGAATGAAAAAATCTAAAAAATCAAGTTATATGCTTCCCGTCAGGCTGATCTATCATTGATTCTGCCATGAAACAATCTAAAATTAACATATCTAAGAACCATTCATCATTCTTGACTATTTTTTAACATAAATTGTCCAACATAGGTTCACAAGGGTTTTTCTGTTTGAAATGCATGCTACCATGGATTCATTTTTCACAATCATGACGTTTAACAACCAAATCAATCATCCCCGCTTCGAAACAACCCCAGATCTATGAATTTCTCATTGATCAATTGTCGTTTTGTTGATCCACTACATATTCAGGGGTCTAATTGAGCTCAGTACCTCCTAGAAAAGTCAAACTAGGACCAAAAGGTCCAATCTGTGAAGAATATGAATAACATGGAAGAAAAGAAAAAAAACCAAGGTTTAATTGATCGTGACCAAGAATTCTTTTCCAATCAATCAAGAATGGGAATTTCATATTATAAAGAAATTGAAATAGAGTAAGATTTCAGTTCTTGGGTGCATGTAAAGGTTTAAAACTAGTGTGAAGATCGAAGAAAAACTATCAATCTTCTCAAAAAATTAATAAAGGATGTAAATACACGAATTGATGAGTCCTATATTTGTTTTTGATTGATCGTTGATGATGAATGTTCTTGCACAATGATTGGAAGGAGCTACTACATTCTTCGCATCCCGATGTAACTCGATCTAGAGATTCATTATCTTTATCCCAGGAATTCACCAATGGTGGAGTGTCACGACTTGACCCAAGTTAAGGCTTGAGTGAAAACTACCCCAAGCCCACCTCCATTGGTCAGGGGGTGGAGACAAGTGCTAAAGGCATAATGAACATGGGGAGGCATTTTCCTAAGAACCCGTCCACACATACATAGACAACTCAATGAAAAAGTGTAGATGGAAAGAATAAAAGATACAACACTGCAATAAATTAAAACAATCATCCATGAACCTATATAAAGTACAAAAGTATGGTAGTGTAAACTAAAATTAAAGGGTAAAAATACATTCCCAACCATAATTATATCCCATACTGAAAAAAATGTAAAATATTAAGCAATTAAGAGATCCCAACTTCTATATCCCAAGCTATGACCACCGTACGCAGTCTAAGCACCCAGTTTCTCTAATCTCCTATGAATTCACAGTCGACCTTTCCATTGTATGTAAAAGAAACGACACTTGTGGGAGAAGCCAATGTAGGGGTGAGTATATACATACCCAGTATAACACCCTGAAAGGGTGAAGGGGGACCATTAAGAGATGTAAAAGAAGTGGAAATAAGAAGACAAAACAAGGTACAATAAAATAGTACCTATCAAACCAACCAAGAGTGAAATTAAGATCATCCAAGAACAAAGGGATAAACACAGTGACTGGATAAACTACCCATCGAGTATTCACCACCTATAGTAGGATAGTAGACTCATCAAACCACAAGAATATAAACACAGAAAGCACATGGCATACCCTATGTGTCTTCACCTCTCATAGAATGAGAGTGTCAAAATCCAACGAGTGGATAGAGAACATAGGATATATATATGCCCAGTCACAGAAACCCAAATGAGAGAGTAATGGGAAATCCATCTCATAGTTAAACCCAAGATGAAGAGTAGCCAATAGTTCCAAAAGTCCATCAACAATTCCCAACATCTCATGCATATGATCTGAACACACAAGTATAATAAAATCAATCACCACACCTCAATAATATCCTCTTTAAGTAGCACTAACTCTCCCACATGATTTTAGGTCACGTCACAATAATGCGTCTCGGTGGGGAAAGCGTTCCTCTTCCTCATGAGTCAAAGTCTACGTCAAACCATGTCTCTTAACTATATAGCACAATCACGGAGTCATAATATTTAGATAAGGATACCATTCCGTGGTATGATAGGAGGGTCCTACTCTACTAGTCACTAAGGAACTCCAATGTCCATCCCCACTGGAGGGAAACACTTAGGAAAGATCATCAGGGAACTCCACTGTCCAACACTATGGGAGGGTAATGCCCATAATAATCCATCAGGGAACTCCACTACCTAGTCCTACTATAGGGAAAATCCTAGAAGAATTCATTAGGGAATGCCACCACCTAGCCATACTAAAGGGTAATGCTTAGAATATTAAGGAACTCCACTACCCAGCCTTGTTGGATGGTAACTCGAAAGGATCATCAGGTAAGTCCACTACCCAACACTGCTGGAGGGTAAAGCCTAGAAAGGTCTTTGATAATTATATTTGATTAATCTCGTCATCGATCATCACATAAGAAGGTTCTTATATCAAAAAATTTCACACCGTATCTCAAAATCCACAATCTGGGGCACTATCATGTTCTGCATAGAAAAACACTCAGGATAGGATGATCGTGGGCCAAATCCGAGTTCAAACGAAGGAGATACGAACGATTTAAGTCTGCTCAGAAGAGATCAAGGGATACACGACATGTGAGGGGACCCACATGGTGTGTGGTCCCACTCCATATCCTAGCTGTGTCCCTAACCGACAACTTGTTTTATCTCATGTAGTAGAACATGCCGTGTAGGTGGACTATATGTAATGTCCTGACTGACTAGGATCAGGGCCATGTACTATGGTCGTGTCCATGTACATGGACCCCATGTCCATGTAATTTAGTACATGGAATGTTGGTCTACAAAGGATACCACCTGTGTGGTCAACCTGTGTCCTTGTACTTCTACACAAATTTTTTCCCGTGTTGTCTGCCACACAGGTTGTCCAACCGGGATAAGGTACACAACGTGTAAGGGAGGACTACAAACCGTGTCATCCTTAACTATTCCTAAACCCTATTGTTACTAATAAAGGAAGATACATTCAATGTGTTCATCCTGGGACACAACGTGTATTTGGGATTTTCTCCAGAATCCCATATCGAATCCATTCTTTGTGAATCTTCTCCAGCTTCCTTAGATCCTACAGTGAATCGGTCCAGAAACTTTGTATATAGCCACACATCATGGAATACTATCATTTCTCACCTAGAATAAGCCTATGATCATTGTTATGTTTTCTCTAATCATTCTACATGCCACTGCACTTCCAACATTCAAAGATCCGACCTAAAATCGTCGATTCGAACATCCCTGAACTAATATGATTCATACATTTCTCACTGATCCATTCACATTTCATTGATCCTCCACATATCTGGGGGTCATATGAAGCTTGGTACCTCCCAAAAACGACAATCCAAGACAAAGGGGTCTAATCGGTGATGAAAACGAATAAAAATTAAGGATAAAGGAACCAAAACAAATGTTTAGACATCATTTTCTAAGTGTTCTTGGAAAATGATCACGAACCGGGATCTGGGGTTAGAAAAGATAAAGAAATAAATCAATATTTCAATACTTGGTAGCATGAATGTTTTGAAATTGGTTTAGATCCATGAAAAAATATGGATATACTCAACTATTTAATCAAAAGAACATAAAAATACTAATTGAGGAGTCCAACATCATACTGGATCACTCACTAATGAAGAATACATTTTACAACAATTCAGGGAGAGCTAATACCCTCTTTGTGATTCAATTTTTGTTGATCTAAGGATTCATGGTCATTTTCCAATGGATTATCCAAAGGGAGGAAGATGGAGAGAGCTCACTGGTAGAAAACAAAATTGCGAGGCCAACCCTGACCAAAATGTCATAATGATGAATTTATAGAAATCTTAGTTTAGGTTAAATGAATTTAATTAATTAATAAATTAGTTAGTTAATCCTCTTAAACACACCACCAAAGAGTGATGGGTCTGAATATTCCATGCCAACTTACTTTATGCCACACCTAGGATAAACACCACATTCCAGACACAATTATGTTCTCAGATTTATGATCCGATAAAACATTTAAGTGTTATCCCGTTTCTTTAAGGTATTGTGAGCACGAAATATAAAATATATTTAATATTTTTATAAAATTAATTATGGGAACACCGAGCCTCGGAATCACATTCCATATTAGCACCTAGCTCTGGAAATATATATAGAAATATTTCAAAGTCTTACAAGGAAAAACTGAGTATCAACATAATTTCATCCTTTATAGTTTTCATCCCTGAAAAGAAAAACTAGGAAAAAACTTGGGATAATGAGATTGTACTTAGCTCTCCCATTCTTAGGAACTCTCCCACATGTTTCCATGTTTCCTCAACATGAAAACCAAAGGGATGATTTATCCAAATAGGGTCCGCTCCTACTGATCCTTGATTGCCATCATGTGCTCTTCAAAGGTGTCTCCATCCTTGATATCCAGTTTTCCCCAGTTGATGAAGTGAATATGGTCACACATGTATCTCCTCACTATGATATATGAGAGACATATTGCACCCTCTAGTTATGGGGTAGGGAAAGGCGATAGGAAACCTCGCTAACCCTCTGTATGATCTTGAATGACCCAATGAACCTCGAGGATAGCTTGCCTCCCTAGATGAACCACCACATTCCTCATCATGGGGAGAATATAAAGAAGATTTAGTCACCCTACATGGACTTAAAGGCCTACTATGATGATCTTACTAGGATTTCTATCTGCTCTTGGCTACCTTCATTTTCTCATAAATAACCCGCCCTTTCCCTATTATTGTCAGCACCAACTCTAGGTCTACCAGAGATGACTCACAACTCTCAGTCTAGAACAAGGGTGACCTAAATGGTCTCCCATATATGGAATCAAAATGTTCCATGCTGATGGTAGAGTGAAAAATATTGTTGTACGAAAACTTGACCAAAGGCATGTGATCCTCCCAACATCGGCCAAATTCTAACACGCAAGCCATCAACAAATCCTCAAAAACCTGGATAATGCACTCAGTCTTCCCATTGGTCTGGGGGTGGAAGGATGTACTCATCCACAATTGGGAACCAAATTACAACTACATGCCTCTCCACAATCATGACATAAACTGAGCATCATGATTGGATACAATCTTTGAGGGAACCCATTAAAGACAAACAATCTCTCGTATGTAAACATGCCCCAAAATCTCAACCAGGCTCTATCCCCAATTGCAAGGTAGAGAGTCAACTTCGTGAGTTAGTCTACTATCACCCAGATGGTATCTTGTCCCTTCACTGTGTGTGGAAGCCCAATGAATAAATTCCATGGATATTCTGTCACATTTCAACTCTGGTATCTCAAGGGGATACAAAAAACCTACCAGAACATTATGTTCTACCTTCAACTTATCACAAGTGAGGCAAAGAGAGATGAGATTAGAAACATTTCATCTCATGTTGGACCACAAAAACTGAAATGGAAGATCTCTGTACATCTTCCCTACATTTGGATGTACATCTAGGGGAGAATTGTGAAAATCTTGAATCACCTCCTCCGGTAATGTGACTAGAATCACCATTCTCCCCTAGAACAAGATGTCATGATTTCCTTTTTAGAATATCTATCTTGTGCATCACATATTGATATCTAATCACGTAATACATCATAGTTGGTATCACCCAGTTGGGACACTCACATACTCGAGAAGTGAAGAATTCAAAACCATCAAATGAAGAATAGCTGTACCATCCTGATTCACCGGGGTTAGTTACAGGGAAGTTAATTGCTCCCACTACTGGAAACATATTCTATACCAATGGTTTTAAATTTTTAGTAAAGGCTGGAGAACTCTTGGTATAACCTATACCAATAGTTTTCCAAACCATTGGCTGATAAGGCATGGGGATTGACATATACCAATGGTTATTGAATAACCATTGGTATATGGCACCAAAAATATCATTATACTAATGGTCTATAGTAACCATTGGTATAAATGTTTACCAACAGTTTAATACCGTTACAATAGTCAAATTTTTAGGTCTTCCCCGATGGTTTGAAAACCATTAGAATAGAATTTTACCAATGGTTTTATGTAAACCGTTGGTAAATATTGAGTTCACAGGTCTATACCAACAATTTACAAACCATTGGTATATAATTTTACCAAAGGTTTACATGAAACCGTTGGTATAGATTCATTTTTAACATATAACAGATGATTTTTATACTTTTTTAATAAACTTCCTGCAATTCTAGAAACAGGCAGCAACCTGCCACCCCCTATACAATTAACTTCAAGTATAACACATACAAAATTCAGAATTCAGAAGGTAATTACCTGCAATTACCTATGATATTTCAATACATTGTAAACAATTCAATGGTGCATGTCAATTTTACTCATTAATACTATGATAGGTGGGTGGATATGACCAATAATATGTTCTTTTCCAAGAACAATTTATGGCATTGAGAACTAGTAAAATACATTAGGATTGGACTAGGATTCATGATTCTTAGTTTCCAAATAGCATGGAGTTGTCTCATTGAAATTCATTAGGATGAGATTATATACCTTTTTCAATATCAATGGGATAGGTGGAACTGTGTAAAAATGTGAATTGGGGAAGGTCTTACCCTCAGGTGAGGGATAAGAAATTAGGGGAATTGCAAGAAATCATATGGGATATTGTGGTTCTATAGTAAAACGTGGTATGGGGCCTGGGTGATGAAATTTTTATAGTATGGGTTAGAAGAATATTGGGATATCATGAATTTTTGACCTAATTATAGTGTTTCGGATGAATCTATGAGTATGAAATTAGAATATTCAATGGGTTAAAATGCTTGGGTGATGATAGACATCTATACTGGTTAGTGCTCAAGGATAATTATTGAGTGTAGTCAAATTGTGTGGATCACACCATAAACTGATAACTTGTATGACCCATGGTTTAGAATAGATGTGGTGAACATTTAATTAGGCGTGGTTGATAGATAAAAACAAATAATTATTGTGGTTTTATATTATTTCCTAAGTCATCATAGGTGATTCATACCGGGTTAATAAATTTAGAATCATAGTAGATGAATATGCTAGAAATTTGATAGGGATTGTGAACTATACAAATGAGGAATGTGCTGAGGATGATCATAGATTGATCTATGTTAGTAAATGAACAATTTTCTATTTATACCTTATAGTATGGTTCTTGGGATAATTATCACAGGATACTTCAGGCATGTATATATAATTCTGATCTTCATGGGTTATCAGATATTTGAGTATGACCCTAATGTCAGATAAGTGGTGATGAATATGTAGATTCACCTGTATAGATAACCCAACTAGTGAGTGATTGGACTTTTCATGTTTGGGATGGATTTGGAAAGGATGGGTCATATCTAATTCCTTGAAAATACTAAATTTTATGATTCATCTGTGGTAATTGGATATGATCTGTGTTCTAGGGTGACAAGTGAGGTATAGATTTTAATGAATAGATCAAGTACAGATCAATATTTAGATATACATGTTCCAAAAAAAATATAAAAATAGAGAAATTAATAGAGGTATTATATATATGTTAAAATGAATCATGATAACCCCTATATAAGGAAATCATGTTTCAGGTTTTGAATATGGCAATGTTGTTCATAGGCATGGGTGATGATAGATGAATTAGGTGTGATTGAAGATTGACTAATACTTTTGACATGTAATTTGATATGGATGTGGATAAATGAAATAAAAAATTTCATTTTCAAACATGGTGGATTCATAATGGGGATTGAATCTGGACTTTTCATTGAAAAATTAGTTTAATGGGATTGATTTGGATTACAGGCTAATTATCCCTCATTTACAATCATGAGAAAATGATGATATTGGATTTTAGTTGATGGGACAGGGATTGAGATATTATTATACATTCTTCTCATGGATTATATGTTTTATGGTTTGTATTTTCTTACTCATCACATTGTTATAGGTTAGTATAATTTAATAAACAATGTATTTTCTAAAGTCATAACCATAGTGTGTTTGAATTTTGGATTCTAATGTAATACATAATTATTTTACATGAAACAGACGATTCTTTTTTCATGATCATTGGTTGAAGAGGAGTTTTGTAAATTTGACTAGGGTATGGAGTAGGGTGGTGTTTCTTCTAAGTGTAACTGACACCACGGAGTAACTAGAGTTAATAGACCCGGTACCTAGTGAGGTATAGGTAGTCCTAAATTTCCTTCATCTTACATCTGGAATATAATGGTGGGGTATCAAGTGATTAATAATTTGTACCATTTTTTGACCTTTCATGGATGGCCATTAGGTACTTGGGGTAGTATACATGGTACCCAATGTAGTTTAAGATTTTTTTTATAAAGAGGAGCTTGGAAAATATAGCATATTTATCCCACCTTAAATTTTATAAAGTTATGGGACAATGTGGAAGTACATTTGGATAGATACTTATATCCCTCTTTCTCTATTAAATCCTCCATGATTAAGGGTTATTTTAGTGGTGTGTATGTGGATTTTTTAGGTATGATTCTTCCTCACCTCCCTCAATTCCACTCTCCCCCAACTTCCCTTTGATTTAGTGGTTGCAGATTTAGGAACTAAATGAACATTCCACCACAACATAGTGCGATCAATAAAAGAGTATTTTTTTTGGAGATTGATTGTGTAATCATGATGATGATGAATACTCATGGTTTATTAATTCTTTAGATAGAGTACATACCTTAATTGACATATGGTGGGTTGATAGTGATGATATCATTACTCTATGGGTAGATTCAAAGGATTTTATAAGGTAATTTATAAACATATGGATCTATTTTCAAGTGAATGGACTAGGGCCTCAGGGTATAATGATGAGTAAGGATCATGGTGTGTCCTTATAGACCTTGGGAACATTTTACCATGATGTAAGATATGGTATTATCGTGGTGTATGAGATTCCTTGATTCTAATGTAAAACATTAATTTAAGAAAACTTATGGGTTACAGAATCTAACCTAAAGGTGTTATAATTATTGTTATGTGAAATGATCTATATTTAAATCTATTGATACAATCATGGGTGAGGTATTTTGGTGTTGTGACATACATGAAGGTGAAATATAAAAAAATTAATCGATGAATAAGGTATTAGGAGGACAATATCGATTCATTAGAAATGGTTTTCCTTGAGGGTAATGTGATAGTAAATAGTTTTAACTTTTATGACTAATACACCAGTGGTGTAGTTTTTTAGAGATTCATAGAGTGGTGAGATGAGTGATGGGTTTAATATTTAAGTAGAAACTGTTATGGTAGAAATGACTAGATCTAGTTACATGATATATTTGGCTACATGAAATTCATATGTGCTGGAAATTCTTACATGAATCTGGAAAATTATAGATTTCACTCAAATTCACTCATAGCCTCTCCAAATGACTTCAATCTAACCTAAAAAAACCGTATAGGATCATGAAACATTATACCATGATGTATCCATATAAACTAGATCAATAAGATTCATAAATTGTCATCAAATCAAAATATTTTTGGTAAAAAATAAAAAACACAATGTATCAAGTACAACATGATCTATGAACGAGACTCAATCAAAATGTTGTCCCATAATGTAAATCATCAAAACAAAATGAATTATAGAAAAATTACTAAGAAGTGGTATAATGAAAATTAATAAGCTCAAGTTCCTCAGCCAAGAGTTTGAGTGTATGTAAAAAGAGAATTGTGAAATATCTTTGACACCATGTAAAACAAGAATTCATAGAATCCATACCTCTATGTCAAGTCAAGTTTTATTATTTATATAAAAATAAATAAAGATAATTTGACCTACCTAATCATACATATATTCTGTCACATCAAATCATCAAACATTAAATCTCAATAATATCAGTCAAAAAATGTAACAGATAAATCTATCACTCATCACCATAACTATCATCAATATCACAATCAACCTCATCCTCATCCACATCTATGTACCCATCATCATCCCCACCCTCATCCCCATCCTCATTCTCATACTCACCCCCTTAATCATCCTCAACCTCCTCTTCACCCTCCTCATCTCCCTCGTCCTCCATATCATCCTCCTCCTCGCCCTCGTCCTTGACATCATCCTCACCCTCAACCTCTTCCTCGCCATCTCCATCGCCATCGCCGTCTTCATGAACCACATCGTCTTGAACACCACTACAACTACCAACTATTTCACTATATAATGAATGAATTGATGACATATATTCCTCACAAGATGTGTTGGTATCTAGTGGAAGTGATGGACATAAAACATGCATCAATTTCATAAATTCAATGTTTTCCATTTCAACTCATTCTTCCACCTGTATGAAACTTTTTCAGAATGTTATACCTGTTCCTTAACCTTTTCCAACTCGGTGGAAGTACAACTAGTACTTGAAGAGGGCTAATACCTTGTCTGGACTATACTCTTCCCAGGTCAGTGACATACTCTTCTTGGGTTCTCTTCCCCCAACACCTAATGTAAGTGATCATTTGGCAAAAAATTATCAGGTTCCTAGGAATCAAGGGCCTACAAAGAATCCTGTTACAAATTTAAATAGATTATTAAGTAAAAAAAAATAGATATTAAAATTTTAAATCATTGAATTAAAACTTATAATCTATTGTTGTGTCACTTCATTAACAACACTTCCATATTTTTTTCTTTCTACTCGAGAAAAACAGTTTTTCTTGAGACACACATCCTTCAATATTCAACAACTTCCTCTGTAATGAAATTGAATATAGGAAGCCATAATTGAAAATAATTTACCAATAACGAAGTTTATAAATAAATTTACATCAAAACTTTATAAATTGAATAAATTATGTAGGAATCAATAGAAAGTTAAAGTCTTAAAAAATTATAAAAAACTATCCTGCTTCCTCTCATGATATGACATCATTGTTTTACCTAGAGTGTAAAGGTATTTTTTACATAAATGTTTTTATTTTTATTTTTTATGTATGGATCATAAATAAAATTAAATAATAAAAAATATAGTGTTAATTCAAATCCTGAAATTTTTCATTTAAAAACATAAAATGTGATTAATACTTTAAACTTGGTAGTCATATAGTGAGTAATCATTTGATGATACTATTTTATTAAACAATCATCCTTGAAAGGTTCCTCCTCTAAATATGTGACAACTCTAGCACGCCATCCAATATACAACTTGTGTTTTTAGACTCTCCAAAGCTCACCTAATGTTTATATACGTGTTGATCATGCACCCTCACCATCGGGAAAATTAAACCGAAGCTGACACAAAAATATTAATTTAAATAAATAAAAAATATTATATTAAATTAAATCCAATAGTTATTTACCCATATATATGACCAGGCATTATCCTTGACTTCATTTGGCAACTGTCTCCATGAGATCAGGCTGACAGTAATGATGTTAGAGTATTTGGCAAGTGTCACAAAAAAATCTAACATTGCTACCTTGTTTTTTCGATCATTTGATTGTCTTTGTTGTAGTCCACCATAAACTACATGCAGTGGTTCCACAATGCACACATGCATGTATGCCCCACCCCTACATCCTATTAGTATATATATCTGTTATGAAAGGAAAAAAAATATTATATCAATACATGTTATAATGAAAATAAATTATGGTATAATTTTTTTAGGGTTCTATAAATATACCTACAACAGTCTGATCAATGGGAGACTCTAAATCTGTATAAACTGAAGGAACACCATGTACAGGTGATGTGGGTCCTAGCATATGATTCACAGGTAGAGACTGTGGCTAAGTAGGAGTCAAAGAAGATGGAATATAGAATCTCGGAGAGAAGGAAGTAAAAGTAAAAGGAGATGGCATGGATGGCTATCTAAATGCATGATATGGATGAGGAGTAAGAATCATCATCAGATTTGGTAAAGATGGGTGAGGAGGATTAGATGTAAAGGGTGGTCAAAACATGGGAGGCCTAAATATCCCATGTGTCTCTAATGACACACCGAGATCAGAATGTGGGATAAACGGTACGTCAGAGGGAGGGACAGGGTCTAATCATGTATGCCGACTAGATCACCTAGCTCTCATACCATCCCCCGCACCACTAGCTCGAGTAATGGGAAAACTACAAGGATGCTCATCAAATAACTATCTCCTAAGTGTTGGATCCTACAAAAACGTTTAAAACAAAAATAATCACATAAAATTATATGTTATTCAAATATATATATATTTGAAATAAAATACTCACAATGGGAACTAGTGGAGGAATGCCCATCTCATCCATGTGACAATTGTTGTCTGTTATCCTTTTTCATCACATCTCTTTAATAGGTTTCATTTACTACATTTGAAAACAAATATGGAAGTAATTAGAAAAGTATAACTAATGTGTAACCCAAAAAACAAAATATATAAGAGGGGATAGGGGGATTCATGGGTTCTGTGGTCAAGCAGAAATGGTTAACGAAGAATTGAAATGTTAAAGGGGGTCTTAGAGTTATAAAATTTTTATACATGGTTAGTAATGAATTTAAATGGTCACTAAGTTTGAAATGGTGGTTTCATAGGTTTGAATACAGTTCAATTCCGAATTAGAAAATGAAAACCAGATAAAACTGCAACCAATAAACATTGAAAATTCACATTAAGGTCAAGTCAAATAAAACATATTTGTAATCAATATTAAATCAATTTGAATAGTACCAAACTTAACAACCTAAGTCGAGAAAAAAAAATAATTTAGAACATGGATGGATGATTCTATATATTTCCCACAACATCTGCGGGTTCACAATCAACTCTGAAAATTGAACTATTAGAGTCATCATAACTAATAAATGGATTGGTTTCAATGGAAGTAGGTATGGTGTTAATTCCATCATCACCATCATCAAAAACATGCCTTGGAATAACATTAATAATAACACCCAATTTAGGTTAAAGATGATATTTGAAATAAAAAACTTATTTTTTCATTGATACAAATACATATTGTTTATCAGTAGTAAGATTGCAAGTCATGTCAATAACTCGAAATCCATAATCATCAATAAAGGTGCCCTACCTCTTCATCGAATGAAACCACTGGAATTTCATCATCGTGACTTGACCATGATAGTAGTAATCCATTATTATTATTTTTTCAATGACTCCATAATAAAATATATTTTAAAAATGATGTCTAATATCTGATGCACTAGCACAATAGTCTGTGTTGTGGTAGTTAACATAACACCATCATGTTGTGTTTTCATAGTCTTTTCTCATTCAGTGATAATAAATTTGTACCCATCGATTACAATTGATTTACATTCATGAACCATGGTATTAGGATGAAAATATAAAGCTCTTATTTCCTCAAAAACGGTGTCTACAGGAAAACTCGATACCTATAATATAAACAAATATTGATTTTATTTATTTATTACAGAAATATTTCTACCTTTAATTTTAACCAAGTAGAAAAGTCTTTCCTATGAAAAGTCCCTCTCTTTATCAAAGATAAATAATGATGCTATCTATTTATCATTTTTATGTTCTTTATAGATAAAAATAGAAATAGTTTAATAGATATGTATAATTACTAGAGAGTAGATAATATATACATGTTCAATATAATTACTTGATGTAGTTATTGAAAAAATAAAAATTGAGCAACACTGTGTGATTTGCCATCTCTTTCTCTTCAAGGCATAATGTCATAAATGTATATGATTAGGTAATTCATCCTATTTGAGGAATTGATGGAAAATTGGGTTCAATTTTCTCATACTATTCTTCTTCACTTCTCATTGGTTTGTTCATTATCATAGCTAAGATCTGACAAATACATTGAGAAGAAATACATACATTCTTGAGCTAGGTAACCTTTAATGATAAAACATTCAGGATGATTCTGGGTTTGGACAAAATATTTCAATTTGTACATATTTGTTTTCTATTTGGATACATCCAATAGAACGAAACTAGTCCTCTGAGAAGTATTTCGGGTGGAAGATGTACTATCAGATGAAACATGCATGTGAAAAATGATGGAGGGAATATTTTCACGAACTCACACAAAATTAATGGAGTCTCTTCTATCATTTTTTGCAAGAAATACTTGGAAAACTTCTTAGCACAAAGATCTATAAACAAATGGCACAACCGAATAACTGACACCCTTTCATTATGGGACAAAAGATGATGGATTGCTATTGGAATCAACTCATGAATAAGGATGTGATAATCATGAGTTTTCAAAGATTTCAGCTTAAACTCTCATATGTTGACCCATTTTGATATATTTCTTGAATATCCATTAGAAACTTTAATGGTCACCAGTAATTCCAAAAATTGATATTTTTTCTACAAGTGTCATCACCTAATAAGTATGTGAAACTTTCCATTTATTTTAACTGATACACACAGGATTCAATTCTGGTGTAATGCCCCAATCCAACAAGTCACACCGAAATCGTAAATCATCTTTTGTCTTTCCCTTGGCATTTAGAATAATCGAAAGAAACATTTCACATATATTCTTTTCAATGTGAATTACATCTAAACAATGAAGTAACAAATTGGTTGACCCATATGATAAATCAAAAAAGATACTCCTCTTCTTCCAATTGTAACAGGTATCATTGGGAACATTATTTCTCTTTATATATTTCAATTAACCCTCCGCGAATGAAAAACTAAAATATTTCAATTCATTAAGCACATCAGTTCCAGACATATGCTGAGGTGAACTGTTAGTCTCCATGGTATTGTAAAATCATCGATGATTATTTCTATATGGATAGTCCATTAGAAAAAAATCATTTATTTTCCATAAAACTAAAACTACAGTGATATTTTAGTCTTCTAGATCAAGTATTCTTCATATAAATAGGAAATAATAGTTTTCCCTTCATTATTCATCTATACATCATTGCATAAGCAGGAAAATCATTGATCATCCACATAAGCGCAACATGCATCTGAAATATGTCTTTCGAACATGAATTATATGTGCACACATCCACATCCCAAAGACGTTTCAACTCT
Organism: Viscum album; assembly: GCA_963277665.1. Taxonomy (NCBI): domain Eukaryota; kingdom Viridiplantae; phylum Streptophyta; class Magnoliopsida; order Santalales; family Viscaceae; genus Viscum; species Viscum album. The sequence continues at coordinate 153,948,256 of OY728156.1, read as the reverse complement.
TTTATTAATGATTTCATGTATATGTCTATATCATTTCCGGGATCAAAATGGAAAACTATAAGTATACTCAAGAAAGTGAAAGGTTTTGTCATACACAACCATGGGGGAAGGTTATAAATGTGTATAAAAATCATCCATGTGTTGTGCGAAGTAAGCATATTCCCAAATGTATTAAAACCATCACACGAAAGACCCAACCTCGCATCAGCTAAAAAATCAATGTATTGAACATCAAATATATGCCATGAAAATCCATCTGTTGGGTGAACCAAATCTTCATTATTCTTCTTTCTCTCAATATCATACCATCACAATTTTATTGAAATTTCATCAGGCATGAAAAGATTCTTGTGTTTGGGGATCAATGGAATGTTCCACATTACTTTTTTTGTGGCACACGTGATAGTGTTCCATCAGCTTTTTTTTACATTGAAATGTTCCACATTTGATACAATCATTTCTTTCAAAAATTTCATCCTAGAATAAGATGCACTCCTTTAGGAAATTATGAATTTTGTTTTCTGAAAATACACGTTCTTCAACGAACTTCCATGCCACATAGTGGTTTGAGGGAATATCTACATAATCTGGAAGTAATTCCTTCAAGAAGGTAATAATGTAATCTATGACAATATTAGAAATACCATACATGGTTTTCCCATGAAAAAATTGATTTAAAAATTCCAGCTTTTTCATTTTACCACATTGCCGATATACTAGAGTCATCACAGCATCATTAAATTTTTTTCACTCTGTCAACATCATCATTTTCATTAGAGACATCATGTGTAACCATATCAAAGTCTTCTTGGGTGGACACCCTTTCCTTCTCATGATGATGAATAAACATAAACCATTCATATATAAAATTCTCTAATCCAATCCTCTAATTTGGATCATTATCATTTTGAGATTCCATTTTATCCGCATTGTGATACCACACAAAATTGTTTGTTTGAAAACCATATTTGGTTATATGGCTCTAAGTTCTTCATGGATCAACCAAGGTCTTCCAACAAAATTATAACATGGGTAGTGTATGTGACCACTATCTAAAGAATTTTCAAATGAGAAATCTAAAAACCTATTCAACTTGTTTTGAAAATTTCTTGAGATTCGATCTGTTTCATACATCTAACTTCTATCCATTCATTAAAAAAATTGTAATAATTTATTTCGTAAAATAAATTCAATAAGATTGAATTTCAATAGAAAATATATTTAAGTAAATGAGAATTTTTCACTTTATATAAAACCATAACTGACACAATATTTAGATACTTTTTGAAACATAGAATTAGAAATTATAGTATTATATCAACATCAAGTTTAGACTATGTAAGAGAAAACAAAATGAAACATAGTGGAATTAAAAAAATATGAGGTTTAGTTCCAATACAGAACATAGTCCTCTTCACATGATAGTAACCCACTACTAAGCACATTTATTTAAAAAATAAAAATAATCATAACATGGATCAGGTTTTACATGTAATAAATATACACTAGGAAGTCCAGGAAACAACTTACCTCTATTATAGTTATTCATGTAAAAAATATGTAAAAATAAGGAACATGGAGTATCAGAGTAAACCCATTTAAATAATAAGATAAGTGATAAGTAACTATACATTAAAGATAGGCACAACTCAAATGTAAAGTGAAACACATAGGGTGAATAATGTATTAAGTTTTGATGAAACTCGGTATTAGATCATCTTTGGTTGATGAATTATATTTAAATATATAACTATTATAATATTAAACTATCAAATGAATATTTCTCTTAGGTGTTGTAATAAATATTAGAAAAAAAGTGTTATGTGGAGAAGTAAGTAATATAGTACCCTCATATGTTCCATATACCCGTTTCATTTGAGTATTTATCAAATTTATACTCAACTACTAAAAAAGTATCCACTGAGGAAAAATCATAATTAATTAATAATATTGATAATCTTTTTTGAAAGTTGAAATGGTAAGATATTCATTAAATGGTAATATATTAATTAATCATATTGAAACTATACATAGTGTAAGATGATAAATTTTCCAAAAATAAACTTTTCTATAAAAAATATATTTCATTAGTAATAAAAAATGATTTCTAATCATTAAAACAAAAAATCATTAGGTTTTTGTTTAACACACCAACATAGTTGTTGTTGTGTCTAAAATCACTTCATTTTTTGGACTGAAAATAAATTTTACCAGATGAAAAACCTGTATTACTAGATTGTGAGTGTATTAGTGAAGGTCTAAATTCATTATAGCATAATGCAAATAATTAACCTACAAGATAAATGAAGTGATAAATACATGAATGTTAAAGGTCCCTCCTAGGATAATAAATAAAAATTTCATATAGGTCCACCACATTATAATAAAGAAACAAATGACCATAGATGTCATCCACACTGTAAAAGATGAAAATGATCCCTAATTTTAAGTGGGGTTTGGGGTAAAAGGAAAGGGGTGTGAACATGTTTCTGTTAGTAATGACCTTTTTAGCTTGGGCGGGGTAAATTTTGGCTTCTCCCGAGGTTTTCTCGGTTTTATCAATTTACTTTTTTTATAATTTTACATCTGGATGTAAATGTTATCACAATATAATCAAATATACTCGAACATGTGTTTTTATTTCCCTTGGAGACCTAATTTTTTTTTCACCTTCCTTAATGAGGAATCCACCATCTCTCAATCTATCACCACCATCCTGAAAGTAAAATATGATTAATTTATCCAAAAAATAGAGGTTTATATTTATCTAATTCATCCAATAGTGGGAGTAGAAATATATATACCTACAATATAGTCATATATATACAAATCATATATATATGGAGAAAATGTATAATTATGTGCCCACAGGCCTAGGAATTTTTTTAACAAAACATATGGGTAAAATCAAATAGAGTTTACATGATAAAATCCTTACTCAACTGAAAGAGCCCATATGTTTGAGGAAAAAATAATATAGAGAAGTAGATGAGTCATAACATGTTACCTAAAGTCCCATGGAGTATATAATGTAGGGGTGAAAGTCACGATAAAATATAACAAAACAAAGGGGTAGATATAATAAATATGATTGAGTTAAAATAGGAAAAACACATAAATCATTCCTATATCTATAAAATATAATGACATTGGAATAGGTAATAAGTGAAAAAAAATATCCATAATCAATAAATCTTATCCCCTATCAAATCATAATGGTCTGACCCCACATTGAATCACACCAACCAATGACATAAAAGAACAAGTTATAGTGGTAAAACTCACTAGTTGATAATATGTGAATGGGGAAAGGAAATAAAAAACATTAAATTTGTTATTTAATTAATATGGGAACATAAATAATAGGCTGACATGTGATAACCTATAATGGTTTTAAAGAACAAGTGTAACAACACCACTGAAATAGGTCCATGAAAGGATTATACAGTGTAGGTAATAAAGGAGATATATTCAGTAAATATAAAAATATTCATACTATTAGCAGTAACTCCTAAAACTGGTTGGAAAGGTCAAAATCTATCCCCTTCTATAGATAACAGTAATTATTTTTTAAATTAGACAATTGATATTTTACATATTCACAAAATCTTATGGGGACCTATTTTCAATGTCACATTTATGTTGGAGGAAGGATCTTTGATCATCTAGGCTACAGATTCTCTATGTTGGAACCACGGGTGGGTATCCCAAATTTAAGAAGTACAGGTAACATAGGTGTTTGGAAAATTTCACACTGGGCATATGCTAACTAATTTTTATTTAGTACATAAAGGTATGAATGACTAGATCTGGTCGCATACAGTCTGGAAGTTTGTATAAATATTGATAGATGAAAATGCTTCCGAATTTTAAGCCAAATAAGGGATTCTATCATTGAAAAGATTGATGTCTACATTATAGAATGGAAACCCTTCTACGAAGAGTTACTCCTAAATCCAAGATTAGTATTACCTGATGTTATGTAATTAAATTATAACATCTTTTATCCAACTGATGCATTAAGAAAATAATCCTCATTGGTCCCTTTAATGAAACATTTAATCTTGATGAAGATAAATATTCCGAAGGAGGAAATATAATATTATGAATAACCACACAGATCTCTCATTTAGGTCACATAAAAAATAGTTGAAGAACATTAAAACTAATGTAGAACTTATTGATTTTAGGTTGTATAATTTATGGTTCTGATTTGGAGTGATTTTAATAGAAAAATGTTTGATCTTCATATGTTTATTCAACACATGAAACACTTGGGTGAGCCTAAAAGATGATAACACACTAACACCATGGAATTCTGATTTTAAAAAGATTAATCAATTTCAATAGATATAGAATAATAATTTTAATATATATTCAATTAAAGTAATCATGTGTTATGTTAGTGGAAGTATGGTACACTGTGTTATCAGCAGGTGGTGTGTTCAGTGGAAAGAGATGGAAAAGTTCAATATGAAAGATTCAAACATGAATGATGAGTTTGGTGGGTGGATAAAAGTAGAGACCAAGTGTTTGAATTATGAAGAGGTAATTTTTATACATTTAATGGTGGATTTAGTAATGATTTGGATAATTCATTGAGGGTTTTTTTAGGGGAATCTTCTAGTATTCGTACTAATGTACATAGTAGATGAATTAATTTATGAGGTTCATGAAATTAAAATTTTCACTGTTGAAAATACATGTAATCCTTCCATACAAATACTATCTCACCACATGATATCATGTTTATATTTGTTGACACCCAATGGAAATCATAAATATATGTGTAAGAGTAACAAAAAAATAGATGTTATATAGAGGTAATCTAGTCATTTTGAGGTGTCCTTTTTGAGATACTGAAGGTCTGACATGAGGATATTTCAAGGTTACCTTTTCTATTCTATAGAGATTTCATTGGCTAGACCTAATAGAAGACATCACCCTCTCAAATCTAGTGAAATCCAAGGGTGAAATAGCGTTAATTTCCAATCATAATATGTCTATAATTAAATAATAATTTCAAATAAAATTTGTTGATAAGGAAGAGATTATGTATTTTTTGTATAAGTACTCCATTCATTGAGGGATATATACAATATTATTCAGAGTGTCATGCATGAATAGATAAATGTGAATAAAAAAAGAGAGAAAGAGATTGATAGTTCACTACAAGGGGTCAACATGATACATGATGAACTATTTCATAAAATTTATAGTAACCAATAAAATACATTGATGTTAGTTAACGGAGAGAAATATTTTCATAATATAATGTTCTTGGGTGTTTAAAGACAAGTAAAAAAATATGGAATCCACTTAAAGTAGACCTTCCAAAATAATTTAGAAGTGGTGTACTACCAATCCAGTTCTAGAGATGATTTTCCCTCAAAAGGGACTCATTTTGGGGACATAAACCCTCTATGAGTTCTAATTCAAATTATAGGCATCCCCATGGAACACAACTAGAATAAAGATTTATCAGAACTAACTTATATTTTATGTTTCTAAGGAGTCTTTCTTACTCATACTTGAACTCCTATTCCATATTTACTCAATTTATTATCACACAAACCCACATTACCTATATGACCATCATAACAATAATACAAATGAATATAATTTTAGATAAAATTTAAGGGACCATCCACTGTAGAAAATGTAGAGAAAACCCTCCCGTTATAATGGGATTAATCTCCTTCGATATCCTAGAATAATAAGAGAATATTACAATCCACAAGAATTTGGTATTTGAAAGGATAACAAAATATGGCATAAGAAACTATAACAAAATGGATACCCATGGTAAGAATTACATATAGGAGACTCAATATATAGATATATTAACAAAAAACAAGAGTCATGAGAGGTATAAAGAACAATAATAAGGGTATAGGGATACTTGTGTGACTCATATATTTGGCAGGCCTAAAAAGTGAGTAGGAGGATGAAGTATTTCTTAAAAAAAATTGTTCTTTCAATTTTTTTTAAATATCATTGGGATTCCATATACATAATACACCTCCATTGGGTACTTAATGGTCTACATGGGAGAACCCATCCATTTGAACCCTCATTGAGCTCCTAGTGACCTAATACCAAATTTATTTTTCACTACACAAAGAACATGGGTCTGATATTTTCCTATAATTCTAAATAAATTTTGAGATAACTAAGATATTATAAACAAACTTCCAAATAAAACATCAAGAACAAAAATTATTGATTAAAACACTAAAAAAACCTTATCTTTAAATCAATAAAAATGAAAAAATGTAAAAACATATAGGTAGAACATATAAATCAGTTAGAACATACCAATTTAAAGTGGAAGAACAAACAATGACTTGAATAAATGATGTATTGCATGTTGGGAAAAGGGTTCCCAATGAATAGGGGAGCTTCAATTTAGGGAAAATCAAAACAAAAAACAAAAAAACATTATATTTAAATAAATATGAATGAAAAAGGAAAAAACTAGAGGCAAAACATAAAACTTTGTTATAACTTATAGAGTTGAAGTAGAAGAACACAAAATTGGTTTTTGGGAAGACGGGTTTGCATGCTGGGAAGAATGGGAGCTCTCATTTAGGGAACAATGTAGGTGGATTAGGATCTTGGTATTTGTGGTATTCTATCACGATGCTTTTAAAAAACCATTTGGAACTTTGATCAGAATGAACCATATCCCAACAGTTTCATAAAACCATTGGGAAATGTGGGGGTAAACCCAACACTTCCATAAAACTATTGGGAAAAGTGCGTTAAGTAGGTCATATCCAAACGATTTTTAAAACCATCAGGAAAATACTCTCTAAAAAGTCCTATACAAATGTTTTTCATCAAAATATTGGTATAGGTACCCTATCCCGACAGTTTATCTAAACCATTGGGATAAGGGCGTTGGTATCATACATTTTTACAGTAGTGTCTAAAGATTATTGCACTAATCAATCCTGGGACTTCCTGCTAAGGGATTTTGATAAAATGTATCTCTTACGAGGAGTGTATACAATCTCAAAGTCATAGTCCTACAGGAACTCCAACTAGTGTCGATGTATCTGGTTCAGGTCTCTCTGAGTGAAGACATACCTGAGAATCTAGTGGTCTGAGTAAACCCGAAAGCACTGTCCCAGAATATAGTGTCTCCAAATTCTCAGGGTGAAAACTTCCACTACTAGCATGAGGTTGTGAGTTGTATATTTCTTCTTGTGGGGTCTCAACTACCTTGACCTATATGCAACAACTATCTATTTCTACATCAACATGAACTTGATCCCATCTCCAAAGTCATTGAAATACACTATGAACTCGACGCCTTCCTATAGTCATCGAAACACTATAGTTCTCATCATACTCTACCTAAACTCCTCAAAGGATCTCTATAACTGATAAGACCTGATAAACGGACACCCTTTCCACATCAGGGTGGTCAAAGGGGATGCGATTCTGGAGAAGTCTACCAAAGAACTCCTTTATTTCCCCACCAAAACAAGGAAACTTAGAACCTCTGACACATTCTTAGATGGATCCCAATAAATCACTACTTTGATATCTACTGGATCCACATATACACCATGATCAATAATGAAATTCCTTATAAAGTGAAACTCATGTATCCAAAACAGGTACTTTGAGATATTTCTCTAAAGATAATGCTCTCGAAGAAAATATTAGACAATCCTAAAGTGCTCTGCGTGATCCCCATCAGATGAAAATTAGATAAGTATATCATCGATGAAGATAAAAAGAACTAGTTCATGTAAGGCTAGAAAACTTGGTTCATCAAATCCATAAAAATAGTGGGGGAATTTGTCAAAAAAAATGGAATCACTAGGAACTCATAGTATCTATAATGACATAGAAATACCAAATATGGAATATCAGCCTTCTAAACTATCAAATGGTGGTAGTCAGACCTGAGATCGATCTTCAAGAACCGTATCACACCTCAAAACTGGTCAAATAGGTCTTCAATCCTCACTAAGGGGTACTTGTTTTTTATCATGGCCTTGTTCAGGTGATGATAGTCCATGAAAATTCTTAATCTCCCATCCTCCATTTTCACGAACAAGATTGGGGCGGCCCAGGGGGATGTACTGGGTGTGATGAAACCTTTATCATGAAGGTCCTCCAGCTTCAAGTATAGATCCCAGAGCTCAGTAGGTGCCATTAAATATTCCAAAGAATATATCAGGTTAGTCCCATGATGCAAGCCAATGAAAAAATCCATCTCTTTTCCTAGAGGTAGTCCCAAAAAATATTTGGGAGAGAAGTACATATAATCATCCACAACTGAAGGAACCTAGATTCCTGAAGATCCAAATGCACCAAGGGATACACTCACCAAATTATTGGTAATGGGATTCAAACTCTATCCCATAACATGCACATATTCTTCCATGAGATCTCTCTCTCTTGAAAAGGATAATCTCGTTCCATCAGTGTGTAGGCATCTAACTTGAATGCAATGAAAATAAATTTGGTCTTGGACCACGGATAGACAATATATACCCAATATGATTTCATAGGGTTAAATCATGATGACCAAAAGGTCCCACTTGAACCTATCTCTTCCATGTGATAGCTCAAACTATTGATAGATGAATGATACCGAAGAAGTGTTCCCAGGAGAAACCTCAAGAAAAATATATTGTGCTAGCACCTCAACTTGGAGCTTAATACCACAAACTAGGAGTCATGAGATAACATAATGAATGGAACCTATGTATACTAATACTAAGAAAAGAGTATAATAAACACAGGTCGTATCTAAATTCATCTCACGCACTACGGGATTGCAGACATCGAAAGCCCGCAACTGTCCGCCACCCCAACCGCCAACTCCCTGAGCCAGATGTGGGATGTGTGGTGGTGGTGGTGGTGGAAGGATCTCATATCAGTGTCTACCACCCATAGATCCTCCAGCTCCTCTTCCATAAATGAATCCCTAGGGACCACCCTATCATTGTTTGGGAGATCCCTGATCATGGTGCTTCTTCTGCCATAACGGTCCATCAACTATCTACCTGGGATGATCAAGATGTCTGGTGAGGCTGTATCATGCCATGTGACCCTTTCCCATCACAAGTAAAACAATTACCCTTTACTAGATTCCCTATTTCTCTACACTACATCATCCCCATAGATTTACCTATCTGAGCCTACTCATGAAAGGGTCTCTTGCTCTGAGACACCATTGACTGGAACCTACTAGCTACTATAGACGACATATCTCTATTTCAACCACTACCAACTATAACTATCGGAAATCCCTCTAATAGAAATATCTCTATCACCAGTTCCCATTCCAGCACCTCAACATAGGTGGGGCTACAGAAGGTCACTACGCTAGCTCATATCTCTCTGTAGAGTCCCTACTCAAACTTCTACGCTTAGAAGTAGTCATATCGGATCCTATCAAGGGAGTAACACGTAAGGTCTATGAACCTCATTGCATACTCATCCATCATCATCCTTCCACGACTCATCTCTAAAAGCTCCTGGATCTAGACTAAGCATAATAAGTATGGGTAGTACTCCTCAAGGAACAACTATTGGAAGGCATCCCATGAGAGTGTTGATTCATCGCACATATTCATAATTAGGTTGCACCAATGTCCAACTGCATTGTGGGAAAGGTTGGATACCAGTGCCACCTAATAATCCATTTGTGTATGGATAATCCTAAAGACACAGAGAACTGAATATATCCAATACTATGCTTCCTGAGGATCTGGCTCACCATGGAACCTCAGTGGTCTCTGATGCTGGAACTCGCGGAGTGCGCTAAGCCTGGGAATGTCCGCATACTACTATACCGGGATGATATGATACTCAATAGGTGGAGGTGATTCTACCTACCCCCTTGTAGAATGGGGGTAATGGGATAGATTTTGAATTGAGGCCTCTTCATTCATAAGGTTTTCATCATGAATCGAAGCTAGTATCGTATCTTTCTGTCATCACGGAGCCATCTAAAAAGTTATCAAATAGTACCGCTATCAGATGAGTATATATATATATATATAAATAGGGAGCTGAATCAAGACTACAGTCAAGGAAACAATCCTATATGATCCATGTACCATTGATCCCTACAAAAAATGTATCTGCATGCTGAGTTGACAAGAAGATAGTTAAGGTCCTAATGAATGGATATGTCAGCTGTCGCACCTTCACTAGATTCCTTATCCTGAGAGCCGTACTCGGGACACTTTGACACTGTTGCCTTAAAACCCAACAAAATACTTTTTATAGAAAGTATGAAAAATATCTTAAGGATTGAACCACCTTTTATACCAATCTATCATGACCCAACCTAATCCAGGTATCAATCAATAACTACACCAAGCCCACCTCCATAGGCCAGGCGGTGGTAACAAGCAGCAAAGGCATAACTAACTCGGGAGCCCTTTTCCTATGAACCTGTACACATTCACAAAACCAACTCAATGAAAAAGTGTATAAGGAAGGAATAAAAGATGCAGCATTACTATAAAGTAGTCCAAGCATTCATGATCCTCTAGACATTTCAAAATAATAGTAGCATCTTTGACCACCGTATGTGGTTCAAGCACCCTATATCTCTAAGATTCTATGAATTCACATTTGATCTATTCATCATTTGTAAAATACCCAACATGTATGGGCGAAGCCCATGCAGGGGTGAGTATATACATACACAGTAGAATGCCCTGAAGGGTGGAGGGGGAGCAGTAAGAGATACAATAAAAGAGTAAATCAGTAGATAGAACAAGGTACAATGAAAGAGTATAGGTCAACCCAACCAAGAGTGAATGTAAGCTCATCCAACAACAAGGATCTAAACACGGTGAGTATATGAACTACCCATCGAGCCTTAAAAACCTATAGAATGAGAGTAGACTCATCCAAACACAAGAATCTAAAAAAAGAAAGCCCATGCCATACCCCTAGCATCTTCACCTCTCTTTGAGGGAGAGTGTCTAATTCCAAGGAGTGGATATAGAAAAAACGATATATATATATATATATATATATGTTCTAAGTCACATAAACCTAAATGAGAGAGTAAGGGGATCTCCATCTCAAAGCTTGACCCAAGAAGTAGAGTATCCAATAGTTTCAAAAGTCCATCAACGATTCCCAACATCTCATGAATATAACCTCAACAAACAAGTCTAAGGAACTCAATCATCACACCTTGATACTATCCGCTTTGGGCGGCACTGACTCGCCAACATGGTTTTAGGTTGCATCCCAAGAACACATCTTGGTGGGGAACGTGTTCCTCTTCCTAGCGAGTCCAAGGCTACATCAAACCATGTCTCATCACTATGCCACATAGTCGAGGGGAAATAATATATAGGTAAATATAACAATCCTTGGTATGATAGGAGGGTCTTACTCTACTAGTCACTGAGGGACTCTACTGCTCAGCCTCGCTGAAGGGTAACTCTTTGGAAAGATCATTGGGGAACTCCACTGCCTAGCCCTGCTAGTGGGTAATTGCATGAAGAATCCATTAGGGAACTCAAATGCCCAACCCTACTTAAGGTTAACTCTTATAGAAACTCATAGAGGAACTCCACTTCCCATCCCTTATAAAGGGTAACACCAAAAATATCTAGGAAATCCATTTCCCAACCCTACTATAGGGTAACTTAGAATGATCATCAGAGAACACCATTTCCCAGACCTATTGAAGGGTAACACCTAAAAAGGCCTCTCATAATACCATCTAATTACTGCCATCACCGAGAATCACCTAAGAAGAGTCTAATCTTAGTACATTTCACACTGTTTCTCAAAATACACAACCAAGGGCACCATCACATTCTACATGAAAAAATACTCAGGATAGGGAACTCATGGGCCAAAATACGAGTTCAAATGAAGGAGATGTGAATGAAGGAAGTCTGCTCGGAAGAGCTTAATGGTACACAATGTGTGAGGGGACCCAAAAAACACGTGTTACCACTCCACATCCTAGCCATGTCCCTAAATGACACACAGTTTTATCCCACATGGTAAAACAAATTGTGTAGGTGGACTACATGTCGTGTCCTAACTAACCGAGACTAGGGATGTGTCCTGTGGGTGTGTATGTGTAGTTTCACCCCATGTTCGTGTACTTAGACCCTGTGTCCATATTTAATGGTACATGAAATTTCAGTCTACATGGGTTTCCACCAGTTTGGTGAAACCATATCTATGTACTTCTATACGGACTCCTTCCTGTGTGGTCCGAGACACGGGGTGCCTAAATAGGATAAGGTACATGATCTGTAAGTGAGGACTATATGTTGTGTCATCTTTAACATTCCCAAACCCTAGCACTACTACTGAGGGAGGCTATACACCATGTGTTCATCCTGTGACACAACATGTAGTCAATATTTTCTCCAAAATCCTAGATCTGATCCATTCTTCACGAATCTGATCTTTCTGCCTTATATACCACTGTGAATTAGTCCAAAAAAATAGGATCAGGTTGTGAACCCTAGAATCTGATCATTTATCACCACGAATCTACCTCTTCATTCCATGAGGGTTTCTCTGGTCATTCTGCATGCCGCCGCACTTCCAAAGTTCGAATATTCGGCCCCAAATTGTCGAATCAAACATCCTTAAACCGCAAAAAAATCAGATCTATATTTTTCTCACCGATCCTTTTATGTTTCATTTATCCGTCATATATCTGGAGGTTCAAACAATCTCATTACCTCCTGACAAGGTTGAACTGGGACCAGGGGTCCAATTGGTGAAGAACACGAATATAAATTAGGGAGAAAGGCACCCAAACAAATGTTTAAACATCATTGTCTAAGTGTTATTGGACAATGATCAAGAACTGGGATCCATGATTAGAAAAAAATGAAATAAATCAATATGTCAATGCTCAAGAACATACATGTTATATAATTGGCACAGATCCATGAAAGAGGATGAATCTACTCAACCATTTAATCAAAAGAGAATAACAATACAAATTGATGAGTTTTACTTCGGATTGGTTCGCTCAATGACAAAGAATGTGTTTTTAATGATTTAGGAGGATCCGCTGTGTTATTTGGGATTTGATTCATGTTGATCCAAGGATTCATCGTCATTCATTAAAGGATTCTATAAAGGGAGGAGGAAGGAGAGAGAAACTAGAATTAAATGTCCAACCTTGGATAAATGTAATTATTATGAATTTATAGAAATCTTAGTTTATGTGAAATTAATTTAATTAATTAACAAATAAATTAATTAATCCACTTAAATGCACTGCTAATGAGCGAGGGGTCTGAACATCCCACGTCGAATCACTGTATGTAATTCCTAGGGTAAAAACCACATTCCGGACATAACTATGGTCTTATATTTCTGATGTCACCATTTATTTAAGAGTTATCCTCTTTTCTTTGAGGTATCATGCATACACAATATGTAATATATTTAATATTTTTATAAAATTAATTTCAAGAACACTAGGTCTTAGAATTACACGCCGTCTTATCACCTAGCTCTAGAAATATATATATAATTTTTTTTAAAGCCTTACATGGAAAAAACTGGGTCTCTATAATGAGGGACATGGATTTTCTAGAAATCGTAGGATTGTGAGGGAAATCCTGAAAAAACATCCATAGTGATATATTTATAATGATATTAGTAGATTAAATTAATTAATTAAATTAAATTAATTAATCCACTTAAACGCACTGCCAATGAGTGAGGGGTCCAAACATCCCATTCCGACACATATTATGTTGTTCTTAGTATAAACACCACATTCCGGACCCAACTGTGGTCTTGGATTTTTGATCCAATCAACCATTTAAGAGTTATTCTATTTTCATTGAGGTATCTTGTGTGTTAAATATAAAATATATTTAATATTTTTATATAATTAATTCTGAGCACAACAAGCCTCAGAATAACACACTATCTTAGTGCCTAGCTTTGAAAATATATATAGAAATATTTTATGTTTTAAAAGGAAAAAACCGGGTCTCTACACCTTATATATATTTGTAAAAAAAACTATACAATTCATTTCTATATTGGGTTAAAGTTTGAGAGACTCTAGTATTTGGTATAATGATGGGGTAGAATATGATTGATCATGTGTAAGTTATTAAGGATTTTATGGGGGATTCTTAGGGTAGATAAAAATAGTAATTAGTTTAGTGGAGGAGGAAACTAAAGTTTATTGTTGGATACATCATTTTCTTAAGAGTTTCTCATTGGTATTAACATTGAATGATTAGTAATGGAAGTAAGTTTTCATTAAGATTTATATGCCAATTAAATATGACTGAATAATTTAAAGTGTTTTATTTTTTGTTTTTTGGATCAACCTTAGTGGTTGGAAAAGGTTATTCGTATGGTTAATGTGTTATAACATTTGAATTATTATCACCATCCTTAAAATTTGATTAATTTTCTTGATGTCAATATCAAGGATGTATGATGTTCAATGAGTAACCATTGGAAATTTTTTATCATAGAGAAATTTTTTTGGTTATGATTTATTCCTTTTGTATAAGTTAATTGGATGCATGGTAATGTGAAAGAAATATCTTTGAAAGTGAATCAATGATTCTTATGTGATATCCCAAAAAAATTTAAAATGTTATAATGTGGTTGATATGGGAATATTTTACGATGAATAGAGTTGAATGATTTTTTTTTCATTAATTTTCATTCTTAAGATCTTTTTTGATGATTTTGGGGATGAAATGATTTAAATGGAATGTAATGAAGAGACCATGATTTTTTAATTATTTTGGATTTTATGAAATGTAATGACCTCAACACCAGAAACCCAAAGCCAGTGTCTATTTTATTACATTGGCACTAGATACAAGGTATCACATCCTGAAGGAATGAATAGTTTAGTATCTTGGTAAACTAGATACATACATAAAATAAAATAAACAATGTGTATTCTTTACGAATTTTATTATTTCCCTTATCAAATCTATGCATATCAATTAAAAAACACTTCATTAATCCATGTGAAAATAAAACAAAAGAAATGGATGAGAACAACTTCTCAGTAAGGATACTTAAAGAAGAAGCTATCATGAATAAATAAATCATAATCAATATGGAAATTTAAATAAATAAATACACATTCCATTTAATCAATAACTTTAATATTATAATTGGACAAGGGATAATCAATATGGAAAGTTAAAAATCTAAAAACACATGCCATTTAATAAAAAAATTGAGAATGAAATGCATCCAGAGATAATATTATAGATAAAATCTCATGAATAATAATAATAACTGGATTATAAATGAAGGAAATGCTTAATAATTAAATGTAATGATCTTAGGCATCTTGATACCTCTACTGTTATGTCTTTTCACACGATAGTTTTAAACTTATTATTAAAAACCCATCTGATTTGGCCAGCTGATTTGTCTCATGAGACCTGTTGAGGCATAGAGGGGATATCTATAGCTAGGATCGAGCCATAAATTCATTTCCAAATAATTCCTCATATATAAAATAATCTATTTAAATCATGAATCAATATTCCTTATCATTAAATATCCATATTGAGTAAGGATACATATATATATATATATATATATCAATAATTCCCCATTTATTCTTACAACTTCTAAAGTAAAAAACATATGGAAAAATGGTATATGGTTCAGGAGATAATAATATTTATCATATAATAATATGGATATTTAAGATAAATGTAATTTATAATGAAAAACGATCACATGAAAGTGACTATTTCTAGATAAAGTAAACAATCACAAAAAAGTGAAATTGTACAAGAATTTTTACCTCTTTAGTACCTTTTAAATTATGAACCCTTAAAAAATAAACATAAAAAAACATAAACCACCATAAATAAATAGGTATTCATGTTAAATACTTAAATGGGGTAGTATATACCCCATATAAAAGTGAATAGGTTAATTTTAACAAATATATCTCAATGAAATAGAAATTAAGATGAAATCCCTTAAAATGATCATAATGTTGAAGTGATAATTAATCAATGAACTTATTATGTGCATCAAATGTAAATCAAAATAATACTAGTGTAAATAAAACATAAGAAAGTCAAGATTCATTACACACACAATATATGAATATCAAATAAAATAAAGTAGTTGTAAGATCATGACATTTTCTGGGGATGTCTTGGGCTTGTTTATAGGTAATCTTGTTACTTTTCATGAGTATTTTTTGTTTGGGGTTTAAATTGGGTGAGTTTGGGTGAAAATTGGAGAAATTTTGAAGGATTGAGGTTGTGCATGGTTGGAACACGATTTTCCCAAACCATTCACGCAACCCAGCAAATTGTGAGAACCTAAATAGAGGGGACTCACATGGATGGTGCACAGTTTGTTAAATCGTGTGCCCTATTTAGAGAAACCATGAACCCTCTATGTAAGAGGAGCATTGTTAAGGTTCACAGTTTGGAAAACTATTCTCTCCTACCCAGGAAACCATGTGCTGGTTTTTAATTACACTGATAATTTATTTTAAAATTCCCTAACCCCATATTTTAACACATAATCATCCCTAGCTTAACCCTAAACATTCTTTCACAGTTTTGGAGGATCCAAAATATATTACAAACCTTCCCAACCTTATTTATTCGTGATTAAATGTCCAGATAAATGATCTGAACCCCTCCCGATAAGAGGATCCTATCCCGTACAATTTTCTTCTTATCTCATGTCTCTCCATCATCTTTTGGAGGGAATTTATCATTGGTTTTGTAGGATCTAGATCCAGGATTGTTGGATCTAGATCTATAATTTGGGGATCATGATTTTTCGATCTTTAATTCTTGTTTTAGATCTAGATCTTGTTCTACATCGTTCTTCTTCTCAAATTGGGGATTTCTATTGGGAAATCAATAATCAATGATTCAAGGTAGGTGGTCTATTATTCAAATCTCAAAGACTTAATTTAAATCCTGTGTATTTAATTGTAGAATTTCTATTAGATGATTGGAAGTTGGGGTTCTTGAGTTTAATTAAATTATTTTTTTAATATATTAATCAAGGGATTGTAAAATTGGTTATATTGACATTGTTGAACTTCATTTATTTGGAATAATTAATTATTTAATTAATTATGGTTATATTTATATTATTGAAAAGGAGTAATTAATTGTTGAATTAATTATGGTTATATTTTCATTATTGAATTGGAAGAATTAATTATTGAATTATTTATTTTTATACTAATTTTTTTGGATTGGATTTAATTAATTATTGAATTAATAAAATAATATTATTTTGATCATGAAATTTATTGAGGTGAATAATTAATTTTTGAATTAATTAATAGTTTTTGGGTGATTAATTAATTTTTTATTTAATTAAGGGAATTGAGATGATTACTTAATTGTTGAATTAATAAGTGGTATTGATGTAATTTATTAATTGTTTAATTAAATAGGAATTGAGTTGAAGAATGGTAATAATGAAATTATAAACTACGAATTGTATTGAATAATGCTAAAAATGGAATTATGAGATATTAATTGAGTTGAATAATGATAATAATGGAATTCTGAGATATAAATTGAGTAAAAGAATGGTGAAAAAGGCATTCTACGATATGAATTGAGTTGAAGAATGGTAAGAATGGAATTATGAGATACGAATATAGTTGAATAATGGTAGTAATAAAAATTTGAGATATGAATTGAGATGATGAATGGTAGTAATGGAATTTTGAGATATGAATTGAGATAATGAATGATAACAATGGAATTATGAGATATAAACTAAGATAATGAATGGTAATAATGTAATTCTGAGATATGATATCCCTCCAGGATAGTTCAAACTTCGGCATGTGTTAAAGCTGTTATTAAGGTCTGGTTGTCCACAGGAAACTGGGGGTTTATATAGTTAAATAAAGAATAGTTGATAATTTAATAACAATTTACTTTTAAATTTTAATTATTTATTTATATAATAACATAAGCTGTTATTAACTATATATTGTTTTTGACACCATTGGTGGTGGCCTAATGAGTTGTAATCACACATTAAATGAGATGATTGATTAGTACTTGAATATATTTCATGGTTGTAAGATAGGTTAAGGGAAAGATCCCTATGTTATATGGATGAGTCAAGATGGAGAATGGATTAGGGAACTGAATGTGGTCTGGGACCCACTTGGGAGTTTTCAGTTTCTTTATTTATATTGGGTTTTGCATATCGACACTTGATGCATAATTTGGAATGGTTATCTATTGTTTAGTCTTGGCATTTCATTTTCATTTTGGTTATCATGTGATATTAGTATCATTCTTTTTATGGTTATATTATTTGGTTATTCTGATTTTATTTATGTTGTTGTGCTACTTTAATAAAGGGGGTATAGTCTTCCCATGTTCGATATTAGAATCTAACTACTAGTCGACGACCTCTGGAACACGGGGAGGCGTGCTTGAGGTCATGTGACTGATTGGATTGGGGTATCAGTGTGTGACACCCAGTTTGGGACATTAGAAAGTAGTATTAGAGGGGTTTTATTTTATTTTATTTTTTCTTACTATTTCGGAAAGGTAGACAAGAGACATGGAATATTTGGACCATGGTTATAAGCTCATTCAGGGGAGTAGGTAACCTATGTATGGGGGAAAACCAAAGTACCTAGGGTGGGATGTTGTTATTGGTATTTATTGTTATATTTGGATGTTATTTTACCTTAGATGATGCACTTGTTGTGTGAGGTGATTATTGATTCAATGATTTTATGAGATTTTACTCATGGATCGGTAAGGCATGAGAGTGATTATTCATTCATAATTATAGGAACTCAGGATTATTTTGTGACATGAATCATTTTTATCATGATCAATAAAATGAGTTTTGTGTAAATTGTTGAAATTAAAATGTTTTTACTTCCTTGTGTAAAACTAATTGGAAATGGTTCCTAATATAGAATTGAAAGTAGTAAAATGGCACAGAATGTGAATAATTGGGTTTCTAATGAGAAGTTTGATTATTTAGAATGTGTTTACCCATTTTTAACCATGACCTAGGTGTGGGATAGTTAAGGGAAGTGATAACGCCTCATTTTTTACTATGTGGCAGGGTTTGGGGAATGACTTGTTATGACCTTGTGTGAATCCCTCTTGTTAAATTTGTTAATGTTGGGTTATTTTTACCAAGTTGTATTTTTTGATTGTATAGATATGCCTCCATGAGGATGATTATTAAGAGGAGAACACATGGTTATAGCTTGAAATGATCCACCAATAATGGAACCTGAGGCACTGATAGTGCCAAATGAGGAAGTCAAAGAGTAGTTCTGAGAGAACATTTCTCGTTTCATGTAGTTTATGGAAAGTGACCGAGGAAAAGTTTTGAAAAGCACGTTTGATATTACATGGGAGTTTCAGTTACAACACCCTACGACATTCATCGGTGAGGGTGGAATTAAGGCAGTATAGTTCTAGATTGAGTCCATCCAGACTATACATGACCATTTGGATACTAATGTTGAGAATAGGGTCATGTCAGCTACTTATATGCTATGAGGATTAACAAAGCGCTGGTGGGATGTTTAGGCTCAGACTGGACCAACCGATGGTATGATATGGAAGGACTTTTTGTAGATGTTCCTCGAACAATATTATCTAGATACTCTAAGGTAAGAGAGATAATATAAGTTTCTGAGGTTGAATAAGGGGAGTGTGTCTGCGATGGACTATGTTGGGCACTTTACTGATTTGTATCGATTTTCTCTAGTGTTGGAAGGATATGAGATAGCTATGATAAGGTATTTATAGGATGAAATTTAATGTGAGATTAAGTCCCCAGTTAACCTATTTTCGTTAAATAAATTTTCTGATGTGGTGGACCACGCTATCATAGTCGAGGGAACTAATTAGGGGTATGGATTGACTAGTAGCATACCAAGCTGACATTGATTTTCACTAGACGAGATTTACTTTTATGTATCTTAAGGGTGATAGTGATTTTAACAGTGGAGAGTGGGATATAAAGGTGTGTCGTGTAGGACCAGTTCATTACCAACTGTGGGAGCTCACCACCTAGGCTTTTAGTCTATTTATGGATGATGGAGATGTAAAGCATAGTGTCTTTCCACCCATAGTTGATAAGTTTCAGACTGTGTTTCTTGAAGAATTATCAGGTCTTCCACATGAGAGAGATGTGAAATTTACTATTGAGATCATTCTAGGGGTAGATCCAGTTTTGATTCCACTATACAGAATGAAACTGATAGAGCTTCACTATCTCAAGAATCAACTAGCAGAGTTTGAGGATAATGGGTTTATCCTTCTATGTACAATCACTTAGGGTTCATAGATCTAGTTTGTAATTAAGGATGAAGGAACTTCACACTTGTGTGTTGACTACTAGAAGATGAACTAGATAACTGTGAAGAACTAGTATCCTCTTTCATGTATCGATGATCTATTTTAATAGTTGAGGGGATATTGTGATTTATCAAATATTTAATTAAGGCCAGAGTATCATTAGTTGATATTTTGTCCTTCTAATATACTGAGGAATTATTTAATAAGTAGGTGTGTCCTTTATTAGTTCATCATAATGCTATTAAAGTTGACAAATGCACCAATAATGTTTATGGCCTTGATGAAAAGAATCTTTCATCCGTACCTGGATCAGTTTGTGGTTGTGTTTGTGGATGAAATATTGGTGTACTCCAAGACTCATGATGATCATTCCCAACATATTGAAATAAATCTATTTACAATTAGAGAGAAATTTATATATGCTATGATATCTAAGTATTATTTTTTGATTAACCAGGTACACCTCTTAGGTCACATTGTCTTAGAGGAAGGTGTGTTAGTGGACCCAGAGAAGTTTGATGTCATTGAATCTTGGGAGAAGCCTAAGAATGTTTTTGATATTTTCATATATCTAGGGTTGAAATGATATCATCAGAGGTTCATCTAAGGCTTTTCTATATCTGTAGAACCACTTTCAAGATTGACCAAAAAAAGGAATAAAGTTTGAATGGTCATAATCATCTGATATTTCCTTCTCACAGTTGAAGAAGCACTTGACATAGACACCGATCATGATCCTACATGATCCAGGTGGAGAGTATTTGGTGTATTGTGATGATTATGGGATAGGTATTAGATTAGTGTTGATGCAGGGAGATCGGGATGTGGTGTATGGGTCTTGGTAGTTGAGACCACATGAACGGAATTACCATACACATGAACTCAAGTTAGCTATAGTGGTTTATGATTTTACATGATAGAGGAATTAAATATCGGGCCAAAATTTTACTGTGCATATGGATAAAAAATGTTTGAAGTATATCTTTTCATAGTGAGATTTGAATATTTGGCAGTGGAGGTGGGTTGAGTATATACAATCATTTTATCTTCAACTAGCATATATGCCCTAAAAGGAAAATAGTGTTGCTAATGCTTTAAGAAGGAAAACTGATACTCAGGAAGTTCAATAGTTTAGTGATGATTGGAAGATAATGACTTTGCTGGATGAGATGCATGTTGTGGTTCAGGAGAGTTAGGAGTAGATGAACCTCATATTAGTTTTAGTTGAATCTACACTTTTGAAACGGATCATAGATAGACATTATAAGGATCTTAAATGTTTTTCCTTGAGGTAAATACTTGAAGGTGAGGATTCACCTTCAGATTGGAGGATAGATGAAGATGAGATCATCTATGTCAAGAATAGGGTTCCTGTGACTACGAGTATGCAAGAAGAGTTGATGTTGTAATTTCATACCTCAAAGTGGGTGGTTCATCCAGGTCTAACAAATAATTATGTGACCTATGTTGATAGTTGTGGTGGTTGGACATGAAAAAAGAGATAGCAGGGTTCACAACACGATGCTACACCTGTCAGTTGGTGAAGGACGAACATCAATGAGCCAGAGGTTTACTATAGCTGTTACCCATTCCAGAATGGAATTTGGATGATGTTACTATGGATTTTGTGGGGGGTCTCTCTAGGAAACCTCAAAAGAATAATGTTATTTGGGTGATTATGGACCATTTGACAAAGGTACATAATTTTTTACCGATACAAGAGACATTCTCTGTGGCATTGTATGAAGATATGTATGTATGGGAGATAGTTCATCTGTACGGGGTTCCATGAAGTATTGTTTCAAACCATGAGTCATATTTTACTTCTAACTTCTGGTATGAATTATAGAAGGTTATTGATACATATGTTGTATTGAGTATGGAATTCCACCCATAGACATGTGGGTAGTCATAATATTCTATACAAGTGTTTGAGGATATGCTACGAGCATGTGTTATGGACTTCAGTGGGTCATGGGAGAATCACATAGAACTTTTAGAGTACACCTATAACAAAATTTATCAAGAAACTATTCAGATGGAACCATACAATGCTATTTACGGTAGGCCATGAAGACCACCTTTATGTTGGATAGAGGAAGGTGAGTTATAGTTGTTGGGACCAAGTGTCGTGCAGGGGACATTAATGTAGATTTAGTTGATTTAGAAGAGGATGGATATGGATTAGAGTAGATATAATTCATATGATTATAGATTTAAATGACACCAAGAGTTTACAGAGGGTGATCATGTATTCCTTTTTGTGTTTTTTAGATTGGGCCACCGCAGGATATAGAGACAGGGCATGTTGGTGCCTAGGTTTTTTGGACTATTTGAGGTTTTGGAGAGAATCGAGCTGCCAACATAATTATTGGATCTTCGATAGAGGTAAATTGAAATGTATGATGTTTTTTCTATTCACAACGTTGACAGAATCAACCCAACCCTTCTCATGTTATCTATGCAGATGATGTTGTACTTGAGACTGATGTGTCCATTAAGGATAATATGATACGTATATTAGATCACAGTAATAAATTGTTGCGGGGTAATAAAATGTTGATAGTTTACGTATTGTGGAAACATGGTCGTGTGCAGGAGGAAGCTTGGGAGAGAGAAGCAGATATGTGGGCTCATTTTCTTGGTCTTTTTGACATGGAATCTTAGAGATGCATTGGATTACAGATCTAGGACAAGCTGTTATAATGTGGGGGAGATTTTAAGATCATTAAATTTTCTATATATGTCTTGGGCTCCTTTATAGGTAATATTTTCCCTCATTTTGAGTTTTTTTTGGATTTTGACTTGGTATCGTTTGGGTGAAAAGTGGATAAATTTTGATGGAGGATAGGTTGTTCATGGTTGGCACATGGATTGTGCCAACCATACGACCAACCCAAAAAACCATGCGAACCCAAACATATAAGATTTTCATGGATGGCGCATGGTTTTTCAAATAGTGCACCCTCTTAGGAGAAACTGTGTACCCCCCTAGAAGAGGCGCATGATTATGGTTCACGGTTTGGGAAACTATCCACCCCTACCTAGAAAACCATGCATGGGTTTTTAATTACCCCGAAAATTAGTATGAAAATTCCCAAACACCACCATTTTAACCCCTAATAAGCCCTAGCTCAACCCTAAACATTATTTCATGATTTTAGAGGCTCTTGGATTGATTCCATGAATTCCCTGCCTCCGTTATTCATGATTCAAAGTCCAAATCGAAGATCTACACCCCTCTTGGTAAGAGGATCTTATCCCATGTGGTTTACTTATTCTCTCCCATCCCTCCCTCATCTTTTGGAGATAAGTTATACTTTTTTTAGGGTCTTGATCTTGGATAGATGGATCTTGATCTTTAATTGTGGGATCTTGATTGTTCGATCTTGAATTATGGTTTCAGATCAAGATCTCGTTCTATGTCATTGTTCCACTCAAATTAAGAATTTCCATTGGGCAATCGCTCTTCAACGATTCAATGTACACGGTCTATTATTAAAATAGAAAAGTATTTATTTCAATATCATGTATGTAATTGTAGAATTGATATTAGATGATTATCAATTGAGGTTCTTGAATTGAATTAATTATTTTCATCGATTAATTAATTAATTGATTGTGAAATTGGGGATATTGACATTACTAAACTTGATTGATTTGGAATAATTAATTACTAAATTAATTATGAAGATATTGAGATTATTGAAAAGGAATAAGTAATTATTGAATTAATTATGGGGATATTGGAATTTTTGGATTAGAATAATTAATTGTAGTATTAATTATTTCTATATTGAAATTTTTGAATTGTATTTAATTAATTTATGAATTAATTAATGAATATTGTTTTGATCATGAAATTGACCGAGATGATTAATTAATTATTGATTTAATTAATAGGCCTTGGGTTATTAAATAATTTTTGAGTTAATTAAGTGAATTGAGATGATTAATTGACCATTGAATTAATTATTGGTATTGATGTGATTGATTAACTATTTAATTAATTATGAACTGAGTTGAAGAATGTCAGAAATTGGTATCATGAGATATTAATTGAGTTGAATAATGGTAATAATGGAATTTTGAGATATTAATTGGGTTAAAGAATGGTAACAATATAATTATGAGATATAAATTGAGTTAAAGAATGGTAAAAATGGAATTATGAGATATGAATTGTGATAAAGAATGGTAATAATGGAATTATAAGACATGAATTGAGTTAACGAATGGAAAAATGGAATTCTGATATATGAATTGAGATGAAGAATGAAAACTTTGGCATTCTGAGATCTGAAATGGAGTAATTAATGGTAATCATGGAATTTTGATATATGAATTGAGATAATGAATGGTAATAATATAATTTTGAGATATGATATCCCTCAGTGATAGTTCAGACATTGGCATGGGCTGAAGACAGTATTGAGGTTTTTCTATCCATGGAAACCTGGGGGTTTATGTATATTTATAAATAATAGTTGATAATGTGATAACTATTTACTCATGCATTGTACTTATTTATTTATACAACTACATACACTGTTATTGACTGAATATTGATTTATATGCCATTGGTGGTGGCCTACTGCGTTATACTCACACCCTTACTGGTCTTCCTGATCAGTACCTGAATATATTTTCATGTTTGCAGGACTGGTTATGCATCACCCCCATTTTCATGTAAGTAACCCTTTCTTTATGCTTTTTATGTATAAAGTGTGTGGGTGAAGTTTAGGAGGGTTTGGAAACCTTTTGGAATGTTTTTTTGGATTTTATATAAGTACATGGTTTGAGAATGGTTTGTGAAAACCATATAACTCCTATAAGAAACCATGCACAATGATACATGGGCTAAGGGGAAGGAACACATGCATGACTATAGTTTTTCCAAACAATGCACCCACCTAGGAGTAACCATGAAAAGTGGGATAGTGGGATTTTACACAGTTAGATCATGGTTCATCTAAATGTTCATGACAACTATGTGAGGTCCACCTTGAGGTAGTGTCTATTGCATGGTTAGTGTAAGGTTTTTCCTAAATGTGCAACTAACCATGAATAGTTTAAAAACAAGATCCTAAAAAAATGGAAATGGGTTAGTATTATGTTTTAACCCCACATTTTTGCTCCAAATCAACCCTAACTAAATATTTTATCTTCCCAAAGGTTGTGGAACCCCTCCCTATCAAATTTGAAGTGACTTGGAGGTGTTTCTTGGTTGTTTGAAACCTGATTCCTTTGGTAATTCCTCGTTTGTGGTAGTTTTTGGTGAATTTTATTAGATCTAATTCCCTCTCTCTCTCTCTCAGTTTCTTAGATATTATATTCTATGGATATATCTAAGGCTTTTGATGCCAATAACGTTAAGTTTTTTCTCTGTTTATGATAGGGGAAGAGATCTACGGCATGTTTTTTGGGATTTAACCCTATTGTGTGGACATTTTCATTTTGTTCTTTATTTTCACCATAATTCCTGAGGTAGGTTTCCTCAATGTTGATTTCTCTTACTAGAACTTGAAATATTAGTTTCAAATGGACTATTTTACTTGAAATTGATTTTGAATTTTTTGTGAAATTGATTTATGGAAGCATTATTTGGATATTATTTATTGGATTTTGCAAATTATGCATTTTGTTATAAAGAAAATTTAGAAACATGATTTTAAAATTATGTTTGGTTTTGATGCATGAAAAATGGGTTTCAGTAAAAGGATAGTTTTATTGAAATGGTTTGGAAAAGATGGTTTTCACATGTGGTTGTCTAAAATGGTTAAGAATGTATGGAATGATATGGATAATGGTCATAGAGTACCACCATTGAAGGGATGAGTTATGGATGTGAGGTTCCACCATCAATGGTATTGCCAAGCTTCTGTGGTTGTGTGGTTAAGTGTATGTGTGATCAGGTGAAACAGAATGGGTTATGACAATATGGAAATTGAGAAATGGTTAAATGAATTTTTGGTTGTTTTCCTTAGAACAAGGTGTTGTTTTGAGAAAACTATATTTTCATAGTACTTGTTTTATATTTTGTTATAAACTGTTCCAATTGTTTTATAAAATTTGGTTTATATAAATGTTCTAACATGTTCTATCATAGTGACATGAGTAGAGAATTCATTTGGGGAAAACCTATTGAGTTTCATTACTCAACCCAGCTTTTTAACTTTGCGTATTTTGAATATATCATTCATTAGGACACATGAAAAGTTAATGTATCACACATATTTAGTAGTGTATCGTGATACTTGGGCAATTTTGTGGTGTTGGATCATGGATAATGTTTGGAGTTATAGAGCTATGTACTTGTAGTATTTTGGTTTTTTGGTCATGTCTTCCAATGTGTACTTGTTGTTTAGTTATCTTATGTTGTGGTACTACATTGTAGTTTGGTTTTGATATCAATGGTAATTATTTAAGTTGTTTTACATTTTTATCAGGCATCATGCAGTGGTTTATTTTTTTATGGAATGCTTGGTTGGGTTGTTTTATCTTTAAATGGAAAATATTCCCCCATCTATTGATGAATCCCTTGGCATTTATTTCTAAAATTGGGTTCCATGGGGATGTCGATTAAGGAGAAGTAGCAGTTCCACCTCATATTAAGACAACAATAAGGTGTGGGATGTTATAGGTGGTATCACTCTTTTCAGTCCTTAACTAAAAAGTGACCATTAGCTCTTTTGGTCTTGGAGTTGAAATTCATTCTGGTTTATTCCTTTAGTTGGGATGGTACAAAGAAGTAAGATTGATGGAACTTGAAATGTAGAGCATAAATAGACATACCTAAACTTTTTATGTTGAACCTCAATTTACTAGGGAGTTGGGTATATAAGTGTTTTGGAGAAACTTATAGGAATTGGAATCTCATTATCATGGGTTTAGTCAATGAGATGAGAATTACATGAATCATATAAATGAATTCCCACTAGGAGTGCATGTTTCATTTTGAGTAATGATTTACTATTTGGTGAAATTTTTTTCATTTTTTAATATTTTGAATTTTTTTTTTCAAATGTGATATTTTGAAAAGGAATAAAATAATTATTTTTAAAATTCTATTATTTTCAAAAGCATATTGAAATTTTCAAATATGGTTGGATGTGGAATTTTTTAAATTTTGGAAAGAAATGTTGGTATATTATGATGTGATAGAATTTGAAATTGTTAAGACTTATATTTCTAGAGGGTGAGACTTATGGAGTTTTTTGTATTTATAGAAAATGGTACTTGGTAGGTATCATAGAAACAAACTAGAATAAGTTGTTGAGAATGTGGTTTCACCTAAGACATAGGTGAACCAATATATGGTACAAAGTATAGTTCAAGACTTTCAGGATGTGGACAGAGGAAACAAGATGGATGAACCAAGAAAAATGGATCATTCCATCCAATTATAGAAGCAGAATCCACCCATTTTTGGAGTGATTCAGAACCAGAGAAGGTAGATGTGTTTTTGAATAGTATAATCATATATTTTATTTCCTTGGTACACTATTAGAGATAATGTCAATATGGAAATGTATATTCTTGATGATCCTACATTCCAATGGTGGGATTTAGCAGTTCAGGCTATATTAGACAAAGGTCTGGAATGGGAGTATTTTTAAGAATTATTCATCAAAAAATTATATCTCCATACGTTAAGGTTTTCAAGAACAATATACATCTTCTTCATGAAGTAGGAAATCCTCACAGTGATAGAGTATGTGGCTAAATTTATCAATTTAGTTCTTTTTGAACCCAAAGTTGTTGCTAGTGCATCCTTGAAGGCACACATATTTGAATCGAGACTAAGGTAGGAGACTCACTCGAATATTTTTGTGCTCTGTATAATGGATGATACAGAGATGGTCAATAGTGAAACTATGGAATAAAGGGACATCTCAAGAGCTATGAGTAGAGTAACTATGTTGATAACTATGGGAAATAGTGGGAACTATAATATTGAGAATAAATAGAAGAGGGACTAATATTTACATGGTATAAGTATGAATCAAAATGAGATAGCTGGATTGGTGAATCTTCCCCCAAGATCTAAGAGTAATCCAAGTTGTTTCCAAAGTGGTTCTCTTAGTCACATGAATCAAGAGTGTGCAAAACCACCTAGATCATGCCACAATTGCAACCAGATGGAACATCATTAACGCTATTGTTATAGTGCTCTAAGGATGGGTGTTTGGGACACTTATCATGTGTCATAGAGATCGTATGAGTCAATGGGATGGGTGTTTGGGACACTTATTGTGGATGATTTGTCTGGACCATATACCGTGGGAGGTATGATTCTTTTGAATTCTTCCCTTATGAAAGATTTGTTTGATACAAGTGGATATCATTCCCTTATTTCTTCTTGTTCTGTTGATTTTATATGTTTAAAGGTTTAAATGATGCTCTCTATGTTAAAACTACAAACTCATCTTGGTTAAAGAGAATGTCGAGCCTTTTTGTGTAGATCATGTTCTTTAACTTTTGATGGATCTGAACTGATATGGGACTTCTATATTCTTGATATGGATATCTATGAAATAATACTAGGTATGGATTGGTTGAAAATGGTCAAGGCTCAAATCGATTGTTATACAGAAAGGGTTAGTTATACAAATGAAGATGGTATCAATAATCTATTTAGAGGATAAAATAATGTAAAGGTAGGTGCAACATGATTGTTAGAACCAGCGGTTGGAATGATCTCATACTAGTTGGTAGCATTGACATTTTCATTGATGGAATAGATTGAGAATAGAAGTTTTATAGAGATTTCTGACCAGTTTTAGGTTATCTTTCCAAAACAATTCTTAGGGTTTCCACCCACATTAGAAGTGGAGTTTATTATTGATCTTCTTCGAGGGACCGGGCCTATTTAAATTCCTTCTTATTGGATGGCATAAAGATAATTAAAGGGAATTGAATGTGCAGTTGGAAGTACTGGAAAGCAAAGGGTTCATTCGTCCTAGAACATCTTTATGGGCAGCACCAGTCATGTTTTTCAAAAAGGAAGTTGTAACTCTTCCGTTATGCATAGATTATTTTAATATTAACCATGTTATGAAAAATAACTACTGTCCACTTCAATGCATTTATGATCTATTGAATCAATTGGGAGGATCTTAGTGTTTAACTAAAATTGGCTTGCGATTGGGATATTCTAAAGACAACATGCAAGAGTAGATATAGCCATTATGAATATGTCATTATGCATTTTGGTCTTAAGAAATCACCAGTGGTATTTATAGAATTGATGAATCATATATTTTAGAGGAATCTAGATACTTTTATGGGGATTTTTGGATGACATATTATTTTATTCAAGGGAAATGGTTGAGCATGAGTGACACTTGGTGACAACATTGGGAATCTTGAGGGATCATCAGTTGTATGCCAAATTATCAAAGCGTGAATTTTTTATACAATAGGTATGTTTCCTTGGCCATGTAATATATAAAAGAGGTGTTTATGTGGATCCAAAAAAGATAAAGGCAGTTATCTATTGAAAACTTCCAATGAATATCTTCGAGATACGTAGTTTCCTTGGTCTAGATGGTTATTATTGACACTTTTTTTTGTGATTTTTTATGACTATCTAGACCTATGACATCTTTGAAAAGGAAGAATGTTACATTCCAATGGAGTGAGGAATGTCAGGAGTATTTTCAAGAGCTTAATGTTCTCCTTACATCAACACCTCTCTTGATATTTATGGTGTAACTCCCCCACCCTAGTTACCCAGAGTCGGTGCATTATTATATAACATTGGCATGATTACAAAAGATCAAGTCTCGAACGTCAAATTAGTTTAGTAGCCTTGGAAGTACTAGATACTTTCTTAAGTTTTACATTACATTATAAAATGAAAAAAACAACATTGTCCCCATTGGCTACATTCATATTGTGACGACCTGAAATTTTGAATAAATCTTGTTTCCTAATTTTGTGTGTTATTTTATTTTTTTATATACTCAACAAAACTGTTTCATTTGATAACATGAGCATAATTAAAATGAGACCGTTGGGTTTTGACTGTTATATGACCATTGTTCAATATGACCGCTGAAAACTAAACGTTTCGATTATTTTCTCTAAATACAAGTAATCGTGGTTAATTAATATAGAAAGAAGATTCTATGGCCTCACCCAGTAGTGTTGGACCGATCAAAGCCCATTTAACAGAACTTGGGAAAGAGGTACTACCACTGGACTTTGCTTTGGACAAAACCCAAGCCGAACTTCATCGTGTGATGCTAGAACGGAATCACCTTCATGAGAAGTTCAAACTGATAGAAATTACTACTCGTGCGATGTTGGCTGAGCCTCCCTCAGATTCTCTCACCTTATCACACCTTACAATTAAGTCCTATGATGGTGTGATAAGGGGCTATGTGAATAGACCGTAACTGCCTTGTGTAGTCCTTTGTTTTGAATAAAATTTTGATTTCTTCTTATGATGAAGTTTATGAATTTTCAAATGTCCGGATAAATATAGTATGCATATTTTTGGTGAATTTTAGAAAAAGGATATTATAAAAATGTTTTATGTAAACCTTAAATAATTAAAAATGTGTAATGATTTTCAAAAAATGGTCTTCTACAATTATGTTCAGTACGAAATTTAGAGTCTAATCAGATCAACTTGATTTTTGATGAATAGTAAATTATGAATAGTGATATTAAGCTTAGGTTTAGTAATTTGACCAAATGGATTAGTAATCTCACTTAAAGAAATTATTAATATGATCTAGGCACCTTGATTAAGTAATATGATTCAATAAAATGGTTAAATAACAGTTTCATAAATTAGTAGTTAAGTATTAGTTTTTTCAGGTGAATAGTATTTTTTATTTAAAAATTAAATTAAAATTATTTAGAAAATTATTTTTATAAAATGGACATTATTTTTGAATTTAGAACATCGATATGATGCTAAGGTAATTTTTGGGGATTTTTCGGGAAAAAATGAATTTTCGGTGAATAGTGTATTTATTTAAAAATAAATTTAAAATATTTAGAAAATTATTTTTATAAAATGGAGTTCATTTTTAAAATCAGAGCATCGATATTTGGTTAGGGTGATATTTTGAGATTTTTCTGAGAAAGTTGAATTTTCGATGAATAGTGAAAATACAGTTTTTAAGTTACGGGTGTTTAATGACATCATTAAATGATGTATTAAGTATGTAATCAATATGGTCGACTTATGAATATTAAGATAAGGCATGAGGTGTTCCAAGTGGCCAATACCATGGGAAAATTCCATGGGCAAGCCCATGGTTTTTCCAAAACCACCAATGAGGTGTCCCTTGGTCATTAATGCCTTGTCCCCTCACTTTCCCTATAAATATCAAGCCATCCTCTCATCCATTCGACTCCCAAATCTCCCCCAACGAAGATCTGGTCTCATTACCTCCCAAGGAGTCCTCCCAAGGTGCCCCCAAGCCCTCAAGGTCCCATCCCTTGAGTTTTAAGAGTTACGTTTTAAGGTAAGGGATTCGACCTCTCTCTTTCTTTTCAAGTAATCTCTTTTATGTCATTTATTTTTTGATCCATGTTCTTATGTTGGAGGATGTTCTTTTATATTCATCTTACTTCTCTTTTCATGTTCATATGATTAAATACCCCCTCTTTCTCTCATCAATTCGTTTTAAGAATGTTTAAGTGGCACTGTTAGGCTGCCGAATTTTTAAGGGATTCTTTCACCCTTCTCATTTTTCAAAGTTCTACGTTCATGTCAAGTCTTTCAATTTCCTCTTTTATTATGTTGGGGTATGATCTCTATATCTATCATACTTAACTTTTATGTTCATATGATGTTATACCCTATTTGATCTCGTCAATTCATTTTTGTTAATTTTTAATTGACGCCGTTAGGCTACCGAATTTTCATAAGAAAAATCTTATTTTTGTCTTCCTTCCATGCTTTTCATTTCAAATGGTATGTCCTTAAAATTTCATTACCATGTTCATATATCCTTCATATTCAGTTCCTCTACTATTTTATGGGTCATTTATGAATGTTTGACCCATGTCCCCTCTCTTTTCAATGTTTCCTAAAACCCCGAAACATAGCCGTTATGCTGCAGAATTTCTGTCTCAAAATGTCTCTCTCTTTTTCTAAAGTTATTTTATTTTATTAAGTGAATACTCAAATATCACTATTCTATAGGGGTATTCACATATGTACCATGTTTTTATATTTTAAATTCCGGGATTTACATACATGAGACCCTCTTTCCCTTTCGTGGGTTTAATGTGACGTTAAGATCATGACTTTAAAGCAGTTTTATTAAAACATTATGATTATGAAATGAAACCCATTTATTTTATGATATATGGGTTGTTTATGAAATGGTTTATGATGATATATGTGGATCACATGATAATAAAGACATTTCATGGGTGCACCCTGATAGTTCTCCAATGCATTGGGTAAAGACTTAATCTTTATAGATGACCATTTAGACTGATACCTTGGTGAATAACCTTAGTAATTTTTATTGACACCTTGGGGATGGACCTTGGTGAAACGAAAATGATTGTATTTGTAAAATGTTGTAGTCACATCTTTAAGTTATGAAAAAACGTTATTTTTATATGCCTCATGATTTCTTTCTCATGCCTTAAAGTTCTTTTCATGACCTTATTGAAGTATCTTATGTTCACATGTAAAATGTTTCTCTTGTTTCCCTTACTGGGCCTTCTACTCACCCTTTCTTTTGATGTATGTCCCCAGGTTATGAGATGCAGTAATGAACCTAGGATGAACATAAGGATAATCCTTTCAAGTGTTTAAGAAGAATGTTTTATGTTTTCATGTTTTAAGTTCCTGGTTTCCAAGACACTAAACCTTAAAGATCCTCGATTTTGTAAAATGCAATGAAAAGTTATGTTATAAAAAGGCAGGATGCTATAGTTGGTATCAAAGGATGGTTTAGTTATTTGTGGAAATTAGGATATGAAAACTTTAGGAATAAACCTATATAAAAGTTTAAATATAGGAAATCTTTCTAGTATTTTGGTGAGTATTAGGTATGGGGTTTCCAAGAAAATACATCCATGTCTGGATACGAGCAGGTTGAGGTGGCTCTGGCACAGATGTACATTGGGGTAAAACCTGAAAACACCGCTTTGAGCTAGACTCGAATGGGAACTGGTACATGACAACGGGCCTTTGCGCACTCTTGGTTATAACACTCCCGGGGGATATGCTTGGGTAAATTCATAAGCTTAGTATGAACTATTATTAAAGGAACAAAGATAAAATAAAATAAAGATTCACATAAGAATATATGATCATGGATAACCTAGTTTGAAACCTTGGGGATCACAAGTTAGGGTATAATTTTCTTCTATAAGTTATCCTTATATTCTTTAAGTTCCTTTTCATGATTATTAGATAAGTATTTAAGCCCCTAATTATACTTTCTCTTATTAGTTAATGGTATAAAATGGAAGAACATGTCCCAACAACCAATGTGATAGGAAATGCGATGATTTCCGTATTAATATGACAGAGATGATTAGGGGATTCAAAGATGATTATTATTTTGGAAGACGTTCACTATTTTTGGGACCCTATATGATCGAGGTAAATATATTACTACGATATTTTCATTGAGGAGTAAGGTTGACTTATATTTTGAAGAATCGATGAATTTAAGGTGGACTTATAGTAATTTATGTTATTTATGGAAATGATTAACCTATCTTGGGTAAAATATGATTAGGTTAGATACTTTTGTTATAAGATGTTAGGAGTGGTTGATGTTGTTTGGAGATGAACAATGAAGTTTATTTTGGAAGACTATGTTATCAAATCCTTCCTATATTTGGGTTTCAATCTTAGTTTGGTTTATTTTGAGGAATTTTAAGGACTGTTATTTATGGAATGGTCTATGATGAACTTTGGGTAGTACCATGTAACTTTGATGATTTAAAAGTAGTTTCCATTCCTATGGGATTCTTTCTTTTTGAAGAGTTATTTTACCTTACCCTTTATGTTTTTGGGATAATGTTTAAAGATAGAAGAAATAGATAGTTAACCTTTTGTGGATTATGTTATTCTCTAAAAGATGATTCTTGTGCTTTTGATGAGACCAAGTGTTTTTGAATTCTCATATTTTGGAGAAAAGATTAGTTTTGGAAGAGACTTATTAAAGGATGAAACTCTACTTGAAGGTAGGTAGATTTCCTTATGTTTTTGTTCTATGTAGTAAATTAATTCCTCAAAATTATGAAAAGGAACGTAAAACAAAAAAGTTGTTGGTTTACATTTCTTACTAGGTAATCGAAGACCGTTTACACACATCATAAGTTTGTGATTTTATCGTGGTTAACTTTCTCCTAATCATATTTTCTATCACACTCCATCAGAACTTAACCCTTTGTTTTTTATTCCATATCCATGTTTTCCTACATGGAATCGTTACATGGGTTAACTCAGGTGACCTTTGTACTCCCCTTTCTTTCTTTTAAAGTAATAGTTTTACTGACTCATTTTCCGATATGGGACTTTCAATGAAATTTCAAAACCCAATTTTAAAAATTACGAGGACGCAATTTCTTAAGGGGGGAAGATTGTAACGACCCGAAATTTTGAATAAAACTGGTTTCCTAATTTTGTGTGTTATTTTATTTTTTATATACTCAACAAAACTGTTTCATTTGATAACATGAGTATAATTAAAATGAGACCATTGGGTTTTGACTGTTATATGACCATTGGTCAATATGACTGCTGGAAACTAAACGTTTAAATTATTGTCTCTAAATACAAGTAATCTTGGTTAATTAAAATAGAAAGAAGATTTGATGGCCTCACCCAGTAGTCTTGGACCGATCGAATCCCATCTAATAGAACTTGGGAAAGAGGTAGCACCACTGGGATTTGCTCTGGACCAAACCCAAGCTGAACTTCATCATGTGAATCTAGAACGGAATCACCTTCGCAAGAAGTTCAAACTGATAGAAATTACTACTCGTGCGATGTTGGCTGAGCCTCCCTCGGATTCTCTCACCTTAACACACCTTACACTTAGGTCCTATGCTGGTGTGATAAGGGGAAATGTAAGGAGACAGTAACTGCCTTGTGTAATCCTTTGTTTTAAATAAATTTTTTGATTTCTTCTTATGATGAAGTTTATGAATTGTCAAATGTCCGGATAAATAAAGTATGCATATTTTTGGTGAATTTTAGAAAAAGGATATTTTAAAAATGTTTTATGTAAACCTTAAATAATTAAAATTGTGTAATGATTTTCAAAAAATGGTCTTCTACAATTATGTTCAGTACGAAATTTAGAGTCTAATAAGATCAAATTGATTTTTGATGAATAGTAAATTATAAATAGTGATTTTATGCTTGGGATTTGTAATGTGACCAAATGGATTAGTAATCTCACTTAAAGAAATTATTAATATAATCTAGGCACCTTGATTAAGTAATGTGATTCAATAAAATGGTTAAATAGCGGTTTCATAAATTATTAGTCAAGTATTAGTTTTTTCGGGTGAATAATGTTTTTTATTTAAAAATTAAATTAAAATTACTTAGAAAATTATTTTTATAAAATGGACTTTATTTTGGAATTCAGAACATCGATATTATGCTAAGGTAATTTTCGGGGATTATTCTGAAAAAATGAATTTTCGATGAATAGTGTATTTATTTAAAAATTAAATTAAAAATATTTAGAAAATTATTTTTATAAAATGGATTTCATATTTGAAATCAGATCATTGATATTTGGATAAGGTGAAATTTTGAGATTTTTCTGAGAAAGTTGAATTTTCGATGAAGAGTGAAAATACAGTTTTTAAGTTACGGGTGTTTAATGACATCATTAAATGATGTATTAAGTATGTAATCAATATGGTCGACTTATGAATAGTAAGATAAGGTATGATGTGTCTCAAGTGGCCAATACCATGGGAATACACCATGGGAAAGCCCATGGTTTTGCCAAAACCACCAATGAGGTGTCCCTTGGCCATTAATGCCTTGTCCCCTCACTTTCCCTATAAATACCAAGAAATCCTCTCATCCATTAGACTCCCAACTCTCCTCCAACGTAGCTATGGTCTCATTACCTCTCAAGGAGTACTCCAAAGGTTCCCCCAAGCCCTCAAGGTCCCAACCATTGAGTTTTAAGAGTTACATTTTAAGGTAAGGGATCTGACCTCTCTCTTTCTTTTCAAGTAATCTATTTTATGTCATTTATTTTATGCTCCATGTTATTATGTTGGAGGATGTTATTTTATATTCCTATTACTGACCTTTTTATTTTCATATGATGAGATACCCCCTCTTTCTCTCATCAATTCGTTTTATGAATGTTTAAGTGGTGTCGTTAGGCAGCCGAATTTTTAAGGGAATCTTCCACCCTTCTCATTTTTCGAAGTTCTACTTTCATGTCAAGTCTTTCAAATTCCTCTTTTATTATGTTGTTGTATGATCTCTATATCTATCATACTAAAATTTTATGTTCATATGATGAGATACCCTATTTGATCTCGTCAATTCATTTTTGTTGAAGTTTAAGTGACACCGTTAGACTGCAGAATTTTCATAAGAGAAATCTTATTTTTGTCTTCCTTCAATGTTTTTCATTTCAAATGGTATGTACGTAAAATTTTTTTACCATGTTCATATATCCTTCATATTCAGTTCCTCTACTGTATTATGGGTCATTTATGAATGTTTGACCCATGTCCCCTCTCTTTTCAATGTTTCCTAGAACCCCGAAACATAGCTGTTATGCTGCAGAATTTTCGTCTCAAAATGTCTCTCTCTTTTTCTAAAGTTCTTTTATTTTATTAAGTGAATACTAAAAGATCTATCTTCTATAGGGGTATTCACATATGTACCACGTTTTTCTATTTTAAATTCTTTGATTTACATACATGAGATCCGCTTTCCCTTTCCGTGGGTTTAAAGTGGCATTAAGATCATGTCTTTATAGCAGTTTTTTAAAACATTATGATTATGAAATGAAACCCATTTCTTTTATGCTATATGGGTTGTTTATGAAATGATTGATGATGATATATGTGGCTCACATGATAATAAAGACATGTCAAGGGTGCGCCCTGATAGCGCTCCAATGCATTGGGTAAAGACTTAATCTCTAGAGATGACCATTTAGACTGATTACTTGGTGAATAACCTTGGTAATTTCTATTGACACCTTGGTGATAGACCTTTGTGAAACAGAAATGATTGTATTTGTAAAATGCTGTAGCCACATCTTCATGTTATGAAAAAACTTTATTTTTATATGCCTCATAATTTCTTTCTCACGCCTTAAAGTACTTTTCATGGCCTTATTGAAATACTCAAGTTCAAATGTAAAATGTTTCTCTTGTTTCCCTTATTGGGACTTCTGTTCACCCTTTCTTTTGATGTATGTCCCCAGGTTATGAGATGAAGTAATGAACCTAGGTTGAACATAAGGATAAGCCTTTCAAGTGTTTAAGAATAATGTTTTATGTTTTCATGTTTTATGTTTTATGTTCCTGATTTCCAAGACACTAAACCTTAATGATCCTCAGTTTTGTAAAATGTAATGAAAAGTTATGTTATAAAAAGTCTCTATGCTATACATATCCCATAGAATATCCCTACAGGTTATTCATAATATACTTATTCACATCCTGGAAAAAATAAAACATAGAAAGGGGTGATCTCAGATGCTTAGTAAGGATAACAATATAGAGGAAACTTTTATAAATAAGAATAAACATTTAAGGAAATGTATAAGACTAAAAAAATCCTTTTAAACATAAAATTCATCATAATATGGAAAATATAAATCAAAATAATTCCATTTACTTATTCACATGGATATTCTACTAGTCCAATAATCGCATGCAATATCAATAGACAAATTCATAATGATGGAATGCATAATACCAGACTTCATAACCACATAGTCAAGGCCTTGTTCCAAGACTACAAATAAGTTTTTGTCAAGGCCTTGTACCAAGACACTAGTTTTTATCATGAGACCTACCGATTCATCTAGGAGCTATAGTGGGATCTACCCATCACTTACTAATTCAAATGCATTCCTCATATGAAAAGGTTGAAACATAACATAAACATTCATATTAAAACTAGAATACTAAATGTTAATACATTAACCATAAACCATGAATGGTATAAAACTAACACATCCACAATCAAACATATCACAAAACCTTCAATACAATATAGAAAATTGTATCAGAACTTCAAACATTTGTAAAATCCATCAAAGGATGTTGACATAGATGAAGTCAAAACTGTTTGAGAGAAATATATATTTCTATTTTAAAATCATTTAAAAGTCACATAATTATAAACAAAAACCTTTATTTTTAAAATATTATTATATGATTTTAAGGGAAGCTTCAAAGGTGTTATAACAGTGGAAAATATCTTCACCCGCCGTATAAGTTAAAAAACATTTTGTCCCAAATTTTGATGAAAAGGCCGTACAGTACCTTGTTTGGAAAATGAAAAAAAGATTCATTTATAAAAATTTTATAAAAAGTCAAACAAGGGTATAAATTACTTTATCCTGTAGTCTAGTAAATAGTAAAAATGTTTTGAAATACATTTTAAGAAACATGGATGTGGATGATAAAGAGGTCCCAATAGATAATTACATATAAACAACCTCAGACAAAGAAGAGATTATAGAATTAACTCTTACCATGTAATTTTCCTTGGTCAAGGGTAAGTTAACCTCCTATATAATAGTTAAATAATTGTTATTAAATTATAAAAGAAAAACATACATAAATATGATATCATATATGATCTTTTAATGTTTCTTTATTAATATTATTTTAGTATTATCGTCGTTTCTGGTGTTAACAGATTCATTTTCCTTTATATGTTTTGTTACGTAAGTCGTGTTTGTTATGGATACGATGTATTTGATTAATATCTAGAATGATATTAAGTTATTTAAATATTATTTTTAATCATAAAATGAAAATTATTCTTTAATGCTTATGATGGGGAATGAATCTCATCACGTTCGTGGAGACGGTAATCCGTACGTACGCACGAGTGATAATATCATACTTTTGATTTTAAAATCATATGTAAATGGAAGGTATATCATATATACAAAATCATTAACATGTTATATTTATTATTTACATCAATTATACGTCATTATTGTACCCATCCAAATAATAATGTACTGAATAACGACTACACCGCGACGTGGAGATGGTAAGCCGTACGTACGCACGTATGGTGACATGTCATTCATAGGATGGATAGAATAATGAATATGGTTTTACCATTTTTATAATAAAATCAAAATATATATAAGATACTGTATTTATTATTTTATAATGGAAACAACAAACAAAGAGGAATTAGAATAAGAAAAGAACTTGAAAGAGGTGATGAAATATTTACCTCTTCTTCGGGTGATTCCTTTTGAGTTGATCAAAAGGGCTCCTTAGGTTGGATTTTTTATCAAACTACGGCCTATAGGTTGAAGTGAGGAAATTTGGGAGGATATTTGGGCAGGTTTTGGCTGAGATAAATGGCTTTGGAGGCATGCATTTGAGGTAAGGGGAAGTGCCCTTTTATAAGAGAGGTGAGGGGCACCTTAGAAAAAGATTGAAATATTATTTTATAATAAGATCATTTTAGATTTATAATCGATAAAAAATAATTTATATAAAATATAAGGTGGGGATGGGTCTAAAACATCCCAATAAATAGGTTTTAGACAGGTTTGGGTCACTATATTAACCTTATCTTTTATATTTAACTCTTAGTTAAATAGTTTAATTTTTACCATGTATACTTGTATTATTATAATAATTGGTTAATAAACGTATGATAAATTCCAAGAGAACCTAAAGTGGTAAATTAATGATATAAATATCATTATATATGTCATTTTTCTGAATCTTAGATTTTAGTAATACTATATTAATTAATAATATAATATTTTTTTAAAACCTCTTTTATGTCAATTTTGACACTATTTGGTATTTTGTTTTTGTTAAAGTCATAACCGCATGATGACTTCGAAAAAAATTCATTTAGTCAACCATAACATGTCATATTTACCTATAAAATTAGTTTAATTTATCAAAAGTCTCAAACTACATTTATTTGGAGATTTATAATATCATTATTTTAATTTTTCATTAATAATGTAATTACTACATCATCATTGTGTCATAAATAGATTCAATTATTTAAGGTCTAAAAATTATAAATAAAATACCATTATGTATGAAATATATTTATCTTTATAATGAATATTTATAGTCGAATTTATATTATGTATAACCCTAAATTAATAATGTTTTAGTTCAGAAAACATGAATTTAATACTTTTAACTCTTCTTTAAATTAAATAAACATAAATGTCCTCATCTAATCCAAGTGGACCTAAAGGATCATATTTTATTACTAAGGTTGTTTTTTGTCGAATTACATTTATCAAATAGAATTAGGACATGTGTTAGGGTAATTATAATATCATTTTTACCATTAATTACCTTATTTACTTTTAACCGTGGTAAATAAAAGTCAAAAGTTACTATTCACAAAAAATTATTTTCATCGTATTGAAACATATTTTATTTAATGATGTTAAAAATGTCTCTCGGATTTTTAAAATTCAATTCACAAAAGCGGTAAAATTATGTTTTATGCAAATTTGCAAATGCTCCTAGGAGGTGGGTAAAAGATGGTAAAAAGTTCAATAAACTTTTATATATCTAATCTTATTATAAAATGACTCCAATGAATTACATTGAACATATATAGGTATTATGTATATATTTCGACCTAAAATAAATTTAAATAAAATAAATAATTATTTAAATAAAAATTTGTTTTAAACAATAACAAAGTGTTTTTAACTATTCATTAAAAATTTAAAGTTTTTACAAAAATACCAAAAATTCACCCTAAGATAATTTCGATATTCAGAATTTAAAAATAAAGTCCATTTTGAAAAATAAAATTTATAAAATTTCAAAAATTAGGTACTACTATTCATAACGGCTAGTTTTATTGGTTGTGGTGTGTTAGAACTCAAAGTTGCATACAACGCAAGCTATTGTATTATTCAAAGGGAAGTGTACCATAGAAGCTTGGGGTGTTACATTCTTCAATCCTTCAAATAATTTCGTCCTCAAAATTTCTAGAATATCAACGCATAAAAAGACTCGTGCGGTTCTTCATCATAAGTTCCTCGGGTTCCCACCTTGTCTCTTCAATCTTATGGTTTCTCCATAGAACTTTTACAAGACGAGTCGTCCAATTTCTTAAACTTGTTCTCTGGTATCCAGAATCTTGAACTGCTATTCACAATAAGATAGATCGGGTTTCTATTCTATTTCTCCATAGGTGAGTACATGCGTTGGGTCAGGCATGTATTTTCTCAATGGTGATACGTGGAACACATCATGGACTTTGTAGAGACTTGGTGGCATTGCCAAACTGTAGGCTATAACCCCAATTAGTTCTAGAATTTCAAAAGGTTTGATGTACCTTGGACTTAATTTACCCTTCTTACTGAAACGTATAACACCCTTTTATTGAGATACCTTCAAGAAAACATGATCTCCTACCTAAAATTACAAATCCTTCCTTTGATTTTCGGCATAGAGCTTTTACCTACTTTGAGATGCTTTGATGTGGGTTTGGATAACCTTCACCTTTTCCATTGTTTCATCAATAAGTTCTAGACCTACAAGTTTTATTTCACCAATATCATCCAAACAAGTTGGTGTGTGACATCTCTTTCCATATAACGCTTCATATGGTGCCA
Source organism: Viscum album (assembly GCA_963277665.1). NCBI lineage: Eukaryota > Viridiplantae > Streptophyta > Magnoliopsida > Santalales > Viscaceae > Viscum > Viscum album. The sequence continues at coordinate 153,906,126 of OY728156.1, read as the reverse complement.
TCTGAATACTCGAATGGAAGATATTGTTATAGGAAAATTCTACCAGAGGTAAATATTGATCCCACATACCTTGAAATTCAAGTGACCAAGATCTCAACATGTATTCTATGGTTCGAATAGTCCATTTTGATTTCCCATCAGTTTGAGGGTGGTAGGTAGTGCTCAAACGAAGTTCAGTATCCAAGGAATTCTGAATACTTTTCCAGATTCTTGATGTAAAATGGGGATCTCGATTAGAAACAATCGATAGGGGTACTCCATGAAGTCTTACAACTTCATTAATATATAGTCCTGCTAAACGTTCAAGTATAAAATCTTCTCGTATAGCAAGAAAATGTGATGACTTTGGTAAGACGATCAACAATGAACCATATTGCATCATTTCTTCTAGGAATCATTGGTAGCCCCATGACCAAGTCCATTGTAATATCATCCCATTTCTACTCAGGTATGTGATGAGGTTGCATGAATACTCTAGGATATTGTCTTCCAGCTTTCACTTGTTGAAAAATTATACAACTTGACACAAAAATCAGCAATCTCTCTCTTCATGTTGTCCCACCAAAAATGTTCCTTCAAATCTCTATACATTTTACTGCTACTAGGGTGTATAGAGAAATTGGAGCTATGAGAATCATCCAACAATTCCAATTTTAGATCAGGTATATCAGGAACACAAAGTCTCTTCCAAAATTTCAAAATTCCATTTTCATACACAGAGTAACTCGATCTCCCATCATTCACAGCTTTAATCATCTTTTGAAACTCCTCATCATCAGTCTGAGAACTTTTTATCCTTTCTAGCAAAGATAGTGTAACATCCATTTGAAAAGGTATCGATGTTTCAACTTCCATGGTTATTCCCACGTCCAGCTTTACTAGATCCATGTATATAAGATCCTTTTCAACTATCATCTTGTTCAAAACTCCATGATCCTTTCTACTAAAAGAATCTACCACCTTATTTTCCTTCCCCAGGTGGTAGTGTATAGTGTAATCATAATCATTGATTAGATCAAGCCATCGCCTTTTCCTCATTTTGAGTTATTTTTGTGATAAAATATACTTCAAACTCTTAAGATCAGTATAAATCTCACATTTTTCACCATATATATAGTGTCTCTATATCTTCAGAGAAAAGATTACCACTTCTAACTAAAGATCATGAGGGAGATAGTTTTTTTCATGAATTTTTAGCTATTGTGATGCATAGGCAATAACTGTATCATTCTTCATAAGGAAACAACCAAATCCTTTCTTTGAAGCATCGCTAAAAATAAGAAACCCATCATTCCCCGATAGTAGAGTTAAGATAGGATCATTGAATAATCTTCTATTCATTTCTTCAAAACATTCTTCACACTCTTTTTTCCAAATAAATTTAACCCATTTATGTGTGATCTTGGTTAATGGGTTAGCCAATTGGGAAAAATTCTAGACAAAACTCCAATAATAACCTGCTAAACCAATAAAACTGTGTACCTCAGTTATACTCGTTGGTGCTGGCCATTCTTGGATTGCCTTTTTCATAGAAGGATCAACAGATAATCCATCCTTAAAGACAATATGTCCATGAAAAGAAATCCCTTGAAGCCAGAATTCACACTTCCTAAACTTCCCATATAATTCATTTATTCTAAGAGTCATTATGATAATGCGCAAGTGATTTTCATGATCTTTTTAGATTTTGGAGTAATCCAAGATATTATTAATAAATACAACTACAAAGTCATCAAGATATTATTTGGAAACTCTGTTTATTAGATCCATGAAAATAATGGGTGCATTAGTCATCCCAAAAGGCATTACTGTAAACTCGAAATGCCCGTACCTGGTATGAAATGTTGTCTTCATAATGTTTTCCTTATTCACACACAACTGATGATATCCATATCGAATGTCAATCTTTGAAAAATATTGGGCTCCATGAAGTTGGTTGAATAAATCATCAATGCGATGTTCGGGATACTTTTTCTTTATTGTTATAGCGTTGATCTCCCTGTAGTCAATGCACAACCTCATAGATCCATCCTTATTATTAACAAAAAGAATAGGGGATCCCCATGGGGAAACACTAGGGAGAATAAATCCCTTATTACTCAATTCCTCTAGCTATTTCGTTAGTTCCACTAATTCCATAGTGGCCATTATATAAGGGGTCTTAGATATAGCCCTTGATCCTGGAATTAAATCAATGGAAAACTCAATTTATCATTCTCGAGGATGTCCAGGTAAATATTCTGGAAACACGTCAACATATTCTTTCACAATAGTTACATCCTCTATTTGAACATTACTGTGCTCACCTATAGTTATTTCATTCTCTTCCTCCCCAATAAGTGAATTTAGTAAAGATACCGGGGGGTGGATCTAGATAAGAATCAGATGGTGATGTTTATACTCTAAAAAAGGACTATTTATCATCATTGAAAATTGTAACCTCTTTATTCTTACAATACATTTTCACATCATGGTCTGAAATCCAATCCATACTGAGGATTATATCAAATTCAATCAATGGTATGACGATGAGATCAGCTGATAAATAACATTTATATGACTTAATGATAACTGATTGACAAAACTTTGTTGCGATGATTCTTCCCTTAGAATTTTTGACTGACAACTCCCATGTTAAATAAAATTAGAAATATCTATTTTTATTAGAAAATTGGGACGATATGAAACAATGTGATGATCCAAAATCAAATAAAGTATTGGTTAAACTTGAGGAAACCATTAAATTACATACCACCATGTCTTTCGGAGCTTCAACATTAGCAGTAGTAATCATATAAGCTTGGACTTTGTACCTTGTCCTTTTCTGAGGTATGTTTCCTTGGCGCTTAGGACATTAATTTTCATAATTCCCCCTTTCTCTACAATTATAGCACTCAACATTGACAACCTTTTTCTTTCCTTTACAATCACGAGCTTGGTGGCCTTTTTCACCACACTTATAACAGACTCCCATTCCATTTAGACAAGTACCAAGTTGTTTCTTCCCACATTTACTACAGGATTGATATTCAACTTTTCCCTTCTTCCCCTTATTTTCCATTTATAGAGTGTTCAGCGGATCTCTTATTCTCTTTCTTTTCTTTAAATCCGTAATACTTAGAGAGTTATTTTTCTATCTTGATAGCACATGAGACAATATCTCCGTACGATGAGTAGGATTGTGAGACTAATGCTAGATGGAGAAATGGTTCTAACCCATCAAAGAATAGATCAATATTACTCCTTGGGTTACATATATAATCTGCAGCATTCCTTTCTAACTTTGTAAAGTTAGCCTCATACTTTGCAACATTCTCATCCTTCTTTTGCCTCTGACTCAGAAATTGTCTTTCCATATCTGCTCGGTGGTCATGAGGAAAGTATTTTTCTAAGAGGATATCTTTAAACTCTCTCCATTCCATATTTGATACTTCTTAATATTACTTTGTGTTTTGAATCAGTGACCACCATTGATCTGCATCTCCCGTGAGGTGATAAACTGCCATGACAACTTTTTCCCTTTCGCTACTCCCCATAGCATGAAATATTTTCTCTAAGGAACTTATCCATTTCTTAGATACAAATGGATTTGTAGTCCCATTGAATTCTGTTGGTTGTTTCCTCATGAAGCGGTCTAACATTGACCCTTCGCATTGTGGATTAGGGTGCTCCATACGAGTAAGGTTATTATTCATAACCTGAGCGAGTTTTCCCAATATAGTGATAAGATGATCAAAACTAGTTGCATCACCATCTCCACTATAATTATCTTGAGTAGGAGGGGAATCCCTCCATGGAGTACGTACATTGATATGATTTTCATTCCTTCCACTAGGTTCCATTTCTAAACAATGGCATACACTAGATTAGTTTATGAATCACAATACATAATTCCAAACTTATAATGTACTTAACATAAATTGAACTATTTATGGATATAGTCCATAATCATAAAAAATGTTTTCTTTGAAGATTTATATACTCATAAATCCTTAATAATGGTTTTTAATGGAAATGTGAATTATCCTAAGCATATCCCCTGAGAGTTTCGTAACCAAGAGTGCAGCAGGGCCCATCGTCGTGTACCAGGATACCCTAGGTCAAGCCAGAAAATCTTTGTCGGAGTTTTCACACCTAGGTACATCTGTGCCAGATCCACCTCTACCTACTCATATCCAGACAGGGATTTATTTCATGGAAAATACACAAAATCTCTACATTACCAAAATTCTAGGAAGTTCTTCTATACTAATCCTCAAAGTTTATCTTAGAGTAGCATGATCTAATCAGAGTTATTCGAAATCCAGTTTCCAAGGTTTGTACTAAACTTTATTTGATACCAAATATAATGCCCTGACCCTAGTTACCCAGATTCGGTGCGTTATTACATCACATTAGCATGATCACAAAAGATCAAGTCTCGAAAGACCAATTAGTTTAGTAGACTTGGAAGTAATAGATACATTCATAAGTTTTACATTACATTATAAAATGAAAAAACACAACATTGTATCCATTGGATACATTCATACCCCTTAGAATATTCCTTCAAGCCAGTCATAATATACTTCTTCACAACCTGGGAAAAATAAAACATATAAAGGGGTGATTTTAGATGCTCAGTAAGGATAACAATATAGCAGAAACTTTCATAAATAAGAATAAACATTTAAGGAAATGTATAAGACTAAAAAAATCCTTTTAAACTTAAACTTCATCATAATATGGAAAATATAAATCAAAAATAATTGTATTTACTTATTCACATGGATATTCTACTAGTCGAATAATCACATTCAATATCAATATCTAAATTCATAATGATGGAATGAATAGTGCCGACTTCATAACCACATAGTCAAGGCCTTGTTCCAAGACTACAAATAATATTTTTTTCAAGGACTTGTGCCAAGATTTCAGTTTGTCTCATGAGACCTACCGATTCATCAAGGAGCTATAGCAGGCTCCACCCGTCACTTAATAAGTCTAATGCATTCCTCATATGAAAAGGATGAAACATAACATAAACATTCGTATTAAAACTAGCATACAAAATGTTAATACATTAACCATAAACCATGAATGGTATAAAAATAACACATACATAGTCAAACATATCACAAAACCTTCAATACAAAATAGAAGATTGTATCATAACATCAAACAAGTGTAAGAGCCATCAAAGGATTTTGACATAGATGAAATCAGAACTGTTTGAGAGAAATATATCATTCTATTTTTGAAATCATTTAAAATTCATGTAATTATAAAAAAAACGTTTATTTTGAAAATATTCTTATAAACTTGTAAGGTAAGATTCAAATGTGTTATAATATTAGAAAATAGTTGCCACTACCGTATTAGTTAAAAAACATTCTTTCCTTAATTTTGACGAAAAGGTCGTAAAGTACCTTGTTTGTAAAATGACGGAAAAATTACTTTTATAAACATTTTATAAAAAGTCAAAAAAGGGTATAAATGACATTAACCCACAGTCTAGGAAATAGTTAAAATGTTTTGAAATAAATTTTAAGAAACATGGATGTGGATGATAAAGAGGTCCTAGTAGATAATTACGTATAAAAAACCTCGAATAATGAATAGATTGTAGAATTAACACTTACCTTGTACTTTTCCATGGTTGAGGGTATATTAAAATCATGTATAATAGTTAAATCATTGTTATTATATTATAAAAGAACAACATTAATAAATATGATATCATATATGATATTATAATATTGCTTTGTTAATAATATTTAAGTATTATCATCGTTTATGGTGTTAACTGATTCATTTTCCTTTATAAGTTTTGTTACGTCAATCATGTTAGTTATGGATAGGATGTATTTGATTCATATATATAGTTATATTAAGTTCTTTAAATATTATTTTTAATCATAAAATAAAAATTATTCTTGAATGATTATGATGGAAAATGAATTTCCTCGCGTTTGTGGAGATTGTAATCCGTACGTACGCACGAGCGACAATATCATTCTTTTGATATTAAAATTGTATGTAAATAGATGGTATATCATTTATAAATAATCATTAACATGTTATATTTATTATTTACATCAATTATACATCATTATTATACCCATCCAAATAATAATGTACTAAATAACAACTACACCATGGCGTGGAGACGGTAGGCCGTACGTACGCACATATGGCGACATGTCATTCATAGGATGGATAGAATAATGAATATGGTTGTACAATTTTTATAATAACATCACAGTATATAGAAGATACTGGAGTTATTATTTTATAATGGAAACAATAAATAAAGTGTATGTGGAAGTGGAAGAAGAAAATAACTTGAAATAGGTGATAAAATATTTACCTCTTCCTCAGGTGATTCCTTTTGAGTTGATCAAAAGGGATCCTTAGGTTGGCTTTCTGATCAAACTAAGGCCTATAGGTTTAAGTGCAGAAAGTTGGGAGGGTATTTGGGTAGGTTTTGGTCGATCCAAATTGTAGAGACCTAAGATTTATGTACATGGAAATTACATTACTTTTTTGGAATACTTAATAAATAACAACAACACACATCCATGGAACGTAATAGTTTAGTGTCTTTGGAAATTTAGAACATAATCCTCTAATCATGGTGAAAGATCTTCAACATCTCCCATAAATATCTTACCCATTTTTTTCTTACCTAAAACCTTTCTTTATATCCTGGGGAAAATAAAACATTTAAAGGGTGATCTCAAATGCTCAGTAAGGGTAAGCATGAAGAAAATAAAACAAATCATATACATTTGAACTTAAAATCATGAAAATAATGTTTAAACATCAAAATCTTGAGTTGTGAAATAAATCTTGGCAGTATGTAACACATAGATCATAAAAGAACATCAATCATGATAAAATATCATGGGAAATAAACATGTAATTGTGTAAAAATATTAAGCACATGATATGAATTCCATATTATCCAAGGCATTGCTTCCAAGACCATCATAGTGGAAAAACTCCATTACTGAACCGAGTTTACATGCCATTCCAGCCCTATATTACTGATCTTGATTCACTTTCCGTTCCAGCCATGTCTATCTCATGAGATATAAGTCTTTACCCAATGCATTAGATGGAGATATAGGTTCCACCCATATCATAATGAAATCATTCTTTCATGTGCCACAAAATAAACATAAATCATTCATCGTAACCCAAAGAATAAAATGAGTTTCATAAACATCATCCCATCATAACATAATCCAAATAAAACAAATGGATATCATTTCATCATAAGAAAAATAAAACCATGTAAATAATAGAGACATTATACTTGAAACATAAACATATTAAATAATATCATCTTAGATGGAAAATAGTCTTGATAAAACACTTGAAATGAATTCTAGAGGAAAATATCTCTTTTTCTTCAAAATAATTTTCTTTTCACAAAATTCCATGAAATTCGAAAAGAAAATTATTTTTGTTGAAAATAATCTTGAAATATTGTAGAGGAAGCTTCATGAAAATAAGGCATAATGAAACCGTAAAAATCCATTCTTTCCGTATAGTTAAAAAAACAATGTCCTCATACTTTTGTTGGAAAAGTCAAAAAGTACCTCGTATGGTAAATAAAAGAAAGATTCCTTCTGTACCTTGTGGTAAAAGTCATAAAACGTTAAAAATGACTTTAAAAATACATGGAATAATAGTAAACATTTTATGAAAACATTTTGAGAAATCATGGACATGGATGATAAACATAACCCCAGTAAATACATACGAATAAATAATATCGGATAAAACGAGATTGGAATAATTATCCCTTACCATTTATGATCGGTGGAATCATATGTGTCATAAAATAAAGAAACTTACATATATATGTAAATATAATATCCTTTAAAATAAATATCATAAAACATTCATGTATAGCATAGAAACTATAGAAAAGAAATAGAAGGTGATTAAGATATATGTCTCACAAAAATAAAAGTGAGACAAAATAATCCCTTACCGTAGGTCCAATTTCTTCCGTATGTGTCCGAAACTCCAGTATAGTGGGTTTAAAAATATTATTAACTTTTAACAGAACCATAATAATCTTTATGATATCATATATGATTCACTTATGACATTATATTACTAGTTCTTTTTTCAATTCCATGTTAAAGCAACGTTTTGGGTAAAATCGTTTCATTTATCGTACGTGTTTGGACTTGTTGTTCTTGATATTATTACATATATCCTGATTTACTTAATTATGAAATGTAAAAAATTATTTATATATAATATATATTCAGAATATAAATATATATGATAGATCGATAAATGGAACGAAATACACCGTTCATGGAGACGGTAGGCCATACGTACGCATGAGCGCTATTTTCGTTTCCCTATTGAATTGAATGGAATTAAGTAAATGAAAAGTATATGTACATAAATCCAGTATCATTATTATGTCATATCTTTCATCATTATTTATTCTATATACTTTATAATTACTCTTGAATGGTTAACATGGATAATGAATCTCATCGCATTCGTGGAGACGGTAGTCCGTACGTACACACGAGCGACAATATCATTCTTTTGATATTAAAATAAAATATAATTGGATGTTATATCATTTATAAAGAATCATAATAATGTTATATTTATTATTTATTTCATTTATACTGATTATTATATCCATTGAAATGTTGAAATGTTTGAATAACAAACTACACCACGATGTGTAGATGATAAGCCGTACGTACACACGTGTGGTGACTCTTTCATTCATAGGATGGATAAAATAACTAATATGGTTGTAAGATTTTTATAATAACATCACAGTATATAGAATATACTGGAGTTATTATTTTATAATGTAAACAACAAATAAGGAGGAAGTGGAAGAAGAAAGGAACTTGAAATATTTGGTGAGATATTTACTTCTTCTTCGGGTTCTTCTTTTTGATTTGATCAAAAGGGATCCTTAAGTTGGATTTATGACTAAAGGAAGGCCTCTAGAATTAAGGGAGGATAGTTGAGAGGGTATTTGGGTAGGTTTTGTCCGAGCCAAATGGCTTTTGAGGAGTGAATGTGAGAGAAGAGGGAGTGCCCTTTTATAAGAGAGGTGAGGGGCACCTTAGAAAAAACATATAATATTATTTTATAATAAAGTAATATTCGGTTTATAATGGCTCCAAATTTATTTATCTCGAAGATAAAGTGGGGATGGGTCGAAATAATTTCAACCAACAGATTTTAGACAGTTTTGGTCACTATATTAACCTTATCATTTATATCTAACTCTTAGTTAAATAGTTTGACATTTACCGTGTCTCTTTGTATTTTTATATTATATGGTTAATAAACTTACTATAACAAGACAAAGGAACCAAAAGTGGTTCATTATTAATATATATAACCTTATATAATCCATTTTTATGAACCTTAGATTTTTAGGAATACAATATCAATTAATAATATAATATTTGTTTTAAAAACACTTTTATGTCAATTTTGACACTATTTGGTAATTGATTTTTGTGAAAATCATAACAGAATGATTAGTTCGAAAAAAATTAATTAAATCAATACTAACATGTCATATTAACCTATAAAATTAGTGTAAATCATAAAAAGTCTCAAATTACATTTATTTGGATATTTATAATATCAATTATTTTAATATTTCATTAATTAGGTAATTACTGCATCATCATTGTGTCATAAATAAATTAAATTATTTAATGAATAACAATTATAAATAAAATACCATTATGTAGAAAATATTTTTATCTTTCTAATTAATATTTATAGTCGAATTTATCTTATGTATAACTCCATATTAAAAATATTTTAGTTATTAAACTTTCATTTTAACTCTTTCAACCCTTCTTTGAATTAAATAATAATAAATGTTCTAATCTAATCCAAGTGGAAATAAAGGGTAATATTTTTTTATAAGGTTACTTTTGGTCGAATTAAACTTATCCAATAGAATTATGACATGTGTTAGGGTAATAATAATATCATGTTTACCTTTAATTACCCTATTTACTTTTAACTATGGTAAATAAAAGTTAAAAGTTACTATTCACCAAAAATTATTTTAATCTCATTGAACCACATTTTTCTTACTAATATCAATTGTGTCTCTCTGATTTTTGAAATTCAACTCACAGAAGCGGTAAAATTATGTTTTCTGTAAATTTGCAAATGCTCTTAGGAGTTGGGTAAAAGACGGTAAAATGTTCAATAAAATATTTATATATCTAAAATTATTATAAAATGACTCCAATGAATTACATTGAAATTATATAGGTATTATTTATCTATTTTGACCTAAAATAAATTTAATTAAAATAAATAATTATTTAAATAAAAATTCGGTTTTAAACTTTAACTCCGTGTTTTTCACTATTCATCAAAAATTGAAGGTTTTTAGAAAAATACCAAAAATTCACCCTAAGCTAATTTCGTTATTCTGAATCCAAAAATGAAGTCCATTTTGAAAGATAAAATTTATAAAATTTCAAAAAGTGGGTATTACTATGCATAATGGCTAGTTCATAATAATATTATAATAATATATCATTTAGTGAAACTCGGTATTGCGTAAAACAAACACTATCGAGGAAGGTTACTCTGGCATGAAACACAAGCCTAGAATAGTGTTTGCATATACTGAAAGCTAATACGGTGTTGCGTATATAAAAATCTAATCTTGGTGTAGCATACAACACAAGATATCAAAGAAATTAAAAAAAAATCTCATAAAATCTCGCGGTGTTACATTCTACCCCCTTAAAATGAATTTCACCCTCGAAATTCGTCAGGGTTATAAATGGTTTACTACTTGAATGTTTCTTTCATAGAAACCCACATTGTAGAAAATAATACTACAACATAATTTTAAACACTAAAGTATGAAACGTAATGGTTACCCAAATTAACTCATCATTGGGTTTCCACATAGGAGAACATAGGTGAAAATATGGATATAGAAGAGAAATCTAACCATCAAGTTTTGATGGAGAGTGGAAGAGAACATGGATATGAAAAATCCAACAATCACAAAGCCATAAATTTTTTATGATCTAAGGTACCATCTAATTCATCCTATATGAGGGTACTAGGACAACATTTTTGGTTTTCAAGATCATTTATCTAAAGTTGATAAATTTTTGCACAAGGAGAAACAATTACTTGATTTCAGTGTAATGTTATCATTGGTCATTCCATGAAAAATTTCCACTTCATCTCTTATTGATAGAAATGAAGTTGAATTTTTCATTCTTGAAGTGTTAGCAGATCATGTGATAGAATTATGGGTCATTCCATCTGTCTTTATCACAAAATGATTAGCACAATTTATAAAATATACATAAGTCTATCTATGCTGAGATTAATCGTATATGGTTACTAAAATGGAATTTTACTTCATATATCATACCGCTTAATAAATTAAAACTAGTTTCTACTAACTAGGGACTTCCTATAGGCCAGTGGTAGGTGATAAAGTCCTGTCGCACTTCGGTTGTGGGTTCGATTCCTGCATCGTTGTCCTACACAACAGGTTGTGGCCCATCCTACAGGTTGTACTTTTTCTAAAACTATACTATTATAACATACCAAAAATTTCTAGACTTAAACAATACTATCTAATATATAACTTAATCTATTCCAATCTTTTGGTTTATCCAAAATACTTCTGTCCAATCTCATAGTATAAATAAAAATATTACTAGAAAGGTCATCTACCAAGAATTGAATACAATCATTTATCGTATGTGTATCATAAGATATATCTTTTTGGTCACATTCCAAACATGTGAATTCCTTAATCATGTATTCTCTTGAAACATGAGTTACTATAGAACCTTAGTAAAAACATGAATGCTGTAAAAACATAACTCTTTTCCACACATCAAAATCCCAAAATTTCTATATATTCAAACCATGATGTCACTTTGTCCTTATATCAATCATGAGCTCATTAATAATATCAAACATATTATTTTCTCCTTATCCCTTTATTATGTGCATATCACCTTCTTTCAAAAAATATTTCAATAAATTTTCATGGTTACTAGTACCATTCATCATATACATTCAAATACTCAAGTAAAGACAACATTTTAACAATACATAGATTTTTCATTATTCTATGGTACCATACATTATTCTTGATAAACATGCAATCATTCCACTACCTTATTAAACCACTTACTGAGTTCATCATTTTATTCATCAACACTTCTTTCATCTCATATATCATTTTTAGTCTCTTCATTGTCATCCACATAAATACTACCCATAAAACCATGATGATTCTCTTCATGAGATTTTCCCTTAGGGAATTGGTTTTCATAATGACCATACATTCCACATTTTAAACATTTAACCATTGTTGATGTCTTAGCAATACCATTATCCTTGTCCATTGTGTTAACTGAACATTTTTCTTTGCAATTAATGGATTTTTGTCCTTCTTTTCCACACCCAAAGAATCTTCCAGTTCCTTTGAAACATTATCCTTGATGCCTCTTCCCACATGATTTATATGAGGGTAATTGAACTTTCTTTCCTCTATGATCATCATGAAACTCCATCTTTCTCTTATTAGCCGAGTCAGGAAACATACCAAAGTTGATATTATTGATCATATTATACGATTGCTGATTAGGAATAATAACGATGTTTCGCCTTCCAAATCCCGTTTCATTTGGTTGCTCATGAAGAATATCATTCAATTGTACATCATATACTCCATTATCATGAATCTTCCTTTTTCCAACCATTTTTCTAAAACCCAAAAAGAATAGTGCGAGTGACAAAAATCATTCTAGGAAAGTGATATAATAAAGAGGGAGTACCTTCAATATCTAACATCTTAGGTTTAATTATAAGATCGTTATCGTAATTCTAGGAATATAACCTATACTTATACTTAACCTTATGAACATACCTAGACATACCTTAGAAATATCTCTAGGGATCTCACTAATGTTTTTGCATCCTAGTTTCAAAGGTTAACTAAACCTTTCCTCTAATACCAACTGTAGAGACCCAAGCTTGACATACATTGACATTACATTACTTTTTTGAAATACTTAATACATAAAATAAACAAATACCCAAGTACCGTAATAGTTTAGTGTCTTTGGAAACTCAGAACATAATCTTCTAATCATGGTGAAAGATCTTCAACATCTCCCATAAAGATATTCTCCTTTTGTTTTCTTACCTAAAACCTTTCTTTATAAACTGGGGAAAAGAGAACATTTAAAGGGTGATCTCAAATGCTCGGTAAGGGTAAGCATGAAGAAAATAAAACAAATCATATACATTTGAACTTAAAATCATGAACATAAACTTTAAACATCAAAATCTTGAGTTGTGAAATAAATATTGGCAGTACGTAAGGTATAGATCATAAAAGAAAACCAATCATGATAAAATAGAATGGGAAATAAACATGTAATTATGGAAAACCATTAAGCACAAGATATGATTTCCATTGTACCCAAGGCATTGCTTCCAAGACCATTATAGTAGACAAAGTCCACTACTGAACCGGGTTTACTTGCCGTTCCGGCCTTGTATTACTGAACCAGATTCACTTGACGTTCCAGCCATGTATATATCATGAGATATAAGTCTTTAACCAATTCATTAGAGTGAGATATAGGTCCCACACATCTCATAATGAAATCATTCTTTCGTGTGCCACAAAATAAACATAAATCATTCATCGTAACCCAAAGAATAAAATGGGTTTCATAAACATCATCCAATCATAACATAATCCATATAAAACAAATGGATATCATTTCATCATAAGAAAACTCAAACCATGTAATTAATCGAGACATTATACTTGAAACATAAACATATTAAATAATGTCATCTTAGATGGAAAATAGTTTTGATAAAACACTTGAAATGAATTATCGAGTAAAATATCCTTTCTTCTTCAAAATCATTTTCTTTTCACAAAATTCCATGAAATTTTAAAAGAAAAGTATTTTTGTTGAAAATAATCTTGAAATATTGTAGATGAATCTTCATTAAAATAAGGCATTATGAAACCATAAAAATCCGTTATTTCCATATAACTTAAAAAAACATTCTTCTCGTACTTTTTCCAGAAAAGTCAAAAAGTGCCTCGTATGGTATATAAAAGAAAGATTCCTTCCGTACCTTGTGGTAAAAGTCATAAAAGGGTAAAAATGACTTTAAAAATACATGGAATAATAGTAAACATTTTATGAAAACATTTTGAGAAATCATGGACATGGATGATAAACATAACCCCAGTAAATACATATGAATAAACAATCTCGGATAAGAACGAGATTGGAATAATTGTCCCTTACCATTTATGATTGGTGGAATCATACGTGTCATAAAATCAATAAAATTACATGTATATGTAAATATAATATCCTTTAAAATAAATATCATAAAACATTCATGTAAAGTATAGAAACCATACAAAAGAAATAGATGGTGATTAAGACATATGTCTCATAGAAATAAAAGTGAGACGAAATAATCCCTTACCATAGGTCCAATTTCTTCCATATGTGTCAAAAACTCATGTATAGTGGGTTTAAACATATTATTAACTTGTAACAAAACCATAATAATATTTATTTTATCATATATGATTCGCTTATGACGTTATATTACCTGTTCTTTTGTCAATTCCATGTTAAAGCAGTGTTTTGGGTAAAATCGTTTCATTTATCGCACGTGTTTTGACTTGTTATTCTTGATATTATTACTTATATCCTGATTTAATTAATTATAGAATGTAAAACATGATTTATATATAATATATATTCATAATATAAATATATATGATAGATTGATAAAAGGAATGAAATACACCGTTCATGGAGACGGTAGGCCGTACGTACACATGAACCCTATTTTCGTTTCCCTGTTGAATTGAATGGAATTAAGTAAATGAAACTTTTATGTACATAAATACAGTATAATTATTATTTCATATATTTCATGATTATTTATTATATATACTTTATAATTACTCTTGAATGGTTAACATGGAGAATGAATCTCTTCGCGTTCGTGGAGACGGTAGTCCGTATGTACGCATGAGCGACAATATCATTATTTTGATATTAAAATCATATATAATTGTATGTTATATCATATATAAAGAATCATAATAATTTTATATTTGTTATTTATATAATTTATACTCATTATTATACCCATCCAAATGATGAAATGTTTGAATAAAAAACTACACCACGACGTGGAGACGGTAAGGCGTACGCATGCACACGTGGCAACTTTTTCATTCATAGGATGGATAAAATAACTAATATGGTTGTACCATTTTTATAATAACATCACAGTATATAGAAGATACTGGAGTTATTATTTTATAATGGAAACAACAAAGAAGGAGGAAGTGGAAGAAGAAAGGAACTTGAAATAGGTGGTGAGATATTTACCTTATCTTCGGGTTCTTCCTTTTGATTTGATCAAAATAGCTCCTTAGGTTGGCTTTATGACTAATGTAATACCTGTAGGATTAATTTAGTATAGTTGAGAGTTTATTTGGGCAGGGTTTGGCTGTGCCAAATGGCTTGGGAGGAGTGAATGTGAGAGAAGAGGGAGTTCCCTTTTATAAGAGAGGTGAGGGGCACCTTAGGAAAAACTTAAAATATTATTTATAATAAAGTCATATTCGGTTTATAATGGCTCCAAATTGATTTATTTAGAATATAAAGTGGGGATGGGTCGAAATAACTTCATCCAATCTATTTTTGATAGGTTTGTGTCACTATATTAACCTTATCATTTATATTTAACTCTTAGTTAAATAGTTTGACATTTACCATGTCTCTTTGTATTTTTATATTATATGGCTAATAAACTTATTATAACAACCCAAAAGAACCACAAGTGGTTAATTATTAATATATATAACCTTATCTAAGTCATTTTTCTGATCCTCAGATTTTTAGGAATAGAATATCAATTAATAATATAATATTTGTTTTACAAACTCTTTTATGTCAATTTTGACACTATTTGGTAATTGATTTTTGAGAAAATCATAACAGCATGATTAGTTATAAAAAAGTTAATTAAATAAATACTAACATGTCATATTAACCTAGAAAATTAGTGGTATTCATAAAAAGTCTCATATTACATTTATTTGGATATTTATAATATCAATTATTTTAATATTTCATTAATTAGGTAATTACTGCCTCATCATTATTTCATAAATTAATTAAATTATTTAATGTCTAAAAATTATAAATAAAATACAATTATGTAGGAAATAGTTTTAGATTTATAATTAATATTTATAGTCTAATTTATATTATGTATACCCTATATTAAATTTTTTTAGTTATTAAACTTTGATTTTAACTCTTTTAACTCTTCTTTGAATTAAATAATAATAAATGTCCTAATCTAATCCAAGTGGACCTAAAGGGTCATATTTTATTCCTAAGGTTGTTTTTGGTCGAATTACACTTATCCAATTGAATCAGGACATGTTTTGGGGAATAATAATATCATTTTTACCCTTAATTACCATGTTTACTTTTAACCATGGTAAATAAAAGTTAAAAGTAAATATTCACCAAAAAATATTTTCAACTCATTGAACCACATTTTACTTACTGATATCAACCGTGTCTCTCGGATTTTTGAAATTCAACTCACAGAAGCCGTAAAATTATTTTTTCTGTAAATTTTCAATTGCTCCTAGGAGTTGGGTAAAAGACAATAAAAAGTTCAATAAAATTTTTATATATCTAAAATTATTATAAAA